>OY728148.1:1485587693-1486837693 GCA_963277665.1 Viscum album
CAATTCATTCCTCATATTATTATTTTTAAACATAACATAAATATTCATATTAAAACTAGAATAAGAAATGTCAATACATTCCCCATAAACCATGAATGGTATAAAAATAACACATACTCATTAAAACATATCATAAAACCTTCAATATAATATGAATGTTTGGTATCATAATAAATCAACTTCAAATAATCTTAAAATCCATAAAAGGATGTTGACATAGATGAAATCAAAACTATTTGAGAGAAGTATCTTTTTTTGGAATCATTTACAATTCACATAACTGTAAATGAAAACATTTACTGTGAAAATATTTTTATATGATTTTAATGGAATCTTCAATGGTTTAATAATTGGGGAAAATAGCCGCACCCGCCGTATAAGTTAAAAAAATACATTCTTACATTAATTTCTTCGAAAAGGTTAAAAAGGAACTTGTTTGGAAAATGACAGAAAGATTCCGTTCAAAAAAATTTATAAAAAGTCTAACAATAGTATGAATTACATTAACCCATAGTCTAGAAAATAGTAAAAATGTTCTGAAATAAATTTTTTAGAAACATGGATGTGGATGATAAAGAAGACCCAATAGATAATCATGTATAAACAACCTCGGATAGTGAAGAGATTGTGAAATAAACCCTTACGTTGTACATTTCCTTGGGGAGGGTAGTTTAACCTCTAGTATAATGGGGAAATAAAATTTATTAAATTATACAAGAATCATATACATTAATATGATATCATATATGATCTTTTAACATTTCTTTGTTAATAATATCTTATTATTATCGTCGTTCCGGGGGTTAACTTACTTGTTTTATTTAAGATGTTTTTAAAAAATATCCTTGTTTGTTATGGATAGGTTGTATCTTATTCATATCCAGAATTATATCAAGTCCATAAACATTATTTTTAATCATAATATGGGAATTATACTTTAATGTATTTGATGGGTAATGAATCTCATCGCATTCGTGGAGACGGTAGTCCATACGTACGCACAAACGCTACATCCAATTCATTTTTCCTTTTAAAAGGAATAAAAACAAAATGATACGTAGGTTTATTATTATTGCAGTATAATATAATCTCATATATGTGTTACTTACATTCATTAACATCATCCTTTTATATGTTCCATTTATTGTATGAACGAGTCATATCACATTGTTGGGGCGGTAGTCTGCAGTTCCTTAAATGAAATTATTATATATATATACAACATGAAACAAATAATGGTATGAAATAAAATGGAATTATAGAAGCTTATATATATAAAATATCATTAATATAATATTTAATTATATTTCCATCATAATGGCCAACATGAGAGGTTTTAGAAGATAATTGAACAATCATCGTTTCGTGAGGCGTTTCGTTGCCATCCATAGAAACGTTATGTTATTCACCCTTTAGATGGAGGTGTGTGTAAATGTAGTTCGAATACTTATCATAAAAGATTCCTAGTGTATTAAGTATACTTGTTTTGTTACAATAGAAAAGAATAAGAATAGTTTAGGGGTTTATGAAGTAAAATAAATGAAAAGAAGCTAAGAGAAATTGTTGCCATTAATTTGGGTAACTCTCTTTGGTTTGAACCAAAAAAGATTCTTGAAGATCCTTATTCCATTGGTAAGGCTTCTAGGAGGAGTAGAGAGATGTAGGAAGATTAATTGGGCAGATTTCAGGTGAGAAAAAAAGGCTTGAGTGGTGTGAGGAATTAGTTATATGTGGTGTCCTTTTATAAGGGGGAGGAGGGCTATGTAGGAAAAACTTAAATTATTATTTTATAATAAATTAATATTCGCTCTATAATGGCTCAAAACAATATTATATGAAGTATAAGGTGGTGGTGGGTATAAAACCACTCAAAAAATAGGTTTTAGACAATTTTGGGTCACTATTTTACCATTATCTTTTAGATTTAACTCTTAGTTAAATAGTTTGACATTTACCATGTCTCGTTGTATTTTTATATTATATAGTTAATAAACAGACTATAAAATACCAATAGAACACCATGTCGTTCATTAATTACATACCTATCATCTTATAAGTCATTTGGCTGAACCTTATATTTTTTGGAATATTATATCAATTAATAATATAATATTTGTTTTAAAAACTCGTTTATGTCAATTTTGACACTATTTGGTATTTTGTTTTTTTGAAAGTCATAAAAACATTATTAATTATAACAATATACATTTGATCAACCCTTACATGTCATATTAACCTATAAAAATCATATATGTCATAAAGTCTTTGAAATTATATTCTTTTATTATTTATAATACCATTTATTTGATTCTTTCATGAATAAGGTAATTACTGCATCGTCATTGTGTTATAAATAAAGATATTTATTTAATATCTAAAAATTATAAATAAAATAACATGATGTCGGAAATAATTTTTTCTTTCAAACGAATATTTATAATTGAATTTATCTTATGTATAACTCTATATTAAAAATGTAATAGTTATTAAAATTTGATTTTAACTCCTTTAACTTTTCTTTGAATGAAATAATAATAAATGCCCAAATCTAATCCATGTGGACCAAATAGGTTCATATATTATTCCAAAGGTTTTTTTGTCAAATTATACTTATAAAATATAATTAGGACATGTGTTAGGGTAATAATATTATCATTTTTACCCTTAATTACCCTATTTAATTTTTACTTTGGTAGATAAAAGTAAAAAGTTACTATTCACCAAAAAATATTTTTATCTTATTGAAACAAATTTTACTCCTTCATATTAACCATGTCTCTCAAATTTTCAAAATTCCACTCATAGAAGTGGTAAAATTAAGTTTTATGTGAATTTGTAAATTATCCTAGGAGGTGGGTAAAAGACGGTGAAAAGTTCAATAAATTTTTATATATCTAAAATTATTATAAACTGACTCCAATTAATTACATCGATCTTATATAGGTAATATGTATCGATTTTGTACTAAAATAAATTTCAATAAAATAAAAATTTATTTAAATAAAAATGTTGTTTTAAACTATAACATAGTGTTTTTCACTATTCATCAAAAATTAAAAGTTTTTCAGAAAGATACCAAAAATTTACCCTATGCTAATTTTGATATTATGAATTCAATTATGAAGTATATTTTACCAAATTGAAAACATAGAAGATGAATTTATTAATTTAAAATTAATTCCCAATGTCAAAACCAAAAGGCGTATTTTTAAGAAATAATAACTATCAAAAGATTGACACTTGCTTATGTCTAATTTCAAAACTAAATTACATACAATTACAATCATTCGATTGAGTGGTAAAATTATAATCTATTTATACTTACAAACAAGAAAAATTTATAATTTAACAATATAAATGATTTTGATTTAAAAAGTTGTTTTTAGTTAAAATATAGTATTTTTACTATTCAACCAAATATGAATGTTATTAGAAAAACAGCAAACATTATTGAAACCAAATTCTTATGTCCCAATTTAAATAAGAAGATTATTTGGTAAAATTAAATATATAAAAGTTTCATATATTGGATTTAAAAAGGATTCACCATTAAAAGGAGGTAAAATTGCATTTTTTGAAAAATACTTCTTTTATATGAAAAAATGTATTTGGTCGTATATTATGTCTATAAAACTCATAATATGGATTCTAAAGTTATTATAATTATATAAAGTTTCAAATTAAGTTAATATTTTTCATAACCGCTTTTGAAAGGCTTGTTTTGTAAGTGATGGTGCGCTAGAACACGGTGTTGCGTGTAGTGTAAGTTATTGAATTTATTCGAAAAAATAACGTACTATGAAATCTTGGGGTGTAACATTCATCACTCCATCAATAAATTTCATCCTCACAATTTGAAATTATTTTTCGAAAATAAAATGTTGGAAATTGAAAACACCTTTGTGAAAACCAACATCGGAAATTAGGTTAATAAAATTTAGTCATAATAAGAGGAAAAGGGAAATGAAAGGGTCACCATGAAATTATGATCTCAATTAGGAGAACATTGGTGGAAATTAGAGACATATAATTGGATGGAAAACGTAAATATTTATTGGTAGTGATTGAGGTCATCAATAAAAAACAATTGTAAAATTGTGGGCTTAAATTCATCATTCTATGATGATTTAAAATACCATCAGTTCAACAAAACATATGGTATTAGGATAAGACATTAATTGTTTTAAGATACCTTCACTAAAGTATAACAATTTATTTCTTCATTGAATAAGAGAAAAAGGAAATATATACTTGACATGTAGAGTACCATCCTTTAACTAATTTCTACCAAAAACTCATCTTTCACTCTAAAAGATAATTGAACATAAAAATAATATCTTATTTATCCTATTCGTAAAGGGTTAAAAATGAATTTATAATTCATCTACCAGAATGTTTTTAAAAAAGACTACAATATTCAATCTAGGACATCACATGTGCCAGTGGATGATGAAACACCCTTTTCACCCATCAGTTGCGGGTTCAAGTCTCACAGGTTTGCTGGACGCGATGAGTTGCTGCATGACCTTCGGGTTGTACTTTTATGGAAAATCAAAAATAATCTCAATATATAATTATCCAAAACACTCCTGTCCAAAATCACAGTCCATAATTTAAAAGGAAGGTAAACACAATGAAGATCCTTTTTCCGCATAATAACATGTGAACATCATCATCCTGTATTCTCTTAAAACACTACAACATCCCGAATTACCATAAAAGCTTATTTATTACATTCCTGATCCCTTTTCCTTATAGAATACCTGATATACTCCTTCTATATAAATTTTTTATAAATTATAACAATGATGGAATATACAAATCATTATTCAGTTTCAAGGTAATCAAGAATATCAACTATAATTTATCCAAATCAATCATGTATTATTCCAATATCACAACCTCAGTATCAGAACCATATTATGGTTTATCGTTATCTCAACCACATATTTTAAAAAAAATTAACCTGCTATTGAGTCACTTTTCTTGGTTCCACACAATCATAAGTCCTTAATGAAATAGTACTATAGTACAATCCTTATATACTCCATAATTATTATAACCAGTACATTGTTAATACAACACTAAAATGACAGAATTCTCTAATAACAATATCAGAACTCTAATCATTCCTCCTCCTATGTGTTAGTATCATAACATAATTATTATCCAATAGAATATTTTGGGGAATACTCTGATTATTTGGACATCAGTTCGCGTAGTGTCTCAACTCTTTGTAGATGAAGAATTGTTCATTTTAAACCTTTTTATTACCCTTGCAGTCACATACTTGGTGTTCTTTTTCTCCACACATATAACAAACTCTCATTCCCTTCAGGAAAGTTCCAGGGTTTTTTTTCCCACATTTATCAAATATAGGAAAATTATTCTTTTTCCTCTTCCCTTTATCCATATTCCTCTCTTCCATCCTTTTCTTCTCATGCTTCCCTTCAAATCCATAGGACTCATAGAATTATTTACTTATCTTATTAACACACAATATTATTTCTTCATATGATGAGAATACATTGGAGACTATTTTACTTCTAAATGTTGTCATAATATCGTGAATGATATGATCCTTCTTACTCTTTGGATCAGGCGTATTGTTGAATTTCACATTCTTTCTACTAGGAACCATTTCTATACAATGGCATACACTAGGTCAGTTTATGAATTGCAATACATAAATCCAAACTTATAAAACACATAACTGAAATTGAATAGTTTATGGATATAATCCATAATTATATTAAAGTTTTCTTTGAAGAATTATATACTCATAAACCCTTTATAATGGTTTGAAAATAAAATGAGAATTATCCGAAGCATATCCACCAGGAGTGTCGTAACCAAGAGTGCAGCAAATCCTGCTGTCATGTACGAGTTCCCGTTCGAGTCCAGATCAAAGTGGTGTTTTTGGTTTTTACCCCTAGGTAAATCTATTCCAAAGCCACCTCTACCTACTCATATCCCGACATTGATTTATTTCTCAAAAAACACACAAAATCTATACAATACCAAAATTCTAGGAAGATCTTCTATACTAATCATCAATTTCTATCTTAGGGATATGTGCTCTAATTAGAGTTTATCTAAATATAGCTTCCATGGTATGTACTAAACATTCTCTGATACCAACTATAATTCCCCGACCCTAGTTTCCCAGTGTCGGAGAATTATTAGGTATCATTGGAATGTTCACAAAAGATCATGTCTTGAAAGACACATTAGTTTAGTAGCCTTGGAACCACTTGGCACATTTATAAATGTTACATTACATCATAAAGTGAAAAATACAATGATATAGTCTCCATGGTCCACAATCATATCCCCTTCAGAATATTCCTACAGGTCAGTCATAAAATATTTCCTCACATCATGGGAAAAATAAAACTTATAAAGGGGTGAGCTCAGATGCTCATTAAGGATAACAATATAGCGGAAACTTTCATAAATATGAATAAACATTTAAGGAAATGTTTAACTAAAAAATCATTTTAAACATGAACATCATCATAATATGGAAAAAATAAAATGAAATAATGGCACTTACTTATTCACATGGATATTCTAATAGTCAAATAATCACATGAAATATCAATAACCACTTCCATAATAATGGAATGCATAATGCCAGACTATCGTAACCACATAGTCACATCCTTGTGCCAAGACTAAAAATACGTTTTTCTCAAGGCCTTGTTCCAAGACACTAGTTTGTGTCATTAGACCTACCGATGCATCGAGCAGCTATAGAAGGCTCCACCCGTCACTTACTAAGTCCAATGCATTCCTCATATGAATAGGTTTAAACATAACATAAACATTCTTATTAAAACTAGCTTACAAAATGTCAATACATTCTTCAAAAACCATGAATGGTATAAAAATAACACATCCACATTAAAACAAATAAAAAAACCTTAAATACTATATGGAAGTTTTGTATCATAATAAATCAACTTCGAATAAGCTTAAAATTCATCAAAGGATGTATACATAGATGAAATCAAAACTATTTGAGAGAAATTTATATTTTTCAAAATCATTTAAAAGTCACATAATTGTAAAATAAAAAATTTACTATGAAAATATTCTTATAACCTTGTAAGGGAATAATTGATGATTTATAATGAAAAAAAATAGACGCAACCGCCGTATAAGTTAAAAAAAGACATTCTTACCTTAATTTTTTTTGAAAAGGTTAAAAAGGACCTTGATTGGAAACCGACGGAAAGATTCCTTTCAAACCATTTTAGAAAAATTATAACAAGGGTATAAATGAATTTAACCCATTGTATAGAAAATAGTTAATATGTCTTGAAGTAAATTTTTAAGAAACATAGATGTGGATGATGAAGAAGTCCCAGTAGATAATCATGTATAAACAACGTCGGATAATGAAGAGATTGTGAAATAAACCCTTACCTTGTACATTTACTTGGTTGAGGGTAGTTTAACCTCCAATATAATTGTTAAATAATTGTTATTAAATTATAAAAGAATCATATAAATTAATTTGATTTCATATATGATCTTTTAACATTTTTTTGTTAGTTATATCTTAGTATAATCGTCGTTTCGGGTGTTAACTTACTCATTTTATTTTACATGTTTGGTTACATAAGCTGTGTTATTTATGGATAGGTTGTATCATATTCATATCTAGAATGGTTCAAAGTACTTAAAAATTATTTTTAATCATAATATGATAATTATACTTGAATGGATACGATGGGGAATGAATCTCATCGCGTTAGTGGAGACATTAGTCCATACGTACGCACAAATGCTACTTCCATTTCACTTTTCATTTTAAAATGAATCAAAACCAAATTATACATATGTATTTTATTATTAAAGTATAATATAATATCTTATATGTGTTACTTATGTTCATTAACACCATCATTTATACGTTCCATGTATGGTATGAATGAGTCATATCACTTTGAGGGGGCGATAGTCTTCACTTCCTCAAATGAAATTTTCGTATATATATAATACATGAAACGAATAATGGTATGCTATATAATGGAATTAAAAAAGCTTATATATAAATTAAATATCATTAATATCTTATTTATTTAGAGTTCCATCATAATGGCCACCATGAGAGGTGTTAGGAGATAATTGAACAATCATCATTTCGTCAGGTGTTTGGTTGCCATCCACAAAAACATTATGTTCTTCACCCATTAGATGGAGGTTTGCGTTAGTGTAGTTCGAATACATCTCATAAAACTATCGTAGTAAATTTATTTTTTTGGCGTTGTTACAAAAGTAAAATACTAAGAAGAGTTTAGGGGATTGAGAAGTAAAATTAAAGAAAAGAAGCTAAGAGAAATCATTACATTTAATTTGGGTAACTCCCTTTGGTTTGAACCAAAAAGGATTCTTGAAGTGTCTTCTGCCTAAGGTAAGGACTCTAGGAGGAGGAAAGGGATATAGGGAGATTAATTGGTCATATATTGGACGAGCCAAAAGGATTTGTAAGAGTGAGGAATAGGTTAGAGGTGGTGTCCTTTTATAAGGGTGAGGAGGGGCTCTTTAGGAATAACAGAAAGTATTATTTTATAATAAATTAATATTCAGTTTATAATGTCTCCAAACTGAATTATTTAATGTGTATGGTTGGTATGGGTCGAAAACCACTCATCCAATAGGTTTTAGACATGTTTGGGTCACTATGATACCCTTATCTTTTAGATTTAACTCTTAGTTAAATAGTTTGACATTTACCATGTCTCTTTGTATTTTTATATTATATGGTCAATAAACATACTATAAAATGCCCTGATATTACCAAGAGGTTCATTAATGACATAACTATCATAATATAAGTCCTTTTTCTTATCCTTATATTTTTAAGAATATTATATCAATTAATAATATTATTTTTGATTTAAAAACTCCTTTATGTCAATTTTGACACTATTTGGATATTTGTTTTTTTGAAAGTCATCACAACTTGATTAATTCAAAAAAGATACATTTAATATTCCCTAACATGTCATATTCACCTATAATGTTCATTTGTGTCATAAAAGCTTCGAAATTATATTTATTTTATTAATTATAATAAAATTTATATGATTCTTTCATGATTAAGCTAATTACTGCATCATCATTCTGTCATAAATAAATTTATTTATTTAATGTATAAATTTATAAATAAAATACCATGATGTAGGAAAACATTTTATATTTCTAATGAATATTTTAATCGAATTTTCTTCTGTATTATCCTATATTTAAAATGTTTTATTAATTAATGTTTGATTTTCACTCTTTTAACTCTTCATTGACTTAAATAATATTAAATGTCCTAATCTAATCCATGTATACCAAAGAGATTCATATTTTATTCCTAAGGTTGTTTTTTATCGAATTATACTTATACAATATAATTAGGACATGTGTTAGAGTAATAATAATATCATTTTTACCATTAACTACTATATTTACTTTTTAACGTGGTAAATAAAAGTAAAATGTTACTATTCACAAAAAAATTATTTTTATCTTATAGAACCACATTTTAATCGTTGATATTATCCATGTCTCTATGATTTCAGAAATTCCACTCACAGAAGCAGTAAAATTATGTTTTATGTGAATTTGCAAATTTTCATAGGAGGTTGGTAAAAGACTGTAAAAAGTTCAAAATAAATTTTATATATCTAAAATTATTATAAACATAATACAATGATTAATGTTGAAATTATATAGGGTTTATGTATATATTTTGACCTAAAATAAATTTAAATAAAATATATAATTATTTAAATAAATATTTGGTTTTAAACTATAACATAGTGTTTTCCATTATTCATCAAAAATTAAATGTTTTCAGAAAAATAAAAAAAATTACCCTAAGATAATTTTAACATTACGAATTCAATAATGAAGTCTATTTTACCAAATTAATAACATAGAAGATTAATTTATTAATTTAAAATTAATTCTCATTATCAAAACCAAACAGGGTATTTTTGTGAAATAATAACCATCCAAAGTAGGACAATTGTTTATGTCCAATTTCAATGTGAAATTACGTACAATGACCATCATTAGATTAAATAGTTAAAAAAATAATCTATTTATAATTACAAACCATTAAATTTTATAATTTAACAATATTAATTATTTTTACTGTAAAAGTTCTTTGCAGATAAAATATAGTATTTTTCACTATTCACCCAAATATAAAGGTTTTCAGAAAAACACAAAAATTTTATTGAAACTAAATTTTTATGTCTCGATTCTAAAGAAGAAGTTTATTTTTTTGAATTTAATATATAAAAGTTTAAAATATTGGATTTAAAAAGGTTTCTCTATTAAAAGGTGTTAAAATTGCATTTTTTGGAAAATGCATCTTTTATCTGAAAAAATGTATTTGTTCTTAAATTAGTTCTAAGAATCTCATAATATGGATTCTAAAATTATAAATATTATATAATGTTCCAAATTCAGTTAATACTATTCATAACCACTTTTGAACGACTTGTTTGGTAAGTCATGGTGCACTAGAACTCGGTGTTGTGTGTAGTGCAAGTTATTGAATTACTTTAAAGAAATAACATACTAGGAAATATTGGGGTGTTATAGTTCCCAAGTCAAATAATGATAATATTGATTCCCAAACTATTTAAGCTACTTACCTTGTAGATCATGTATCAGATGATATGTTCTTTCAAGTGGTGAATTGAAGAGTCATCACCCCTATCAGTTTGGACGATGATGAAATCCAATAGTTAAATCAATTTATCATCGATGCTTCTACATCTTCTACCTCGGTTATCATTGAATCTAAACATAACATTGATTAGATGACTCATTTAATCGAGTATCTCAATCATGAAAAGATCCTATCAGATAGATCTGAGCATGAGAGATTCGATATGAAGTTTTGTTCACCATCTAGAGTAGCTCTATACTCAAAAATACTCTCTCTAAATATGGATTTGATGAAATTATCTTCCACTCTATTCAAAGATATGTTATTCCATAGATTATGTAGTAATATCATTCCAGGTCATGTAGTTCTCATTAAGTTAGGTGGAATAATTCCCACTAGATTTCATGTTTGGGATACTTTTGTCCTACCACGGTCCAAGATTGTATTGAGTTTTCTGTGATTTGAAGCATGTTTAAGATCAATGCAAACAAAATTCAAAAAAAAATTCCTCCCCTTCATAATACCAAGTAGTCTTGACTAATTTAAGCCTGGGGGATCAAAATCATGGGGGAATATCAACCCAAAAATTCTCACCAAATACAAGTACATTATAACCAGAACGGGGTAGAATATATTTCTCTTAAGGGAGTCAAGGGCTGTTCTATTGTTGAATTTATAAGCTCCCATATCATCCATAAATTTGATGCCCCTTAGATTATTCTGATTGATAATGGTTCTAGAATTCTAGAAGTTGATGTAAAGAAATTTTATTCCATGTATAACATCTAGTCCAACTACCCTTCTCACTGGCTTGCCGATTTAAATGGGATGATTGATGTTTTTAAACAAAATATTCTCAATCATTTTGTAAAAGATGGTGGGTTAGTACAATTAATGTGGTCTATAAATGAACCCCAACACTCTCTTGGATTATCATATGATGACTCATAACTCTATCTAGATAACTTCATATTCCCTTGTATATTGAATATATGTAGTCCGGCCCATCATGATTTACATTCCATAAGTCTTTACTACACTCAATTATCAGAGAACATTTTAAACCGTAGAAGAGGTCTGTGAATCAAAACAAAAATACCTCGATGAGAATAGGGTCCATGCCTCTGAAAATATAGAGAGGAACTTGGAAAATATATCTAGAGTGTTTAATAAAAAATATAGTTTTCTCACATTTCTCCATGGTGAGACGATCCTAGATCTATGAATTCCAATGATATATGGTAGGAATACATCAAAATTGGGGCCCAAATGGGATGTTCCTTACATCATTCAGAAGTTCTATCCCAAGGGTGCATACTCCTTGGTCACCATGGATGAAGAGAACATAACTCTTTCCAACCATGATATGTTCCACAAACACTACATCACATGAATATATTATGTTCCTGGTAGCATGACCTTAAAATATTTTCATCATAGTCTTTACCTCATGACGTGAAACTATAATGACTTATCCTTACAGCTTGACATTAAACTGCACGGGCTTATCCTTACAGCATGAAATTAATATTGATACAACTTCTTAGTATCATGATGTTATTTTATGTAGAATTTACAATCCTTGAATCCTGAATTCATACTATGATTCATCGTCCTTGTTTCATGATTATAATCAATATTACAACCAACAATCATATTGTAGGATGATAATAAATGCATTCATCTCCTTAGTTGTATGTCATAAAATTGCATCAAACTGGGGGTCCCTTTCATATGATACTAATAAGTACCTTCCCAACATCTATATAACTTGATATTAAACTAGTCACTAAATTCCAATCATTAATCCATTAATTTCTGTGCTTGATTTCCTTGAAAATGTGTCACACAGAATTGGTATTCATTGGATATCATTCATGTCTAGTTGTTTCTATGAAAGTATATATATCCCCTTTATCAGATACCAGCATCATGGTACGTGCCTTATGAAATTAAAATATGTTAAAGTTCTTATCTAGAATATATATCTTATTGTTAGGTTTTATTTACATCATTCAGATCGGTTGGTTCCACACTGCCTATTTTGAAGTCACCTCCTAGTCCAGACATCATGACTCTAAACTATGTGTGAGTCTCCTCATGGTCATGTGGTGTGTCATGCCCTACCTCATCCACATTCATGCAGGGTTATACGTTCCTTGAATGCATGTCTTTGGGGGTTTAGAGATCATACCACTCATCTTATTCACAAGATGTTAAATTGTGTAGCATCAATGTTATCACATGAGATTACATTTCTCATATCATTAGTAATCTACCATTCCATCTTCATGAAATACATGTGTCTCGATTCTCAATATCATATGATATACAGTGAAATATGTACATTTTTTATTTGATCACAAATGTAGAATAACAAAAACAATTTGGCCCCTTGGCTCGAGTTATCTTATGGGAGTGTATAGTATAGAATATATATTGATTATCCTGATTTTTGTGCGGTTATTGGAAGCACCATAGTATTCCCCACTAGGATACTTTTGTCTCCAAAACATCGTATTTTCTAAAAAAATAAACTACATAACATTTCATCCATACTGAATGGTGTCAAATAGGATGGATACGTCTTAGTCACAAGAGGAAAAAATGGGTGCCTATGGTTCAAACTCCATAAATTTAAAGTAATATAACATTTTCCAAATAATATGACCTTAAACAATTATTGATACTAGGGTATTTTTCTTAAGTTTATATGGTTCCTATCAATGTCATTCTATTATGAACATGGGTGTGAGACATAATGTGTTTAATTCCACATTGGTTCTTCCCCAACCCATCAGTATACATCGAGTATTTTTGGGTTTATATTCCCACAATCGTTCACAAAGAAATGGGCCCCCTAACAGTGACGGTCACAAGCCACTTCAACTCAAATCATATAATGTGCTAAATAATTAATGGATATTTTTATAAAAATATGGTATCTTCTGTTTCAAACATGAAAAACAGTCAAATATGACTTTTCACTCCCCGTATATGACAATTCAGTCTTTGAATATTTCAAGTCAAATCCATCCCAACTCATTATGTTCTAGTGGAACTATAACATACCTAGTATTTCCCCCATTAATATTTGTACATTGAGTTGGATTTCCAGTATCCTTGGTATATCTTCAACTTGACATTTCTCAAAATTGTTGTAAAATTATACATTTAATAGAAAAATCTAAACACCACTCTTTATTTCCAACATAGATCACAAGTGATGTAGGCTTTGGATTCTTTGTAGGAATTGTAATCACCATGATAAGTTGTAGAATGTCATGGTCCATACCATATGACCATAAAATAAGTTCTCTCATAGTTCAAACTCTACAAACATAAACTATGATCCACTCTATGGTTCAGTCAAGAATGTGTTTTTTGGTATTGGTCATTCCTAGTCGTCATTGATTTTTGGTTTTTTCAGTCATCCACAATGCACATATCAATCATAGATACCCACATTCCACCAGTACAAATTATATGATACTATACCAAGAACAATATAGTATAAGATATCGGACTCTAAACAGCACAATGCTACTGTGATTCTCTCATCTGAGAGGACATAACTTATGGAACCATTCTTATACCATGTTTTGATTGATAACTATGTATGACATGATTTCCATTATTATGGGATATGTATAAATTCACATACATTTTGTCTTTAGGGCCAGTAATGATTTTATGCCTTTGTCTCTCTTCCAGGTTTTTTCTCTTGCATTTTTTTGTGTGGTGATGTTCTTCATGGTTCGCATTCAGATTGGATTATTCTCCACACTGTAAAAATTCCCTATGGGATACTTCTTCCCCAACTGTCATCCTCGTATCCTGACATTAAAATACATGGATCTATCCTGTCATGCTACATCAAACAATAGAATCATCATCGTGATCACCTGATGAAAAAGGAAAAAACATTATGGTGTTATCGCCTAAGAGGACACCATCCTTGTATCTAGTTATTTACCATGCTACATGTCCAATTCTATTTATGGAATGATTCATGTCTATTCAAGATATGTAGTGATGCCCAGCCATTATATCACAGTCTAGTTGTTCATAAAAAGTCATCTTAAATAAAGAATTTGTTGAAAAAAGAACAAAAATTATAATTCCCTCTCTCACTCTGTGTAGGAGTTAGGTCTGTGTAGGGGAAACGTCCTTCCATGATATATGAATGGAATTATTTTAGTCTATCCAGGTTATATAGTGACGCATAGATAATCAATTCTGGTTCCATCCACAACATTCTACCATCCCACATCTGTTCATATTTTTCCTTAACACATAAATTTAAGTTTCATGGTTTCTTAGTAAATAAAAATTAATTGATTCCTATCATTATAATCAATGTAGTGATTCCCATACACTTTTCCTTTGGGCCCATCCATTTTATATACCTTCACACAAATAGGGAAACTTATGTCTGAACTCCACAACCTCAAACTGTGAGCTTATTCCAAGAGACATGAATTTAAAATGTTTGTGAGAGGCCTCATTAATCCATATGTGGTGTGTGTGGGCCTCTTTGGACACATTCTCGTTAGGGTTTTTATGTCACCATGTTATGAATATTACACCTGTATCACTTCCCCCATGGTATGAGATAAATGACCATAAATTATATTTTCAAGTCCAAGAAACACAACATAAAGCTGTATGTCGACTTATTCTGGGATTTGTTGTGTATGGGACTCACTGGTCCTCGTTCACATTTATATTATTGTAACATTGCACAACACATACCCATTGGATATATTATTACAACTTTTCTATGAACTATGACCTTAAATTAAGAGGTAATGTCCACAACACATGACCTTAAACTGTGATCCTACCATAAACATGTCCATGATACCCCTTAATAATTGTGGGATTCTTCATCCTCCACACCAGAGAGGACTCTCTCCAATAGCATTGTATCCACCTACACAATGAGCTATAATGAAATGTGTCTTGACTCCCAAACATATGGGATACATAGCGAAGCTCAGATATTTTTTCTTTAGGAACATCCACAGGTTAATTAACATTTTGGGCCCTTCAGCCATAGTTATGGACTAATAATTAACACCTTGAACATAATACAATTTATCTTATGTTGTGTATGAAATTCATGAGACTTATTTTCATAATTCACATTTTATTCTATCACTACGTGTTTTATACATGTTCAAGAACTGAATCTTTTATAGTACTCTAAAAAACATGTGATTAATCAGTTTTCTATAATCGAATATCTATAACCATAAACGAATATATTTGCAATTATTTTTCCCCTTTACCTATCACATAATCCTTCTTTCAATATTTTTCAATATTAGTGTTGAATTGAATTTTCTTTGAGATGATTCAGGGCCGGTATCATTCCCCTATTCCACCCTATTACTTTTTGAAAGGACATAATATTATAAGAGAAGAACAATTTGAAATTGTTTTCCATTGTCCAACCTTTATGAACATAATCTAAATCCATCATTGGTAATGTGTGGTGTGTTTGCATTGTCACTCAACCACATCACATATACCATGTTTTAGGAATCCATCTTCCTATTTGTTTATTGATATTTTTATTGTTCTTATACCCCTTTTTTGTAATTAAAAATGGGGTTTCATTCCCTCATGCTGGATAGTTATGATGGGAATATACATTAATAGTGTTTATGAATTATGAACTTATAGTTTAAGCAATGTATTTATCACTTTATGTTAAAATATTTGACATGTCCTTTTGAATTGATGAGAAACTGTACAACGCATATTCCTCCAAGAAAAACATTAAACTATGTGTTAATAATCCTCATCTTCGTGATGTGAAATTTAAATTCATCTTAAGGATTCACTACATAGGTTCTTCATTAAATATAGGATGATATTTGTTCAACACAATACAGCAACACCAATGTTCATTAAGTCCTGGTGGCGTAATTTCAATAGTGTGGTATTTCTATAGAACATTCCATAACTCCACCCCCATGCTTCGTGTTTCCCACAAATGGATCCTTATACTCTATCATTTTTTAAGGGACCATTTAAAGGCATGGATATACCACATCATCTCACCCTCCATCATAGTAAAACGTGATAGAAGGAATAGAATGGTATTTCATGTAAGGAACTATATTTAGAACATGATCATTGGCCAACACATGATTTTTATTCTCTGTTTCAAGATCAATTCATTGATAACATGTTTTGATATTGATCATCATTTATCCAGTACCTACATTCCATCCACCTTATGTTTTGTATTTTTTGAATTATGATTCCGACATTTAATCACCTTTGTTCATGTCAATTCGAATGACTATAGAGTTATTATCTTCATGCACTACCACATGTCAGAAAAAATAATGTTGGATCATTTGAGAACTCTGTCCTCTAGTCAAAGCATCTATCATCCAAATCACCCTAGGTGGTCATTCGACTGTATTAGACCCCATGTTCTCAATGGGTTATCCAACACTCTCATAAAGATTGAAAGATTATGTGATCATACCTTTTTATCACACTATTAATTACCCACAAATTATTAGGTATTTTTAATTATTTGTTTCATAGATATTATTGATGTGAGGTAATTAAATAATGAATAATTGTGATCATGAACACAATTCAAAGCAAGAAAACAATCATTTATGTTTCTTGAGATTAGTAAAACTAAAACCCAATGGATTTGGCCAATAAATAGAGTTTTTCAGCTTTTCCTCCCTCTATAGTGTGTCCACTATGATTCATTATCACTTCCTAAAATAACATTCATATTAATTTGTTTTATATTGAGATAATCATCCCTATCTTTCATCTTCCCGAATCTCTTCGGATTGCAACAAACTAATGAGATACATGTGTTAGTTTCTATTTTTTATCTATAAGCTGGGCCATCAATCGTGTGACCAGTTCTTATTGGGTGGTAGAAATGGAGTATTGATCATTTATCTAACAATAAATAAACTAGATAATATGTCAACATGCTTGAATCATCCGGATGATGATAGACTTGTACTGATACCATGAAATTTCAAAATGTTTTCAGCTTTCACACATATTCATGGTGAGATAGTCTCGGATTAAAATATACAGACATTTTGATTCATCCATTCCATAACATAGATTTTGCATCAAGTGTGGATGTGATCTAATTAATTTTACCCATTGTGATTGTGGATTATTTTTGATATGGAACTTCATAAACATCCATGCCTAGGGTTGGGAGGCATGGCATTCTTCAACAACATTAGAATCCGACTCATCCAACTCCTCTACATCAACATGATCGTACTCTAGAAATGTGGCCCACAATTTTTAAATGGGATACACCTATGGAATAATTTAATATTGTAAGGGTACTATATCAAGGTATTTGTCTTCATCACATGATACCACCTTGATTATATTGTCTCGGTTATCACCAGGTGCGACCCCTCTTGTGGAACCACTAGAGGATTTATCCCGGTCATCCCAAGTGGTCAAATTTACATCGATAGTATCGCCCACAGGGAATGGAATTATAGATCCTATAACAATTTCCCATATTACAGAAACCTCTAAAACCTGAACTATTCTAGAAAGATGCATGTTTTCCAGCCTGATATAGTGACAACAAATGTGGCTATGTAATGTGCGGAACATTCAGAAGTTGGGTGATGGTGTATCTTGATTTTGTGTAGTAATTTATGGGATACCTGGACATGTCACCTAGTATATTATATAGGGCTTCATTGGTTCCAAGGTTTTCATCATGTCCTCCAAGCATTGCTGGGTTTTATGGCCACTCTCGCCTTGGGCAGAGGTCCTCATTGTTGGTCCACTATGCCAATTTCCAAACCTCCATTCCCAGGAGTGAGGGTCTCTTATGGAAGATACTCTTGTATATAATTGATATTAGAAAAGTAATCTTGGTAAAACATTATAAATGTTTTAAAAATGGGGAATTACTTAAATCTTAATTTTATATAAATAATGAGTCCCTCCATGGATGTGTCCTTGAATGCTTCCACCTTGCCTTTCTACAAAATGGCTTTCTTCAGGGAAATAACATCATTATCCAATCGATGACTTTTTTCAATTGATTTATTCCCCCCATGATCAATCTAATTCTTCAAGAATGGTGTAGTGCTCCAGTATTTCTACCACTGATAGATTAGGGGAGTGGTCATATGTAGTATTATCAACACTCAAAAATATATTTGTACAGGTTGTACATTGAGAATGAACTCGGTCCATTAAATATGACACAAATCAGTGAAACTCTATCTGAAATGTGATGGATATACCCTTATTTTAGTCGATCTTGATTCATACACAATCAATTGTGATAATCACATACCCTATAGGTGTCATGATACTGGTTTCATGCATATGAGGATTTAAAAGCCTCCAGAGAGAATACGTTTGAAATAATTTCCTCACAATACAACCATTTCCAAGGATCATAAGCAAACATCCGGAAGAGAACTCTCTAGCGATCCACTTTCTCTGGATTCTTATTGAGTGGGAGCATAGGAACTAGTTTTTCTACTTTTTTGGTATTGGGTCAGTGTGGATCAACGAATAATTGTCCACACTATTTCTGCTCCATTATCATGATGAGAACTAGTACATCCCCTACATCACTCCCCTGAAACTATTTTACATTGACCCTATGGTGAAGGAACCAATCACTTTTTTGGTCTGGTGGCTTTCTAGATTAGATCTCTCTTCGGTAAGAAGCCTCCCAACTCATCACATAATCATAAACCAATAGTTTTTTAATATTGTGTTGATGAATTTCATTTGGAAATTTTTCATCTCTCCATCAGAACATGATCCAAATATTCCTCATAAAAATGTATTTTTATTCATGTAGTACTCCCAGGTATACATTTATAATTAGTCTATGTAGTCACTTTAACTGCCTCGCAAATTGGTCTGGATTGTATGGTTCACATATTTTTTCACATTCCACCTTCTCCACATGAACTCCACCTCAAAAGTCCAGTAATTAGGGCTGTTTTATTCTCTCCCTATTCAATCATCATTTATCACAGACATCTACAGATGGAATGTCTGATCATTGAATCTATATACACGACTCACTATCCATAGCATGATAATCTATCCCTACGTTAATGGAAAATTCCCCTCAATATATTAAATTTTTAGCTGAAACTTATTATCAGGAGTGGATATAGTATTTGGGTATTCATAAACTCCCATTGTGTACTTCCATCCAACAACATAGAATCTGAATCATCTCACACACACGCTGTGTATTGTTCCCCTCATCAAGCTTCCAAATCACATTATTTATATTTTCCAACAGCATGACCCAATGATTGATATAATTTTATGTTACCAGAATCTCCTCCATGATAAAGGTTCTCGGTCACACCCCAATGTGCACATCTCTTACCAGCTGCATCCATCCACTAATCAAGGATGAAGTGAATCCATCCACCTAACTATTGGTTAGGGTTCATACATAATTTTATATCCCCATAGTTTCTACTAGAAATC
This sequence comes from Viscum album, assembly GCA_963277665.1. Lineage (NCBI taxonomy): Eukaryota > Viridiplantae > Streptophyta > Magnoliopsida > Santalales > Viscaceae > Viscum > Viscum album. The sequence continues at coordinate 1,485,607,885 of OY728148.1, forward strand.
CTTAGGAATCATTTATTAATATTTTTCCTTGCCTTGATCTACTTCCATATAGAGGTGTGGTCCATGTCCATAGATTCTTGAGTGCCTCATCCCACATGCAAGGCTCCTCCAGCAAGAAGATCAAGAAATAGACATACCACTTCTTAAAATGAATATCCATTATCGCATACACCCATTATCTGTGCCCAAAACCATATCTATAAGAACATATTCTAGATATGATATATTCTCATTTTCTTCACATAAATTCTATGTGGGTAGGAATCCCTCATAAATTCTCCCTATGATGGGGATCTGGGAAATATCATGCAGGTCCAAGAAGATAATGTTGACGTATCTATAATTAAAATGGAATGTCTTGAAATATCATACCATGTACTCTAATTTTTATTCATATTCCACATTGGTTGATAGTATTCAAACTATGAATCACATGCCACATCATAAAGCCATATATGCTACAACTCAATGCAGGAAGCACAAACCTAGTACGTCCCGACACATTGTTCTTAGATGATTCCGCATAGGAGCATGTCCTAGTCATTAATCCACCCCTTCTGTAGGTTTCTTAGTTCCTAATTTATTATGGTATTTTATTTTGGTGGATATACATCGACAACCAGTGCCTTCACATCAACATCATGGGTATGTTTATAGAGTCAATCCACAATGATAGGGGAGTTATCTTTAAATATATAGCCATCGACAACTCTATTCCATTGGTACATCCCTCGTGTGACAAGGTACCAGTAAGTCAATTAATCTCTACTGGATGGAGGAAGATGGAAATTTTCTCGCATACCAAATCTATACGATGAAAACCACAATCATTTGGTGTAGTCCTTATAGGTGTCACACAATGGTTTCAACAATGATTTGTGGTAAGAGTGGCCCCAAATATAATCCATGAACATGATATTCCTATCGATATCCTTTTTATAGGGATACATCTATTGGGAACACCCTATATGCATCTTGTGTAGCAATAAGATCATTCAAATAGTTGATTTTCCAAAACATTATCATGGAGACATCGCATTGAGATCATATAAAAAACTTCAATTCATAGTGCCTTGATGTACTATGCTCAAGTTGAGAAGTTGCGGTAGATTGTAAGGCCCCAGTTTTCTATGTATCATAACAAGATCATAGGTTTGATTACCTGATAGGTAAAATAATTCACAAGACAAGAAAGTTTCATGAATAGAGAAAGTCACACTGATTCGTGGAGATTTAGTACATGTATGGGGAATGCACATGTTATTTATAGGTGTGCAGTCAAGCTTACATCACGAAATCCAATCACAATTCACAACGGCTCATATAACATGTTGAACACACAACCTTCTATTAATTAATGCTTTAGAATATATACTTTTTTGATGATTCACTTTTGGAATCTATCAGTCCTTTCCCTTTGGTCCCCTTCTATGTGATTGAATTTTGTGGCACCAAAATTGCTGCCTCGTGATAAATTGGGGAATTCAACAACCATTATGAAGGAAATTAGATCTCAAAGTTCCCAAATATAAAAAATGTAAGCCTTGAGAAGATCTCGGGTAGATCCCCTCATCATCGCTATGGTGGGAAGAGTCAATAGAACTCCCCAGAGTCTGATGCCCTCCATGACAGCACTATAGTCTTTGATTGACAAGAATGTGAGTATAATAGAGAAATAAACTATAAAAAATACAAGCATTCCTCTACGACAAGACTCTTAGATATATGAAACCTCATAGCATATAAATATCCAACTCACCTTACCTCAATGGGATGGATACCCCAATATTTTGACTTATGATCTCAACAATCATAAATCTCCTAAGCACAACAAACCAGAACTAAGAATGGATCATCCATGGTAATGGAGAATCATGATAACCCCTTCCCATTGTTCCAAAATTACCCAACCTATGGTAGGTATTACATTCATAATGTCTTATTCCTCTCACGGAGGAAGGAAACCCTTTGGGTTCATCGTCGATTTGTGGAACATTCAGTCTTCATGAATCACTCTTCCACCGTGCTGAGATTCCATGTTATAGATGGGTCCACATAAATTGTGAATCCCATTCCATTACAAATATATGGTTCATTGTTTTGTATGAGAGATTAATGATTACACGATTATTAAGGATCCCTATATTACAATACCCTCTTATGTTAATCCCACCAAGCTTGTACACAGTGATTCTATGTTCCCACATACATTTCCAATGTTGTGTTGTTTGAAATAATTATTCATAACATAGGCATGGTAACAAATTTTAATTATTAGTATATCTATAGTAACATGTAACTCAAAATCATCTAATTATCAACACTCCTAACTTCTAACATTTCTAGTGCCTCCCCACCACCAACGGTTGGTGACTGTGTGTTATGTGATTCCAATTACTGATGAGGGTGTCCTCGTCATCCAAAATTCATGCAATAAAACTACTCATCACCATCATCCTCATCACATGGCATTAAAATATAATCTAATCCCATCAAAATAATATTGGTTTCCACACCATGGGTATCTTCCAAACCCACTCATCTCAACGAGAGTGATATCGTCCTCAAATGGAATTAGATCCCCCTAACATGGAATGATATCATCTTTGGGAAGCTACTATGAGTATGCCCCATACCATATCTCACTAACTCATCATTTATGACACAATCATATTGTCTACGTAATCTTATTGTTTCTCAAACCATGCATGAATTAGGTATTCAACCAGATATTAGTGACACTAAAACCGTTTTCCATTCAGGTATCCCACCTAGAGTAAGCCACATACCCCCATCCTAAACTACAAAGATTTTGACCCCAATATTCATAATCAGGTAATTGAGAATCCTCCATGGGGATTAAACCGAAAAAATGGAAAACCCAAGTGCTCTCTACAAGGGATGTTCCCCCATAATTTTATATCTTCCATTCGTGTCATACCCCCCCCCCCCCCATGATCCACCACTATGGGGTGTTCATATCAATCATCCATCTCCTACTTCATCCGTCATCCATATTGATATTTCTATGGGCCACCACATCCCAGTAAGATCATTTCATTCAACAATATTACACAGTTCCATATAGACCACATCATTCGGTGGCATGGCATCATTATTTATCCAAATGGGCCGCCCCCATGTGTCTGCCCCAATATATCCAATGGTATGTATTAGTGTGTAGGCACCAACAATTCCTCTGAACTACCTAGAATTTGATCCATGTCTTCTATATAGGGTTTGTAGGAAGCTTCCCTATGTGTCAAGATCATCATCCATTCCTATACCGATCATTCCCTCACGTGCCTTTATCTCAGTAGTATCATTCCCCATCAAAGACATTATGATTCCTTATAGTCCCCATCCATATTTTCAAATCTCAAGGCACACCCTCATTGATGTCTCATCACCCTATCCCATTCTATGTGGTATTTGTTCCCTATCTTTTAAACTGGTTACATAAGAAGCCTCTATGTGGTTAAATCCAAATATATCTCAAAATACATCCATTTAATCCATTTCATTCCAAAACATCATCCATCACCTCACTCACATCTGTGTGAGATAGTGTCATCTACCTCAGCCATCTCACCGTGTAATCCAGATTCACCCAATCGCTACCCTCAGTGGCACCCGGGTAGTCCAAGTGATTAATATCTACATCACCCCATCGATGTAAATGAGTATTAATCCATGTCTCAGTGTATGTAAGAATACCCATTGGTCTTCAATCCCAGAAAACTATAAAACATGATGTCCCCCACATTGGGTTTTACCTATCTGATCCACCATCGCTATTTTTCATGTATTTCTTCAAAAATCAAGACCTTATATTTATGGGAAAAACCATCCTAGATCTACTCTCATTGGGCATTGTTATCCATAAATCTAGAAAGAATTCCATTTCCCCCCTATGTGGGGTGAACCACTCTCATCATCCTACATCTGGTGTTCTAATAATTCCCCCTCTCATCACCTCTAAAAGATGATAAACACACATCTTACACCATCACAAACAAGGGATGACTTAGGAATACCTCAAAATTCATGCCTATAGAATAAGATAACAAGAGATCAATGAGGGATGTCTCAGGTTCTTCATTGTTGATATTATCTCTTATGTGGATGATTACAGGCATTCTTGAAATTAAGCATCCAAACATTCCAATAATTATCTTTTCTACTTCTATACTAATCGAAGGTTGTTTCAAGGCCAAGATCCATTGGAATGTCCAGATTGAGGAAACATAATTAACCGGTGTCCATAGAGTGATGGAACTAGGATTTAGTATATGATGGAGACCAAAACTAGTAGATGAATTTCAAGAAAAAATCCAAGGAATGATGAAAACAAATCCCACAAAATCATTTTGATCAATGACTAGAAATCGTCAAGAATATGATGAATGTATTCATCCATTGTAAAGTAGTAATGAGGGGAACTATTCCGCATGTTAGTGAGCACAAAAACATATATTTCCATGGAAGACTCAGCCCAATGGAAATCTTCAGAATCATTAGTAATATATAATTATATATTCATTAAATCATTGAAGATGTTATAATAATTAGTAAGAATAAATTTAATTTTTATATATTCATAGTGCCCATGCCTTGTAGGGAATATCATCATTTGTATATCCTTATATTTATCCATCAATGGATTATATCCAAAACAAATGAAAAATATATAAACTATATTGGGAAATGCGTAGTTGATCAAACAACACATATATATAGGGAAGATGATGAATTTCCTTGATGGTGATGTCTTCCAACTTCCTAGAGTAAATTAGTAACCACATCGATCCATATTTAAATTTAATGGAGAGAATGGGACCATCCCAATGAGAGACACTTGGCTGAATTAATTTATTATCATGGATTTCCAGGTGTTTTTTCTTTAGTTAATGCAAATCTATGGGGGAATTATTACAGGGACTTTCAAATTATTGTGGCACTAGTTATTATTTCTATTGAGAACTCAAAATTTCATATTCCTAGAAGGATATGAAAATCATCTAGAAAAACTACACAACAAATCATGAACAATAGTCATGTAATACATCCTGAGTTTCATTCCCACCATATTAGATAAAATCACATTCTAAATGGAAAGGAATACCCATATTGTATTGGTGATACTCATAAATTTTTTTTACTTATCTTTACATTTAAAGACATTCTTTGGTTAGTTTGGAAAATCAAAAGTGACATACCTTACACAAAAATTTATATGGGATTTATGTAGGGAAATAAAATAAATAACTAAGATGACATCAAATTATACTTTTGGAAGAAAGAGAAATGTTTTAGGAAGCACATTCCAATTAATGTAAATGGTGAGGAATCATTAGCATGTGTTTTGACCATAATTCCATTATAGGATTTAATTTATAATTTCATAAGAAGTAATATGTGTTGAATCTCGATACCCTTATAAAATTCCTAATATATGAATCAATTGGTAGATCCATATTCAAATAATACATTATTATTTCAAAAATGGATGGCACGTATAACATTCACCATTTTAAAAAAAACCAACATATGAAACCATCATCAAATGAGATTAACCATTTTCCTTTGTATTAAGAGGTTTCATACATAAATAATAATCAATTACCCTTATGTTTGGTAATTGTTTAGTATAATCCTCATTCTCATTACACTAGAATCACTGGTGTATAGGAGGAACACTACATGAAGTTTTCCCTCTATTCAAATTGTTATATAACTTCATCTCATATCTTTAAAACACATTTCCTAGTACACCTACCTTTGAAACATAAATCATTTATTTTCCCATTAATAAAATTTCCTTTTTGACTCTTCCCACACATTAAGGTCAACCATAATCTCATCTTATTTTTTCCATGGTTTTTATATTTTTCATTTATCACTATGATCATTTCTTTGTCAAGACCATGAGATTCATATTTAACTCAATCCTCAATTTCCACCATGTTTGAACAGTCAGAAAACCATACAGTCTGGATGATAATATATGATGTGTACCATTAATGTCATGTAAAATTATCCATGTCATTTCCAATGGATTCATTATATGTTTTATTTAACTCAAGAAACTCCATCTCCATTGATATATTAAGAACATGATGAATGTAATTAAGGACGATAATTCATTATTGAAATCCTCCCAATACATGGAGTTAATTATATCTTGCTATCTCATATTCATTATAAGAGTCTATAATGATCCACTTCAACTTCCAAGTGGTAGGTATAGAAAATGAATTTTTCATGTTCTGATCACAGGGGAACAAAAAATATCTTTTTAGTGGTAGTATTCTTTTTCTCAGAAGCATGCATATTAGCATATCACGGATGGAATTTATACATTTCCACATGAAGATACCAATAGATTAATGATCCCTCATATATTAATTTGGATGTATAACATGATTAATAGAATAATAAAGTTGTGTCAGCATAAAAACAACATTTTTCATTCCAAAAATAGTAATATTTTTATTTTTTGGTGGAATATAATTTCATTTTCCTTTTAACATAATAATTACATGGTTCCTTTAGGTTCAATCGATTAAATAAAACAAAAAACTGTGTTTTATGAAATGTGAATCATGATAGGGAACCAAATAATCATTAAAAATCACTTATATATTGTGTAAATCGTGAAATTGTAATTAATATTTGACAAATTAGGATTATCATAGGTATTTCCATGTCATACTATATTTAAATACTTTAAGATGGATAATATAGTGTTTTTAAATTTCCAAATCATATCCCCCAAAAGTGTCAAACCCAGTGTGTGGTGAGGCATGTTGTCACACATATGTTTTTGATCGAGTATAGTCCAATACTTTGTTTTCATGGTATTTATCCCTATGTACATATGTTCCTAGGATAAATCATCTTTTAGTATCTATATATGGTTTTATTTCTAGGGATAAAATCTCTCTATACATTACCATAATTCCAGGAAGTATCCCTATATATTGACTTTTCCTTCATATTATCATTATACATGTCCTTAAAAATCGTAATAATTTTTTCTCAACCAAGTTTCCTAAGGATAAATAAACATATTCTCTAATACAATCTATATCAACCTAGTATTATCATATATTTTTATTATATCATTATTATGAATCATTATTATAGTATACAATCATGTGCATGAAAGCCACAGTAGTTCAGTGACTTTGGAAAATTAGAAACATAAAAACTATTTTATAGATGAGAAACATCATCTCCAACTACATTGATCAAAACTGTAAACCTTCTTATATATATAATTAATAATTCATATTTTTATAACCAAGTGATATAAACATATGAAATGGTTATCTCAGATGCTCAATAAGATTAATCAAGGTAGATACCTACGAATAATATGAATATATGATCATGTGAATGTGAGAGTAAGATTTTAATATAATACCTTGAATATCAAAGAACATAATATCGAATTGTTGAAAAATGATTTGATGTTCATAACAATAGAACTATAATGTAATTTTATAACATGAACCATGATGGCCTATAAATATAATAATATATAGATTTTTGGAATACAGATAATCATAAATAATCATTTCGATATAGGTCTTGGATCAAATCCATGACCATCATAGTGAAAAAACATTATGACTGTACTAAATTCACTCCATATTATAGCCCAACGTATCTGATCTAGGATTACTCCCCATTCCAACCCTGTCTTTATATATTTAGTTCAATCATCATTAAAACAATGTCTATCCCATGAGATATATTAATCTTTACCTAATGCATTGGTGGGAGAAATAGATCACACAAATCTCATAAGTAAATCCATATTTATATGTTTTGTAAGATCACAAACATTCCTCATAGAATAGTTCCTGAAATGAAATATGAATCATGATAAATTAATCATTTCATTAACTATGGATAATTTATTGGCTTCAAAATCATTTCAACATAAATTTACCTGTGAAAAAATAATGTTTCACAACCATTTCCTCGTCGTATAACCAATGAAATATCAACATGTTTCATAAAAGTAACTCAATAATAATATAAGACACAAAGAGAAATAATATTTTTCTTATCCATTGGTCATACCCCCAGTAAAGAATGTGTAACACCAACAGATCACATCGTATATGGAAAAATAATTTTTAAAAATAATTTAAAACACTAAGTTAGGAAAATATTTTTCCCAAATTGAGAACACCTTAAAAAATAAAACATTACGAATATAATGTTTAAAAAATATATTGGAATATTTAATTAAATGATCGGTCATGACTTCTAAAAATTATTTCTCATGTCGTACAAGTAAAAACAAAGACTCATAACATGTTTTTGGTAAAATAAAAATGAGAATTATTTGTAGAAAACATGAATATTTCATTCAAAAAAATTCATAAAAATTGAATCATGGGTAAAAAAATTATTTTTAAAAAATGAACCACTTTGGAATTTTTTTTATTAAATATATTTTTTTGATGATGATTGATTTCCATCAAAATATATAAATAAGTTGGATTATTCTTAAAAACATTAACATAATTATCATATGTACAAAAGAGTGGGAAAATGGAAACATTACATAAATATATATTGAATAAAAATAGTATAATAATGTTTATGAGATAATTTTAAAGGTATATCATGATATTTCATCATTTGAGATTTTATCCTAAACAATCTCAACAAATGATCTGATTGTAACATAAAATCATTAAATCATTGGTAACATTGAATAATAATCCCCATGAATGAATAAAAAAAGGGAAACTGAAAACATCATAAAGATGAATAAATTAAAGGAATTACATTTCAATGGGGCTATATATACACCTCATGATAGAATTTAGGTGCATTACATAACATATGACTCAAAGAAATAAATTTCATATAAAAATTCCATATTGATTTGGAAATGATTGAACCATAGAACCCATGAATGAGATATCCTAAAAGAGACATTTAATTGTCAAAAAGTTTAAGTAAAATAATCAAAAGATAAATTCATGGTTCTAATATATCACCACATAAATGAAATAGTCGAGGAATATGGCATGTGTCTCACATATATAAAAAGTGAGATAGAAATCCATTATTAATCAAGAAACTTTTTAATCATAAACCATGTTAATGAATAAAATAAAATTAAAAACAAATTATAATTAAAAGAGGTGATATATCATGTCATAGAGTTCTACTTACATAATACTTAGAAAGCTCAGTCAGAGGCGAGCCTTTGACTATTTATTAATAAACGAAAAAGCATCAAGGAAGTACAATAATGCAGAAACATTTCTAGAGCTCATCGAAATCAAACCCATCATCACATCCATTGTAAATTTCGTCCTCCGCCGTAGCCAACTCCCACTCTGATATTTCATATTTCTTAGGAACCATGGCATATTTCCTTCGAATATTGAACTTCCCCAACACTAAAAAATCCTTCGTGGAATGCATACCCTGATTTTTGTTTGCAACAGAAGATCTAGTAGACACTGACCTTAGAAGAGAAGAGTTGTCCTTCCTCGTCATTCGTTGTGTTGGATTTCTCCCTCACCCTCATCCACCTTCATCCTTCCATCCTAAACTACATCTCCATAGGAAGGCCAAACAACACCACTATTATTTAACTTGTCACTATCTGAGATGTTTCCCAACTTTCTAGAGATGTGTACCTCTTGGTGACACTCATTCAAGCCCCAATCTTACTGAACATGACTGTTGGAGTCAACCATGGAAAGACATTGTGGTTGCTCCACAATATTCAGCATTACACTCTGCCCAATTACATTCTTAGAGAAGTCATGCTGTAACTTGCTGCCTTCCTACCTTTTATCATTTATCTTTACATGAGAGGTCTCTACATTATCCAGTTCAAGAAAACAGTTACTAGTGGAAACCGTGATAAGAATTGCTTCAACAACATCTAGTCGCCCTTGCATCTGTTCAGCACAAGTGTCCTCCGCCTCCAATTCAGAGACAAGAGAGACCACATGCTATGCAGTCTGCACTTTCATTTGAAAATCCCCATGAACTATGTTTACAGGCCTGATATATGAAGCTTGAACCATAGCATGCTGAGGTTTGTAATCATCCACTGTCCGAACATTGGAAATTATCTGCTCCTGAACACCATCAGCAACCTGATTCTACATGATTTGAGAAGTAGCAGGCTATCCCTACATCTACTTCTGAGTGACTGAGCCCAATCCCCTTGCATTCCCCCACAACACCTTCATCTCCCTTATCCTGACAAACCATAACAGATTGTATATCATCTTCATACCTACTGCTCAGATGGACTTGAGTCCGACTCATGAAATCTGGACCCCCTACATCCTCTTCTCTGTGCATTCCCAAAGCAGATCCAAGCATACCCTCACTCCCATCACAATTGTCCAGCCTTAACTCCCCAAACCCAATAGCTAACACCACCTGACCATTTCCCATCATCTTCTCCCATAACTCTTCCCACACATTCCCGTGAAAAACAATTTGGACATCATCATGTTGTGACATTCCCGCAGCTCCCTACACATTACACTTGACCACAAGATCCTCCCTTAGTCTAATAAACACCCTGGGAACCCGTGGATTCAGTTGATGAACCATGGCTTGCTTCCCCTTCTCTGATCCAAGAAACAGCCCATGCAACTGCTTGACACACCATTGAAATGTTAAAAGACTACTCTTTATCCACCGGCCACAACTTCTGCTTCTCTCGACCCTTGTCCTCCCTACCCACACCCAATCTCATTAATCCATCCTCTCTGCCTATATTAGAGGCCATGAAACTATTGCCTATTTGGACTACCCGGTGACCAGGACCCCTTCCCACCATTCTTGTAGCCCCCGTTGACAAACAATAGAAGAATTCCCCAACCTCATACAAGTAGAATAGTAATCCATCCAACTCTCGTAGATCACATGCTATTTATACCTATACTCCTCACCAATTTTGATATATACATAATCCAAGGGGGTTCTAGACACATCCATCTCAACACACACCCGCGGATTAATAGGATGAAACACTTCATGTGTGCGACTGTCCGAGCAAAGATACCTACCTACCAGGTTGCCAAGCATTTTCAACACAGAAGGATTTTGTAATGGTAGTGGAAGATTGGAGAACCTGACCAAAATCACAGTAGAAGGTAGATCACAAATCAAATGAAACATAAACGACCATCGAAAAAGAAAGAACCTAAAACTATTTTAACACCATGGATCCCTCGACCAGGGGTTGATGAGATCCTCCTCTGATAAAAATAGGATCATGATATGATTGTTGTCCAGTAATCCCACTATCACCCTTTCTCGTAAATCCCATGATTCAAAGATGAATCTGTTAAAGGAGTCCACCGAAGGTCGGATCTGCGTGAACCGCACAACCAAGGGGAGATCTAAGTGCACAGAGGTATCTGTGAACACCAAGTTTGAAATATGAAGATTCAGGAACCCATTAATGAGATCCGGAACTTTTGGTCTCAGAACAGATTTTGCGAATAGTGGAAGAAATTCAAGGTTAGAGAAGGGACGGAATGGGGCCACTCCATTCAAGGCATTTGAATATCCCTCCCCTGCCGAGGGGGGAGAGACTGGTTCAGAAACTGCCATCGTCACCGAGAGAAAGACCCCATTTCTAGGGTTTCACCACTATTGTCCATCTCTCTCTAAAGAATAATCTTATACATACATAAAAGAAAACTAATCTAGTGGTAAATATGGAATTAATCCTTTAGAAAAAAATGTGATACTAATATTCCGCTAACATAAGTATTGACTTCTTTCTTACTCATTTAAATGTCCAATATAATTAATATTATTTTATAATTCATATATAATTGATACATATTTATATATATCATACCATGTATTATTTTCTTATGAAATTATATTAAAAATTTATAAACAATTACATGATATATTTTTTTTTGTATCGAGTAATAACCACTTTTTTTATTATATGTGTTTTTAATTTTTATTTGTGGTCGGCTTTCATAGATTATATCGACCGTAATTATTAATACATAGATTATTAAAATAAATTTAAAAAAAACACAACATAATTACACAACAAGTATCCAAATGTTTAATGTCTCGGACAAAAGAGGACCATAAATAAAATTTAAAAAATAAAACATAAACATTTATTTAATTCCTTTTCTATATATTATTATTATCCCATGATTTCTCATTAGTACATGTAGTCTCCCTGGGATATAAGCCAAAAAGGGGTGAATAAAATCCTAGTAAGTGTATATATAATAACATGAAACAATTAAACATTGGTCGGAATAATCAATATAATCATAACCTATGAAAATGATCATAATCATTAGAGGAAACATTAGATATAGGCATGGAATGTCGATATAAATAAAAATGAAACATCATGACTTAGTGGTTGACTAATAAACATAGTTTTGAATGAAGATAGAATCATTTTCCCACATATTTCACATTACTCGTGAGGTTCATCACATTACCCAATGCATTAGAGCACTATAAAATTCTGGTTGCACCCCATCACATCATAACATTAACATTATCATGCATGCTACATAGAACATATATCAATCTTGATCATTAAAAAACCCACTAAATGTAATGAATTTTCTTTAATAAGCATACATTCATAAAATTTTGGTACTATTATTAAATTGTGATTGACACAGTTGAATAATCATCTTTAAAGGAAAAATCACAGGTAGTAAATGTTTTGTTTTTTCAAAAAAAAAATTTAAAACATTTTATTATTCATAAAATGAAGTAGAAAACATGTATATCATTCAAAATGCTATGATAATGATGAAGAAGTAATTTTAATATAATAACTATTATGAATATGTGGTTAAATATAGAAAAATCAAAGAAGAGAGTTGGATTTGAGAAATCCCCTAATTTGTTTCGAGTAACCTTCCATCATGTTAATATTTTATATAATCACATTAGATTAATTAATTAAAATTTAATGATCCCTTTACAAATGAATAAGAAAAATTATGTTTTTATTATATTCTTTAATGGGACATTGTATGAGTTATAATGTATAATTTCAACCTTTGAAGACATTCATTTTCAATTTTTTGAAGATAAGTTCACATTTATTAATGAAAGTAAGTTCATTTATAATGAGGCTGAAAATTCAAAATTGGTATTATATTTTATTAATTATATGATAGAAAAAAAATGATATTAAAAATTATTTTTCATATACCATGAAGATGATTGATTATATAGAATTTAATGAGGAATGGTTTATATTAATTTTGGCGGGTTTTCAAACACAACAAAATCATTTTGTTTTATCATTTAGTATAATGAGTAACATTGATTTCTATATAATAACAGTGGTTTAACATACCTGTTACAATAATTTTTAATATATTTAATTTTATTTTTAGCTACCTTGAATGTTTTAAGGTAATTGAAAGTGCATTTCCTAAAATGTTGGTAAATTGTCACATTAGGAGCCACGATTAAATTTTTAAGATAAAATATTTAGAGGGAGGAGTATAATGTTAGATATTTAATTCACCATGTGTAATTTAAGTATATTTAAGGCACTAAAGTATTCATTCCATTTTTATTAAGCGATGGGATGAGAGTATATTAAATGCAATGGAAATTGAAAGGATGTGAAAGAAAAAACAGTGGGGATTTACCTATTGAATTCCCCTCTTGAGGGCTTCCTCAATGAATCTAAGCATGGTATTTTAATGAGACCAAGAGCACCAAGACATGGAAGAGGAACTACGGAAGTGTGTTGGGAATAATTTCGGCAAGACACAAATTTTTAGATGTTTGAGGAGAAGAGGGGGTGAGAGGTGGTATATATAGTAGAGGAGAGTGGCATTTTCCCAACATTTTAATCATTATATTATTATTATGACTCTATAATATGAATAGTTTCAACATTATCACCAAATATATTAAAATAATGGAGGTACCTTTTAGATTTTTGGTCATATATTTGACATGAATCATCTATGACCTTATAATTTATGTATTTGGCATTTATCTAAAAATGTCGTATTTTACTATTCACCAAAAATTCATGAATTTAAGAATAATCCCAAAAATACACCCAATCTATTTTTTTATGTGTGGAATTAAAAATTAAAATCCATTTTATGAAAATTATTTTCTAAATATGAGTAATTTAATGTTTAAATAAAACAATAATTTACATTGAAAATAAATAATTCAAAATTATAACTGATTTTATAGCACTTTTAAATGTTACATAACGTCTAATAAAATTAGATGTCACCAAAAAATAAATTTATGAATACATTTATTAAAAATTCATATGCTCTTAAATTATTAAACAAATCATACAATTACAATTAATTTTTCATAACTTATAAAAATACTAAGACATAATTTATAATTTTTATAAATTTATTTCTATACAATATTATATAATTATACCATAATTTTATATAGAATATCCCTAAATTTTATTAATATTTTCATGGGTTTCGTAAATATTCATTTTTTTAATTTACTATTCATAAGGTTATGTTACTATTCCTATATTCAAGTAACTATTTCATTGGTATTGGTTCCTTAAACATTATAATACATCTTAGTTCATTAATTCTTAATTTAAAAATATTTTACAACGGTATCTATGTTATTTCATGTGATTTATACTATGTTAAATTACTATTAGAAGGGATAAATTCCATTTATAAATGTTTGGCTCATTACATTCTTCCACCCTTTTGAAAACACTGCCTCAAAATTCCATTTATCAAAAAAATTTGAGGGTACATTGCCTTCATTCTCTCCTATGGTTCCAAAGATGTTTCATCATACTTATGGTTCCTCCTCAATAATTTAACAAGGTGGGTTGTGTGGTTTCATATAATTCTATATCTCCTTTCCAAAATCTATAGTGCCTTCTTCTCATTAGGGATATCATATTTCATTGGTACTACCTTCGATTACAGTAAATCTGAGGGATCTGCTATGTACATCCCTATTAGTGATACATGAAACACATCATGATCATTAGACATATTTGGTGGTAGTACAAGTCAATAGACCTTGAATACTATGCTATCTAGGATATCAAAAGTTCCAATGTACCATGGGATTATCTTTCCTTTCATTGAAAACAGCATGAATTCTTTCCATGGTGATATTCTACGACAGTATTTATCACAAACATTGAACTCCATTTCCCATTCGTGGTTGTTATCATATCTCTTTTTCCAACTTTGTGTAGCTTTGAAATGTTAGTGGATGGATTTAACTTTCTCTATCATGGCTTCCATAAGATCAGTTCCAAGTAGTTTTCATTCCCCAACATCATCCAAACTTGTTGGAGTTCTGATCCCATCTACATATTAATTATATGAAGTAGTCTCATATTATATATTCTAGAATCAATATATTCCATTTACTTTGGACATTTGTTTGGGGGTGATAATCCATGCCAAAATTCAATTCAGTACTCAAGGAGTTTTGAAGAGTCAATCATAATTTAGATGTGAACCTTCAATTATGATCATATTCAGTTGAGACTAGATGTCCATGTGGTATCTCCACTTTCATCATATATATATTAGAAACATGTTCAAGCAAGGTATATTCCCAAATAGTAATAAAGGGGGTAGTCATGGTGAGTCGGTCCACCACAACCCATATAAAAAATATTTCATTTAAATGTCTTCGGGAGACCAGTGTTGAAGTCCATAGTGACATTATACCAATTCCACATGTGAATAGGAAAAGGTTTCATCATCGCATTAGACTTCTATCACTCAACATTTAGTTTTTGAAATATCAAGCACCTTGATATATAGTCTACAGTCTCCTTATTCATGTTGTCCCACCAAAACTGTTCTCGAAGATCACGATACATGTTGGAACCCCCAATATGGATAGAGAAAGGGGAGATATTTGAATTATCCAATAGCTCATTCATTATCCTAGGTGATGAAGGCACACAAAGCCTCATTCCAAACCAAATAACACCATCATCATCAATATGTAACTACTATTTTTTCCATTCCTTTACATTATTAACACTATTTTGTAACATCGGATCATCCCCTAGTGCCCCCATAATATTCTTAGAGATAGACAATTGGAAAATTATTTTTTCAGGGGAGTATGTATTACCTACTATTATTATTTACAAATATAACCTTTTATTTTCCATGAATATACATTATTTCTCAATCCACAACACAAATAGAGTATCATGTTTGTTACTACAAAAATAATCTGCTACTTTATTCACTTTTTCAGGATGATAGTGTATAGATCAAGCATATTATTTTTTATCTATATCCATATTCATTGACTCATGTTGAAATATTTTTTTGTGAATATAATATTCAGGATCTCCCATATCACTATATTGGTTGTTTTTTCAAATTATCAAGAAAAAAATAACAATTATTAGCACTGGATAATTTGTGGTGTAGTTATAATCATGGATATTAAAATATAGTATGTCATAGGCTATTAAATTATTATTTTCATGAGTACACAACCCAATCCTTTCTGGGAATCATCTCTGTATACCAGAAAACATTCTCAATATTTAGATAATGCATGTACAAGTGAAGTGATAATCCTTTTAAATAGCTCATTGAAACATTCCTCACATTTTACAGTCCTAATATCATTTACCCCTTTCTACGTTAACATAGTTAGAGAGGTTAAAATCAAGATAAATTTATCAAAAAACATCGATTGTACTCTTCTAATCAATTAATATAGTGGATTTTTGTACAACAAGAGGGTAATGGACATTCATTAACTGCATTAGTTTTTGAAGGGTCCATTGGAATTCCCTCACTTGTCCTCACATGTCCAATGAATGTGAATTGATGCATCCAAAAGTCACCATTTATGAACATGTTGTACAATATTTCAATCTTTGGTGTCTATAACACAAGCATTAGATGATCTTCATGTTCCTCCTTGCGAATGGAGTAGACTATAAAGACTCCAATAAAAACTAAGACAAATTTTTCAAGGTAATGAATAACAAATCTATTAATCATGTTCAATATGATTGGAGTGGTATTAGTAAATCTGTAGGGAATCACCAGAAAATCATAGTACCCATACCCTGTATTGAAGGATGTCTTCTGAATATCATTATTCTTCACCTTTAGCTGATGATATCAATAATAGAGATCCACCTTTGAGATGTATGGAGATCCTATCAATAAATCAAACAAGTCGCCAAAAATTGGAAGAGGATAATTTTTCTATATGATATTCTGGTTCAGTTCCCAATAATTGATACGCAACTGTATTGGTCCATCCTTCTTCATGATAAAGTGTATTGGTGCCCCCCAAAGTTATGCACTATGGAATATAAAACCATTATTACAATTCTCTAATAGTAACTTCTTTAGTTCCTCTAATTTGATCGTATCCATCGTATATGTAAACTATTATATTGGAGCAGCTTTGGGTATGAGTTCTATTGAGAAATCTACATCACAATCTGGGGGTTGTTTGGGTATCTCTTCTAGAAATACATCATTGTATTATCTTACAATGGGAATTTACCCTAGGTTGATACATTCATTTTACATAACCATTTGGGCGGGTTGTGATTTTTCATAAGGAATCAACACCCACACTGTTGAAGTATTTTAAAAGGCTGATTCGTGGTTCTCCTTTCATTTTTAAGAAAGCATGTGATTTTTTCATAATATAAAAACATAATTCATTTTCATGATAGTTGATATATGATCAATGTATTGGGAGTTGTTCTTTTCCCATTACAGTATCAAAATCATCAAAGGGATGTATCATGAGATTCACTAGAAGAATATTCCCACATACTCAATTAGGAAAATATTACCACACATGCATTTAAATAATTTCACCACATAGTGTTTTTACAAATATCACTATCTAAATATTTGTGTTATTAAATTTAATAGTTCTAGGAATCATTAGTGATATAATGGAATGCGTAGAACTAGAATCATATCTGACTTTTCACATTCTTGATTTAATTTGATGTCTAACTTGTATAACTTCGTTTTCTTTCTCCACATCTATTTTAGTGATGGAATAATCATTCAATCGATCCATTTTACTTTGTAGATGATGAATATTATTACCCTCGAGAAATCAAGGTGTAGTACACTCGCATGTGTATTTCCATTTCTCTCTATAGTTGTAGCATTGGACCATGGCTAGAGCTCTCATTTCCTCCTGCACATTGTACGACCTTTTCTCGTATTTTAAATATTCATCTGTTTGGTGGTCATCCCTCTCACACATGTAGCATTTCCATGTATCTTTTTGGTTTCTACAATGATTCTTCTTCCCAAATTTTTTAAATTTTTGTTGTTGATTTTACATTCCAACATTCTCATTAGTTACTCTGGAATTAAACTCAATTTTTTTTTTCTTATCACCATAAACATGGGACCATTAATCAAACACCAACTCCAATTTCATAGAACATCAAACAACTTTTTCCTAACTCATAACGTCTCAATTTGAAATATATTTTTGTTTTTTTTATAAAACAAATGAATATATCATTTTTGCATTCATTGTAGGAAAAAAACGAATCTTACATTGAAATCCTAGTGAAAATTTCATTATACGAAATGATAGATTCTCCTTCATTTTTCACCCACCCAATGAATTCTCTCTCTCTTTTTGTTTGAACAGTTCTAGGGAAATAATATTTAAGAAACATTATCTTTATGTCTTCTAACCCCATCTCTTTAGTTTCATTGCTTGGATTGGGGGTCTTAAAAAACATCCACTATTGATTGACATGTCCATCTAGACTATAACCATTCAGTGTCACCTTATCCATCTCCAAATTTTAATGAATAAAACTTATATTCTCTATTGATTTGATCAAATGCTCCAAGACTAGTGGATCAGAAGGTCCTCTAAAAGTCGTTGGTCGTTTCCACATAGAACGATCAATATCCTATTGAACCCTCATTGGTGAAGGAGGTCATTCCATAATTTTTTTGTTATTGTTCATAACAAGAGTCAACATGGAAAGGTATCACCATGAAATTATGAACCCCATTTTTCAAAGCATTGGGGATGTCATTCAGGAAATCACTGTATTTTCCCTTGCATGGTTTTTTGATTGGTTTCTCCTAGTTTCCAAAATTTTATAAAATACAAATGTTTAGAAAAAAAATAAGTCAATAGGTCATCAATACCATGTTTATTCCTTTGTAAAATTAAGTATAAATGAAACAAGTCTGGGATCACTATGTTTATCATTTAATAGAAACAAATCTTCTTGGGTTCCCACTTATACATAGTCTAAAATTATGTTTTTTCCCAAAGATTCTATAATCCTAACTCTCAAATTAACTAAACTATCCACAGATACCAACATTAGGAACCCTGATTTTTTGTATAATTTTTAAAACATAATTTTTAATACAAACAACTTAAAATAACTAAAAAACAGTCATCAAATGGATTATTGTCTCTAAAAAATTAGGACTATACATTACATTTTAAAAATAAAACAAAATCATTTGTTTAATTCCTTTATCTCTAGCTATTTATTGAGCCTTGAATTCTCCTTAGTATATGTAGTCACCAGAGGATACCAAAATGGGGTGAGTTAAAATCCCAAAACGAGGATAGATAGAAACATAAAACAATACAATATTTGGTGAACATAATATATATCATCCAAAAATGGAAAAATGATCATTATCCTGAGACGAAACATTAGATATTGGCTCAAAATATGGAAATACATAATAATGAAACAACATGTCTTAGTGGTCAACTACAACACATAGTTGTGACAAATTATGGCATAATTTTCATGCATATTTCGCTTTACTAAAGAGGTTATTCACTTTACCCAATGTAATGGAGCATTATATAATTTCAGGAAAACATGTGACATCATAACATTTACATTATCATGAATGCCACGTAGCACATATTTCAATCCTGAATATAAAATAACCCATGTAATGGAATGGTTTTTATATAATAAGAATACATTATTAATCATTGAGTACACATATGAACGAGGTAATTACATACATGAATCATCCTCTTTGAAGGAACAATCTCTATAAGTAAAATGTGTGTTTTTGAGAGAAGTGTTATTTGGGAGACATTGTGTTCGTCATAGAAAAAATTAAAAAACATGAATATATCTGAAAAAAATAAATAATGATGAAGTAAACATTTTTAAGGAATAAATATACAAAATATGTGGTGTAAGTGGTAAAACCTAAAGAAATAGAGTTGGGATCAAAAAATCCCCTTAAATGTTTTATAAGAAATTTCTTCATATTATTAACATGTATAATAACAATAGATTAATTAATTAGAAATTCCATATCCTTTTATAAAAGAGTATGATTACTTATAATTTTTAACGTTTGTTTATGGGCCTTTTAATGAGTTATAGACTTCAATTTCATCATCTAGGAATAATCTTTTTCATAGTTTTCATGATCTGTGCTTTTGTATTCATGAATGGATGTTCATTTATAGTGGGGATTAACATCTAGAACTGTTATTATATGTTATGAATCATCCTATATAAGAATAAATGATTTTATAATTTATTTGTTTATAGGCCATGAGGATGATTCATTTGATATATGTTAATAATGATCATTTTAGGTTAATTATGTCACTTTTTCGTACACAACATACTCATTTCATTTTATCATTTATTATTATGATATTAATATATTTTAATAACCTTAATGGTGTTTACAAAATACAATTAAAATTTTTAACCATTTAGTGTTCTTATAAATATACATGAAGGTGTTTATGGAAAATCAATGTGGATCCCACATGATGTCTGTAAATTGACACATCACATGTGACGATTCCATTTATATGAAAAAAAGATAGATTGATGAGTCCAATGGTGAGTCATCCATTAAATTGATATAATTTCTTTTTATGTAGGTTACTATAGATATAATTTAATTCTAATTATGAGAGATGAGGAGAGAATATGAAAATAATTTTAAATGGAAACGAAATAAGAAGAAAAAGAGAGGCGATTTAACTCTTGAATTCTCCCCTAGAGATCCTCCTATAGTAACATAGGATTGGAATATTTATGAGAAAAAGACCTCCTTGATGTTGGGGAGTGGCAAGGAATGAGTGGTATACATTATTTAGTAATGTCTCAATGATTTAGTTGTGTGAGTAGAAGAGGGGTGAGATGTGGTATTTATAGTCAATAATATGGGTGATTTGCCAATATTTTAATCATTACTTTATTATTTTTCCTCAAGACTATGAATAGTACTAGAATGATCATCGAATAATGGAAAATAATAAAGTATAGATATATATTTTGGGCATAAATCATACACACATAATCTATGGAACCATAATTCATGTATTTTTCATTTATAAAAAATTGTCATATTTTTTTATTCTTAAAATACTCAAGAATTTCAGAAAAAACGCCACAAATTAACCCAATACATTTTTTGACGTGTATAATTCAAAAATAAATTCCATTTTATAAATTATTTTATAATATGTTTAAAAATTACTTATGGTATCATAAATTATCATAAAATCATATGACAACAAAATGTTAATTTAGAATATATATTTTTTAAATGGATTTTCTATTAAATTAATAAATTAATTCTGAAATTCTAATTAATTATTTATATCTTATAAATAAATCTAAATCATAATCAATAATTTTTTAGATTTTTATTTACTTAATCTATGACATAATTATAGCATAATTTTATTTATAATATCCATCAATTTTATTTACACTTTCATGTGTGTGGTTACTATTCATTTGTCAAGTTTACTCTTCATTAGTGTTATATCACTATTCATAATGTAAAGTTACTATGTAAATTTTTCTAGTTCCATAACATCTTGAAATACATATTATTTATATAATTCTTCATTTAATATTATTTAATTATGATCATTATGTGATTTTATGTTATTCATATAATGTTTCAGTCTTTATAAAGGATGAAATACCATTTATAAAAGTTTAGGTCATTACATAGATCATGATATCATTGTATAAGAAACATAAACCATGATATAAATATAATATATAATAATTAAAAAAATTTATGAGTAATCCATAAAATTTATGGATATGAAATGTAATGCATGATTCATGGTGATAGTATGCCACACATATTCATGAACATTGATTTTTATTTGCTTAATGGTTTGAAATAATGAAACAAAAATGATTTATATTAGTATTTGGAATTATTGTTTTCCCATTTATATCAAATATTTTTATTAAACCAATTCTTGACAAATTACTTCTAATGCTTGAATGATCCAGTTTTCCTCACAAGGTTGTAGTCCGTCATACACAAGGATGGCGATATTATATTCAAAAAAATTGAATTAATGTTTGATATTATAATTATATAATAATAATATTAACATTAATATAACTATAATTATTATTTCTATCATTTTGATCATCATTGAGAGGTATTAATGGAAAATGTATAATACCCATTCATGAGGGGGTAGTCCTCTGTACACATGAATAATGATTCAATAACAGAATTGATGGAAGTGTGTGTGGTTGTAGGTTGAACACATAACATAAAAAATAAAATTATATGTATAATAATGTGTTTATTATATAATAATTACTTAAAAATAATTGCATTTGCTTTATAAATAAATAAAATATCTACGATCATTCATGACTGTCACATATTCTTCTAGTGTCATGATTAAGTCTAAAAATAAAGCCTTTTCTGGTTGTATTTGTATCAAAAATAAGGATTCATGTATGATAAGAGATATATTTGGATGTTATTTGTGTATTTACATTCCTACACAATGAATTGTGAAAGAAGTTATGAAGAGTGGTAAAATTGTGGCCTTTTATAAATTGAAAGAGTAACAAATAAGTGATTTTTTGAAGAGGGAATTCCAACAACCTTTTTCCTATAGGAAAGTAAAAAAACGATAAAATAAGAACGAAAAAAATTAAAAACTCATAATATGGCAATAATATATTTTTTAGATATGATTATAACTAAATATTACCATTATTTTTTCAGTTTGACACATAATACCATTTTTACATTACTAAATAAAATTAATTATTACTAAATTATATATTATTTTGGTCAAAAATTACGATTGGATAATATGACATTTTAAATTATAATAATTAAAAATGTGGAATCCATTATTATGGATTTTAATCATATATGGTTTAAAATGTAATTTAAAATTGATACTGATTCCATGATGACAAAGTCGGTTTCTAAAGAGAAAATGATCAAAATGTTAAAATGATTTTAATTTCAATTTCAATATAAAATTTATTAAAATGACCTAAATTGGATTAATATATGTATAATTTTACTAATTACACTTTATCAGAAAATTAAGAATATTATTTAACAATTTAAATGATTTAAATGAAATTTAATCCTTTAATTAAAAATTAGTATTTTCTAGTATTCATAAAAAATAAAACTTCTCAGAAAAATAATGAAAATTCACCATATTGTAATTTTTAAATAATAATTTCTAAATTGATGTTTATTTTATAAAATTAAATTTTTAAATTTTTTTAAAAAAAATATTTTTATTTATGGCAAAAGAAATAAAAACTCTTTCTTCAAAAAAAATTCTATTTTCATACATATAAAGACATTAGCAAAAACTGTGCACTTTATTATAAATTTGTATTTTTTTCAAATTATTATTGTTAATATATTATAATTATTTCGTAATAATAAATTTTTATGTATAATAGTTTGGATATGATAGTCATGTTTTAATAATATAAATAATAAATCATGGGTTTTTCAAAACTTAGTGTCATGTGTCACGTAAGATAACTAAGTGTTCTGTGTAAAAACAATTTACCATAGGATTGAGTGTAATTAAATATTAACTTGGGATTTCAGGCAATGTAATCTATCACATATGTATAATTTTTTCAAAAAATAAAAAATCATAAAAACTAAATAAGTTCGAATTTTCACTAGTGAATGATATTTATTGACGGTATTATTCTACAATATAGATTTTATGAATATTTAATGAAACATATAAGGATTAATATCTAATTATTTTTTATACTTAAAGAATTGGAATGCTATTTTATATTGTAACATTATCTTTGAGATGTAATTTGATGATAAGGTTTCATAATTTAGATTATAATTATAGAACACAATGTTGTGGAATATACCTATACTAGGACAAATATGTGATTAATATTAAGGTTAAATGGGTTTATTGATTTTTATAAATGTATATTAGATAATATTTATAGACTATGAATTGATTAATTATATATGAAAATTGCAATCCATGATATTTTTATTGATGATTATCTCATTTTTAATATACTAATATATATAGACTTGTGTGTCACTTTATGAGTTCGTGATTGAATATAATATTTAATATTCAATGGAATATGAAATTACACAAGAGATTAATGTCATGTAGAGTCATGATGATTTATAAAATGTATCTTATGGAAAATATATGATTTGGGGATATACAAAATTGTCTATGATTTTATGAATGATTAATATTTTTCCAAGATGGATATGCAACACGATATATCTGACATTTTTAAGTTAGATTTAATATTTCATGTTATATACAAAATGTATAATATGTCAAGATCACCCTCTCAAAATTTCACTATAAAATGACAATTAAAATTTCAAGGATAAAATTGTTTTAAAGGGTGTTAAATGTGACAAACCAAGATTTTGGACCCTTTTAATTAATATTATCATAAAAAAATTATGCACATGAAACTATATACTAATATAATAACAAAATTAGATAATCATTGAAATAATAAAATACAATTAATTATATAATTATTTTTTTCTAAAAAGATAATAATCAATTTAAATAGTTTCATATTTTTATTTTTATTTAATATTTTTAACAAATAAATCCTTTGAATATCCATTTAGAAAATGTTGTATAATACATTACCTTAACAATATAATTTTATCAATTATTATATATTATTATAAGAGGTAATATCTATATTTTGAAAATACAAATTCAATATTAAATTACGTAGAAATTTATATGGATCATGACTATTGATAAATTATTTTTATGAACTCAGCTATAAAAAATGGGGTTCCTTTATATTTTTTATTTTATCCAAATGTGTAAATATATAAATTTTAAAATTTGTTATATCTAAAAAAATATAAAGGTTTTTTCTGTTTGACAATGAAATTATTTTGAGGAAGATTTTTGGGATTTCTCTAAAAGGATTATTTTTTTTGTGAATAAAGAAAATTATAACTTTATTTAGCAGGGGATGGCCACATTCTCCACTGGAATTCTCTCTTGGGCGCACTTCTCTTTATCTTCCTCGGGTTCCTTCCCCACGTGTTGGAGTCTCTTTCTAGACTCTACTCTCTTTTGAAGAGATCCATAGAGCGATCCACCATTATTTTCCTAGGGTTCCATACCTGGTTTTCTTTTCACGGAGCGTTCAGCTTCCTTCATCCATTTTGTTCATATCAATGTCATTATACTCTTATCACCTGCTAATATTAGCTATTTTATAGTGTTTCATCCCTAACATTATTAATCTTCCCCATTCCTTTTATTCTTTTGGTTTTAACCCCTTGTTTTTTGGGTTTCATTCCTATTTTCCACAAGTTTCTATGGTGTTTATGGGTTGTGTTTGTAGTATTTATTTTACTGGTGGGTGTTTTGGGGATTCTGACAGCGAATTCTAGGTCATAGATTACTTCTTATTCCCACCCCACTCATACTAACCTCTAGCCTCTAGATCCTCTACTTCATTCTAGGATGGTCGAATGTAATGGTTTCTAGGCGGTTTTGGGCGGTGTTGTGTGTTGTGGTTGGGGGTTCTGGGGGGTGGACCGACCTTTGCATTGGTGTCGGCGTATTTTCAGTTGGGTCAGGCGATGTCGATGAAGTTCTTGTCTCCCTGTGAAAGCCTTGTGCTTCTCCTACTCTATTCTAGATTTAGTTACCATCTCTCCTCCCCAGGTCAGTCTAGCATGGTGACTCTCTTACAAGCATTGGGAGGTGTTGTTCGAGTGATTATCGGTGATCCAGGAGGAATTTTATTTGGTTGGTTGATGAAGTGGGTTTTTGTTGATGGTTTTTGTTCTTGTGATGGGAGACATCGACATGATTCTTTTCTGTTATAGTGTTTGAAGACAATGGAAATGGGGGTTTTGGATCAGTGTCTATGGAAGTACAATTGGTTTTGTATGACGGTGGCGGTAGTTGTTAGTGTAGACAATAGACATTGGAGAACTAGATAACTGTGACATGTGATGAGGATGATGTCTTTGTGATGTGTAGATGAGATGTCGGTGATAGTAATTGGATTTCAGGTCAGCGACATGATGACGCTGATTAGTGATTTTCGAGGTATCATTGTGATGCAGATCCTGGTGGGTAGCTCGATGTTCGAAAATTTTTTATGTATTTTTTTATTTGGTTATCAATTTAGAATTTGGGTTTTGAAATTTTTATGTGGTGTGTCATGTGGATGTGGATATGGGTGAACGACAACTCTCTATGTATGGTTTCCCACATTCCTACAAAATGGATTTTTTTTAAAAAAAATTGTTCTGTGGAGTGGTACTAGTAAAATGTAATTTTTATAATGATTATTATTTAAGTATTCATTTAGAATTATTGAAAACATTATATAATGACAAATATACATATTAAAATTTAATAATTAATTTATATAATGTTGGTTTTAATTTAGAAACCCATATATGTAATTTTCGAACGTAAGATATATTTTTGAAGAAAACAATTTTCAATTAATTGTTTCGTTTTTAAAATTTTCTATTAACAGTGTTAGAAATTTTATCATATATAATGTATTTATTGTTTGAATATTTATGTGACAAATATATAATAAATGAATCTTTATTTATGGTTAAATAGTAAATGTTTCCCTCAGTAAAAATTAATATTTATTTAAAAGTTAATGTTATAAATGTGAACAATAAAAGAGTAAAAGATAAATAACATGATAGAAATATATTTTGGAATGTTTCCTGTGTTCCATTATCAATGTTATAATTTCTATTCTCCATTATTATAAAATTTTATGTACTCATTCATTGAGAGTGAATCCTCAGTATCGAAAAACATTTAGGTAATTTTTAAAATCAAATCCCTTTCAATTATAAAATGGGAACTCATATCATTATTTATATACATACCATTGGATATATTTATCAACATAAAATCTTCCCAACCATATACTATAAAATCATATACACATTAATTCGGATCATGTTTACATAAAATACAATCCTATAATAGGGTATCCCCTTAGAAATGAAGAAAACCCATATAAGGATGTATATATTTCCAATCGATTCATCAACTATAATCTTTAATTAAATTCATTTCCTATACATAAAATATATTTTAAAAATCCTCATATTGTAGAATAAATATGAATAATATACTATTATTTTTTTATAATTTTGTTACCATATTTAACAACCATTCTATTTTTTTAAAAGCAAATCGAATATGTCATTTGTGTCTACCCGAACTACAGCTTCTACATAATGAAATTTCTTGTTTCCAAAATAAAATTAAATGTAATTTAATAATTATTTTGATAAAAATTATCCATATATTCATAATATTTTTTTTCTTAATGATAAATTATATTATTCATTTCTATTTTTTTATTGATAAAAAAATCCCCAACCTAGAATATGTGTGGACAACAGCTTTTGTGGGATGACAGATTTCTTATTTATTTTCATTACTGCCTTATATGATTGGTATTGATAATGATTTTAACGGATAAATTTTATTTTTATTATATAATTATGGTTTTTATTACTATATGGATAACATATTAATTATATAATCATTAAATTATTATCATTAATCGATCATTTAAGAAATTAATAAAAAAAAATATTTAATTCAAAATATATAATATTTCCATATCCCTTACACACACATATTAGTTGATAAAGATTATAACATATCATTTTAATATTAAATAATTAATTTCATTTTGTTACATGAGTTGATATATCTCAACCAAATAACCCTATAATCATCTATTAAGCATTGTATGTTCATGTTTGGATCAGTTGACCACCTCCTTCAAAAAATATGTGAAAATAAATCATGGAATATATTTAAAAATTAATTACAAATATAATATTGTTTAATTATTTAAATAAAAGAATTTTGGTTCTTTTAATGATATATAAATATCTAACATATTGGTTTGGAAAATTAAAATTTGTAGTTTAAAAATAAAAAAAATAGAGGTTGTAGATTTCATTATCTAAGATAAAACCTTAATTAATCAAGAGAGGAAAATTGCATATATTAAATCTTTATATTTTAGTAATTTCATTAAATTTTATGATCATTTATTGATTATATTTATGATAAAAATGAATAACAAACCGTTCAATTAAAAAATAGATCTAAAAAACCTGGATTTCCAACACCAATCATCAAAAATAGGTTATAACTAACTAGTGTAAATATAGAGTACAATTATTAATGATTCTTATAATATTATATTTATATAAAATTATTTCTTATGTAGGATAGAGGGGTATAGTGTTTTAAGAAAAAGTATCATAGATTGTGTTCTACTAATCGGTGAACCATGTAAATGGGTTATTTGTCAATAATAAAAACTTGTTAGTATCATTTCATAATTTTCAAAATTATAATAAAAATACAGGTTAATCACTATCCAAATAATGTATTTTCCCATATTCATGGGGATTGATAAAACATATCATGTTATTTTTATAAATATCTATGCAGAATAATTATATATAAATAGAATTTATATTCCAACAAAACGATAGACAAATCTTAAGGGTCTTTTTGAAAATAGTATTTTCAAATAAAAATTTATTTTTTGAAAGATAATAAATATAGGGAATTTTTATTTTTACAGACAACTCCTAATTTCGATTGTATATACATGTATATTTATAGGTTCCTTGGATATTACATTTTTTTTTATGATATTATACTTTAGGTGTTTCTCATAAATGAAACCAATCACATCTTTTCATTTTAGTCATGAATATCTCTCTTATCAAGTCTTAATTCATTGTATGATTAGGTTAATTTACATATCAATACAATTATAAATTTTCAAGGACATATTATATTACTTAATCATATTCATAATGTTTTAAAACAATTGTAATAATTTCCTAATATGGTTCATTTTCATCAAATTGAAATTATAAAAAAAAATTAAATATTTTATGGGAAATATATAATTATAGTCCCCTTATATTTTTCCAAAATATTCTCTCTAAGATTTTTATGATTTAAAAAAATATTAAAAGAATTTTAAAAATATAGTTTTTGACAGGATTTCAAATGATTAATGATATTTAATATTTTTTGTGTTATTTTTTCAAAAATAACCCTTAAATTTATTATATTTATAAGATGTTATTATCTCACATATAAAATATTCTTGATCATCGATAATTTTCAAATGCAACCATAAAAATAATTTTTTTATATATCTAACATAACAGTCTATTTTTTATAAGTAATACAATATTTCACTACCTTTGTCTTACCAATCCTCCACCTTGAATAATAATCACTTTTTAGATTATATTTTCATTGTGAATAACCTATTTTTAATATGATTGTATGACCAATGTTCACATATATTGAATACATTTAATTTTTATAGAAATTATTCGCAAATGTATATATCATTTATTTATAGTGAGTACATACCAAATGCACTATTACAATTATTTATTTTTATTCACCTAAAATGTTAATGAATATTTTTTTAAACCCATTAATTTTACATGGGTATACAATGATACTACTATTTATTGAATTATAAATGTTATCCTAATGTGATTCAACATGAAAAATATATTATAACGTTTTTCTATATAGGAATTATTTATGATATGAATGACTTTTCGTGGAATAGTTATGTATGAATGTTAATGTATGGGGTACAATATAACCCTCTAATGAAATGGTTAGGTTCTTAAATCATAGGATATAGGTGTTCATAAGTACATATTTTTTCCCAAGATCATGGTCACTGATGGAGTACATTAGGAAAAGGCATATTCCCTATAATAAAATATGTTCATCTTAGAATGATAATTCATGGTTTTATGGTTATTATTATGAATATGATTTTATCTATTAGATAATTTTTAAGGGATCACTCTATTGAATCATGTATTATATTTTGTTAATATTAATATCAAAATTTATTACCAAACATTTTTTATGATTTTATAATGTATACTGATTTTGATAATATTCCCATCTTATGATCATTTATGTTCTATGATTTTTATTTCTTACAATTACCATTATTAAATTTTTGATAGCATCCCATTCTTATGTAACAATTACCATAGGTTATTATGAATTGTTATATGTATGATCTCTTGTGAAATGAATCTTTTGAGAAGAATTTATGTGAGATATCGATGTCTGTAATTGATTCAGATTTTGTTTATATATAGGAAAAATATCTAACAAATGAAAAATACATTACTATTGATAATGGAAGTATTTAATAATTATATAAAATATTATACATAAACAACCATATGGATTTATTGTAATAAAATATTTTCATTAATTTATGTAATTAGATGGTATCATATTGGGCTACTATAAAGATATTCCTAACATGTTTTTCATTCAAGATATACCTTATTTTATGATATTTACCTTAGTCTTCAATTCCATATTTAATTTCATATATATTCCCATAAAACATTAATACTATATAATATAATTAACTCACGAATGTATATATCCTAATTTTATATTATCCAAAATATACCTTTCCCAATAACATATGAATATCTATGAAATTAAACCAAACTGAACCCATATATTATGTAAGAAATTTATAGTATATTTATGTAAAAAAATAATATCCACATGTTGGTCATAAAATCCCAAACTAGAAAATATATAGCATTTTATGAAAATGTAATAAATTTAACCAAAAGTATCACAAATAAATTATGAATCACAAGTGTACCAATTTTTAATAACAGGTTTTTTTTAAAAAATTTATCTAATTAATATTATCTGAATATTAATAATATATTAAATTTGGGATTTATTTATCATTACTTGACGTGGTCATAAAAAGAAATCCTAAAAAATATTAATTATGATGAAAATAATTTTTTATTTTAAATAATAAAATTTAATATTTCCATATGAAAATTTAAACAAAAATAGGTGATTAAAACTATTATAATGTTTTACATAAACATCATAAATTTCATGATATACACAATATCTTTGATAAATATCACTCACTAATGAAATAAAAATTAATATCAAGGTTCAATTTCTATCACGTAAAAAAACCCCACTATAGAAGGTATTGTTATTAAAATAAAATTTTTCATCATAACATGAATATAATAATATCTAAACCATTTATGTATTCATAGTTATTTAGTTATAATGCATATTTTTTTATGAGTCCAACAGTTATCAGCATTATGATCAAGATCCTATTTTAAACGAATACTAAAACCTATAATGTTTATCTATAAAACATGATTAAATGATAATATGACTATAGAAACTCAATACTATGATTTATTCTCTACTAAAACATTCATTTGAACTATTGATCCTTTATTTTCAATATACTATCCACTATTTTGGATTTTGTTGTATTTCTTTTCCTAATCCAAAAAATGGATCCAATAATATCCTTAGAATTATTAATATATTCTAAACCGAACTGTCATTGATATATACAATCTAATATCATGGAGTTATCTTTATCCATAAATTCACACATCAAGTAATATGTTCCATTAACTAATCAATAGCTACATTTTAATAAACATTATCTAAGGCTTTTTCACATTGGTTTTCCATCGTACATATTTTAAAATCCTTGATAATTGATTGTAATGAGAATTATTAATAAAAAAATAATATCTTCTATTTGTATATTTATATATGAGTATTGTCAGGCCCATTAAGCTTTCAATATGTAATGATTTTATTGATAATAAACATTATCTTTTCGAGTAGACTCCCCTTAGATGTATCTTTTACACAATTTTATTCACATTATAGTGTATACATTAGGATCAAATTAATATGAGACCCACACGATATATTTATTACCAAAACATCAAGATGATATCCTATATATAGACCAAAACATTATAAATATAACTATGGATTTCACTTAAATTATTATATCCTAATCCAAAAAAATCAATCAAATCATAAAAATTTATAAAAACATGACCAGATACCAATTATAAAAAATCAATCTAAACATATATTAATTTAATAAAATTATATATGTAAAATGTCTCAATACACAAATAATCACACTATACCAAAAATGAAATGTTTAGTTTTTATGAGGATTGTCTATTTAAGAAATATATTCTATAAGCCTTATCAACGATTCCTTGCAATTGATCCATAACAAACTATATTCTATAAATCATATGTCATGAGAGTGATTTCCATAGACTAATATAATATTTATACATTAATAACTCTTATAATGAGAGATCAATTTATTTTTCATTTTTAATTGAATTCATATTTTAAATATTTATATTCATTAAAATATATTAAGACATTATTAAAATCAAAGACAAAATAGTTTTATTATTATATTTTTTGTAGTGTTTTATTTAGGTATATCAATTCAAAATTTTATAATTTTAATTTTGTAAAATTTATTTCATTTCACAATACATCATATGAAAATTATTTGATGATGATGTTTTGATAACTTTCTAAATAGATATATTTGTGAATGAATATTGAAGTATAATTATTTTAAATTAAAATGTAATTTCCATTATTAGTAATAATTATGTAAACTTATATGTTGGAATGTTTTGAAAAATAGTTTCATTTATTTTTAATAACCTAATGCAATTATAATATTTTTAAGGAATATATACATTAATCTTGTGTGAAATTTTTTGGCATTTTAAATTAAACCTTTATAAAATTTGGTTTTACATTATAAATTCTTGTTTAATATAAAAAGTTATTATTCCACTTCTTTATTTTTAATCATTTAATATGGATTCCATATTTATAACCAGGAAGTCTAATATTTATTATAAATGATACATTTATTTTTTGTTATTATAAATACTAACCTTGTAAATTTTTGTCACATCGATAAGGGTAAAACTGGTTAAGTAGGATAAACATATATTTATAAGGACTAAAAAACGACCAAATTTTTTTTTCTTACATGATTATACATTGTCCATGTACATCAATATTTTAATATAATAAAATTTTATTCTATTTTCCATGATAATAACTTTTATGTGAATTTATATTATGTACATTCAAAAAATAAAATTGTCATTATTTTATTAACTATAAGTTATATTTATACATGGATTAAAGGAATTATTTTTAAATTACAAATATTCATCTAAATGATATTTTTTTTCAATCAAGTTTCTTTCTTTTTATTTTTGGTGATAAAATAATTACCTTAAGAGATTACGTAATCGCGTAACATTAATTATTATACTAATAAAAGATTTAAATAAATTAAAAAATATCAAAACTAATATCAATTAAAATAATAATTGTGGTAAAATATTTTTTAATATTTTTTATTTTATTTAAAGTTTTTATTAGTATACTAATTAATGTTACACGATTTCGTAATATCTTAAGGTAATTATTTTATCACCAAAAATAAGAAGAAAGAAACATGATTGAAAAAAAAATTATCATATAGATATTTAATAATGTATAATATATTTTTAAATAATTTAAAAATAATAAAATTAAATTTTTTTTCATGTGTTTATGATATGGTGGAAAATATAATCTCCTTACAATTTAAGGTCTCTTTTTCCATTTAGAGTATCATTTTTTACCGTCAAATATTAAAAACACATTTTATCATGTTAAGTGAGAATATGTTTTACCACTGTTAAAACTAATAGATATGTGTATAAACATAATCTAAACAACCAATAAAATTATTTCATAAGAGTTTTTAGGATTATTCAGATTTTGAATTCATGTAATATTAATTTTGATACATTTTAACTGTTAAATTATTTTAAATTTTTTAAATAAATCAAATCCTTCCACAACCATGTAGTATAAAAGGACACCTCCAGTAATATTATATTCACACTAAAAATATATTATACTCATCCACTCAATGATATAATTAGACTAAATACAAACCACCTTGAAATAATTAATCTATTTTTTATCATTAAACAATCAATGGAATGATTATTGTCTAATCTTTATTAGGGTATCTGAAGAATATGTACTGTTCATAATGAATTGATTTTGTTTTATTTTTTTACATAAATAAAATATAATAAAATCGTGATAAAATAATATAAATAGCTTCCTAAATAAAATTATACTTTATCATTTTAATTTAATAACCTATATCTACCTCATCTTCCATCAAATGGGATACAAATACATCATTTGAGAGTATAAAGGAATACCGCCTCAAAAACATGATTAATTCATTTTCTGTCACATCATATTATATGTAGGTTTAATGATGTATTTAATGTAAATAAATATATAAATGATATTAATGATAATTCCATAATTCTAATTATATGATATATATTTTACTTTCCTACCTTTCCATTCATTTAAAAAAGGCGATGTCATTTGTGTGGACATGTGGAATAACACCTCCACGAATATAAACGATTTATTTTTCCTCCGAAAAATAATTTTAATGGTGTATACAAGATTATATAAAAAATAATATGGTAATAATTATATAATGATATTTTTATAAATATAAAATATTTATTATTTCATTTTTGTAATGATCATTGAAAATGGAAACATTAATCATGTGTATGTAAAACCTATTTTCTCCATGACTCTAACATATTTCAATTTTCATTAGAATATTTCGTGGTTTGTTTTTATTAAATAATTGATGAATAAAAATTACCATTATTTCATTATTATTAATCTCTATATTTTGGATTAATGACCTCATTGATCATATTCATCCTATCATTGATATGTAGACAAATGAGTAGAATATCATCAAAACATCTAGTGAGAATTTTTTTAATTATTTAATATATTATTTAATTATACAATAGAATAATAAATATAGATTTTTTTCCTATTAATGTAAATAATTAATATAAATTAATTATTCCTGAATATATTGGTTGTACGTGAGAATTCATACTCATAGTATGTAACATTCATTAAAAAATACTCTAATAATATTTTCCTCCTTACTCACTTTCTTCCATGACTATATTTTTGAGGAAATCTCTTCTCAATTACAATATATTGACACAGAAAAATTTTAAATGAAATTTTAGGAATATTTTTTTACATTCTTTAAATAGTATTCAAAAATAATATTTCAATGAAAATTTTTGGATTGCCAAAAAAATTCAAAAGGAATTTTATATTTCAAGATATACGGTAATTATGAATTTTACTACCATCATAACTATTGTTTAGTTTATGGATTAATATGTAAAATTCCAAATTATATTATTATAATACAACACATTCCCCAACTTATGGTAATTTCTAAGTGAAAAATAAATTATATAAGAATGTGTATTTTAATATACAGAAGGGATTGGAATATATGTTTAAATGAGTTTATCAAGGATTTTATGAAGAAAATGTGACTGAATAAAATGTTCAATTCATGATATTTTACTTGAGAACAAAATATGTGAAATGAGGGATTCCCATATTTCTTATATAATAGGTTTATCCATTTATAGATCATTATGTATGGATGATCATGGAACACCTTATATAATGTGTTAAACCCCATTATAGCTCGTGATCAATGAGTGTTCCTAGAATTATTTATATGAACGGTGAGCACCATTACATCTATACAATTCATTAGGAAGTGTTACATAGTTTAGCCTCAATGTTAGGATATTTTCCTAGGAGTTTTCTACAACATATTTAAATGGGATTTGGTTATTTTTAAAACATGTTATAATTTTTATAGATTAGCATTTCTTAAAAGGGTTTTTATATTATTTATATCGGTTATAAATGAATTAATTGAGATGAAATGGCCTTTTACATTTGAGAATTACTTATTAAGTTCAATTCAAGAATAATGTGATAATTTTAAACAATTCATAGAATTTCCTATTTTTCACTATAAAATATATTGATGTTTTATTTCCCTTACAATGATTTTTTTCTCATTTTGTATATTAAAATTATATTCATAGTTTATTTATATTGATAATATAAAATAACAATCCTTTTTAATGTATTTGATATTTTTCAAGGATACAAAACATGATTTTTTGGTGGGAAAATGGATTCGTAGTATATGTGAGAACACAGAAATATTTGTTTTTATTATATCTATGTTATAAAGAATTATATAAAAAAATAAACCTAAAAAAGATATTAAAAAGAATGAAAAATAATTATAGACTAAAAGATGAGATTATGTAATGATTTAGGTCTGCATCCATATAGTTAATATCGGCTGAATGGTTTAGATAATTATAGTGATAAGGATAATAAATACATAAACTAAATTCTAATTTATGGTTATCATGATGTCTCCATTTAATATTTCCATGATGAATAATATAAACTATGTCTTATTTAAAATGGTTTTCTACATTGAAAATAGTAAAGTGTTTGATGTGGGAACTACAAAAAAAAATATTCATCTAAATCGGTATCCTGGATTGGTCCTAATTGGATGAGATCAATAGTTTTAAAAAATATATTTGTTGGAAAAATATATAAATGGAGATGGAATCAATGTTATAGATAATCATGATTCATTATAGGGGAACATGTTGATTGTTTATCATTTCATGATACATAACCCTTCATCATTCAGTCAAACCATAGATCATGTGGAAGCGGATGGATGGATGAATTAATTGTATAATAAATTTGATGTCTTCGAAGGATAAAAATATCAAAAGTATATTATCCTTGATTATCATATTAAAGGTAAGGTGGATAAATGATGATATTTAGTTAAGAATAAAAGATGATGATATGGTATTGATTCCATGGAACAGAAAACATTTAATAATTTTTTCCTTGATAAATATTTTGATAAGGTTGTTTGACATGGGATAAAAAATCGATTATTAGAATTGAGGAAAGAACATGATTATCCAATAATTTTTTATTTTGAAAATATTAAATTATTGGTCCAGTATGTTCATGTTTTTATTCAAGAAATTTATACTGAATGTATTATATTTTAATCAGTATTGAAACCATGTTGATAAAATTAATATCTACAGAATAATTTAAATTTTATTAGAATGTTGTTCTCTATTCCAATAATGATGAGAATGAGTTTTTCAAAAATTATGTACAACATGATGATAAGAGTATGAAGTGAAAAATATGAAGCATAAGGGATATTAAATCAACTATTAAGTAAACAGATAACACCTCGACATGTTTCTTGTGTAGTAAAACATTTTTCATGGAATGTGTGACATAATATATAACGAGGTACAAGTGTGGTATATTTTTTCCTGGGAGAATGAATGTAATAAACAGTGTCTGGAAAATTCAATGAATGGGATAATAAATATCCATCCAATAGTGAGTTTTTTATCCCCAATGACTTGTAAAATTATTTTAACACATGTCGAAATTTAGTTAATTAGGATGAAAATCAACAACAATAAAATTATAAATTTGGTAAAGAATATATATTTTTATACTAGCATTGATGTTGGACCATCATATGAATTGGTACTGGTATGTTACTTGTTATTTCAAATTATTGAAATATATAATTTGATTCTATATCATCACATTCCATCATTTCAGAATTTTTTTATGTAAAATGCGAATATGACCACATAGAAAGAAGATATAAATTTTAGAGAAAACTTCATATTTAAATATTAAAGGAACCAACATTTATATAAATCTTCATATTTTTATTAGTACGATGGGTATTCCATAAAATTTCATGAACAACAATAATTATATTTTTATATTATATTAGGTATATATTAAAATATATTTTATCATGATAATATAGATTTTGGATCTATGAAATTTTTATTAAATGATGTCATGCCTTTTGTGTCACACCAAGAAGCTAATAAATTGATTAAAGATGACAATTATAGTTACATACATCATGTTGTTTAAAATAAAGAAATTATTCGAATAAATGATGGTCTAGTAGTAAATTTATATATGGATGATTTTCCTGATGATTTTCCTAATGTTAGACCTGATTGTGATGTTTAATTAACTATTATATTTTTCATACTACTAATAATTTTTCAAAACCCCTATATCAAATTGCTAGTGTAGAACGTTAGTAATTGAAATAATAGTTTCCTAAAATTCATGATAATAATATAATTAATCCTATAACTTATCCATTGGGTGATAAAATATTTTTAATTAAAATAAAAATGGTTATATGAATACATTAATTGAGAATTATCCTCAGAAAAAATCACTATTTAGAACAAGTATCATGTGACTCATATCGATTCATTGTATTATTATCATTATGTAGAATTTTACTTTTCAAATATCAATCTCATTTTGGTGTAGAATAAATTCATGGTGAAGATTTAATATATTTATAATTTGGTTTTTGAAAATAGTTTTGGAAATTATGAGTTTTATGTTATTTACTTTGGATTATATAATTATCGAGATATATTAATAGATTTTATGATTAGTCTTTATCAGGGTAATTTAGAAATGATTTTGGATTTTTTTGGGGTACTATAGTTACATTATTAATGTCATTAAGATAATTAAAATAATATAAGGATAAATTTAAAATTAATAAGTGAAAAAAATAAATATGGTAAATTTTTTATGCTTGCATTTAGTTAATAAAATTTTTATTTCCCTAGGAATATTTTTTCTAATGATGGAAGAACCATTGACTGAGAATTTTTTCAAAATAATCAAAAATAGGTATAAAATTAATTGAAATTAATTGGTTAAATAGATTTGTTGGATACTAATAGATGTTTTTTGAAAAATATTTTAGTTTGTTAAGATCATAGAATACGTTACTAAAAAAAGTGTCAAATTTATATGGAAAAAGGAATGTTATAATTTTTTAAGAAATAAAAAGAAGATTGATTAATAATACAGTTTTATCGTTTACTAGTAGAAATTTTTATTTTGTAATACAATGTGATGATTCTATAACATGACCTATATTTTTCATGGTGAAGAATAATTGGGTAATTTCTTAGGCCCCACATGAAATAAAACATCCTGATTTATATAATCTTTGAAATGAGATCAAATTATTATCTATATTTAAAATAATTGTCCAATCATTTAAAATGATTAAAATTAGAAATATGTATAGTTATAAAGTTTTGAATACATATATTAATTCATAATGACTTCAACATAAAGTAGAGTGGATGGTTGAAACTGATCAATGATTATGATTTCACGATTGATTACAATTCTAGAAAATGAAAAAATATAGATAATACTTTGAGTATAAATGAAAATTCATCATAAACATGTTATATTTTAAACACAACCCTTTAGAAAATTATTTGATGAGTATAAAATTTGTTAATTAAGTAACTTTTTTGTTTTTTGATGTTTCAGTACAATCATCTATCATAGAAAGAATTATGTATTTATTGAAGTAATTTCATAAGTTACATAAAGATGTATAAGTTTTTAACAAGAAAAATATTCCTGAATATAATGGGGGAATACAAAATTTATAGGTATTTAGGAATATATTTTTTTTATTCATGTTGATCAGAGAGTTATTTACTGAGGGCCATAGTACACAGTTTTCTATTCATCAAGGAAGTGAAATTATGTACAGAAAACCTCTATAGAATTACTAGTTGTATGGAATGAAATGATATATTTTAGAGTAAACCATAAAAATATTGAATTGTAAACATAAAAAACAAGAAGGTCTATAATAAAATGGGATGCTTCAACATTTTATATTACTATAGTTGAAATAAGAACATATATACATCTATTTTGTAGTGGGATTCTAAACTACACCTCATGGTAATATTGTTATTTGGATAATTTTGATGGACAAAAACTATATCTTCATTTCCTTTCCATTTTTGATCTTATATTGTTATATCTAATTTCATGGTTGTATTTCATGGATATTTTCAGTAACATTGAGTTCTATTATACTATTTTTCTTCTCATGATCCCATATTGATATCTAATTTATAGAATGGTATTTATAAGTTGTTGTGACTTAAATTAAATTTCAGTATATCATTTTATCCTTAATATGAATTTTGGACCATGTGATTGATTTAGAAATTATTATCCTTGATTCAACTATTCTCACTGGATTACCATGGAATTTTAAATCAATTGTATTCTTTTGGTGAGTTTTCTTTTAATACAAATTATTACTCTAGTATCCAGATACTACATTTTGAAATATGATATGAAAGAAGATCTAAAATCAAACATTTAGTGATGAATTTAGAGAAAATATATTTATGGAAACTAATTTGTTTATGGAAACTCTTGATAAGATGTAGATAGTTCAATAATAGATGAGGATGGCGTAAAAATGGGAGAAATAAAATGAAGAAAATATGAGGAATGATCATTCATTCAATATTGGTGAAAATGATTTTCTTAATGTATATCTATGTAATTATTTTATGTTTCGTGACTAATGGAATATATGTCAATGATTCATTACATCATATGAAATCCTTGATAAATCTAGATCATTTCCATTCTAAATAGCTTGACCACTGAGATTATCATTTGTATATATCAATATTCATGTTTTTAGGTCAAGAAAAAATGATTCAAATTCATCAAATGTTTTGATCTCTAAAGAAGTTCCATTTTAATGTAATATTTCTTATAAGTAACAAATGTTAAAAATTTGCAAATACATAGTCAATGTGTTGTAGAATAATATAATTAATCACATTATGGTTTTATAGAAAAAAAGGATTATGAAGTGATATGGGATTACTAAAATTTTATGGGGGAAAAATATACCCACATATTTAAGAAGTGTATAAAAAATGAGGAGGAATTTTCAAAATGTTAGGAAGATGTTATAATCCAATGTAATTAAAAAAATTAATTTAATTTTTCTTATTATTTATAAAATAAATTCTTATAATCATAATAAATATATTATGTAATTTTTGAAATAAATAATAAGTAGTTTTATTAATCACTTTTCATATAAATTTTTATTTAAATGTTTTATTTTAAAAAAATATTATTATTTGTTTGAGAAGATTAATTTCATTTTTCAATTCATTATATCAAAAAAATATTAGGATATTTGTTTTAAATCTTTTGAAAATAGAATCTCTTTAATGTAGAGGTCAAATTACGGATACTAATTGGAAATTGTATATTATTTTAGAATATTTACAATGTAAAATTATATTTTTTATTAGAAGTAAAAAATAAGTTGTTCATATTTATTAAATGGAAAATCATTATTGTATTTGTAATGAATTTTATACTTGAAATTATTATAAAACATTTTTTACATAAAATTAATTTTCTTCAAAATTTATGTTTCATCAAATATTTCCAATTTATTTTCAAACTAATCTTTTCCTCTTATGTATTTTGAATCATGAAAAATGGTTCCCATATTTATAATCATGATATCCAAAATTGGTAAACAGTTCTCTTTTAATTTTGGTTACTTTGAATTGTAAGATTTTTACATTTATGTATGATCAATATGGATAATTCAGGTAAATTAGATTAAAAAATAATATGATAAAGACTCATAAATGAACCTAACTGTTACATTAATTTTTTTTCTGATAAATAATGGTCCTTAAAAAACAAAGGTATAATATTTGTTTTTTTTTCAGTTCCATATGTTTTTTCCAATTATATATTTTTATATAAATAAAACTAAATATTTATTTAAAATTGGTTTATTATATATAAATATTTTATTTAGGTATAAATAAAAGATGATATTGGTTCTAAAAAATAAAGTTAATGACAAATTGTTTATTTTTTATCACGCAAAATTTATTTCTAACTTTTTGTGATGAGACAATTAACATCATAGAATACCCAATGATTACATAATAAATATTCAATTTTTAGAAACGTAAAATGATGGATTTTAATAAAAAAAATTAATAAATTGCACTACTTTTCATTTTCCAAGACTTTGTTATATAAATATTACATAATATTTATGTTTAAATTGATTATATTTCATATATATATATATATATATGTTTTATTATTTTGAAGAAATAATAATAAAAATATCTTATATTCAAATTAATGGTATTTTATAATGAATAATAATTTATTAAATTATTTAAACTTCTTAAAATACTTATGATAGTTCATGAGAATTTAATATTGATTAAAATATCAACCATTAATTTTTTCTTCATTTATCATGACTATGGTGATCCTCAAAGAGTTAAAAAACCTCTTCTCATTTGAATACCCCAATCTTCTATGATACACATCTATTTGAATAATACAGTAGCATGTGTTGTACGCAACTTTGAGTTATAACACACACCACAACCAATCAAACTAGCCGTTATGTACAGTAATACCAACTTTTTGAAATTTTATAAATTTTATCTTTCAAATTGGGCTTCATTTTTGGATTCAGAATATTGAAATTAGATTAGGGTGATTTTTTGGTATATTTCTGAAAACATTCAATTTTTGATGAATAGTTAAAATCCATA
Source organism: Viscum album (assembly GCA_963277665.1). NCBI lineage: Eukaryota > Viridiplantae > Streptophyta > Magnoliopsida > Santalales > Viscaceae > Viscum > Viscum album. The sequence goes on from OY728148.1 coordinate 1,485,650,631, forward strand.
AGTTATAGTTTAAAACCAATTTTGTTTAAAAAATTATTTATTTTATTTTAATTTTATGTCAAAATAGATTCATAATACCTATATAAGTTCAATGTAATTCATTGGAGTTATTTTATAATAATTTTAGATATATAAAATTTTATTGAACATTTCATCGTCTTTCACCCTACTGCTAGGAGAATATGAATATTCACATAAAACTAAATTTTACCACTTCTGTGAGTGGAATTTAGAAAATCCGAGAGACACGATTAATATCAAGGAGTTAAATGTGGTTCAATATGATAAATATAATTTTTGGTGAATAGTAACTTTTTACTTTTATTTATTACAGTTAAAAATAAATAGGTTAATTAAGGGTAAAAAATATATTATTATTACCCTAAAACAAGTCATTATTATATTTGGTAAGTATAATTCACCCAAAAAAAAAGTTAGGAATAAAATATGATTCTCTTTTGTCCTCTTTGATTAGATTAAGATATTTATTATTATTTAATACAAAAAAAATTCAAAAAAGTTAAAATCAAAGGTTAATAAATAAAACATTTTTAATATAGGGAAATACATAAGATATATTCTATTAAAAATATTAATTAGAAAGAGGAATATATTTCCTACATAATGGTATTTTATTTATAATTTTTAGACATTAAATAATGTAATTTATTTATGACACAATGGTGATGCAGTAATTACATAATTAATGAAATATTAAAATAATTGCTATTATAAATATCCAAATAAATGTAATTTGAGTCTTTTTATAAATTAAAATAATTTTCATTGTTAATATTACATGTGAGGATTTATTTAATTAACATTATTCGCAGTAATAATTCTTTAATTATTTTCACAAAAAATCAATTTCCATATAATGTCAAAATTGACATAAAAGAGTTTTTAATACAAATATTATATTATTAATTTTATATTATATTCCTAAAAATCTAAGGTTCGGCCAAGAGACATGTATAAAGTTAAGAGTATCATTAATTAACCACTTGGGGTTTTCATGGAAGTATATAGAAATATTATTAACTACAAAATATAAAAATATAAATAGATATGTTAGATGTCAAACTAATTAACAAATAGTTAAAAATACAAGATAAGGTTAATATAGTGACCCAAACCAGTCAAAAACCTATTTGTTGAGTGGTTTGTTACCTATCCCCACCATAAACTTTAAATAACCCACTTTGGAGCCATTAAAACCCGAATACTAATTTATTATAAAATAGTATTTCTATCTTTTACAATGGTGCCTCTCACCCCTATTATTAAAGGGCACTCCCCCTTCTCTAATATTCATAACATAAAAGCCTTTTGGTTCAGAAAAACTCTACCCAAGTACCCTTTAAACAGTCCTCCCATTATCCTAGAGGCATTACATTAGTCAAAATGCCATCTTAAAGTTCCCTTTTGATCAAATCAAAAGGAAGAACTCGAAAAATAGGTAAGGTTTTCACCACCCTCTTTCAAGTTCTTTTCTTCTTCCACTTATTCATTCTTTGTTATTTCCATTATAAAATAATATCTCCAGTATGTTATATATACTATGATGTTATAATAAATTTTCTACATCCATATTCAGTATTCTATCCACCCTTTGAATGACATGTCAGCATATGTGGTTTCGTACGGCTCACCGTCTCCACGTCGTGGTGTAATTGTTATTAAAAACATTATTATTTGGATGGGTATGATAATGTTGTGTAGTTGAAGTAAATAATAAATATAAAATTATAAGTATTATTAATATATTATATACCATCCAATTATATATTATTTTATTATCAAAACAATGATATTGACTCTCGTGCGTACGTACGGACTACCGTCTCCAAGAACGCGATGAGATTCATTCCCCATCTTATCCATTCAAGCCTAATTCTCATTTAATGATTAAAAATTATGTTTAAGGATTTGATATCATTCTGGATTTGAATACTATAAACCTATCCATAACAAACACAACTTATTTAACAAAACATATTAAATAAAACGAGTAAGTTAACACGTGAAACAATGATAATACTAAGATATTATTAACAATGCAATGATAAAAGATCATATATGGTATCATATTAATGTATATGATTATTTTATAATTTAAGAAAAATGATTTCACCATTATACAATAGGTTATCCTACCCTCGACCAAGGAAAAGTACAAGGAATGGGTTTATTTCACAATTTCTTCATTATCCAAGGTTGTTTATACATAATTATCTACTGGGACCTCTTTATCATCCACGTCGATGATTCGTAAAAAAGTATTTCAAAACATTCTTACTATTTTACAGAATATGGGTTAATGTCATTTATAACCTTGTTTTACTTTTTTATAATAATTTTATAAAGGAATCATTGCATCATTTTCCAAACAAGGTCCTTTTTAACCATTTTGATAGATTTAAGGTAATACTGTCATTGTTAACATATACCGCAGGTGCACCTATTTTCTGCCATTATAAAATCATCGAAGCATCCCTTACAAGCTTATAAGAATATTATCAATGTAAATTTTTTCTTTTATAATTATGTGACTTTTAAATGATTTTAAAAAAGGGATATTTCTCTCAAATAGTTTTGATTTCATTTATGTCAACATCCATTAATGGATTTTCAGCTTATTTAAAGTTGATTTATTATGATAAAAAACTTCCATATTGTATTGAAGTTTTTTGGATATTTTTGACTATGGATGTTTTATTTTTATACCATTATTGGTTTATGGACAAAGTATTGACATTTCTTTTTTAAGTTTTAATATGAATGTTTATGTTTTGTTTAAACCTTTTCATATGAGGAATGCATTGGACAGAGTAAGTGACGGGAGGAGCCTGTTATAGCTCCTCAATGCATCGGTAGGTATCATGAGACAAACTAGTGTCTTGGAACAAACAATTGACAAAATATTTTTTGTAGTCATGGCACAAGGCCTTGAATATGTGTTTATGATAGTCTGGTATTATGCATTCTATCATTTTGAAAGAGGTTATTGATATTGCATGTGATTATTCGACTAGTTGAATATCCATGTAAATTAGTAAATGAAGTATTTCATTTTATTTCTTCCATATTATTTTGAAGTTCAATTTTAAAAGTCTTTTGTTTATATATACATTGCCTTAAATGTTTATGCTTTTTTATGATAGTTTCCTCTATATTGTTATCCTTAATGGGGATCTGAGCTCACCCCTTTCTATGTTTTATTTTTCCCAGGATGTGAAGAAGTATTTTTTGAATGACCTACAGGGATAGTATGAAGGGATATGAGTATGGTCTATGGAGACAAGATGTTTTTGTAGTTTTTCACATTATGTTGTAATGTAAACATTATGAATATATCTAGTGATTCCAAGGCTACTAAAATAATTGTTCATTCGAGAATTGTTCTTCTATGATCATGCCAATGTCATGTAATAATGTACCGAATCTAGGTGACTGGGGTCGGGGAGTTACAGTTGGTATCAGAAGAAGTTTAGTACAAACCATGAGAGCTATATTTAGATAAACTCTGATTAGAGCACATAGACCAACGATGGACTTTGAGGATTAGTATAGAAGAACTTCCTAGAAGTTTGTTATTGTTGATATTTTTTGAGTTTTCCATGCAATACATCCATATTTGGATACATTAAGGTAGAGGAAGCTTTGGCATAGATGTACCTAGTGGTAAAACCCGAAAACACTGCTTTGAGCTAGACTCGAACAGGAACTGGTGCACAATAATGGGCCTTGCAGCACTCTTGGTTCTGACACTCCCAGGGGATATGCTTAGGATAATTCTCGTTTTCATTACAAACCATTAAGAAGGGTCTATGAGTATAAACGACCTCAAAGAAAACTTTTTTTATGATTATGGATTATATCCATAAACTATTCAATTTATGTTAAATGTTTTACAGGTTTGTAATTTTGTATTTAGATTCATAAAAAAATATATTTTATGCCATTGTGTAGAAATGGCATCAAGTGGAAGGAATGGAAACCGTATCAATGCACACACTCCATTTGCGATTGACCTCCTGCTCAAGATAATTATAGTGGAGCTGGTGATGCAACTGGCGCTGATCAGCTAATAACTATACTAGGAAAACTCACTAAGGTTATGAATAATAACCTTACATGTATGGAGCACCATAATCTGCAGCGTGGAGGATCAATGTTAGATCGCTTCCTGAGGGAAAAACCACCAACATTCAATAGGAGTACAAATAAATTGGTAGCCGAGCAATAGATAAGTTGTTTAGAGAAAATATTCCATGCCTTGGGGAGTTCTGAAAGGGAAACAGTTATCATGGCAGTTTACCGCCTCACTGGAGATGCTGAAGAATGGTTGTCATTAAATCAAAACAGAAAGGAAATTGATGAAGTATAAAATATGGAATGGATGGAGTTTAATGAAATTTTCATAGAAAAATATTTTCCTCATGACCTTCGAGAAGATATGGAAATACAATTTATGAGCCTAAGGAAAAAGGAGGATGAGAATGTCGCAAAGTATGAGGCTAACATTACAAGGTTAGCAAGTCATGCTGCAGATTATATACGTAACCCAAGAGGTAATATTGATCATTTATTTTTTGGGTTAAAACCATTTCTCCGTCGATCATTAGTCTCACAATCCTTCCCATCATACAAATATATTGTCTCATGTGCTATCAAGACAGAAAAAGAAATCTCTAAGTCTTATGACTAAAAAGAAAAGCATGAGAAGAAGAGATCTACTAATCACTTTGGGAATGGAAATAAGGGGAAGAAGGGAAAATTTGAATATCCATCCAACAGTAAATGTGCGAAGAAACACCCTAGTACTTGCTTAAAGGGAATGAGAGTCTGTTACATGTGTGGTGAAAAAGGCCACCAAGCTCGTGATTGAAAGGGAAAGAAGGAAGCTACCTATGTTCAATGGGAAAATTGAAAGGAGATGGGACATTATGCAAATTAATTTCCTATGTATCTGGTGAACTTAACACAAAAAAGGAAAAGTGATCAAGGAAAAGCTTACGCGATCACTACTGCTGAGGTAAAAGCACCGAAAGACGTGGTGGCATGTAATTTAATGGTTTTCTCATGTTTAGAAATTACATTATTTGATTCTGGATCATTGAATTTTTTCATATCTTCCCAGTTTTCTATGAAAATTAGATATTTCTAATTTGATTTAACAAGGGAGTTTTCAGTCAAAACTCCTAATGGAAGTATCATTGCAACAATTTTTTGTTAATCACTCCCCATTAGAGGACATAAATGTTCTTTATCTACTGATCTCATCATCATAACCATGATTGAATTTGATATAATCCTTGGTATGGATAGGATTTCGGACCATGGTGTGAATATTTATTGTATGAATAAGGATGTTACTATTTTTTATTATAATGAAAAAGAACAACTTATCTTTCAAGTAGAATCATCACCACCTAATTCTTATCTAGATCCACCCCCAATAGCTCAAATAAATTCAATTATAGAGGAGGATGAGAATTATATAACTGTGGGTAATGAAAGTAATGATCAAACAGATGACGTTCCTATTGTAAAAGAATATGTAGATGTGTTTCTGGAATATTTAATTGGAAATCCTCCCGAATGAGAATTTGAGTTTTCCATTGATTTAATTCCTGGTTCAAGGCCTATATCGAAGACCCATTATAGAATGGCCATTGTGGAATTAGTATAACTAAATAAAAAATTAGAGTACTTGATTAATAAAGGATTTATTCACCCTAGTGTTTCTCCTTGGGTAGCCCATGTACTTTTTTAGGAAGAAAGATAGATATATGAGGTTATGTATCTACTATAGGGAAATAAATTATATAAAAATAAAGAATAAGTATCCCCTACCTCGCATTGATTATTTATTTGACCAACTGCATGGATATCTATACTTTTCAAAGATTGAACATCGATATGGATACCATCAGTTGTGTGTGAAGAATGAAGACATCCCGAAGACATCATTTCAAACCAGGTAATGGAAATACGAGTTTAAAGTAATTCCTTTTTGGATGACTAATTAACCCTCTATTTTCATGGATCTAATGAATAGTGTTTTCAAGGAATATCAAGGTGACTTTATGGTGGTATTTATTGATGATATCTTGGTATATTCCAAAATATACAAAGATATTGAAAATCACATGCGCATTATCCTAAAGACTCTTAGAAGACATGAATTATATGGGATTTTTAGAAAGTGTGAATTATAGTTTCAAGAGATTTTCACTCTTGTCTATATGGTCTCTAAGGATGGATGTTCTGTTGATCCTTCTATGTCCAAGGGAATCCAAGAATGGCCAGCACTAATGAGTATAACTGAGGTATGTAGTTTTATTGGTTTAGCAGGTTATTATCAGCATTTCGTCCAGAGTTATTCATGATTGGATAACCCATTAAGGAAGCTCACATGAAAAGGGGTTAAATTTGTTTATAAAAAAGAGTGTGAAGAATGTTTTTATGAACTAAATAAAATATTAGTCAATGGTCCTATATTGACTCTAATATCAGTGAATGATGTGATTGTTATTTATAGTGATGCATTGAAGAAATGACTTGGTTATTTCCTTATGAAAGAATGATAGGGTTATTGCCTATGCATCATGACAGATGAAAATTCATGAGAAAAACTATCCTACTCATGATCTTGACTTAAAATCTGTGATATTGGATTTGAAGATTTTTATACACTATATCTAGGGTGAAAATTGTGTGATTTATACTGATCATAAGTGTTTGAAGTATATTTTCTCACAGAAAGAACTCAACATGAGGCAAAGGAGATGGATTGAACTACTCAAGGATTATGATTTTAAGATACACTACCACACGGGGAAGGCAAATAAGGTGGAAGATTCATTGAACAGAAGGAATCATGGAGTTTTAAACAAAATCAGAGTTGAATGTGATACTATATACAAAGATCTTGTAAAGATGGATATGGGTATCACCATGGCAGGAGAAACATTAATACGTTTTCAAATACTTTTAAAACAATCATTACTAAAAAGGATAAAGAGTTCTCAGACCAACGATGATGTGTTTAAAAAGAATATTAATGGTGTGAATTATGGGAGATTGAGTGACTTTGTGTATGAAGAAGGAATTTTGAAATTTGGGAAGAGACATTGTGTTCCCAATATACCACATCTAAAAAGGGAATGATTGAAAGATGCTTATACTTCCAACTTCTCTATAAACATGAGGAGCATCAAAATACATATATATTTGAAGGAAAATTTTTTGTGGAACAGAATGAAGAGGGAGATTGATGATTTTGTGTCAAGATGTATGGTTATTCAATAAGTGAAAGATGGAAGGAAACAGACTGGAGGAATAATGCAACCTCTTCCAATACCAGAGTGGAAATGGGAAAATATTATGATGGACTTTGTCATGGGACCACCAAACACTCTTTGAAGGAACGATGCAATATAGGTCATTGTTGATTGTCTTACCAAGTCAGCACATTTTCTTGCTATAAAGAGAAGATCTAACACTTGAACATCTTGCAGGACAATATATTAATGTAGTTGTAAGACTTCATGTAGTACCTCTATCAATTGTTTCTGATCGTGATCCCTGTTTTACTTCAAGATAATGGAAGTGTCCTCAGAAAGCCTTGGATACTGAACATCGTTTGAGCACTTCCTACCACCCCCAAACTGATGGACAATCAGAACAGACTATTCAAACCTTAGAAGACATTTTGAGATCTTTTTCACTTGACATTAAGGTCATGTGGGATCAATATTTACCTCTAGTGGAATTTTCCTATAATAATAGCTTTCATTCAAGTATTTAGATGGAAAAATACAAAGCGTTGTACAGAAAGTGATGTCACACACCAACTAGTTGGAATGATTTTGGTGAATGAAACATTGTAGGCCTAGAACATGGGGAGGAAACGATGGAAAGTTGAAGGTAATCCATACCCACATCAAAGAAACTCAATATTGGCAGAAGAGTTGTTCTGAAAACTGAAGGAAGGATTTGGACTTTCAGGTAGGAGATCATGTATTCATAAAGGTATCTCTATGGAAGGGAGTTATATGTATCAGTAAGAAAGGTAAATTGTGTCCCGGGTACATAGGACCTTTCGAAATACTAGAACGAATTGGGGTTGTAGCTTATCATTTCGAAATATCTCCAAGTCTATCCAAAGTACATGATGTGTTACACGTATCACTATTGAGAAAATACATGCCTAGCCCAAATCATGTACTCACTAATGAAGAAGTAGTATGAGAACCTGATTTGTCTTTTTGCGACGATCCCATTAGGATTCGTGATACCAGAGAACTAGTGTTGAGAAACTGGACAACTCATCGAGTAAAAGTTCTATGAAGAAACCATAATATGGAATATGCAATGTGGGGACCCAAGGAACTTATGATTAAGAACCAACTTTTTCTTTTATGCAGTAATATCCTAGAAATTTCTAGGATGAAATTATTTGAAGGAGGGGAGAATGTAACACCCCAGGCTTCCACGATACACTTCTCTTTGAATAATACAGTAGCGTGTGTTGTACACAACATTGAGTTATAACACACACCACAACCAATCAAAATAGCCATTATGAATAGTAAAACCCACTTTTGTAATTTTTATAAATTTTATCTTTCAAATTGTACTTCAATTTTGGATCCAGAATATAAAAATTATCTTCATGTCAATTATTGGTATTTTTCTGAAAACATTCAATTTTTGATGACTAGTGAAAAACACTAAGTTATAGTTTAAAACAAATTTTTTTAAAATAAATATTTATTTAATTTTTATTTTAGGTCAAAATAGATTAATAATACCTATATATGTTTAATGTAATTCATTAGTGTCAGTTTATAATAATTTTAGATATATAATAATTTTATTGAACTTTTCACCTTCTTTTACCCACCTCCTATGAGAATTTTAAAATTCACATAAACCATAATTTTACCGTTTCTGTGAGTGAAATTTAGAAAATCTAATAAACACAGTTAATATCAAAGAGTAAATGGTGGTTCAATAAGATAATAATAATTTTTGGTGAATAGTAACTTTTAACTTTTATTTACCACAGTTAAAAGTAAATACGGTAATTATGGGTAAAAATGATATTATTATTACCCTAACAGATGTCCTAATTCTATTATATATGTCTAATTCGAAAAAAAACAAGCTTAAGAATAAAATATGAAGCTCTTTGGTCTCCTTGGATAAGATTAGGACATTTGTTATTATTTAATTAAAAGAAGAGTTAGAAGAGTTAAAATCAAAGTTTAATAACTAGAAAATTATAATATAGGGTTATACATAAGATAAATACGATTATAAATATTAATTATAAATATAAAAATATTTCCATGATAATTCTATTTTATTTATAATTTTTATACATTAAATAATTTAATTTATTTATGACACAATGGTGATGCAGTAATTACATAATTAATGAAATATTAAAATAATTTATAATATAAATATCAAAATAAATGTAATTTGAAAAATTTTATAAATTACACTAAATATATAGGTCAATATGACATGTTAGGATTGATTTAATTAACTTTATTAGAATTAATCATGTTGTTATGATATTCAGAAAAATCAATTTCAAAATAGTTTCAAAATTGAGATAAATGAGTTTATAAAACAAATATTGTATTATTAATTTATATTATGTTCCTAAAAATATAAAGAACGTCCAAGAGACATATATAATGATAGTATTATCATTAATGAACCACTTTGGGTTTTCTAGGAAGTATATAGTATGTTTATTAACTATATAATATAAAAATATAAAGAGACATGGTAAATGTGAAACTAATTTACTAAGACTTAAAACTAAAAGATATGATTAATATAGTGACCCAAACTAGTATAAAACATATTGGTTGATTTTTTTCGACTTATCCCCACCTTAAAATTTTAATAACCCACTTTGGAGTCATTAGAAGCTGAATATGATTTTATTATTAAATAATATTTCTAGCTTTTCCAAAGGTGCCCCTCTCCCCTCTTATAAAAGGTCACTCCCCGTTCGGTCAAATTCATTACATAAAATCCTTTTGGTTCAGCCATCATCTTCCCAAATACCCTCTTATTAGTACTCCCTTAATCATAGAGGCATTCCTTTAGTCATAAATCCATCTTAAGGATTCCTTTTGATCAAATTAAAATGAAGAACCCGAAGAAGAGGTAATGTTTTCACCACCCTCTTTCAAGTTACATTCTTATTCCACATCTTCATTATTTGTTATTTCCATTATAAAATAATAACTCCAATATCTTATATATACTATGATGTTATTATAATTATTGTACAACCATATTCAGTATTATATCCATCCTTTTAATGACATGTCACTATATATGTGTACTTATGGCTTGCCATCTCCACATCGTGGTGTAATGTTTATTCAAAACATTATTATTTGGATGGGTATGATAATGATGTATAATTGTATTAAATAATAAATATAACATTATAATTATTTTTTATATATGATATACCAGCAAATTATATATTATTTTATTATCAAAACAATGATATTGTCGCTCATGCGTATGTACGGACTACCATCTCCATGAATGCGATAAGATTCATTCCCAATCGTATCCATTCAAGTATAATTCTCATTTAATGATTAAAAATAATTTTTAAGCAGTTGATATCATTCTGGATATGAATATGATACAATCTATTCGTTTCCAACACAGCTTATGTGACAAATCATATAAAAGAAACATGAATAAGTTAACACCCAAAATGATGATAATACTAAAATATTATTAACAAAGCAATGTTAAAAAAATCATATATGATATCATATTAATGTATATGATTCTTGTATAATTTAATAACAATTATTTTACATTATATAGGAGATTAAACTACCTTTGACCAAGGAAAATTACAAGGTAAGGGTTTATTTCACAATCTCTACATTTTCCGATGTTGTATATACATAATTATCTACTGGGACATCATTACCATCCACATCCAGGTTTCTTAAAAATGTATTTCAAAACATTCTTACTATTTTACAGAATATTGGTTAATGTCATTTATACCCTTGTTTGAATTTTTATAAGATGTTTATAAATAAATCTTTCCATCATTTTCCAAACAAGTTCCTTTTCAACCTTTTCGACGGAATTAAGGTAAGAATGTCTTTTTTAACTTATACGGCGTGTGCGGCTATTTTCCAACATTATAAAATCATCAAAGAATACCATAAAATATTATAATAATATTTTCAATGTAAATGTTTTCTTTTAAAATAATTTGACTTTTAAATAATTTCAAAAAAATAGATATTTCTCTCAAGTAGTTTTGATTTCATCTATGTAAACATCCATTGATGGATTTTATGCTTATTTGAAGTTGATTTATTATGATACAAAACATCCATATTTTATTGAAGGTTTTGTCCTATGTTTGACTATGGATGTGTTATTTTTATTCCATTCATGTTTTATGGAGAAAGTATTGAAATTTCTTATGCTAGTTTTAATACGAATGTTCATGTTATGTTTGAACATTTTCATATGAGGAATGCATTGGAATAAGTAAGCGACAGGTGGAGACTGATATAACTCCTCGATGCAGTGGTTGGTCTAATGAGTCAAACTAGTGTCTTGGAACAAGGCCTTGACAAAATCTTATTTGAAGTCTTGTCACGAGGCCTTGACTATGTTGTTGTGATAGTCTAGCATTATGCATTCCATAATTATGAAAGTGGTTATTGATATTTCATGTGATTGTTTGACTAGCAGAATATACATGTGAATTATTAAATGGAACTATTTGAATTTATTTCTTCCATATTTTTCTGAAGTTCATGTTTAAAAGACTTTTGTTTTAGTTATACATTGCCTGAAAGTTTTATGCATATTTATGGATGTTTCTGCTATATGGTTATCCTTACTTGTCATCTGAGCTCACCCCTTTCTATGTTTCATTTTTTCCAGGATGTGAAGAAGTATATTATTAATGACCTATAGGGATAGCATGAGGGGATGTCAGTGTGGTCTAGGGAGACAAGATGTTTTTTTGTAGTTTTTCACTTTATGTTGTAATGTGAACATTATGAATGTATCTATTAATTCCAAGGCAACTAATCTAATTGGTATTTTGAGACTTTAAATTTTATGATCATGCCAATTTCATGTAATAATGCACCGACTCAGGGTAACTGGGGTCGGGGTGTTACAATCATGGTATGTCTAAAAAGGGATAGGAGGTGTTTAAGAACAAATATAAAAGGATATAAACATAGTATAGACTAGTAATATTATTATTATATGATATTTTATAGAATTATATTAATATTAGTTTCAAATATTATCAAATTTATTTGTAGTATGGAATTGTCTTAATGGTATGAACCTCGTAATCCTACATTAAAAATGGGGTTTTAGAACTCATTGGATGTTGTTACTATAGTTGTACTGTTGTAGCGGTGGCACTGTGGCAACGATGAGTACAGTAGCGGCATGGGGATAATGTAGTGGCGGTAGAGCACTGTAGTGGTGGTTGGCACTATGTGGTACTATAGCAGTGCCACTACTATAGTATTACTATTCACAGAATGGGTTTTGGCTCAAAAAATTTGTCCTACATGCCACGTAATGGTCTAAATGCCTGCTAGGCCTTCGGGCTATGCAATGGGTATCCCTCTACCCAGTTAAAGTGGTATTGTTTTTAACTTAATAATAAATGTGGCTTCAGCCCCAAACTTTTAAAAAGAATATAATCAATTTTGATCCAATTGAACAAGAATACGAATTGATATTAATTAAATATTTTATGAAATTCCAATATCCCCCACTCTCTTAATATTGGGAAAATTATATTATCTTTTATTAACACATGATATGGCTTTACAATAGACCAATACCCACCCAAATAAATTATTTAAATCCTTATACATGTCTTATAGTACTTTTTTGGTTAGAAAGCCATCCTTAGAAATCATTTGGTCTAATCCTTAAGAAGGTGTCCAAAGAGGAGATATTATTCTTTATCATGTTTTTATATTTTATTACTTCTTCTACGTCCTTTAAACATTCTTATACAATGATAAAATAATAAAACCAATATATTTATATTTGAAATATGTTATTATTTTAATGTAATATCAAAAGTCCATCTCCACTTACATCAAAGGGGAATCAAAAAAACCTTCATGTTGATTGATGGCTACTACCACCTGAACCGATTTAACACATTTCCTTTGACCTCCTCTTACAGATGGGTATAATGATGGATTTAATATATGTATATATATATGATCATCATGTCATATTTACCATTTTTAAATTATTATATATTATTAAAATTTAAAAATATACATTATCTAGAAAATGATAACATCGTTTGTCCATATATGTGGACTACAACCTCCACAATGTGCTGTGATTGATGTTTAATCACCATGTGAAGATAAAGTCTCATTAACTGAATTTATCTAAATAATATGATATTAATGATATAATAATCATTCTGTAATGAGAAAATAATAGTTACTTTTTTTCATAATGATTGGACAAAAATTAAAATGTTACCATAGCATAAATACGATATACTATCTCCTGTATTCTTACATATTTTTTTCGTGAAATCATATGTTGTGGGTTTTAAAGGTATAACTTATATACAAATATTATAATTATGTCATTATTATTATTCAAGATATGGTAGACTAATGAAATTATTGACCATTGTAATCCTGCCAAAGCCGTTTTGAACATATGAGTAGAATACGGTCAAAATCTAAAATTTTAACATATATGATTGAGTAAATGATTATAAAATGTTAAAAATTAAAGGTTAATGTTATTTTGTTTAATTAATGTCAATAGTTAACCCATATTTATTATGATAGAATATAAATAATGTATATGATGATTTGGACTCAAGGTAATTGAACGCTTTTAAAAATATTTTTTAATGTTTCTTTTCTAACTCATTTTCTTCCATGTCCATATTTTTTTAAACAATACATTATTATGGAATTTATATTGAAATAAAATAATTTCCATAAAATTTTATGTTTACATGATTAAAATATTTAAAATCGTTTAAAAATATATATTTTAATGTAATGTTTTAACATTCACAATAAAAGGAAAAAATGAATGTTCTATTTTATCTTCTATAATTACAATTTATTTTCCTACCATGGTAATCAGTATTCATTTTATATAAATCATTACAAGATTACATTTAAAATTCAATGAAAACACACCATACTTTTCATTTCGTTTAATTTGATTTTGAAAATGGGTTCTCATAAAAAATGGTATTTCAAATTCAAAAATAATTTTATATCTTCGATCAATGGGGATTTTCAAAGGTTATATAATGATTTGGTGCAAAAATAATTCTTTTTATTCAGAATAAGGTACTTTAAAATTTTAGATATGAAAAATGTTGTAACACCCAAAGATTTTAAGAAAATTATTAATTTTAATTTCATTGATTCCTTTTTTTGTACTCTTCACCAAGATTATCATCTGCTATATGAAACACCATATTAGCTTTTAGTATACGCAACACAATTATTGGCTTGTGATGCACACAATTTCAAGTTCTTTTAAAGAAAATTCATTTTACAGAACACTATGTATAGATTTTGATCAATGTATAATTGAACTATATTTTGAGTATGTTATACGCAACACCAAAGGATGCTTTCCCTATTTGCAATACTCACTTGGCTTGCATTACACGCCAGAGCGACCTTCCTCAATAGCATGGGTTGTACGGAATACTGAGTTTCACTAAACAACGATATATTGTTATAATATTATTATGAACTATCTGTTATGAATAGTAATAACCACATTCATAATTTTATAACATTATAGTCCATCTTAAACATTTTCTAGAATGACTTATGAGAACAACATCAATTTTTTGAATAAAACAATTATTTTTTAAAAAAAATTCTTTTTGCCGCCTTTTGATGATGCACGAAGATTAAATCTATATTTTGACACATTTTAAAGTTTAATTTGATGAAATGAAATAATTTATTTAAAAAAGGATATAAAAATTTACTTTGGATAGTTTTTAATATTTTTCTGTTATCTTTCATATTTTGATGAATAGTAAAAATACGCTAATTAAACCCAAATTTTTTCATTGAGATAATTTATGTATTTAAATTATAATATTGAAAGGTTTTAAGTATAAATAGAATATATTTTTAACATTTAATATAATTTAATTCATTATAACTAATTTTACATTGAATTCATGGGTAAAAACATTTCAATCTTTGATATTATTTTAACTTTTAATACCTATTTTCTTAACAACAGGAATAAATTTAAATTAATTATTTCAATTTCTGTGTTTTTAATTTTGAAAAATGGATTCCATATTTTGATTCAGTGGGTTCAAATTATGTTAATAGGTTACTTTTATTTTTTTGATGTTGTGAATAGTAACTACGGTAATTTTTATTAACTACAGTTAACGGTAAATCAGGTAACTAAGGGTAAAAATAAGATTATAAAATTACCCTAAGACCTGAAAAAATTCTATTGGATGAATACAAGTATACCCATATAATTTAAGGGTCATAATAGATTCATTTTATGGACTTTTGACCATGAATATAATATAATTATTATTAAAATCAAAGAATGTGATAACATGTCACTCTTTTATATCTTATAAGTGTAATATTTTTAGGATAGTGTTAAACCACATAAAACAACTAATATAAATAGTTTCTATAAATCTAAAACAATTATCTACATCATGAGAGTTTATTTAGAACTTTTAGGTATTAAATAATTATCATTAATGATGACACAATAGTGATGTTGAAATTATTTTATTTATTGAAATATAAAATAAATGGTTTTAAAACGATTAAAATAAATATTATATGAACTAATTAATGTTATCCACAAATTTTCTAGATTAATATATCATGTTATGATTCTATTAAATATTTTTGTTCGAATATATCCTTTTTTGGATTTTCTTTTAAATTCAAATAATTCAATATTTGCAAAATTGAGACTATTGTTATTTAAAAAAACGTATTATAAGAATGTTTGAAAATAAAAAAAAAATATTTAAAAATTATAAATTGAAATTTATATGGTCTAAAATGTCATAAAGTATCCAATTATGGAAAATTCATGACACATTAGTAATTATTTATAACAATTTAAAATTTAGAATATTATTACCACAATTAAAATAAAATAGATTAAATAAGATTAAATATATTAGATAAGGTTTAAAATAAATTACCAACATGTCAAAATCATATTGGTTGATGAGATTACAACCCTATATCATATTCAGTTCTTAATTGAGTCATTTTTGGTGGTTTTATGTGGGGTATGAGTTTTTTATAAATTAACATTTTAGAGTTTCCAAAAGTGACCCTCTCCTCTCTTATAAAAGGGCACCTCCTCCCTCTCCTCCTCACACCATTTTGAGCCTTCCAGATAGACCAAACCCTAAACATTTATATTCTACACTTCACTAGAAACATACTAGAGGTAATGGTCTTCTTAGAAGACCAACATTAGTTCCCTAAGAGGAGGATTAGAAAAGGCACGTCGAAGAAGAGGTAATATCCTTTACCGATTCTTTCGAGTTCATTTCTTCTTCTACATCCTCTTATTTTTTTGTTTAATAATAATTTAATAGCATAATTATCACTCAGATACTTATATTTTATTATAAAAATGAACCAACCATCTTTCACCTTCTATCCATCCTACAAAAAACAAAATCACCACTTGTGCGTACATACGAAATACCATCTCCAC
The DNA here is from genome assembly GCA_963277665.1 of Viscum album. Lineage (NCBI taxonomy): Eukaryota > Viridiplantae > Streptophyta > Magnoliopsida > Santalales > Viscaceae > Viscum > Viscum album. The sequence continues at coordinate 1,485,667,440 of OY728148.1, forward strand.
GTCGTGGTGTAATCTGTTTTTCCACCACCGCATTACATGGATGGTTATAATGGTGTAAAGAATAATTATATATGGTTATTATAAAATTATACTAATTATGATATATTATATCATCCACTCTAATTCTATTCAATAATTATGTGAACTATATCATCGCTCGTGCGTACGTACGGATTACCGTCTCCACGACGCGATGAGATTCATTCTCCAAGTTAACCAATCAAGAATGATTATAAGGTATATATATTAAATAATCAAGAAATATATAAAATATTAATGATACTATATTTATATATATGTTAGTTACATAATTCCATTCAATTTAACAAGGAAACAAAAACAGTGTTCATGCGTACGTACAACCTGCTGTCTCCATGAACGGTGTATTTCTTTCAATTTATCGATCTTTTATATATATGTATATTCTGAATATATATATATATATATATTATATATAAATCATGTATTAAATTATTTATGTATGTAATCATGATCTATTTAATCAAATTAATAATTACAATTCAAAACACAGACGATAAATGAGATGATTTTACCCAAAACTCTGCTTTTACATGGAATTGAAAAATGAACTTGTAATATGAAGTCGTAAGTGAATAATATAGGTTATCATAAATTTTATTATGTTTTTATTAAAAGTTAATACTATGTTTTAACCCAATATACAGGATTCTAAGAAATATATTGAAGAAATTGGACATAAGGTAAGGGATAATTTTGCAAATCTCATTTTTATCTGTGATTGCATATACGTTAGTATTTAATTGGGTTATATTTTTCGTCGATGTCAATGATTTTTTTTAATAAAGTGTTTAATATTATTACATGTATTTTTAATGTCATGGTTTCTCCTCTTTTACTTTTCATTGTGTTATGGAAGGAATCTTTCTTTTGTTTACCATTTGAGGATCTTTTTGACTTTTCTTGCAAAAGTACAAGGATAATGTTCTTTTAACTTATACAGCATGAATGGATTTTTTCAGTTCCATAAAGCCTAATTTTCATGAAGATTCCACTACAATATTTCAAGATTATTTTCAAAAAAATCCTTTTATTTTAAAATTTATTGTCATTTTGTGAAAAAAAATGATTTTGAAGAAGAAAGGATATTTCTTCAAAATTCATTTCATGTGTTTTTTCAAAACTACTTTCCATCTAAGATAAAATTATTTAGAATGATTATGTTTGAAGTATAATGACTCTATTATTTATATGGTTTTATTATTCTTTTGGTGAAATGATATCCATTTGTTTTATATGGATTATGTCATGATAGGATGATGATCATGAAACCCATTTTATTCATTGTTTTATGATGACTGATTTATGTTTATTTTGTGGCACAAGTACGAATGATTTAAATATGAGATGAGTGGGATCTATATATACCTCAAATTCATTGGGAAAAGATTTATATCTCATGAGATAGGCATGTCTGGAATGGCAAGTGAATCTGGTTCAGTAATACAGGGTTAGAACGATAAGTAAACCTGGTTCAGTAATGGACTTTGTCCACTATATTGGTATTGGAAACAATGCCTTGGGTACTATGGAAATCATAAAATGTGCTTAATGGTTTCCCACAATCAAATATTTTATTCCCATGATATTTTATCATGATTAATGTTCATTTATGATCTATTCCTTATGTACTTCCAAGATTTATATCATTCTATATGTTCATGTTTTTACGTTCAAATGTTTATGGATTATTTTTATGTTCTGCATGTTTACCCTTAATGAGAATTTGAAATCACACTTTTTATGTTTTCTTTTCCCCCAGATATAAATAAAGGTTTTAGGTAAGAAAACAAAAGGGGAAGATATTTATGGGGGATGTTGAGGATCTTTCACCATAATTAGATGATTATGTTCAGAGATTCCAAAGACACCAAACTAATACGGTCTATGGGCATTTGTTTTTGTAATGTATTCTGTATTATAAAAAAGTAATGTAATGTCTATGTACGTCAAGTTTGGGTATCTACAGTTGGTATTAGAGAGAAGGTTTAGTTAACCTTTGGAAAGATGGATGCTCAATCATTAGTGAAATCTCTAAGGATATTTCTATGGTATGTCTAGGGATGTCTCTAAAGTTAATTATAAGTATAGGTTATAGTCATAGAATTACCGTAATGATCATAGAATTCAACGTAATATGCTATATATCTAAGGTACTCTCCCTTTATTATGTTGTTTTCGTATCATGATTTTTTCCTCTCACACTATTCTTTTTGGGTTTTAGATGATGGCTAGAACCTGAAAGAATCGTGTTGATCAAATTAATGGAAAATTCGATGATTCTCCTCTTGAACAATTTAATGTTATGGGAGATGGAGTGAAAAATCTTATAACTATACATACACAATCTATGAATAATTCTAAACATCCAAATGACCAGAGAATGAAACAATATTCTATAGAGTCCATCATGAGGCAACGACCACCTTCTTTCAGTGGGTCTTTTGATCCACTTGTTGCTGAACAATGGATCAATATCATCGAAAAGATATTTTCCATACTTCGTTGTACAGTGGATGAAAAGATCATTCTATCTATTTAACATTTAGAAGGTTAATCTGTCTAATGGTGGACTCTAATTAATATTACGAGGCCCCAAGATGAAATTGAATCCATGGAATGGTATGAGTTCAAGAACATATTTTTCAACAAGTACTTCCCTCATATTCTTAAAAAAAGATGGAAAAGTAGTTTCTTGAGCGTAATCAAAAGGATGATTAATATTTTGGTATATACAAGGAAATTTTGACAAGTCTTGTAAGGTATGCATCTGGATTTATCATCGAACTTGAGTGTAAAGTTGATCGATTCTTCAGTGTCTTAAAACCAAGTCTTCGAAGGGCATTAGCTATAAGAGACTTTAGTAGCTATGATGAAATTGTGCATTGTTCTACAATGGTAGAACTAGAAGTTGGTTTTATATATCCATCTCATGGTATTGAAAAGAAACTAAAGATAGAGTTCAATGAAAAATATCAAAAACTATGGTGAAAAGAAGACAAATGTTCAGTTATGGTCAAAGTGTGGAATGAAGAATGGTGGAGATTGTCTTGATGGGACTAGAAAATGTTTTATGTGAGGAAACAATGGCCATCGTGTAGTTGAGTGCCAATTTAATGGGAAAATGGTAGAAAATGATGTTAATAGATAAAATACTACAGTGAATGGACCACTACCACTTCAATGCTACAAGTGTAGGTAAATGGGGCATTATGCTAACTGATGCCCTAATCCAAGGGTTAATGATGATAAACATCAACAATCTCTCAAGTAAAAGGAAAAAGGGAATTCACATGTTATCACTATTGGTGATGTTGAATATGAAAACGAAGTGGTGGAATGATTAACAGTTTATGTAACGAGATTCCAAAATAGTGTTGTAGAATCTCATTTTTAGTATCATGGAATATCGGAATACCTATGTATTGGTTTACAGTGGTTATAAATAATTGTATGGTACCAGTAACAATGAAAATTGATTGAAATATTTTTGAAAAGCATATGATATGATCATAATGAAGTGGTAAGGATAAAATAATATGTTTGATATTATTAATGAGCTCATGACTGATATAAGGACAAAGTAACATCATGGTTTGAGTATAATGAATTTTTAGGATTTTTGTACGTGGAAAGAGGTAACTTTTGACATAATTTATGTTTTCGATAAGGTTTTATGGTAATTAATGTTTCAAGAGAAAATATTATTATGGTATTCAAATGTTTGGAATGTGATCAACAAGATATATCATATGATATATGGGGGTTAAATGATGGCATTCACATGCTTGGGTGATGTCATTTCTAGTAATAGTTTTTTAATACTATGAGATTCGTTATAAGTATTTGGGATAAGCCTAATATTTGAAATGGATTATGTTGGAGATAAGATAATATCATTTAAGGACAGAACCCTTTTTCGAAATTATTTATAGAATTTTACAATAGTGTAGTTTTAGAAAAAGGACAACCTGCTAGATGGGCGACAACCCATCTCGTTGGACAAGGATCAGGAAATCAAACCCTCAACCGAAGTGTAAAATTACATTATCTCCTACCACTAGCCTACATGAAGTCCATGTTTAGTAGAAAATAGTTCACTTTTTTTAAGTGGTATGATAGATGAAGTATAAGTCAATTTTTAAAACCATATACGATTAATCTCACAATATGATGTACTTATGTATATAACTTTTTCTAACCTTATGTATGAGAGAGATGGAATAAACTAGAATTCTATCTCATGATCTACTAACACTTCATGGAAGACAAATTCAACATCATTTCATTAAGAGATGAAGGGTAAATTGTTCCACACATAAAAAAATAGTGAGATTGTACCAAAATCAAGTATGTATATCATTTAATTAAAAAATTATTTAACATTAGCGAAATGATACTGAAAACCAAAAAATCTTGTCCTAGTGCCCTCAAATCTGATGAATTAGATTGTACCGTAGATCATCAAGAATTTATGGTTTTGTGATTATGGCTTTTCCATAGCCATGTTCTCTTCCACTCTTCATCCAAATATGATGGTTAGATTTCTCTTCCATATCCATATTTTCAACAATATTATAAAGACCCATAAAATTGCAGGAAATTTTTTTCTTAATTTTCTTTGGGATTTTCTAGAACGCAGTTTTTGACGGCACTTGATTCTGAGGCCTGGTGTGCCCGGAATTCCTATCTGATGTTTAGCTCGGGTACGTTCAGTGAATGAACAAGCGGGTTTTTCTAACTTTTGAACCGTCTCTCAGAATCGAATTCTGAGGGCACTGAAGGATTCGCAGCGCCTGTAATTGCTTAGGAACACCGTTTCCGAATTAATGTTTTCAAGAGAGAAGTTGATAAAAATTGTGGAAGTTAAAATAAAAATTTAACAACAATTTTTATTTTCTCTATGTGCATTTAAGCTTTGGGTGGCTGTTGGGTAACTACCCAACTTCCCATGGGAGGTTATGAGGGTGGTGGGGCCCACACAAACCCCACCCCTTCACATTCCTAAACTCCATCAACTCACAATTAAATTTGATAACTTAAGTTTTAATAAATTATCATATTAATGAAGTGAGTTTAATGTGAGTGTATGAATTTCAAACTAATGTCAAGTTAATCAAATAAGTGTGGGATTATTTTATTAAGGGTTGGAATTCTTGTTGTGGAGTCTTTGGGGAGAAAAGGCTAAGGAACATGTGGAACTTCTTTGTCTTTGATGGAGAACAAGAAGAACATATCGATCTCCGACGAAGAACGTTGAGTCCTCGGAAACCGACTACGCGACGCCGTATACCGTGACACCGATGACGTCTTCTTCTGCGACGTCTCCTTCCGTGAGAGATATTCCGCGACGAATCCTCATTCGATGAACCTCTGTTCAAGATACGCTCAAGGTAGGTCATTTAATTATTTTGTTCGTGATTACTACCTTGACGCTCTTCGTGTAATATGACCAATTGCTATCGATTAACGAGAGGGGGCCGGACTGCACAAACACGGCTAACCCTCCTCCCTTATCCATGTTGTTGTTTCTAATGTCGATTGGAATGGAATGGCATGGGGCCGTCCCACCGCGCCGGATCCTGCGGCAAGAAATGTGCGGTGTCGTCTCGTCGCGCCGTGAAATCAAACAAGGATGTGCCGCCGTCGCGGAGTGTCGGAGAAACCCGAAGTCACCGTGGCCGGAGCGGGGCTGCGGCGGAGGGGTGCGGCGTCGTCATGCCACGCCGGACGAACCAAGGTCGTGGTCGGTTCTGGGCTGCGGCGGAGTAGGGGTCTGGCCGTCGCCGGTCCGTGGTGGCAGAAGCCGGCCGGAAAAAGGAAAGTTGACGGTTACAAACCCCCGACGGCCAGCTCAACGACCCCCCTTAATGGGGACCGCGGTTACAAAGCCAGGGGCAGGCGCCCCCCCTCCCAACGGCTCGGCCGTTTGGCCGAGCATCTGGCCAGTGCGCCCAGCGCGCCACGCCCAGGCCGGGCTGCTCCGGGTCGCGCCCATGTGGGCCGGACCCAGACCCGGTTCAGTTCGACCAGGTTCGGGCCGACCCTGGGGGTATCGGGCCGGGTCAGACCGGGCCCGAACCCCTTAATACCGAATCTCTTCCAGTCGGACGCCCATAACTTGTGCTACGTGCCTCCGATTGATGCACCATAAGTTGCGATGCGATCCTTGGATCGAGATGGTCGTATCAGTATATCGCACTCAAGGTTTCGGAATACTTTGTGTTCGGATGAGTTGGTTCGTACACGAAACCAACCAGGCCCTCGGAGCGGAAACACTCATATCCTGAGCTCCGGACGTCCGATTGACGTACCATCGCTTTGATATATTCATCTAAGTGAGACGGATCATTTGGATTACTCCGCCTGAGGTTTGGATGCAGGTGGAGTACGGTCAGGTTGGTTTTTCCTTAAAAACCAACTGGGCCCCTAGGACGAAAAAGCCAATAACTCTCAGACCAGGCGTCTGATTGACGCGCTGTCTGTGATGTTGAGTTCCTGTTAACGATACGGAACTTTTGGATACGTCAACTCTGGACTATGTGTCAGTTGATGTATCATACTCTCAGCTCATTGAGTGGACCCTCCCGAACGATCTTGCTGTGAGCGGTAACCCTAGTGTTGGTTGCGTTTGCGACTGTGATGACGACAACGACTGTACAGAGATCCTCAGTGGATTAGACGGCGACGACTACTGCACTCAGTGATCCTACGTGGATCAGTGCTACCAATCCGGTGTGGGTCCGATCCTGTGTTGGCCAGCGCTTAGCGGTTCTGTGTGAGCCAGTTCCTACAGATCCTGTGTGGGTCCGATCCTATGTGGGTCTTTGCGGTGGTTAGTTTCTTATCGATCCGTTGTGGGTCAGATCCTTTGTGGGTCATTGCGAGGGTTAGTTACCTATCGATCCTTTTTGGGTCAGATCCTTTGTGGGTAATTGCGGGGGTTAGTACCTATCGATCATTTGTGGGTCCGACAGCTTAGATGAATCAATGGCAACATCTGATCATCTCTATCGTCATACAAAGAAGTATACCTGTGTGAGCTGAATCCTGTTTTTCTTTCCTTTGCGGATGGAGTTGTGTTATTCTGTGTGGATTTATGTTTTTCTTTCCTGTGTGGACTGGGTTTTACTTGGGCTCGGATGTTGGAGTCGAACGAGAATTGATGACTTAGGTATATGTATGGGCATGTACCTAATTAGTGTCGGATGTTACTTCGTGATTGTATCTTTCCATTGTGGATTATCCTTTTTGGATTCTAGGAGATATTCGGGGGTCTCGGTGTCCCTACTGAGTATCTTATACTCACCCCTGCATGGGCTATGCCCCACTACATTGTGTTTGTTGCAGACAATAGACAGAGCTGATCATGGTTGAGCTTGCGGAGTAGGAGGGTGCCTGGAGGTGGACCACTGGGCGGGACGTACTCGGAGCGGTCGGCTGGACCCGAGGAGTAGTGGAGGCTATCTGTACCCACCCTTTAGGTGGGATTTACAGGGGACGGCTCGACGTAGTGTCTCTACATTTCGGATGTTGTTTTTCCCTTTCGAGTTGTACTTTACTTTCAGTTTGGGTTTGTATACTGGCCCACTTACTTTTCTGCACTTACTATTGTACCCAGCTTTGCTTAGTGTTTACTACTTCTACCTGTTGCTCTGTGGTGTTTATTTACTTTACAAAGGAAATGCCTTCCCTTTTTAGAGGGATTTACACCTTGGTGCTAATCACCATCCCCTGGCCTATGGAAGGCGGTCTTGGGGTAGTCACGACACGAGTCCCGAGGACGGGTCGTGAAAAATTGGTATCAGAGGAGTTCGGTTCTTCCGTAGAACTTTGGAATCTGATATTTTTTCTAAGTGAAGCAATATTGTTAAGTGTATTGAGTGTGGTTATTAGTCCAGGGAGTCCAGTGTTGGTGTGGCAGCCGACGTATCCGTACACCAGGACCCTGACTTCTGATTTCCGACTTAATTCATGAAAACATTGATTGCATGAGTGTTTCAAGTATTCTTTGTGATTACATTATGTCAGCTCACCAGGTATACTTTTCTGACTGTGGTGCACCTATTTCTTTTTCATGATGGCCCCACAATGGCATCCAGCTAGGGTTCCGAGAGTTGAGCGTGACGACAGCCCACCGAGCAACGAGGCCTTGGTACATGGCCCTTTGATAGCTGAGGCACCGACGGTACCTTTACCCTCTGAGCCACCGATGCTACCAGCCCCATCTGTTGACGATGCACGTCGCCTTAGTACACTGCATGTGTTTTAGCAGTAGTGACCGCCCAGGTTCTACTGGGAGACGGACCCCCAGGAAGTCGAGGACTGGCTGGAGGCAGTGGTACGGGTTTTCATGTTAGTGAGGACACCAGCAGACCTCATGGTGATCCTCGCAGCGAGCCTACTGCACGCGGCAGCAGGTAGATGGTGGAGCTTGATACTCCAGGTGCATGACGAGGCATCTCTCCTCTGGATGGACTTTGAGAGCCTCTTCCACTAGGAATTCGTCCTAGCCACCCTCCGTGCGGTACGCATCCAGGGGCTTCTACAGTTGTGGCAGGGTAGCTTGACGGTCGCGCAGTACTTGGCGGGATTTACCGATCTCTCGCGCTACCCGACAGACATGGTACGGGACCCATTCTTCCGGGACCGGACATTTGAGCAGCGATTGAGGCATGCAATCATAGCATTGCTGATCTTCCTCAGCATTCTGACTCAGGCAGGAGTACTGGAGAGAGCCATTTTGATCGAGAGATTCCTTGATGATCCTTCTTCAGCAGTAAGACCTACCGCAGGGTGGAAGGTAGTGGAGTCTTCTGCAGTAGGCAGTCGACGGATGACTCATGGGTCTGGCCAGACTAGACCCTCAGGCAGACGACCTCAGGACACTGGCTCAGTAGTGCGGGGCACACAGTGCAGATCCAGTCTTTTGGCAGACATGCATTGCTACACATGCGGCGGGTGGGGCCACATGGCTCGTGACTGCCTGACCCGCCATGCCGTGGAGCACCAGACGGTTGAGGGACCACCCAAGAAAAGGCAGAGGGTTGACCGTGGTGGTCTGTAGGAAACAAGAGGACGAGTCAGATGAGCTGGCCGAGCGGCAAGTGGTGGGTGACTCTTTGAGGCCCTACCACCACCACCACCAGGAGGTCCACCCCGACCACATTGAGCTGGAGGGCAGAGACAGGCACAGCTCTAGGTAGCAGAGGCCTACAACCACGGCACGCCCGAGATGATTCGAGGAAATATCTGTGTATATTCCACCCTTGATGCAGTTCTTATAGACACAAAATTGAGTAACTCTTTCATAGTCGCTGCCCTTGTTCAGATCTTGGAGATTTTGGTAGAGCCGTTGGATCGATCCTTACGGATAGAGACTCCTACGGGAGCAGACTCGACGATTACGCACTGGTTCCAGCAGTGTGAGCTTACTGTAGGAGGTGATAGCTTTGACTGGGATCTTCTTTTAATAGCGTCAAGGCCTTACGACGTCATCTTAGGCATGGATTGGTTATCTACAGTCCATGAACAGATTGACTGGATTAGACACAAGGTGCGATGTGTACGCACCGACGGGAGCAGGTTCACCTTCACCAGCGAGAAGGGAGCCTTCTCAGCATAGGATGGACTCTCTCAGAGGAGAGGACAAACCATCGCTCATCAGTTGTCTAGCCTCATCCAAGGAGCAGTTGACGTGTGAAGTCCAAGTTTTCCTGCAGTGGTGGATTAGTATGAGGACATTTTCCCCACTGACGTCCCAGGTCTACCTCCTCACAGAGAGGTAGACTTTTATATTGATTTGTACCCCTGGATAGCCCAATATCTACCCCAGAATATCGGATGGCTCCTGCCAAGCTTCTAGATCTACGGGTATAGTTGGAGGACTTGCAGGGCAAGGGAATCATCCGACCCATTGTTTTACCCTGGGCTTCCCCGATTTTGTTCACCAAGAAGGCGGACGGGAGATTGCGACTTCGTGTCGACTATCGTCGCCTGAACCAGGTGACATTAAGAAACATGTATCCACTACCGAGGATTGATGACCTCTTCTATCAGCTCATGTGAGCATGATGGCTCTCGAATATAGACCTCAGGTTAGGCTGTCATCAGCTCTGAGTTCGGGACGAGGACGTGCAGAAGACGGCCTTCAGATGTAGGTTTGGCCACTATGAGTTCTTGGTTATTCCATTCTGCGTAACCAATGCTCCAACAGTGTTCATGGACCTCATGAACATGATCTTTCATCCATACCTCGATCGATTTGTCGTGGTCTTCATCGACGACATTTTGATTTACTCAACGACTGAGGAGGAGCACGCCTTCCACTTGTGGGTTGTACTGGACACACTCCGAGAGCACCAGCTTTATGGTAAGCTCTCGAAGTATTAGTTCTGTATACGCGAGTTCCACTTATTGGGACACATCATCTCTAAGGAGGGAGTTGCGGTGGATCCTGCGATGATCGAGGCAGTGCTAGCTTCGGAGCCACCCAGATGCGTGACGAAGGTGCGGAGTTTCATGGGACTAGCTGGATACTATCGTAGATTTGTGCCATACTTCTCCAGAGTTGTGGAACCACTCTCATATTTGAATAAGAAGGGGAAACCCTTTGTGTAGTCATACAGATGTCAGTAGAGCTTCCAGGAACTGAGACAGAGATTGACCAACGCCCCTATATTGAGGCTTCCGGAGGAGGGAGTTGGGTACATAGTCTACTGTGATGCATCAAGGACCGGACTCGGATGTGTCCTGATGCAGGAGCGGGCAGTGATCACCTATGGATCATGTCAGTTGAGGCCACATGAGTAGAACTATGCTACCCATGACCTGGAGTTAGCAGCAGTGGTCTTCGCTCAGACGACTTGGTGACACTACCAGATGGGCGAGCGCTTTATAGTCTTTTCTGACCATCAGAGTCTCAGGTACATCTTCTCTCAAAAGGACCTGAACCTGAGACAATGGTGATGGCTCGAGTTCCTCCAGGACTATGACTTTGAGATAGTCTATACTCCTGGGAAGGGGAATGTGGTAGCCGATGCTCTCTGCAAAAGGATAGGCATTCAGCTACGTGAGGAGGCAACAGAGCAGCTAGCCGCTTTGTAGATATCCTTCGTGGATAGAGATGGGGATGCCTTCCTTTAGTCTCTCATAGTCACCCCTCCACTACTATAGCGGGTCAGAGAGGCACAGCGTGGGGACGCTGACTTTGAGATGCGGCGTGCACAGATATCCTCAGGATAGGCACCTGATGGTTTCTCCTATGGAGCAGAGCATGACGTCCTTTTTAGAGGATGTACCTTTGTACCAGTTGCTTTAAGGGAGGAGGTGCTGAGAGTGTTTAAAACTTCTCCGTTGGCGGTACATCCTGGAGTGGAGAAGATGTACCAGGATCTCAAACGACAACACTAGTGGCCGGGCATGAAGAAGGCTGTGGCAAAGTTCGTTTCTCGATGCCTCACCTGCCAACAGGTAAAGGCAGAGCATCAGGTACCAGCAGGCTTGGTTTAGCCCTTGGAGGTCCCAGAGTGGAAGTGGGATGGGATATATATGAACTTCGTGACTGGAATTCCACAAACTTCCAGAGGTCACGACTCCATTTGGGTGATTGTCGACAGACTCACCAAGTCATCTCACTTCTTACCCATTAGAGAGAAGGGCTCAGTAGAGAGCTTGGGATGTCTCTACGTTCAAGAGATTATACGACTTCACGGTGTTCCATCCTCTATCGTCTCCGATCGAGATGCTCGCTTTACTTCCCGGCTGTGGAATGGGTTGCAGGAGGCATTCAGGATGCAGCTACGTCTGAGCACCGCCTTTCACCCTCAGACAGATGGTCAGACGGAGAGGACCATTCAGACTCTTGAGGACATGTTCCGCACATGTGTTCTCGACTTTGGTCGCAGGTGGGAGGACCACCTACCCTTGGTAAAGTTTGTGTACAACAACAACTACCACTCCACCATCGGGATGGCACCATAAGAGGCATTGTACGACCGACCTTGCAGATCTCATTTGTGCTGGACAGACCCTGGAGAGTCAGCACTTGTGGGACCAGAGATGGTCCAGGCCACGATAGAGAAGGTCTAGGTCATCTAGGAGAGGATGAGGACAGCTCAGAGCCAGCAAAAGTCTTATGCTAACAAGAGGCGGAGGCCACTAGAGTTTGAGGATAGAGACCACGTCTTCTTGTGTGTCTCACCTCGACGTGGATTATGTAGATTCGGATGAGGCAGAAAATTATCTCCACGCTTCATCAGATCATTCCAGGTCCTGATCAGGATTGGAGAGGTGGCTTATCGCCTGGATCTACCACCTCAGTTGCACCAGGTACATGATGTCTTCCACGTATCCCATCTGAGGAGATACGTGCACGACCAGACGCACATCATTGACCATGGGGAGCTGGACGTTGATGATGGGCCTACTTTTACGGAGATCCAAGAGGAGATAGAGGACCGATAGAAGCAGGTCCTATGTGGACAATCGATTCCTCTAGTGCACATCAGATGGCTGCATGGGAATCTCCAGAAGATCACTTGGGAGCAGGAGGATCAGAGGCGTGATCTGTACCCACATTTGTTTCCCTATCTTATGATGTATCTTTACGTGGATGTAAAGCCCTGAGATGGGAGTAATGTAAAGACCCGTAAAATTCAAGGAAACCTTATTCTTAATTATCTTTGGGATTTTACAAGAACTCAGTTTCTGACGGCACTTGATTCTGAGGCATGTGTGCCCGGAATTCTTATTTGAAGTTTAGCTCGGATACGTTCAGTGAACGAACGAGCGGGTTTTTCTAACTTCCGAACCGGTGCTCAGAATCGAATTCCGAGGGCACCGATGGATTCGCAGCGCCAGTAATTGCATATGAACTCCTTTTCCGAAGTTGAGTTTTCATGGGAGAAGATGATAAAAATTGTGGAAGTTAAAATAAAAATTTAACTACAATTTTTATTTCCTCTAAGTGGATTTAAGCTTTGGGTGGATGTTGGGTAACTACCCAACTTCCCATGGGAGGTTGTGAGGGTGGTGGGGCCCACACGAACCCCACCCCTTCACATTCCTTAACTCCCTAAACTCACAATTACATTTGATAACTTATGTTTTAATAACTTATGATATTAATGAAGTGAGTTTAATGTGAGTGTTTGAATTTCAAACTAATATCATGTTAATAAAATAAGTGTGGGATTATTTTATTAAGGGTTGGAATTCTTGTTGTGGAGTCTTTGGGGAGAAAAGGCTAAGGAACATGAGGAACTTCTTCATCATTGATGGAGAACGCAAAGAACGCATCGATCTCCGACGAAGAATGTCTAGTCCTCGGAAACCGACTACGTGACGCCGTATACCGCGACACCGACGACATCTTCTTTCATGACGTCTCTTTCTGCGACGGATATTCCACAACGAATCCTCGTACGAAAAACCTTCGTTCAAGCTACTCTCAAGGTAGGGGATTTAATTATTTTTTTTGTGATTAATACCTTGACGCTCTTCGTGTAATATGACCCATTGCAATCGATTAACGAGAGGGGGGTCGGACCGCACAAACACGGCCGACCCTCCTCCCTTATCCATGTTGTTTTATTAATGTGGATTGGAACGTAATGGCATGGTGCCGTCGCACCATGCGGGATCGTGCGGAAAGAAATGTGTGGTGTCGTCGCGCCGCGCCATGAAATCGAACAAGGACGCGACGCCGTCGTGCCGCGTCGGAGAAACCCGAAGACACTGCGGCCGGAGCGGGGCCACGGGGGAGGGGTGCGGTGTCGTCGCGCCGCGCCGGACGAACCAAGGCCGCGACTGGTTCCGGGCCGTGGCGGAGTAGGGGATCGGCCGTCGCCGGTCCATAGTGGCAGAAGTTGGCCGGTCAGAGCGGGCTGGCCGGACAAGGGATGGCCAGGGGTTACGAACCCCTAGCGGCCAGCTCAACGGCCCCCTTAATGGAGGTCGTGGTTACAAAGCCAGGGGAAGGCGCCCCCCCCTCTCAACGGCTCAGCCGTTTGGCCGAGCGCCTGGCCAACGCGCCCAGGCTGGGCCGAGCTGCGTCCAAGCGGGCTGGACCTGGACCCAGTTCGGGTCGACCTGGTCCGGGCCGACCCTGGCGGTATCGGACCGGGTCGGACCGGGCCTGAACCCCTTAATACAGAATCTCTTTCGGTCGGACGCCCATAATTTGTGCTACGGGCCTCAGATCGATGCACCGTCAGTTTCGATTCGATCCTTGGATCGAGATGGTTATTTCGGTATATCTCACTCGAGGTTTCGGAATACATTGTGTTCGTCCAAGTTGGTTCGTACACGAAACCAATCGGGCCCTCGGTGTAACGCCTGAGACATTTATGTTATATAAATCATAAAAAGAATCTTTTTATACACACAACACTTCCTTGGGTTTCTTTACACGAAATCACGACCTTCCTCTATAGCTTGCGTCATACACAATACCGAGTTTCACTAAACAATGATATGCTATTAAAATATTATTAAAACTCGCCGTTATGAATATTAATAACCAATTCCTGAAATTTTATAAATTTTATTTTTCAAAATGGACTTCATTTTTGAAATCAGAATATCGAAATTAGCCTAGGGTGAAATTTTGGTATTTTTCTGAAATCTTTCAATTTTTGATGAATAGTGAAACTACTAAGTGGCTGTTAAAAAAACTGAATTTTTCATAAAACATAATTTTTCGCTTCTGTGAGTGGAATTTCAAAAATCCAAGAGACATGGTTGATTTCAGTAAGTAAAATGTGTTTCAATGAGATAAAAATAATTTTTGGTGAATAGTACCTTTTTACTTTTTTTTACCGCGGTTAAAAGTAAATAGGGTAATTAAGGGTAAAAATGATATTATTATTATCCTAAAACTTGTCCTAATTCTATTGGACAAGTTTTATTCTACCGAAAACAACCTTATGAATAAAATATTACCATTTATGCCCACTTGGATTAGATTAGGACATTTATTATTAAATTACTTAAAGAAGGGTTAAAATAGTTAAAATCAAAGTAAAATAACTAAATAATTTTTAATATAAGGATATACATTAGATAAAACAGACTTTAAATATTCCATAGAAAGATAAAAAGAATTCCTACATAATTATTTTTTATTTGTAATTTTTAGACTTTATATAATTTAATTTATTTATGACACAACGATGATGCAGTAGTTATCTTATTAATAAAATATCGACATAATTGATTTTATAAATATCAAAATAAATATAATTTTAGACTTTTTATAAATTTCACTAATTTCCATGTTAATATGACAAGTTAGTATTGATTTAATTAACTTTGTTCGAACTTATTCTTCTGTTATGATTTTTAAAAAAATCAATTACTAAATAGTGTCAAAATTTACATAATATAGTTTTTAAAACAAATATTATATTATTAATTGTTATTTTATTCTTAAAAATCTAAGGTTCGGCCAAATGACATAGATAACGGTATATATATTAATAAAACAAATCTTGGGGGGTCGATTGGATGTATATGGTAAGTTTATTAACTATATGATATAAAAATACAAAGTGACATGGTAAATGTCAATCTAATTAACTAAGAGTTAAAACTAAAAGATAAGGTTAATATAATGACCTAAAAATGTCTAAATTCCATTGGATGGGCGAATTTAGACCCATCCCCACATTAGCCTCGAAATAAATCAATTTGGAGCTATTTAAAACCGAACATGACTTTATAATAAAATAATATTTTTTGTTATTCCAAAGGTGCCCCTCTCATCCCTTATAAAAGGGCACCTCCTCCCTCTCTTCCTCACACCACTTTGAGCCTTCAAGCCTGGCCAACCCCTGCCATTTTCACCTCTCCACTTCCCTAGAGATATCCTAGAGGTCCTGGTCTTCTTAAAAGACCAATTTTAGTGCCCTAAAAGGAAGTCTCAAAGAAGCACTTCAAAGAAGAGGTAATATCCATCATCGATCCTTTCCAATTTCTTTCTTCTTCAACTTCTTCTTCTTATTTGTTTAATTATGAAGTAATATCATCAGTATCACTCATATAATTATATGTTATTATTAGTATGAAACAACCCTATTTAACCATCTATCCATCCTACGGAAAATGAAATCATCGCGCGTGTGTACGTACAGAATACCGTCTCCACGCCGTGGTATAATCTATTTTCCACCACCACCATACTTGGATGGGTATAATGGTGTAAATAATGACAATATATGACTATTATTAAGTGATATTGATTCTGAAATAGTATACATACACTCCAATACAATTCCACGATCATAGGAACGATATCATCACTCGTGCGTACGTATGGAATACCGTCTCCACGATGTGATGCGACTCGTTCTACATGATCTTCATTTCATAATGATTATATAAATGAAATGAATGATTGAATATGATATATATTACACTAATACCATTCTGGAAATGAGGTATCTATCACCTAAAGAGAAGAATAATAATTTATTCGACAAAACACGCATAAGAACAAAAAGTTATAAACACCCGAATAACAAGTATCAATGAAATATTACTACTAAGAAGCTAAGAATATGACCATATATGATATCATAAAAATAAGTATGATTCTTGAATAAGTCAATAACACTATTTAAATCATTATACAGGAGGTTCAGACACTTACAAAGCAAGTCAGACCTATGGTAAGGGAAATATCACAATCTCATGTTTATCCAGGATTGTTTATGCTTTGGCATTTACTGGGGTGTATTTTTTCATCCACATCCATGTTTCCTTAATATTTAATATTATTTCCATTCACCTACTATTTTTTAAATCCTATTTTACCCTTCGGTGAGTTTTTAGTAAAAGATATGAAAGGAATCTTTTGTCGTTTTTCGTATGAGGTACTTTTTTGACTTTTCCGACAAAAGTAGGAAAAATGTTTTTTTAATATATACGACATGAATGGATTTTTAAAACTTTATTTCCAAGAAGCTTCATTGACAAGTTTTTAAGATTATTTTTAATCAAATTCTTTTAGTTTATAATTGTACGAAATGTTAAAAAAGGAAAAGTGTTTTTGAACAGAAAGGATATTTTCCTCAAGAATGGAGTTCAAGTGTTTTATCAAAATTATTTTCCATCTAAGATAATAAAGGGTTCTGTTTTTATCCATATTATTACCTTAATTTGATTATTCTGTGATGGAATTATATTTTTATGAATTCCTTTATCTTATATGAATTGTTTTATGATGTCACGATGTTTAAGATTCCCATTTTTATTACATGGGTTATGCTATGATGTATGGTTTTCTGATTTTGTGGCACACATAAGAATGGTATCATTATGAGATGGGTGGGACCTATATATCCCTCCATTTCATTGGGTAAAGATTTTATATCTCATGATATAGACATGGATTGAACGGTAGGTTATACCGGTTCAATGAAACAGGACTGAAACGAGGGTGACTCGGTTCAGAAATGGACTTTTTCCACTAAGATAGTCCTGGCAATGAGTCTTGACTAATAAGAAATGATTCTCTATAATTATGTGTGTATTACACAATGTTTCAGGTTTTAATTTATGATTATTGGGATTACATTTCACTTCTATTATTTATCCCATGTTATGATATTATGATCTCTTTTGCAGGATAAGATTTCCAAAAGTTTTGTTCTTATGTATATGATGTGATTGATATTTCATTTGTTTACCCTTATTGAGCATTAGAGCTCACCCTTTTGTATGTTTTATTTCCCCAGTTTAGGAAGAATGTTATTAAGTAGAATATGCCAAAAAGGGACTCTAGATATGATGAAATAAATGGGAGGCAAAGTAGATGCTTTATGAATCAGTTGTTTATGTTTCCTAGATTCTAAAGACACTATACCTATACAATCCTTTCTTGCTTTTATTATATGTTGTAATAAGTGTGCTTCAATTCCGAATTAATAACAATATATGTAAAGTATGGGCCGTTGTAGTTGGTATCAGAGGTAAAAGAGGTAGGAATGACTCCGATCCTTGGGAACTCTCACATGTGAGCGTTGGACGAAGCAGGGCTCTCCGCACAAGGGCTTCATGAGGAAATGGCTGCCACTGGGGATGGTGGTGTGTCCCGCACAGAGGGTGTAGCCGCCCATGGAGTGACCTGATAGGTATCAATTATAGTCCACTGGAAGTAAATCCAGACCGCTATAGTTGGTGTCATAGGAAAGGTATAGTCAACCTTTGGAAACTAGGATGCAAAAGCCTTAGTAAGAACCCTAAGGATAAGTCTAAGCATAGAAGACAATCTTAGTGATTTAGAAATGGCCATGAATGTCCTAGGATAAGACCTTAAGTGTGAAATTTTATTCTTGATTATGTGGTTTTCCTATTATAATTATTGTTGCTCACACTATTCTTCTTGGTTTTAGTCAATTGTTGGAACCTGAAGGAACCATGTTAATGCGGAATGTGACGGGCAATGCAATGATTGTCCCCCTGAGCAACCAGACGTTATGGGAGCTGGAATGCAAAATATTGTAGCCATGCTCACACAACTTTCTCAAGCTATGAATCATGCAGTACTTCCAAACGAGCAAAGGAAGGAGCAACATTCTGTTGAATCTTTCATGAGACAGTGTCCACCTTCATTCAGTGGGTCTACTGATCCATTAGTTGTTGAACAATGGATTAGTACTGCTGAAAAGATATTTTCAGTTCATCAATGTTCTGAGCATGATAAATTCATCTTAGCAGTGTATCGTTTAGAGGGTGATGCTGATCAATGGTGGAATCTTATTAAGAATACAAGGCAAAGGGATGAAATTGAGTCCATGGAATGTGACGAGTTCAAGAACTTATTTTACAATAAGTACATCCCTCATATTCTCCGAACAAAGATGGAGAAAGATTTTCTTGAACTGAAGCAAAATGATGATGAATCTATTGGTACCTATGAGGAAAATTTTACAAGACTTGCAAGGTACGCTTCTGGTATTATTATCAAACCTGAGAGTAAGATCGATCGATTCTATAGTGGCTTAAAACCAAGACTTCGAAGGGCCTTATCCGTAAGGGACTTCAATAGCTATGAGGAAATCGTTCGATGTACTCTCAAAGATGAGATGGATATTGGAGTAATCCATCAGTCATATGGGTTTGATAAGAAGAGGAAAATGGAATTCAAAGGAAAATCTAAAGAGCACTCTGAAAAGAAGATGAGCTTTTCCTTATGCACAAAGTGTGGAATGAAACATGGAGGTAGTTGTCTTAAAGGGACAAGTAAATGTTTCAAATGTGGAAAGGAAGGTCATCGGGCATTTGAATGCCGCGATGATGGGAAGAAGATGTCTAATGATGCAAACTAAGGAAGGGATACACAGAATTAACCTACTACACTTCAATGTTTCATGTACAAGGAGATGGGACATTATGCCAATAAATTCCCTAACCCAAGGGTTGATGATGATGGTCGATGTCAACAAACTCTTAAGGCTAAAGACAAAGGAAAGTCACATGCAATTTCTCTCAGCGATGTGGAGTACGATAACAATGTGGTGAAAGGTACACTTACCATCCACTCTAATGTAGAAAATGTTTTATTTGATTCTGGATCCACCCACTCCTTTATTTCTGAAGAATTTTTAAAGGATATCACCTTATTACCTCAACAGTTAGATGTTGAGTTAGATGTGACAACCCCTAATGGCACAATAGTCACATCAAAAGTTTATAATTCTTCTCCGATTGAAATTTGTGGGAAAGTGCTTCCTGCAAATCCTGTGATCCTTCCTATAGTGGAATTTTTTGTGATTCATGGCATGGATTGGCTATCTCTACATGGATCTCATATTAATTTCCAAATAAGGGAAGTCACATTTCATATTCCAGCTCAATCTATGATCGTCTATCGATGCAAGGATGAACATAACCTTCCTGTGGAAATTCCTTCCATCTTAGGGGTCTTGATTCCACTAAATTAAGGTTATTTATCTCAAATGGTTGGTGAGAAACTCACGATTAAGAATATTCCCATTGTACGTGAGTTTGAGGATGTCTTTTTGGAGGAATTACCAGGTCTTCCACCGAATCGTGATGTTTAGTTTTCGATAGAACTCATACCGGGTTCTTTGCCTATTTCAAAGACACCTTATAGAATGGCCCCAATTGAGTTGCAGCAATTGAAGAAACAACTCCAAGAGAATCCTGATAAGGGGTTCATATGCCCTAGTGTGTCACCTTGGGGAGCACCTGTTCTGTTTTTTAAGAAGAAAGATTGATCAATGTGACTCTGCATTGATTATCAATAACTTAACAGGATCACTATCAGGAACAAATATCCTCTCCCGCGCATTGATGACATATTTGACCAACTACGCAGAGCTCAATACTTTTCCAAGATTGATCTTCGTTCAGGGTATCATCAATTAATGGTCAAAAGGGAGGATATACCAAAGACGACTTTCTATACAAGGTATTGAAACTATGAATTTATAGTGGTGCCATTTGGTCTTACTAATGCCCATGCTAACTTCATTGATCTGATGAATAGAGTCTTTAGAGACTATCTTGATCAGTTTTTTGTAGTATTTATAGACGATATTCTTGTATATTTAAAGAGAAAGGAAGAACATGAAGATCACTTGAGAATTATATTGAAGACACTGAGAAAAGAGAAGCTTTATGACAAATTTACCAAGTGTGAATTTTGGCTTCAAAAAGTTTCATTTTTGGGTCACATAATCTCAAAAGAGGGGATATCTGTGGATCTAGCAAAAACAGAGGTTATCGAAAGATGGTCGAGACCAACAACAGTGACTGAGATCCGAAGTTTTCTTGGTTTGGCTGGATATTATCGAAGTTTTGTGAAATATTTTTCATGATTATCTAATCCACTCACCATGTTGACTCGGAAATGAGTTCATTTTGTTTGGACGGAGGAATGTGAAGAGAATTTCAAGGAGTTGAAAAGAAGGTTATCCAGTGCACCTGTGCTCACACTGCCTTGTAGTGGAGAAAGGTTTGTGATCCATAGTGATGCATCCAAGAAGGGATTGTGGTGTGTTTTTATGCAAAATGATATGGTGATAGCTTATGCCTCACGACAGTTGAAAATACATGAGCAAAATTACCCAACTCATGATTTGGAGTTAGCTACGGTAATCATTGCATTAATGATTTGGAGGCATTACCTTTATGGTGAAAGGTGTGATATTTATACTAATCATAAAAGTTTAAAGTATATTTTCACACAAAATGAGCTGAATATGTGCCAAAGAAGATGGTTGGAGCTGATTAAGGATTACGACTGCTCAATCCATTTCCACCCTGGGAATGCAAACAAGGTGGCAGATGCATTAAGTCAACAAGACCATGCTTGTTTATCCATGATGAGGATCAAAAAAGATCCAATATTTATGGATTTACAAAGGATGGATCTTGTGATTATAATGGAAGGGGGGAAATCTTATCTTTCTCAAATCAATGTTCAACCATCTATACATGTGAAGATTAATGAGGCACAGAATGAAGATGTCGAGTTACAACAGAAGGTGAGGAATGTTCCTGAATTCAACCTTGATTATGATGGGATAATAAAGTTCAAGAATCTGGTTTGTGTTCCTCCCATCCCCGAATTAAAGAAGGAGCTGCTGGATGAGGCTCATAGTTCTTCATTCTCTATTCATCCTGGAAGCACGAAGATGTATAGGGACCTGAAAGAGTACTTCTGGTGGGATGGAATGAAAAGAGATGTTGCTGAATATGTCTCTCGATGCTTGGTTTGTCATCAAGTTAATGCTGAGAGACAGAAGTCTAAGGGGATGTTACAACCATTTCCCATACCCGAATGGAAATGGGAAAACATCACTATGGACTTTGTGACAAGAATTCCTAAAACATCGAAAGGCAATAATGCTATCTGGGTCATAGTTGATCGTCTTACAAAATCTAGACACTTCATTTCTATTAGAGAGGATTTCTCTCTAGATTAGATTGCTAGGATATATGTAAAGGAAGTGGTAAGATTGCACGGAGTACCACTTTCTATTATCCGAGAATTACCTCGATGTTCTGGTGAAGTCATCAGTATACTATGGCTACAGAGTTGAGTTTCAGCACTGCCTATCATCCTCAGACATACGGTCAGTCTGAGAGAACAATTCGAACTCTAGAAGATATGTTGAGAGCTTGCTCTATGGATTTGAAAGGTTGTTGGGATCAACACCTACCTTTGGTGGAATTTTCTTATAATAACAACTTTCACTCTAGTATTCAGATGGCTCCTTATGAATCTCTCTATGGAATGAAATGCAGGACTCCAACTTGCTGGGATGAAGTTGGGGAAATAAAGCTATTAGGACCTGATCTCGTTGATGAAATGGCAGAAAAGGTCAGATCTATTCAACAACACATAAGAGTAGCTCAGAGTCGACAAAAGAGTTATGCCGACAACCGATGAAAATACCTAGAGTTTGAAGTGGGTGATAAAGTGTTCTTACGGATATCTCCCTGGAAGAGAGTCATGAGATTTGGAAAGAAGGGGAAGTTGAGCCCTAGATATATCGGTCCTTTCAAAATACTGGATCGTTTTGGGAAGGTAGCTTACCGATTGGCGCTTCCACCGAATCCCTCTCAAGTTCACGATGTGTTCCATGTATCTCTCCTGAGAAAGTACATACCTGATCCTTCACATGTACTTAGCTCAGAAGTTGTACCGCTGGAGCAAGATCTTTCTTATGAAGAACAACTGATAGAAATTCGGGATCGCAGTGAAAAAAGTCTTACGAAGCAAGATCACTTGATTGGTGAAAGATTTATGGAGGAACCACCAATTAGAAGAAGCTACATGGGAGCTTGAGGATATGACGAGAGAGAGGTATCCTCATCTGTTTGTTACAAAGTGACGAATTTCAAGGGAGAAATTCATTTTAAGGGGGGTAGAATGTAACACCTGAGACTTTTATGTTATATAACTCATAAAAGTAATATTTTTATACACACAACACTTTCTTGGCTTGATTTACACGAAATCACGACCTTCCTTGATAGCTTGCATCGTACGCAATACCGAGTTTTACTAAACAGTGATATGCTATTAAAATATTATTAAAACTAGCCGTTATGAATAGTACTAACCAATTTTTGAAATTTTATAAATTTTATTTTGCAAAATGGATTTCATTTTTGAACTTGGAATATCGAAATTAGCCTAGGGTGAAATTTTGGTATTTTTCTGAAAACATTCAATTTTTGATGAATAGTGAAACTACTAAGTGGCTGTTAAAAAAACTGAATTTTTCATAAAACATAATTTTACCGCTTCTGTGAGTGGAATTTCAAAAATCCGAGAGACACGGTTGATGTCAGTAAGTAAAATGTGGTTCAATGAGATAAAAATAATTTTTGGTGAATAGTAACTTTTTAATTTTTTTTACCATGGTTAAAAGTAAATAGTGTAATTAAGGGTAAAAATGATATTATTATTACCCTAAAAAATGTCCTAATTTGATTGGACAAGTTTAATTCGACCAAAAACAACCTTAGGAATAAAATATGACCATTTAGGCCCACATGGATTAGAATAGGACATTTATTATTAATTTATTTAAAGAAGGGTCAAAATAGTTAAAATCAATGTTTAATAACTAACTCATTTTTAATATAAGGTTAAAAATAAGATAAATTAGAATATAAATATTCCTTAGAAATATAAAAAGATTTCATACATAATTATATTTTATTTGTAATTTTTAGACTTTTAATAATTTAATTTATTTATGTCACAACGATGATGTAGTAATTATCTTATTAATGAAATATTGACATAATTGATGTTATAAATACTAAAATAAATAAAATTTGAGAATTTTTATGAATTAAAATAATTTTATAGGTTAATATGACATGTTATTATTGATTTAATTAACTTTGTTCGAACTTATCATTTTGTTATGATATTCACAAAAATCAATTACTAAATAGTGTCAAAATTGACATAAAATAGTTTTTAAAACAAATATTATATTATTAATTGATATTTTATTCCTAAAAATCTAAGGATCGGCCAACTGACTTAGATAAGGGTATATGTATTAATAAAACACAACTTGGGGGTCTCTTGGATGTATATTGTATGTTTATTAACTATATAATATAAAAATACAAAGTGACAAGGTAAATGTCAATCTAATTAACTAAGAGTTAAAACTAAAAAATAAGGTTAATATAATGACCTAAACTTGTATAAATTCCATTGGATGAGAGGATTTCGACCCATACCCACATTATCCTCGAAATAAATCAATTTGGAGCTATTTAAAACCGATCATGACTTTATAATAAAATAGTATATTTAGTTATTCCAAAGGTGCCCCTCTCCCCCCCTTATAAAAGGGAACCTCCTCCCTCACTTCCTCACACCACATTGAGCCTTCAAGATCGTCCAACCCCTGAAATTTTCTCCTCTCCACTTCCTTTTATACATCCTAGAGGTCCTGGTCTTCTTAAAAGACCAATTTTAGTTCCCTAAAAGGAGGTCTCAAAGAAGCACTTCAAAGAAGAGGTAATATCCATTACTGATCCTTTCCAATTTCTTTCTTCTTCAACTTCTTCTTAATTAGTTGTTTCATTATGAAGTAATAACATCAGTATCACTAATATACTGATTTTTTATTATAAGTATGAAACAACACTATTTAACCATCTATCCATCCTACGGAAAATGAAATCACCGCGCGTGCGTACGTACGGAATACCGTCTCCACGCCATGGTGTAATCTATTTTCCACCTCCAGCTTACTTGGATGGGTATAATGGTGTAAATAATGACTATATAGGACTGTTATAAAGTGATATTGATTCTGAAATAGTATACATACACTCCAATACAATTCCATGATCATAGGAACGATATCATCACTCGTGCGTACGTACGGAATACCTTCTCCACGATGTGATGCGACTAGTTCTACATGATCTTCATTTCATAATGATTATATAAATGAATTGAATGAATGAATATGATATATATTACACTAATACAGTTCTGGAAATGGGGTATCTATAACCTAAAGAGAAGAATAATAATTTATTCGACAAAACACCCATAAGAACAAAAAGTTATAAACACCCGAATAACAAGTAGCAATGAAATATTACTAATAAGAAGCTAATAATATGACCATATATGATATCATAAAAATAAGTATGATTTTTGAATTAGTAAATAACATTATTTAAATAATTATACAGGAGGTTCGAACACTTACAAAACAAGTCGGACCTAAGGTAAGGGAAATATCACAATCTCATTTTTATGCGAGATTGTTTATACTTTGGCATTTACTAGGGTTTATTTTATCATCCACATCCATGTTTCCTCAATATTTAATATTATTTCCATTCACCTAAAATTACTTAAATCCTATTTTACCCTTCGGTGAGTTTTTAGTAAAAGATATGAAAGGAATCTTTGGTCGTTTTTTGTACGAGGTACTTTTTTGACTTTTCCGACAAAAGTACGAAGAATGTTTTTTTAAACTTATACAGCATGAATGGATTTTTAAAACATTATTTCCAAGAAGCTTACGTTAATAGTTTTCAAGTTTATTTTTAGTCAAATTCTTTTAGTTTAGAATTGTATGACATGTTAATAAAGGAAAAGTGTTTTTGAAGAAGAAATGATATTTTCCTCAAGAATAGAGTTCAAGTGTTTTATCAAAATTATTTTCCATCTAAGATAATAAAGGGTTCCGTTTTTATCCATATTATTACATTGATTTGTTTATGTTGTAATTTAATTTTATTTTTATGAATTCCTTTATCTTATATGAATTGTTTTATGAAGTCACGATGTTTAAGATTCCCATTTTTATTACATGGGTTATGCTATGATGTATGGTTTTCTGATTTTGTGGCACACATAAGAATGGTATCATTATGAGATGGTTGGGACCTATATCTCCCTCCAATGCATTGGGTAATGATTTTATATCACATGAGATAGACATGGCTGAACGGTAGGTTATACCGGTTCAGTGAAACAGGACTGAAACGAGGGTGACTCGGTTTAGAAATGGACTTTGTCCACTAAGATAGTCTTGGAAATGAGTCTTGCCTAATAAGAAATGATTCTCTATGATTATGTGTGTATGGCACAATGTTTCAGGTTTTATGTTATGATTATTGGGATTACATTACACTTCAATTATTTATCCCATGTTATGATATTATGATCTCTTTTGCAGGATAAGATTTCCAAAATTTATGTTCTTTTGTATATGATGTGATTGATATTTCTTTTGTTTACCCTTACTGAGTATTTGAGATCACCCTTTTGTATGTTTTATTTCCCCAGGTCAGGAAGAAGGTTATTAAATAGAATATGCCAAAAAGGGAATCTAGATATGATGAAATAAATGAGAGGCAAAGTAGATGCTTTATGAACTAGTTGTTTATGTTTCCCAGTTTCTAAAGACGCTATACCTATACGGTCCTTTCTTGGTTTTGTTATATGTTTTAATAAGTGTGCTTCAATTCTGAAGTAATAACAATGTATGTAAAGTATGGGTAGTTATAGTTGGTATCAGAGGAGAAGGAGGTAGGAATGGATCCAATCCTTGGGAACTCTCACATGTGAGCGTTGGACGAAGCATGGCTCTCCGCCCAAGGGCTTCATGAGGAAATGGCTGCCACTGGGGATGGTGGTGTGTCCCGCCCAGGGGGTGTAGCCACCCATGGAGTGCCCTGATAGGTATCAATTATAGTCCACTAGAAGTAATTCCAGACCACTATATTTGGTATTAGAGGAAAGGTATAGTCAACCTTTGGAAACTAGGATGTAAAAGCGATTGTAAGAACCCTAAGGATAAGTCTAAGCATAGAACACAATCTTAGTGTTTTAGAAATGGCCATGAATAACCTAGGATAAGACCTTAAGTGTGAAATTTTATTCTTGATTATGTGGTTTTCCTATTATAATTATTTTTCCTCACGCTATTCTTATTGGTTTTAGTCAATGGCTAGAACCCGAAGAAACCGTGTTAATGCGGAATGCGACGTGCAATGCAATGATTGTCCCCCTGAGAAACCAAACGTTATGGGAGCTGGAATGAAAAATCTTGTAGCCATGCTCACACAACTTTCTCAAGCTATGAATCATGCAGTACTTCCAAACGAGAAAAGGTAGGAGCAACATTCTGTTGAATCCTTCATGAGACAGCGTCCACCTTCATTCAGCGGGTCTACTGATCCATTAGTTGCGGAAAAATGGATTAGTACTACTGAAACAATATTTTTAGTTCTTCAATGTTCTGAGCATGATAAAGTCATCTTAGTAGTGTATCGTTTGGAGGGTGATGCTGATCAATGGTGGAATCTTATTTAGAATACGAGGCAAAGGGATGAAATTGAGTCCATGGAATGGGACTAGTTCAAGAACTTATTTTTCAATAAGTACTTCCCTCATATTCTCTGAACAAAGATGGAGAAATATTTTCTTGAACTGAAGCAAAAGGATGATGAATCTGTTGGTACCTATGAAGAAAATTTTACAAGACTTGCAAGGTACACTTCTGGTATTATTATCCAACCTAAGAGTAAGATTGACCGATTCTTTAGTGTCTTAAAACCAAGTATTCGAAGGGCCTTATCCATAAGGGACTTCAATAGATACGAGGAAATCGTTCGATGTGCTCTCAAAGTTGATATGGAGATTGGAAAACCCATCAGTCATATGGGTTTAATAAGAAGAGGAAAATGGAATTCAAATGAAAATATAAAGAGCACACTGAATAGAAGATGAGCTTTCCCTTATGCACAAAGTGTGGAATGAAACATGGAGGGAGTTGTTTAAAGGGACATGTAAATGTTTCAAATGTGGAAAGGAAGGTCATCAGGCATTTGAATGCCGCGATGATGGGAAGAAGATGTCTAATGATACAAACAAAGGAAGGGATACACAGAATAAACCTACTACACTTCAATGTTTCAAGTGCAAGGAGATGAGACATTATGCCAATAAATGCCCTAACCCAAGTGTTGATGATGATGGTCGACGTCAACAAACTCTTAAGGCTAAAGGCAAAGGAAAGTCACATGCAATTTCTATCAGTGATGTGGAGTACGATAACGATGTGGTGAAAGGTACAGTTACCATCCACTATAAAGTAGAAAATGTTTTATTTGATTCTGGATCCACCCACTCCTTTATTTCAGAATAATTTTTTAAGGATATCACCTTATTACGTCAACAGTTAGATGTTGAGTTAGCTGTGAAAACCCCTAATGGCACAATAGTTACATCAAAAGTTTATAATTCTTCTCCGATTGAAGTTTGTGGGAAAGTGCTTCCTGCAAATTTTGTGATCCTTCCTATAGTTGAATTTTATGTGATTCCTGGCATGGATTGGCTTTCTCTACATGGAGATCATATCAATTTCCAAAGAAGGGAAGTCACATTTCATATTTCAGATCAATCTATGATTGTCTATCGATGCAAGGATGAATATAACCTTCTTGTGGAAATTCCTTCCATCTTATGGGTCTTGATACCACTAAATGAAGGTTATTTATCTCAAATGGTTGGTGAGAAACTCGTGATTAAGAATATGCCCATTGTACGAGTGTTTGAGGATGTCTTTCTGGAGGAATTACCTGGTCTTCCACCGAATCGTGAAGTTGAGATTTCGATAGAACTCGTACCAGGAGCTTTGCCTATTTCAATGACCCTTATAGAATGGCCCCAATTGAGTTGCAGGAATTGGAGAAGCAACTCCAAGAGAATCTTGATCTGGGGTTCATACGCCCTAGTGCGTCACCTTGGGGAGAACCTGTTCCGTTTTTTAAGAAGAAAGATGGATCAATGAGACTCTGCATTGATTATCGAGAACTTAACAAGATCACTATCAAGAACAAATATCCTCTCCCGCGCATTGATGACCTATTTGACCAACTACGCGGAGCTCAATACTTTTCCAAGATTGATCTTCGTTCAGGGTATCATCAATTAAGGGTCAATAGGGATGATATACCAAAGATGAATTTCCGTACAAGGTATGGACACTATGAATTTATAGTGGTGCCATTTGGTCTTACAAATGCCCCTGCTATCTTCATGGATTTGATGAATAGAGTCTTTAGAGACTATCTTGATCAGTTTGTGGTAGTCTATATAGACGTTATTCTTGTATATTCAACGATTAAGGAAGAACATGAAGATCACATGAGAATTATATTGAAGACCCTGAGAAAAGAGAAGCTTTATGCCAAATTTACCAAGTGTGAATTTTGGCTTCAAAAAGCTTCATTTTTGGGTCACATAATCTCAATAGAGGGGATATATGTGGATTCAGCAAAAACAGAGGTTATCGAAAGATGGTCGAGACCAACAACAGTGACTGAGATCCGATGTTTTCTTAGATTGGCTGGATATTATCGACATTTTGTGAAAGATTTTTCATGATTATATAATCCACTCACCAAGTTGACTCAGAAAGGAGTTAAGTTTGTTTGGACAGAGGAATGTGAAGAGAATTTCAAGGAGTTGAAAAGAAGGTTATCTAGTGCACCTGTGCTCACACTGCCTTGTAGTGGAGAAAGGTTTGTGATCTATAGTGATGCATCCAAGAAGGGATTGGGGTTTGTTATTATGCAAAATGATATGGTGATAGCTTATGCCTCAAAACAGTTGAAAATACATGAGCAAAATTACCCAACTCATGATTTGGAGTTAGCTGTGTTAATCTTTGCATTAAAGATTTGGAGGCATTACCTTTATGGTGAAAGGTGTGATATTTATAATGATCATAAAAGTTTAAAGTATATTTTCACACAAAAGGAGCACAATATGCGTCAACGAAGATGGTTGGAGCTGATTAAGGATTACGACTGCTCAATCCATTACCACTATGGGAATGTAAACAAGGTGGAAGATGCATTAAGTCGACAAGACCATGCTAGTTTATCCATGATGAGGATCACAAAAGATCCAATATTTATGGATTTACAATGGATAGATCTTGGAATTATAATGGAAGGGGAATAATATTATCTCTCTCAAATGAATGTTCATCCATCTATACATGTGAAGATTAATGAGGCACAGAAAGAAGATGTCAAGTTACAAAAGAAGGTGAGAAATGTTCCTAAATTCAACCTTGATTGTAATGGGATAATAAAGTTCAGGAATCAGGTTTTTGTTCCTCCCATCCACAAATTAAAGAAGGATCTGCTGGATGAGGCTCATAGTTCATCATTCTCTATTCATCCTGGAAGCACGAAGATGTATACGGACCTGAAAGAGTACTTCTGGTGGGATGGCATGAAAAGAGATGTTGCTGAATATGTCTCTCGATGCTTGGTTTGTTAGCAAGTTAAAGCTGAGAGACAGAAGTCTAAGGGGATGTTACAACCATTACCCATACCCGAAGGGAAATGGGAAAACATCACTATGGACTTTGTCACAGGACTTCCTAAAACATCCAAAGGCAATAATGCTATCTGGGTCATAGTTGATCATCTTAAAATGTCTGCACACTTCATTTCTATTAGAGATGATTTATCTCTAGATCAGATTGCCAGGATATATGTAAAGGAACGGGTAAGACTGAATGGAGTGCCACTTTCTATTATTCGATATTTTCCTCGAAGTTCTGGCGAAGTCTTCAGCATACACTGGATACAGAGTTGAGTTTCATCAATGTTTATCATCCTCAGACAAAGATTTGTCTAAGAGAACAATTCAAACTCTAGAAGATATGTTGAGAGCTTGCTCTATGGATTTTAAAGGTGGTTGGGTTCAACACCTACCTTTGGTGGAATTTTCTTATAATAATAGCTTTTACTCTATTATTCATATGGCTCCTTATGAAGCTCTCTCTGGAAAGAAATGCAGGACTCCAACTTGCTGGGATGAAGTTGGGGAAAGAAATCTATTAGGACCTGATCTCGTTGATGAAATGGTAGAAAAGGTCAGATATATTCATCAACACATAAGAGCATCTCAGAGTCGACAGAAATGTTATGCCGACAACCGAAGAAAAGACCTAGAGTTTGAAGTGGGTGATAAAGTGTTCTTATGGATATCTCCCTAGAAGAGAGTCATGATATTTGGAAAGTAGGGGAAGTTGAGACCAAGATATATTAGTCTTTTCGGAGTACTGGATTGTGTTTGGAATGTAGCTTACCGATTGACGCTTCCACTGAATCTCTCTCAAGTTCATGATGTGTTCCATGTTTCTCTCCTGAGAAAGTACATACCTGATCCTTCACATGTACTCGGCTCAGAATTTGTACCGCTGGAGGAAGATCTTTCATATGAAGAACAACCGATAGAGATTCTGGATCGTAGTGAAAAATTCCTACGAAGCAAGACCACTCTATTGGTGAAAGTTTTAGGGAGGAACCACTAATTATAAGAATCTACATGGGAGATTGAGGATATGATTAGGGAGAGGTATCATTATCTGTTTGTTACAAAGTGATGAATTTCGAGGGAAAAATTCATTTTAAGGGGGGTAGAATGTAACACCCGAGACTTTTATGTTATATAAATCATAAAAGGAATCTTTTTATACACACAACACTTGCTTGGCTTGCTATAAACGAAAT
The DNA here is from genome assembly GCA_963277665.1 of Viscum album. Classification (NCBI taxonomy): domain Eukaryota; kingdom Viridiplantae; phylum Streptophyta; class Magnoliopsida; order Santalales; family Viscaceae; genus Viscum; species Viscum album. Next base: position 1,485,699,051 of record OY728148.1, read on the forward strand.
CGTGACCTTCCTTGATAGCTTATGTCGTACGCAATACCGAGTTTCACTAAACAATGATATGCCATTAAAATATTATTAAAACTAGCCGTTATGAAAAGTAATAACTAATTTTTAAAATTTTATAAATTTTATTTTTCAAAATGGACTTGATTTTTGAACGCGGAATATTGAAATTAGCCTAGGGTGAAATTTTGGTATTTTTCTGAAAATTTTCAATTTTTGATGAATATTGAAACTACTAAGTGGCTGTTAAAAAAACTGAATTTTTCATAAAACATAATTTTTCCACTTCTGTGAGTGGAATATAAAAAATATGAGAGACACGGTTGATGTCAGTAAGTAAAATGTGGTTCAATGAGATAAAAATAATTTTTGGTGAATAGTAACTTTTTACTTTTTTTTTCCACGGTTAAAAGTAAATAGGATAATTAAGGGTAAAAATGATATTATTATTACCCTAAAACATGTCCTAATTCTACTGGACAAATGTAATTCGACCAAAAATAACCTTAAGAATAAAATATGACCATTTTAGGCCCACACGGATTAGATTAGGACATTTATTAGTAATTTATATAAAGAAGGGTTAAAATAGTTAAAATCAATGTTTAATAACTAAATCATTTTTAATATAAGGTTATACATAAGATAAATTAGACTATAAATATTCCTTAGAAATATAAAAATATTTCCTACATAATGATATTGAATTTGTAATTTTTAGACTTTAAATAATTTAATTTATTTATGATAGAACGATGATGTAGTAATTATCTTATTAATGAAATATTGACATAAATGATGTTATAAATACACAAATAAATATAATTTGAGACTTTTTATAAATTACACTAATTTTATAGGTTAATATGACATGCTAGTATTGATTTAATTAACATTTATCGAACTTATCACTCTGTTATGATTTTCACAAAAATCAATTACTAAATAGTGTCAAAATTGACATAAAATAGTTTTTAAAACAAATATTATATTATTAATTGTTATTTTATTTTTATAAATATAAGGTTCGGCCAAATGACTTAGATAAGGGTATATATATTAATAAAACACAACTTGGGGGGTCGCTTGGATGTATATGGTATGTTAATTAACTATATAATATAAAAATACAAAGTGACATGGTAAATGTCAATCTAATTATCTAAGAGTTAAAACTAAGAGATAAGGTTAATATAATGACCTAAACATGTCTAAATTCTATTGGATGAAACTATTTCGACCCATACCCACATTAGCCTCTAAATAAATCAATTTGGAGCTATTTAAAACTGATCTTGACTTTATAATAAAATAATATTTTTAGTTATTCCAAAGGTGCCCCTCTCCTCCGTTATAAAAGGGAACCTCCTCCCTCTCTTCCTCACACCACTTTGATTCTTCATGCTCTGCCAACCCCTACCATTTTATCCTCTCCAATTACCTAGAGACATCCTATAGGTCTTGGTCTTCTTAAAAGACCAATTTTAGTGCCCCAAAAGGAGGTCTCAAAGAAGCACTTCAAAGAAGAGGTAATATCCATTACCAATCCATTCCAATTTCTTTCTTCTTCTACTTCTTATTAATTAATTGTTTCATTATGAAGTAATAACATCAGTATCACTCATATACTGATATGTTATTATAAGTATGAAAAACCCCTATTTAACCATCTATCCATCCTACGGAAAATGAAATCACCGCGCGTGCGTACGTACGGAATACCATCTCCACGTCGTGGTGTAATCTATTTTCCACCACCACCTTACATGGATGGGTATAATGGTGTGAATAATGACTATATATGACTATTATAAATTGATATGTATTATAAAATAGTGTACATACACTCCAATACAATTCCACGATCATAGAAATGATATCATCACTCGTGCGTACGTACGGAATACCGTCTCCACGCCATGGTGTAATCTATTTTCCACCTCCAGCTTACTTGGATGGGTATAATGGTGTAAATAATGACTATATAGGACTGTTATAAAGTGATATTGATTCTGAAATAGTATACATACACTCCAATACAATTCCATGATCATAGGAACGATATCATCACTCGTGCGTACGTACGGAATACCTTCTCCACGATGTGATGCGACTAGTTCTACATGATCTTCATTTCATAATGATTATATAAATGAATTGAATGAATGAATATGATATATGTTACACTAATACAGTTCTGGAAATGGGGTATCTATAACCTAAAGAGAAGAATAATAATTTATTCGACAAAACACGCATAAGAACAAAAAGTTATAAACACCCGAATAACAAGTAGCAATGAAATATTACTAATAAGAAGCTAATAATATGACCATATATGATATCATAAAAATAAGTATGATTTTTGAATTAGTAAATAACATTATTTAAATAATTATACAGGAGGTTCGAACACTTACAAAGCAAGTCGGACCTAAGGTAAGGGAAATATCACAATCTCATTTTTATGCGAGATTGTTTATACTTTGGCATTTACTAGGGTTTATTTTATCATCCACATCCATGTTTCCTCAATATTTAATATTATTTCCATTCACCTAAAATTACTTAAATCCTATTTTACCCTTCAGTGAGTTTTTAGTAAAAGATATGAAAGGAATCTTTGGTCGTTTTTTGTACGAGGTACTTTTTTGACTTTTCCGACAAAAGTACGAAGAATGTTTTTTTAAACTTATACAGCATGAATGGATTTTTAAAACATTATTTCCAAGAAGCTTCCTTTAAAAGTTTTCAAGTTTATTTTTAGTCAAATTCTTTTAGTTTAGAATTGTATGACATGTTAATAAAGGAATAGTGTTTTTGAAGCAGAAAGGATATTTTCCTCAAGAATAGAGTTCAAGTGTTTTATCAAAATTATTTTCCATCTAAGATAATAAAGGGTTCCGTTTTTATCCATATTATTACATTGATTTGTTTATGTTGTAATTTAATTTTATTTTTATGAATTCCTTTATCTTATATGAATTGTTTTATGAAGTCACGATGTTTAAGATTCCCATTTTTATTACATGGGTTATGCTATGATGTATGGTTTTCTGATTTTGTGGCACACATAAGAATTGTATCATTATGAGATGGTTGGGACCTATATCTCCCTCCAATGCATTGGGTAATGATTTTATATCACATGAGATAGACATGGTTGAACGGTAGGTTATACCGGTTCAGTGAAACAGGACTGAAACGAGGGTGACTCGGTTTAGAAATGGACTTTGTCCACTAAGATAGTCTTGGAAATGAGTCTTGACTAATAAGAAATGATTCTCTATGATTATGTGTGTATGGCACAATGTTTCAGGTTTTAAGTTATGATTATTGGGATTACATTACACTTCAATGATTTATCCCATGTTATGATATTATGATCTCTTTTGCAGGATAAGATTTCCAAAAGTTATGTTCTTATGTATATGATGTGATTGATATTTCTTTTGTTTACCCTTAATGAGTATTTGAGATCACCCTTTTGTATGTTTTATTTCCCCAGGTCAGGAAGAAGGTTGTTAAATAGAATATGCCAAAAAGGGAATCTAGATATGATGAAATAAATGGGAGGCAAAGTAGATGCTTTATGAACTAGTTGTTTATGTTTCCCAGTTTCTAAAGACACTATACCTATACGGTCCTTTCTTGGTTTTGTTATATGTTTTAATAAGTGTGCTTCAATTCTGAAGTAATAACAATGTATGTAAAGTATGGGTAGTTATAGTTGGTATCAGAGGAGAAGGAGGTAGGAATGGATCCAATCCTTGGGAACTCTCACATGTGAGCGTTGGACGAAGCATGGCTCTCCGCCCAAGGGCTTCATGAGGAAATGGCTGCCACTGGGGATGGTGGTGTGTCCCGCCCAGGGGGTGTAGCCACCCATGGAGTGCCCTGATAGGTATCAATTATAGTCCACTAGAAGTAATTCCAGACCACTATATTTGGTATTAGAGGAAAGGTATAGTCAACCTTTGGAAACTAGGATGTAAAAGCCATTGTAAGAACCCTAAGGATAAGTCTAAGCATAGAACACAATCTTAGTGTTTTAGAAATGGCCATGAATAACTTAGGATAAGACCTTAAGTGTGAAATTTTATTCTTGATTATGTGGTTTTCCTATTATAATTATTTTTCCTCACGCTATTCTTATTGGTTTTAGTCAATGTCTAGAACCCGAAGGAACCGTGTTAATGCGGAATGCGACGTGCAATGCAATGATTGTCCCCCTGAGAAACCAAACGTTATGGGAGCTGGAATGCAAAATCTTGTAGCCATGCTCACACAAATTTCTCAAGCTATGAATCATGCAGCACTTCCAAACGAGAAAAGGTAGGAGCAACATTCTGTTGAATCCTTCATGAGACAGCGTCCACCTTCATTCAGCGGGTCTACTGATCCATTAGTTGCGGAAAAATGGATTAGTACAACTGAAACAATATTTTTAGTTCTTCAATGTTCTGAGCATGATAAAGTCATCTTAGTAGTGTATCGTTTGGAGGGTGATGCTGATCAATGGTGGAATCTTATTTAGAATACGAGGCAAAGGGATGAAATTGAGTCCATGGAATGGGACTAGTTCAAGAACTTATTTTTCAATAAGTACTTCCCTCATATTCTCTGAACAAAGATGGAGAAATATTTTCTTGAACTGAAGCAAAAGGATGATGAATCTGTTGGAACCTATGAAGAAAATTTTACAAGACTTGCAAGGTACACTTCTGGTATTATTATCCAACCTAAGAGTAAGATTGACCGACTCTTTAGTGTCTTAAAACCAAGTATTCGAAGGGCCTTATCCATAAGGGACTTCAATAGGTACGAGGAAATCGTTCGATGTGCTCTCAAAGTTGATATGGAGATTGGAAAACCCATCAGTCATATGGGTTTGATAAGAAGAGGAAAATGGAATTCAAAGGAAAATATAAAGAGCACACTGAAAAGAAGATGAGCTTTCCCTTATGCACAAAGTGTGGAATGAAACATGGAGGGAGTTGCTTAAAGGGACATGTAAATGTTTCAAATGTGGAAAGGAAGGTCATCGGGCATTTGAATGCCGCGATGATGGGAAGAAGATGTCTAATGATACAAACAAAGGAAGGGATACACAGAATAAACCTACTACACTTCAATGTTTCAAGTGCAAGGAGATGAGACATTATGCCAATAAATGCCCTTAACCAAGGGTTGATGATGATGGTCGACGTCAACAAACTCTTAAGGCTAAAGACAAAGGAAAGTCACATGCAATTTCTATCAGTGATGTGGAGTACGATAACGATGTGGTGAAAGGTACAGTTACCATCCACTATAAAGTAGAAAATGTTTTATTTGATTCTGGATCCACCCACTCCTTTATTTATGAAGAATTTTTTAAGGATATCACCTTATTACGTCAACAGTTAGATGTTGAGTTAGCTGTGACAACCCCTAATGGCACAATAGTTACATCAAAAGTTTATAATTCTTCTCCGATTGAAGTTTGTGGGAAAGTGCTTCCTGCAAATTTTGTGATCCTTCCTATAGTTGAATTTGATGTGATTCCTGGCATGGATTGGCTTTCTCTACATGGAGATCATATCAATTTCCACAGAAGGGAAGTCACATTTCATATTTCAGATCAATCTATGATTGTCTATCGATGCAAGGATGAATATAACCATCCTGTGGAAATTCCTTCCATCTTATGGGTCTTGATACCACTAAATGAAGGTTATTTATCTCAAATGGTTGGTGAGAAACTCGTGATTAAGAATATGCCCATTGTACGAGTGTTTGAGGATGTCTTTCCGGAGGAATTACCAGGTCTTCCACCGAATCGTGAAGTTGAGATTTCGATAGAACTCGTACCAGGAGCTTTTCCTATTTCAATGACCCTTATAGAATGGCCCCAATTGAGTTGCAGGAATTGGAGAAGCAACTCCAAGAGAATCTTGATCTGGGGTTCATACGCCCTAGTGCGTCACCTTGGGGAGAACCTGTTCTGTTTTTTAAGAAGAAAGATGGATCAATGAGACTCTGCATTGATTATCGAGAACTTAACAAGATCACTATCAAGAACAAATATCCCCTCCCGCGCATTGATGACCTATTTGACCAACTACGCGGAGCTCAATACTTTTCCAAGATTGATCTTCGTTCAGGGTATCATCAATTAAGGGTCAATAGGGATGATATACCAAAGATGGATTTCCGTACAAGGTATGGACACTATGAATTTATAGTGGTGCCATTTGGTCTTACAAATTCCCCTGCTATCTTCATGGATTTGATGAATAGAGTCTTTAGAGACTATCTTGATCAGTTTGTGGTAGTCTTTATAGACGATATTCTTGTATATTCAAGGATCAAGGAAGAACATGAAGATCACTTGAGAATTATGTTGAAGACCCTGAGAAAAGAGAAGCTTTATGCCAAATTTACCAAGTGTGAATTTTGGCTTCAAAAAGCTTCATTTTTGGGTCACATAATCTCAATAGAGGAGATATATGTGGATCCAGCAAAAACAGAGGTTATCGAAAGATGGTCGAGACCAACGACAGTGAATGTGATCCGATGTTTTCTTAGTTTGGCTGGATATTATCGACATTTTGTGAAAGATTTTTCATGATTATATAATCCACTCACCAAGTTGACTCAGAAAGGAGTTAAGTTTGTTTGGACAGAGGAATGTGAAGAGAATTTCAAGGAGTTGAAAAGAAGGTTATCCAGTGCACCTGTGCTCACACTGCCTTGTAGTGGAGAAAGGTTTGTGATCTATAGTGATGCATCCAAGAAGGGATTGGGGTTTGTTATTATGCAAAATGATATGGTGATAGCTTATGCCTCAAAACAGTTGAAAATACATGAGCAAAATTACCCAACTCATGATTTGGAGTTAGCTGTGGAAATATTTGCATTAAAGATTTGGAGGCATTACCTTTATGGTGAATGGTGTGATATTTATACTGATCATAAAAGTTTAAAGTATATTTTCACACAAAAGGAGCACAATATGCGCCAACGAAGATGGTTGGAGCTGATTAATGATTACGACTGCTCAATCCATTACCACTATGGGAATGTAAACAAGTTGGAAGATGCATTAAGTCGACAAGACCATGCTAGTTTATCCATGATGAGGATCACAAAAGATCCAATATTTATGGATTTACAATGGATAGATCTTGGAATTATAATGGAAGGGGAAAAATATTATCTCTCTCAAATGAATGTTCATCCATCTATACATGTGAAGATTAATGAGGCACAGAAAGAAGATGTCAAGTTACAAAAGAAGGTGAGAAATGTTCCTAAATTCAACCTTGATTGTGATGGGATAATAAAGTTTAGGAATCAGGTTTGTGTTCCTCCCATCCACAAATTAAAGAAGGATCTGCTGGATGAGGCTCATAGTTCATCATTCTCTATTCATCCTGGAAGCACGAAGATGTATACGGACCTGAAAGAGTACTTCTGGTGGGATGGCATGAAAAGAGATGTTGCTGAATATGTCTCTCGATGCTTGGTTTGTCAGCAAGTTAAAGCTGAGAGACAGAAGTATAAGGGGATGTTACAACCATTACCCATACCCGAATGGAAATGGGAAAACATCACTATGGACTTTGTCACAGGACTTCCTAAAACATCCAAAGGCAATAATGCTATCTGGGTTATAGTTGATCGTCTTAAAATGTCTGCACACTTCATTTCTATTAGAGATGATTTATCTCTAGATCATATTGCCAGGATATATGTAAAGGAACGGGTAAGACTGAATGGAGTACCACTTTCTATTATTCGATATTTGCCTCGAATTTCTGGCGAAGTCTTCAGCATACACTGGATACAGAGTTGAGTTTCATCAATGGTTATCATCCTCAGACAGAAGATTTGTCTAAGAGAACAATTCAAACTCTAGAAGATATGTTGAGAGCTTGCTCTATAGATTTTAAAGGTGGTTGGGTTCAACACCTACCTTTGGTGGAATTTTCTTATAATAATATCTTTTACTCTAGTATTCAGATGGCTCCTTATGAAGCTCTCTCTGGAAAGAAATGCAGGACTCCAACTTGCTGGGATGAAGTTGGGGAAAGAAATCTATTAGGACCTGATCTCGTTGATGAAATGGTAGAAAAGGTCAGATCTATTCATCAACACATAAGAGCATCTCAGAGTCGACAGAAATGTTATGCCGACAACCGAAGAAAAGACCTAGAGTTTGAAGTGGGTGATAAAGTGTTCTTATGGATATCTCCCTAGAAGAGAGTCATGATATTTGGAAAGAAGGGGAAGTTGAGACCAAGATATATTAGTCTTTTCGGAGTACTGGATTGTGTTTGGAATGTAGCTTACCGATTGACGCTTCCACTGAATCTCTCTCAAGTTCATGATGTGTTCCATGTATCTCTCTTGAGAAAGTACATACCCGATCCTTCACATGTACTCGGCTCTGAATTTGTACCGCTGGAGGAAGATCTTTCATATGAAGAACAACCGATAGAGATTCTGGATCGTAGTGAAAAATTCCTACGAAGCAAGACCACTATATTGGTGAAAGTTTTATGGAGGAACCACTAATTATAAGAATCTACATGGGAGCTTGAGGATATGATTAGGGAGAGGTATCATTATCTGTTTGTTACAAAGTGATGAATTTCGAGGAAAAAATTCATTTTAAGGGGGGTAGAATGTAACACCCGAGACTTTTATGTTATATAAATCATAAAAGGAATCTTTTTATACACACAACACTTGCTTGGCTTTCTATACACGAAATCTTGACCTTCCTTGATAGCTTGCGTCGTACGCAATACCGAGTTTCACTAAACAATGATATGCTATTAAAATATTATTAAAACTAGCCGTTATGAAAAGTAATAACTAATTTTTGAAATTTTATAAATTTTATTTTTCAAAATGGACTTCATTTTTGAACGCGGAATATTGAAATTAGCCTAGGGTGAAATTTTGGTATTTTTCTGAAAATTTTCAATTTTTGATGAATATTGAAACTACTAAGTGGCTGTTAAAAAAACTGAATTTTTCATAAAACATAATTTTACCACTTCTGTGAGTGGAATATAAAAAATATGAGAGACACGGTTGATATCAGTAAGTAAAATGTGGTTCAATGAGATAAAAATAATTTTTGGTGAATAGTAATTTTTTACTTTTTTTACCACGGTTTAAAGTAAATAGGGTAATAAAGGGTAAAAATGATATTATTATTACCCTAAAACATGTCCTAATTCTATTGGACAAATGTAATTCGACCAAAAACAACCTTAAGAATAAAATATGACCATTTTAGGCCCACACGGATTAGATTAGGACATTTATTAGTAATTTATATAAAGAAGGGTTAAAATAGTTAAAATCAATGTTTAATAACTAAATCATTTTTAATATAAGGTTATATATAAGATAAATTAGACTATAAATATTCCTTAGAAATATAAAAAGATTTCCTACATAATGATATTTAATTTGTAATTTTTAGACTTTAAATAATTTAATTTATTTATGACAGAACGATGATGTAGTAATTAACTTATTAATGAAATATTGACATAAATGATGTTATAAATACACAAATAAATATAATTTGAGACTTTTTACAAATTACACTAATTTTATAGGTTAATATGATATGCTAGTATTGATTTAATTAACATTTATCGAACTTATCATTCTGTTATGATTTTCACAAAAATCAATTACTAAATAGTGTCAAAATTGACATATGATAGTTTTTAAAACAAATATTATATTATTAATTGTTATTTTATTTTTATAAATATAAGGTTCGGACAAATGACTTAGATAAGGGTATATATATTAATAATACACAACTTGGGGGTCGCTTGGATGTATATGGTATGTTAATTAACTATATAATATAAAAATACAAAGTGACATGGTAAATGTCAATCTAATTATCTAAGAGTTAAAACTAAGAGATAAGGGTAATATAATGACCTAAACATGTCTAAATTCTATTGGATGAAATTATTTCGACCCATACCCACATTATCCTCTAAATAAATCAATTTGGAGCTATTTAAAACTGATCTTGACTTTATAATAAAATAATATTTTTAGTTATTCCAAAGGTGCCCCTCTCCTCCGTTATAAAAGGGAACCTCCTCCCTCTCTTCCTCACACCACATTGATTCTTCATGCTCTGCCAACCCCTGACATTTTCTCCTCTCCAATTCCCTAGAGACATCCTATAGGTCATGGTCTTCTTAAAAGACCAATTTTATTGCCCCAAAAGGAGGTCTCAAAGAAGCACTTCAAAGAAGAGGTAATATCCATTACCAATCCATTCCAATTTCTTTCTTCTTCTACTTATTCTTAATTAATTGTTTCATTATGAAGTAATAACATCAGTATCACTCATATACTGATATGTTATTATAAGTATGAAAACCCCCTATTTAACCATCTATCCATCCTACGGAAAATGAAATCACCGCGCGTGCGTACGTACGGAATACCATCTCCACGTCGTGGTGTAATCTATTTTCCACCACCACCTTACATGGATGGGTATAATGGTGTGAATAATGACTATATATGACTATTATAAATTGATATGTATTATAAAATAGTATACATACACTCCAATACAATTCCACGATCATAGGAATGATATCATCACTCGTGCGTACATACGGAATACCGTCTCCACGATGTAATGCGACTCTTTCTACATGATATTCATTTCATAATGATTATATAAATGAATTTAATGAATGAATATGATATATATTACACTAACACCATTGGGGAAATGAGGTATCTATAACCTAAAGAGAATAAAAAGAATTTATTCGACAAAACATGCATAAGAACAAAAAGTTATAAACACCCGAATAACAAGTAGAAATGAAATATTACTACTAAGAAGCTATGAATATGACCATATATGATATCATAAAAATAAGTATGATTCTGGAATAAGTCAATAACATTATTTAAATCATTATACAGAAGGTTCGGACACTTACAATGCATGTCGGACCTAAGGTAAGGGAAATATCACAATCTCATTTTTATCTGAGATTGTCTATACTTTGGCATTTACTGGGGTGTATTTTGTCATCCACATCCATGTTTACTCAATATTTAATATTATTTCCATTCAAAAAAAAATTCTTAAATCCTATTTTACCCTTCGGTGAGTTTTTAGTAAAATATATGAAAGGAATCTTTTGTCGTTTTTCGTACGAGGTACTTTTTTGACTTTTCTGACAAAAGTACTAAGAATATTTTTTAACTTATACGGCATGAATGGATTTTTAAAACATTATTTCCAAGAAGCATCCTTTACATGTTTTCAAGTTTATTTTTAATCAAATTCTATTAGTTTATAATTTTACGACATGTTAAGAAAGGAAAAGTGTTTTTGAAGCAGAAATGATATTTTCCTCAAGAATGGAGTTCAAGTGTTTTATCAAAATTATTTTCCATATAAGATAATAAAGGGTTCTGTTTTTATCCATATTATTACATTGATTTGATTATGTTCTGATGGAATTGTATTTTTATGAATTCCTTTATCTTATATGAACTGTTTTATGATGTCACGATGTTTAAGATTCCCATTTTTATTACATGGGATATGCTATGATGTATGGTTTTCTGATTTTGTGGAACAAATAAGAATGGTATCATTATGAGATGGGTGGGACCTATATCTCCCTCCAATGCATTGGGTAAAGATTTTATATCTCATGAGATAGACATGGCTGGAATTGTTGGTTATACCGGTTCAGTGAAACAGGACAGAAACGAGGGTGACTCGGTTCAGAAATGGACATTGTCCACTAAGATAGTCTTGGAAATGAGTCTTGACTAATAAGAAATGATTCTATATGATTATGTGTGTATGCCACAAAGTTTCAGGTTTTATGTTATGATTATTGGGATTATATTTCACTTCTATGATTTATCCCATGTTATGATATTATGATCTCTTTTGCAGGATAAGATTTCCAAAAGTTATGTTCTTATGTATATGATGTGATTGATATTTCTTTTGTTTACCCTTACTGAGCATTTGAGCTCACCCTTTTGTATGTTTTATTTCCCCAGGTCAGGAAGAAGGTCATTAAGTAGAATATGCCAAAAAGGGACTCTAGATATGATGAAATAAATGGGAGGCAATATATATGCTTTATGAACCAGTTGTTTATGTTTCCCAGTTTCTAAAGACACTATACCTATATAGTACTTTCTTGGTTTATTTATATGTTGTAATAAGTGTTCTTCAATTCTGAAGTAATAACAATGTATGTAAAGTATGAGTCGTTATACTCGGAGCGGAAACACTCATATCTTGAGCTCCATATGTCTGATTGACGTACCGTTGACTTTGATGGATTCCTCTAAGTGAGAAGGATCTTTTGTCTTACTCCGTCCGAGGTTTGGACACAGGTGGAGTACGATCAGGTTTATTTTTCCTTAAAAATAAACCAGGCCCCTTAGACAAAAAAACCAATAACTCTCAGAACGAGCATCCGATTCACGCGCCGTCTGTGACGTTCAGTTCCTATTGACGATACGGAACATTGGGATACATCAACTATAGACTGTGTTTCAGTTGATGTATCAGACTCTCGACTCATGGAGCGGATCGTCCTGAACGAGCTTGCTATGTGCGGGAACCCTAGTGCTGGCTGCGTTTGCAACTGTGACGACGATGACGACGACTGTACAGATATCCTCAGTGGATTCAACGGCGACAACTACAACACTCAGCGATCCTACGTGGATTAGTGCTACCAATCCTTTGCGGGTCTGATCCCGTGTGGGTCAGCGCTCATCGGTTCTGTGTGAGCCAACGCCTACAGATCTTGTGTGGGTCCAATCCTATGTGGTTCTTTGTGGGGGTTAGTTACCTATCGATGCTTTGTGGGTCAGATCCTTTGTGGGTGATTGCGCGAGTTAGTTTCCTATCGATCCATTGTTGGTCAGATTCTTTGTGGGTTATTGCCGGGGTTTGTACCTATCGATCCTCTGTGGGTCCGATGGCTTAGATGAATCAATGGCAACATCTGATCATCTCTATCGTCATACAAAGAAATATATCTGTGTGAGCTAAATCCTGTTTTGCATTCCTATGTGGATTGTGTTGTGCTATCCTATGTAGATTTAAGTTTTGTTTCCTCTGTGGACTGGGTTGTACATGGGCTTGGATGTTGGAGACAAATGAGAATTGATGACTTAGGTATATGTATGGGAATATACCTAAGTAGTGTAGGATGTTACTTCATGATTGTATCTTTCCATTGTGGATTATCCTTTTTGGATTCTGGATGACCTTCGGGGGTCTCGGGGTCCCTACTAAGTAGCTTATACTCACCCCCGCACAGGCTATGCATGCACTACGTTGTGTTGGTTGTAGACGACGGACATCGCTGATCGTGGATGAGGGTTGCAAAGCAGGAGGGTGCCTGGAGGTGGACCACCGAGCGGGACATACTCGAAGCGGTTGGCTGGACCCGAGGAGTAGTGGAGGATATCTGAACCCACCCTTCAGGTGGGATTTCTAGTGGACGGCTCGAGGCTGCGGCTCTACTTTTCATTTGGTGTTTTTCCCTTTCCAGTTGTACTTTACTTTCAGTTTGGGTTTGTATACTGGCCCACTTACTTTTCTGCATTTACCGTTGTACCCATCTTTGCGTAGTTTTTACTTCTTCTTCTTGCTTTCTCGGTAGTGTTTGTTTACATTAAAAATTCAATTCCTCCCCGTTTTTGCAGGATTTACATATTGGTGCTAGTCGCCAGCCCCTGGCCTATGGAAGGCGGGCTTGGGGTAGTCACGACATGGGCCCCGAGGACGGGTCGTGACAAATATTTTCTTATGTGGAAACCCAGTGGTGAGTTACATTGGGTATCTGTTATTTTTCTAACGTTCCTTTTTAAAATGATGATTTAATATTCCTTTTTATAATGTGGGTTTTATGAAGGAAACATTCAAGTAGAAAACCATTTATAACCCAGGTGAATTTTGAGGGCAATTTTTTTAATCGGGGTTGAATGTAAGACCCCATGATTTTATGAGAATTGTTATTTTTAATTTATTTGATCTATTTTTTTGTACATTTCACCAAGATTATCTTGCGCAATACGCAACACTATATTATTTTTTATTATACAAAACAATAATCTTGGATTGTGATGCACAAAATTTCAGGTTCTTTTGAATAAAATTCATTTTACTCAACACTAAGTATATATTTTGATCAATGTATAATTGCACTATATTTTGAGTATGTTATATGCAACACCAAAGGAAGATTTCCCTATACGCAAACTTGATTTGTCTATCATTACATTCAAGAGAGTCCTTCCTCAATAGCATGTGTTGTGCGCAAGAGAGACCTTCCTCATTAGCCTGTGTTGTACCTCTCACGCAAGGAAAAGATACACACCAGTGGAATTTTTTCATCGACCAAAAACTATAGATACCCTCCATTCATAGATAGTGGAAAAATCATCATTGACTAACATGATAACAAAAATTGAAACAAAAATAAATCTGGAAAAGTAAATTCATCATTGTGATTTTACAAGTCATTGTACAATAATGAAATATCATTTTACCATGAGTGTTTTTAAATAGTAATCTAGACCTGCAACTAAAAATTATAATGTATTCATAATAAATAATCTCAGAATCAATACCCAATTTGCAATAATTCTATATTCATTAAATTCCTAAAATAAAATAGTTTAAAGATAATTTGATAATAAAAATATATACAAGTATGTTTTCTTTTCCTTTTGAAAAAAATAATATTGTAATAATTTCAAAAGAACCGTTTTATCTTCCATTCCCCAAAAATAATTTCTCAAGAATGAATGATTTTAGAAACACATATTTATATGAAATAACATATGGTGAGTGAAATATTTTATTTAATATTATCTTAGAAATTATATAATAATGTTCGAACCAAAGAGGAAAAATAATACAAGTAATCATATGATATTTTTATAGTTTCCAATGATAGAGTAATAGTATAATTTTGTTTCAAAAAATATAAATATATGAGTAAATGTAAAACACCAGTAAAATTCTTATCATGGGTTATTAATATACATCAATTGAAGAGACCCTCAAAATTATTTGTTCAGAACAATCTTTTGGCCTATCAATGTGATCCATAGTCTTTACTCTTTTATCAACTCTCATCAAGCCTCACTAGTGTAACATATAAACATGTACATTACCTTCATGGGTGATTCAGTCCATATATTTGGGTTAATGTATCAACTATATCTTGAATATCACTAAACATTATATGATCCCATGTAAATATAAATACTGGTAGGCTAAAAAATAAAAATAAAATAACTCAACCATAAAAATACATCATTATTTATAATCCCACCTCTTGACACCATTCTGGCGTATTCCCCCAATAATGGATATAATCTATGGAGAAATCCCATTTTTTATAAAATTAGTATGAAATAACCTACTTGGACTTATTATTTGATAACAAACCTTCATTATTAAAAAAAATTCCAACCCAATGGTATTCAATTTCTAAAGATACACATTAGCCTTATACACATATTCACACACACACACACATCCATCTATACAACTGCCTGAAGGCCTTCAATTTTTTAATTTATTTATTAGTTAGATCTCCATATTAAGGGGAGAGGTGGGAACCCAAAAGACAACACGAACATAAAACATGTCATGCTTGAAAGAAAAATGGGGAAAAACCAGACTAATAACGAATGTTGTCCCTCCCCAGCACATTTGATCATGTTGATGTTTGTCATCGTTGTAAGGCTAATTGGCTAGCAAGTTTCATGTTTTAATACACAGACCCGATCCGATGGCTGACACCACACCCTCTCAAAAATCCAAATCCAAAAATCACTGCAAAGATGAACAACCAGCTCTGAATCCTCCTCCAGGCTCTGTTCATGTGATTGAGTCCGGCTGCACTAACTTCTCACCATTAAGATCAAATCAAACTCACAAATATCTTCCACTAATCACTATTGGGACTCCTTCATACAGTAACTCTAATTCACACAACATGAAATTCAAATCATCAACATAAAACAAATCCAATTTCTAGAAGCCATCCATCCAACTTCAACAATACATCCACATGAGAACTAAAATCACCAACAGATGCACATGAAGACAATCTCTTAAACCAAAATACATGCACCAATCGTCAGATCCACCACCAGAGAAAAACCCTATCACCATCCACCAAAAATCCCTAACCATCCGTAGTAGCATCCTGAAGCAGATAGATCCAAGCCGCACATGGGATTCTAGGGAGAGCGAGGAGGAGGAGCAAACCTCTGGCGGTGACGATGCTGAAAAACCATTCCGAACCTACAAAAGGCAAATAGATCCTTCCCCCTCCAAGATTAACCTTATAAGACGTAGGGCAACACCAAAGTACAAAGCTGGGAGGAACTGAAGCCTTCGTCGAGTTGTGTTGACTCTAGTATAGAAAGAAAATCCACGACGAGTCTCTCCGAAGTCGAAGTTGGAGCGCCGAAACCGGAGTGCCGAAGTCGATGCCGATCCACACCCATTCCATGCTAACCTGGAGAAGAGGTGCCTCACCACATAGAAATGTGATGGAGGAGGGGAGGTGGAGATTCTATGATGGAAACCCTAGCCTCATGCGAGAGGATGGTAGCCACCACTCTAAGGCCCCGTACCTGATATTAACTCAATTTACAATCCACACACACACACACACACATATATATATATATATATAAATACCCCATTTGTGGATATACTCTTTCACCCACGTTGTGTCAATATTTAAAAAGGATAATATATATAAATTTATCAATATGTTTTAATGTATATAATCTATATTAAAATATAATGTAGTATTTTGAGATCATTTTGATACTATTTAGAAATAAAATTATTTATTAAGCATTTTTGGAAAACTGGGTGATTTACCAATACATCCATTATATATATATCTTGAAAAAATAAAATATTTTCAATGGAAAAAAATCATTAATCTATGTTAAAAATTCAAAATAAATGTTCTAATATATTTTCCATTGATGAAAATAAATGGGAAATAGTTAATAAATTATGGTGAAACTAATGAAATCCAATTTTATCAAACATATACATTAACAATGGTTAATTTACATCATATTATAATGAAAAATGGAATAATATATTCAATAAATCATATTTTTCAATTCAAAGTATCTAATAAAGGGTAATATTCCACAAACATTATATCATTCACCAACTATGGAACAAATCTACCATGATTCATTTGAGCATGGTAGGTGGCTTCAAATACAGGTTAAAGGTGGAAATAAATAGTTATCATATTTGAAATATATAAAGGCCAAAAATTTATCAGAACATTAAACAAATATTAGGCTTCAGGTGATCAAGATCCATTATAAAATAATAAAAACTGAAAGGATATGTTTGATAGAATAAATTATACAAATAACCATGAATATTAGACGATAGATAATGATGTTATCGAGTTGATTCAACTAGATATTGAGAAGGATGGAATATGGTCATGCCTCCTAGGATTGGGGGGGGGATTTTCATGCTTAAGTGGAGAAGGTAAAGGTGGGAGGAGTCAATTAGGGTTAAAAAAATAAGAGTGAAAGTGTAATTCAATTTTTTTGAGCAGGTTAAATCACATAGTTACCTCATGTTTTACTAAAAATGTGTTTCAACCACATTCCCTTTACCAATCACACCGAAATATCCACATAGTTGGATAGAATGATTAATGAATCTGTTTTCAAAATATTCTAAATGACTCTTTAAATATTTAAATGTGTAATCAGATGGGCTATAGAATTTTACCAAACACTGCATTGTAACCATGAGACTCGCAATCACCCCACTATATATGTTTTACTCAAAATAATTATTTTATAAAAAGATGGGTCTAAAACAAAAATAATATAATAAAAAAATTAATGAAATATTTAGGATAAAATGATCAAGGTGTGATAATTATCCCAAAAATAAAAATATTCATCCCCCCAAATATTAAAAAATACGACAATGTTATGAAACTGGTACGATCAACCCAACCGAATAAACCCTTGCAACTACATCAATAAACTAAACACCATACCAAGTGAAAACCACAAACCCCGGTGTTTCATGTATATCTATATATCACACCTAATTACATTAATATTAACCAATATCAAGATACAATGATGGTGTCCCCACAATGAATGAATTTTACCAATGAAATATCACTCAATGATAAAATCAACACAGGTGATAAGAAAACACAATCGGAAGAATGGATTTGTATTGGTCATGAACTAGAAAGAGTATTCATAAGTGATACTACAAATATATATATCTACCATAGTAATATATTTCCATTAACAAGGTATAATACTCTTTTCAAATAAAAATTGAAATGAAACATCAGAATATATAATTTCAGAACAAGAATTAACTCATGTGAGATGAACCCAATAATTTCAACAATTTCTTATTTTAAATAATAGGTTGAAGAGGATATTTCATGGGATTCATATTCAATGATCAAAAAACACCCTGAATCTAACCAAATAATCAATATTTTAGCTATGTGTAAAAACTACACTGGAATATCACCCATTATATTCAACAATGAATGTACTAATGTATCCTAATTTCCAATCCTCTCAGAACATACAACATAGGAATAGTTTATACCATTTAAAAATCAAAACAATCATTTAATTTAAAAATGAAAAAAATGATAACCTAATGAACATAAGAAAAAATGAAAAGGGAAGTTCCTCAAAGTCACATAGTCTACTTTAATTATCCAAAAAACAGAGAGGATCTCTTTCCCAGAATATGATTGTAACTTTAAAACATTTTTTGGTGTCCCAATTGGCCATAGAAATGATAGACCATTAGATAATATGTGAAAGGGGGATTATAGTTCTAAAATGGGACACATTTGGTTCCTATAATAAAAGTATTATATTACGAAGAAGTAGTAACATGTGATATTTTACAAAATACAGACTCCTTTCGCTTTGGCTTCTTTTAGGAAAATGAGACTTCACTACCTATGAATAGAATAATTCATCTACTCAAGGAACATTTTCTAAATAATCACTTCTCATCTAGATAAGCATTATTATCTACATTCTCAATCAATACATTCCAATTATAATGGTCTTTAGTACTCAAATCGGGGATAATTAACTTCATGAGCTAATGATACCTCTGGAAATCAAATTAAAAAGCCTCAATACAAAATGGAAACAACTAATTAAAATGGTTTATGTACTCCATCACAATTTTTTATCCTTCATGGAAGCTTATAATCTCTATAATGTTTTTTATTTAACTCATCATGAATTAACCACTAATAAATTGTGATCTTAATGAGCTTTCAGGGCATCCAAATAGACTACAAAATTAGAAAATAATCATCTACTACACTTAACTAGGACTCTCGAAAAAAACTCATGCCTAATTTAACCTTAATAATGTTACCAGTTCTAAAGAATCAGAAGACATCATTGACATCCCAAATCCTAATAATTACATTTATATAAACGAAATCACCTTGAAATAATGTAAACAACCAAAAAATGATTGGATATACTACTATATAATTTCTCTAGGTGGTTTCATCAGATGACCAAGAGATGATTGAATCATAATAAACCCTAAATTTTTTTGGGAGGCATACTATCAATAAATTAAAAAAGTATTAAAATAAATAAAAAAATAAATTTATATCCCAAAAAAATAGAATTTAATTTAAAAATAATAAATATTTCCAAAAATGATATCATTAGAGTCACCATGTACAATTTTTAAATATCAACCATCAAACGAAAACATTATATTTCACAATTCCAAAATTTGAATTTTCAGATTTGATTAAAAGTAACCTAAAATGACACAATTTATCATTAATATTTTTTTCTAATTAACTCCATCTCAAAACAACCCATTATTTTTATTTAAAACATTCATATGTCCTTATCTTTAAACTCCCTTTCAATCCAATATCTAAAAATCTATTAATGATTTTCCAAAAATATACTATATTCCCACTTTGAATGAAAACATTAATCTCATATTCAATTTAAAATCAAACCAATTTCAATAAATACACCAAACAAGTCATCTTTTAAAACATGGTTTTCATTATTATAACATCTTTCGTTGAAAAATAATTTTCATATTTAATATTAAAGAACACCAGACAATATAATATAATAAAAATGAAAACAATTTGTCTACTGAATAAATACCTGATGGGGAATGTTTCGGTGAAAATAGAACCCATGTGGCATGGAAGACCGTGTTCCATATACACAAATACAAATGGAGGAATAATGAACAATGTATTCGACATCCAAATTGCCTTATATGCAATATTATCTCACCAAGTATCATTAATTAACTCCCCTTTGTCATCCCAAAATCATTGAAAATAATTCACATTGGAAATTATCAATGTCGAAATTACCTTGAATTATAGAGGCTCTAAATGATTAAAATAGTGTGACACTCTTCTCATCTATCCCACCTGATTTCCAACAATCATAATTTGTATCATATTAGACGTCTCCCAATATAATAGAGATAAATATGATACAATTTTTTAATCAATCAACCTAATACATCACTACATTGGATGCCCATCTTTGTCTATTATATGCATCGAATGATATTCCCAATCCCCATGGGAAAGTATAAGTGCATTGGAACTATGTAATCAACAAAAAGGAATGATCCCACTACAAAAAAACAATGAAATACATTATTATAAATAAAATGGAATCCTATCACGACCCATTAGTATATAATTTGTCTACATTAGTTAAAATTATTAAAACAATGGCCAATAGTAAACTATTTATGTAATGAACCATAATGAAGAACAAAAAAATCATCACCTACCAGATCCACCTCTTATGGAATGCATTGAAAACAACTACTAGATTTCATTCTCCACCCAGCAGCTATATATACCCTCCTTCTAAAAAATATACTAAAATAATATTTTGATAATGTTGTAATTGAAACTAATATGAAATCAAAACAGCAAACATAAATGTTTTTTATGACTGTACAAGTCACTATCCAACAAAAAAATCAACACCGGTGGTTGATAATAAAACATATGGTCTAACTACAAAAGAAAATGAAAAAGCACGCATAAAGAATAAGATTGGTAGAGATGAAAAAATTGAAAACATTCTATATTAAAACCAATTAAAAAGTAAAAAAATCTCATTATAGTTTTATATAAATATATTTATATTATTTTTTAATTAAAATTTAAATTAAATAAAGAAAATAATATTTTCAAAAGAAAAATTAACCATTAATTTTTTTTCCAAAAAGTCTTTCTAATGAACGAAAGTATATCCAAAAGTCCATTTAGAACGAAGAACCTGTAGAAAAATAAATATCTCAGGAAAAAATAAATAATGTAATGCATGTTACATGGTGCTATAAAACATAGGATAGAAGAATACTAGTAAATAGGTGATGATGTGTTATTTTTCAGTGAAATATTAATAGTTGAATTTGTTTAATAAAAATATCAAAAAATTTGTAAATTTTATATAAATTTAAAATGGATATAATGGGTATTCCTAGATATAATTAATCCATATCAATTATTTAATTGGGTTGGAACCATATAATGTTCTATCAATGCAATCCAATGTATACAACAATTATTATGACCTCAACTAGCCCCACTCTTTGAACAACCTACCTTGGACTGTACCCAATATAGTGATTTAGCCCATCTAATCATGATAATGTTGCTACCTACTCAATAATTTTGAAAAAATAGATATGATCCCTTGTATAAAGATAAAGTGGGAGGTGTGGAAGAAAATAAAAATATAAATTCCTAATCATATATTGTCATAATAATTTCTATTCCAAAACCACAATGATACCCTTTTGAATTCCCTCTATTATAGAGATTTTACATGGAGTCATTTGTTTTTAGGAACAAAATATATATAAATCTACACACTATTCCTCATCATTTAAAAACTCTTTCAATATTAGAATCAACATTATTAAAACCAAAGGTTTTCAATTTCCCATAAGAAGATATGATTATAAAAATATGTACGTATATAAAAATGAATAACCCTTGTCCTTTTTTACATAATAACACAAAATACATGAATTTGACCCATAATGATATATATATTAGTGTTTACAGGTGAAATCTATATTGAAAAATGATGAAATATTTTCAAATCATTTGAATGATTTTGAAAATCAAACATGTTATTAGTACATTATCGATAACCAAAATAAATGAAAAATCATTCTCAATATACCTAGAATTGAAAAATAATATTTTTGAGAAGGTAAACCAATCATATACTGTGATTAATCCCATAAAAAATAATTTTACAAAATGTTTTCTTAAACAAAACACTTTGAAAAATTATAATAAAACATTGTGAACTTGAAGAAGATCCATTACATCAATCCCAATCATTTTCATTAATATATTTACTTCAATATATATCGAAAAAACCAAAATAAGCTGTAATGAAATTATAGTTTTGATAATAAAGGCTCTCTTATAGGGTAATCGGCCTTAAATTGTGTATTCATTACGTACAGAAACCAAAATTATCTTTTATTAATTAGGTAATGGCTTGAGCCTTTGAAGCTGAAGTAAAGGATGGAAAAAATTGACATTGAATACATTAATAACTGAATCTAAAAATAAATTTGGAGAAACATTCCCCATTAGGGATTGACTGATCATGAACAAGAATAAAAATAAGAGAATATACTTGTGGAATATCATGATAAAATATTGTGTAACTTTAAAATTAATCATTCAACCCCAAATTGAAATGTATTTGAGTGTATAAATTTTGAAATAGTGAATACAAGGGGAGGTTCATTCATCACAGTAGGATGTGAGCTTCTCACATGATAGGAAAATAGATAGGAGAGTGTTATCTAGTGTGGTTTTAATAAATAAAGATTAAATTTTTATTTTTAGATTTTTTATTGGGTTGTGTTAATTTTATAGTCATAGCATAGGTTCACCAAATAGTTCCACAATCCTTCTCCCTTTATAGGGAACACATGATGACTTTAATGGTTTGATCACATGGTTATATAAGATATGAAATATCCATGATAAAAATTTTCTGAAATATTATATATGTATTATTACGGGCTCTACATAGTTACATTAAAACTGAATGTAACCATCATACATGCCTTCTCCCCCCTTTCAAATAATTGTTTTAAAACTATATGTTTGTAAAAATAAATTATTATAATTAAAAATAAATTAATTCATGAAATATTATTTAAATATTAATTAAATTAAAGGCTAATATGTCCCATGGTGATCATGAGTACATGAACTAATGAGAACATACCTACCAAAAAAAAGATAACATGTTTTTGGTGGCATTGGTTGTTCAAAACTATGAATACATATACTATTATATTGAATTTATATCATTATCAATGTGTTCCAATTTACCATATACATTAATCAATGGAATAAAACAATGTCATTGAAAAGATGGTGAGTTTTATTTTTTTGGGTGTGTCATTTATGGTTTGGTATTAGAAGAATGTTATTGGTAGAATATTTCACTTCAATGTTGAGGATGCATTATCTTGTAGGACTCATTTGAAAAAGATTTAAATAACACCATTAAAAACAATTCAATTATTTAATAAGGTATTTTCATCTGTTATGGTTATTAAATATTTAAATCCTAAAGAGGATAACAACTTATGTGTGCATCCTATATTATAAGAAATATTGATAGAAATAGAATATTTTATGCATTGTGTGTTTTTTGGAGGTTGTCATAGCTGTTGAATTACTTATATCTAAGGGATCCTTTTTGGGTTTCTAGATTCCACTATTTGTTTGTGATTAGGAATTTCTTCTATGAAGATAATTTCTTAGATGGTCAAAAACTATGTGTATCCACATGTTCCTACTATTCAAATGAATATAAGATTAGAATGAAGTTGTCCCAACGTGTTAGGGTCATTTAAATTTCATATGTGAAAGCTATAAACTAATATAATTAAATTATGTCATTTATGTATTTTAAAAAAATGAATTTATGTCCTCTTTATTCATGTGATTTTTCATTACAAACATGAACATGATCAAATATAATTTTTTGAACTAACATAACATATTCATTAATTTTTAAATTATATGGGGAGCTTATGTGCCATGATAATTATTCATATATAATGAAATTATTTGTTAATTTTTTAAATGTTAATGATTAATTTTTAAGCACATTTATAACATGTTTAATAATGTATTATGTGCAGAAAATGGACTAATGTGAAGGTTATAACTATCTAGGTAACAAAGTGCAATGTTGGAATGTATAACCTATGAATAAAATAAAATTTTAGCCTTAGGAATTTAAATCTCGACAATTTACATGAATATAGATACATTATATCTCTTATACAATCCTTTAATTTAGAGAGAGTTGTGTAATATGAAGGAATCAAAATATTGTATCAAACCCACGTTCTCAATCGAGCATGTGTTCTCCAAAAAAATGATGGGATGTCATAAATCAGTTTGATTTCCTAAACTCACACATGACAATCAATTGTAGATGATCCAAAATTTATTTTTCATTTGAGTATAATCTAAAGGATTTATTTATTTCCATTAAGGGATTACTTCCCAATGATGATAAAATGAAATAGTTGATTTCTAACAAAGATGGTACCATTTAAATTATGGGTTTGTTTTATTCATCATGTTAAAATATAATATCATATTATGCATTGAGAAATATAGTATAGGGGTTTTGTATATTTTTTGTTCTTATAATGAATTCTAATTCATGTTTTATATTATATTTTGTTTCATAAGTCTATGATTCCACATATACATTCTGTTAATATCATACTGAATGTGAAATTATTAATGGATAAAATAATAAAATAATTTTTTATTTTTTCTATGAGTGTGAATGTATTATTTGATACAGTACTAACACTACTAATGGTTCAACATTATGATATTGTATGGTGATGTTTTTTCCAATATTGTTTGGATAGGTTTTTATGCATCAATTTTGATGTTAATTAAATGATTTATTTTTTCATAAATCTATCTCTATCAGGGAATAGAATTTATAGTCGGGGTGTGTTGTGAGCTTTCTATGTCATTGATGGTGGTACATGTATGTGATATGATTAATCTGGGCAATGAAATCTATTTTTTAATGATTATTTATTAGGATGAATATCGCATAAAACATAGGTGGATATCCCTTCAAAGGATGTGAACATATTGAAAAAGGTTTTAGTTGGAGAATTAGTGCCACCAACATTGATAAAATTACTTCCAAAATCAATGGGTGGATATTAATTGAAATTTCTATATATTATAATCCGTTTAATATTATAATGTGATATTATATATATATATATATTTATTTATTTATGGTTTGTAAAAATGATGCATTCAATTCGTGTTGTGTGTTTTGTGCCAAACACTTCTTATAACTAAGGCACCCTGAACAGAACTCAATGAGGTTATATCATATATAATCATTTTTCACATTTTTTCCTATCAAAAACATCAAACTAATATTAATAAATATTAATTAGACCAAATTTTGTTATAAAAATTATATAATCATTTTGGATACTATCTTTTTTTTCTATGAAATAAAAAAATATTTCAATTTTTGTATGATGTATTGATACTTATATGAAATTATTTCCATGAATATTAACTCATTACAAATACAGTAAGTTTGAATTTTAATAATTTTTTTAATTTATAGAATATAAATTCATATAAATGGATATTTATAGAATATAATTTCATATAAATGGATATTTATCCATATTCCATATAATTATTTTTTGACATTAGAATCCATATATTATTTTTAGGGAGAACCAATGGGTAGTGTGTATTACAATACATAAAATAAGATAAATATATAGAGGATGTGAAACATGTATAAGGATGTTTTATTTTTTATGTTTCATGAAATTCCACCAGAATAGTTATTACACAATTAGGAAGAAGAATCAAGTTGAATCTATTACTTCATGTTTATTTTTAATTGAATGATATATGTCTATATCTATAAATTTGGTGTTGTATAATTTATGTGGAGAACACATTTTTATTTATTCATTGAGTCCATGTAGTTTTATTATCATAGAATAGGTTGATGATTATATCTCAGAAGTAAAATGGTTTGATAATGTTATGATTGGTATTAAGATATTTAGATCATACATTTCATAGTGGAATGGTTTACGTAATAAATTAATTGTTATTGTATATCATATATTTCTAGTAATATAATTATAATGTAAAATTTAGACACAATTGGATTTTATATCATGTTTGGAAATAAGTCATTTCCTTTCTAAAAGAAATATGTATGTTACGTTATGACACATAATCCATTTTATTTTTTATTTATAAACTAGAATTTTTAATTATGAAATTAATGATAAATCCGATGAGAACTAATCACATCCTACAAAGAAAGGGAACATTGGAAAATTTTATGTAAGAGTAAAGTGTTTAAGAAATTTATATAAAGATTATTATTTATACACTATCATGATAATACGTTTTGAGGTATTTTTTGTTGGTCTATAATTTAAAATTGCAAATGATCATCTAGTTTGGATTCTAGAAAGTGAGAAATACCCATCATAATTTCTTCATAATAATGTGTATACTCTATTTCGGGTAAAGGCAAGGGGTTTTTTTTCATAATTCATGAATTTTACCAATATATATAGTTGATTCATATGTAAATTCATAATGTGGGTTATGTATGATTACAGAATCAAATTTAAGGAATATCACAATGATGTATAGAACCAACATGGTATGAATATTATGAATTTAGTCGCACAACATGGTGGAAAATAACATAAAACTAATTCCTCAAGAATTTAATGGATATTGGGAAAACACCCCTACACATTACTCATTTAATATCTTAGTAAAATGGTTTTTGTGAAATAAGTAATTCGAACCTTCTTCATTTTACATCCCTGGCCCGATTGCTACTCAATATTACCCCATGCCCAATTGGCTACATGGCCTCAAGCGCATCTCCTAGAACTCTAGAGGCTACTGAATATTAGTGAGGGACTTGGTTTTGTGAATTTGGAGATTATTCACACATTACTATAGTGTAACTCATCATAATAAAAATATATTTATATACTAAAAGTAGAGACTGTAAGTAGAAAACTATTAAATATACAATATAAGAAAACAAAATACATCCATAAGTATCTAATATACAATGATGTTGAAACACATATCTACAAAACATCCAAAACTTGTACTTAATAGTATATTAAAATGGAGTTATCAAAAATAACAAAAACCATAAGTTATATCTCCGAATATGATCAGGATCCGCATCACAATCCCACGATCCCCTACTCTTATTAATGGAAAAATATCAACCCTATAATTGTGAGTGGTTTCCTTTGTCCCTATAAGTATCCAAGTACTCTGTTCGGGCACCCAAAGGTTTCCCAAATAGGGTGTGAGTCAAAATAATAGTAGGAAACCACCCAAAGATCTCAATAAGTTAATTCTTTGAAATATAATATGATAAGAAGCAAGCATGTAAATCATGAAAGAAGTAATGAATATAAATATTACCCAAGAATGTAATTATTACATGTAATTTCCAAAATCCATAATGGAATCCATGAAAATTATGTGTCCCATCATAGTCGAAGAAATCTATTAGAAAATTGATGTGAACACCACAACCCCTCAATACAAAAAATTAAACTATATAATTTGAGACTATTCAATTTAACCATAAGAGTCAGTACATCCATGACCGAGTTGTATAGACAATCATGTCACATTTACCACGACTATGATGTATACCAAAGTTCATAGACCACATGAAGTCTATATATTTGGTGTAGAAAGCATAGGAATACTCATTAAGTCCCAAGGGAATCACGTTAAAAACTATGTGGGGGACTATTTGGACTTCAATGATCATTTTATACTGAACATGTACATGGTGAGTCCAAGAAACCCGGATCCAAGGGGTGGCATAGCATAAAGCATCCCTTGGAATCAATACCCAAGGACTATACTCTATCCAAGGTATCCACTACCATGTTCACAATCAATGAAACATCTTTCAAGGCACATATGGAAAAATTTACAATTTCATACCATTTACGTATCCACAATATGTGTTTACCCACTGATAAAACAATTTCACATTCAGTTACATCACATGATTATAGCCACTCTTTTATCGTAATTCATATTCAAATGAAACCATTGAGTATACTCACTCATGGTATGCAATTTACATTTAATCACAACACATTATTTTACCCACTGGTGTTCACATTTTCAATATAAAATATTTAAGTAATTAAATATCAATATAAAACATTTAATAACTCAAAATTAATATGAAATAACATGTAAAAGGATGAAAACCTTCTCTTAAACACCTCATTCAACACGATTCATTTTTAATCATATTCCCCTATATAAGAATGCATTAACTAATCTCATGGGTTGTTTAACATGTATTATTAAATGTAAATTCCTTTGGTAGACCTCATGGGTGGCCCTTATAGCATCCCGTCTTTTTATAACATAAACTTTCATTACATTATACAGAACTGAGGATCTTTAAGGTTTAGTGTCTTAGAAACCAGGAACATAATACATGAAAACAACAAAAAAATTATTCTTAAACACTTGAAAGGATTATCCTTAAGTTCATCCTAGGTTCATTACTGCATCTCATAACCTGGGGACATACATCAAAAGAAAGGTTGAGCAGAAGGCCCAGTAAGGGAAACAAGAGGAACATTTTACAAGTGAACTTGAGTTACTTCAATAAGGTCATGAAAAGAACTTCAAGGCATGAGAACGAAATCATGAGATATATCATAATAAAAATAACATTTTTCATAACATGATGATGTGGATTAAACGTTTAATATTGAAAATCATTTAGTTTCACCATGGTCCATCCCCAAGGTGTCATTAAAAATTACAAAGGTTATTCACCAAGGTATCAGTCTAAATGGTCGTCTCTAGAGATTAAGTCTTTACCCAATGCATAAAAGCGCTATCTTGACGTACCATTGACATGACTTTATTATTATTTGATCCACATATATCATCATCAATAATTTCATTAAAAACCATATAGCATAAAATAAATGGGTTTTATTTCCTAATCATAACATTTTAAACTACTTTAAAGACATGATCTTTATGTCACTTTAAACCCACGGAAAGGGAAAGCGGGTTTCATGTATGAAAATCCCAGAATTTAAAATAGAAAATTTGGATATATATGCGAATACCCCTGTATAAATAAGTGATTCGAGTATTCACATAATAACATAAAATAATTTTGAGAAAAAGAGAGAGTCATTTTGAGATGAATATTCTGTAGCATAATGGCTACGTTACAAGGTTTTAGAAAACGTGGAAAAGAGAGGGGACATGGGTCACCCACTCATAAATGATCTATAAAAATATTATAGGGACAAAATATAATGGATATGAATCATGGTAATGAAATTTTAGGGACATAACATTTGAAGTAAAAAACATGGAAGTAAGATAAAAATAAGATTTTTCTTATAAAAATTCGACAGCCTAACGACGTCACTTAAACATCAATAAAAATGCATTGAACACGATCAAATAGGGTCTCTCATTATATGATCGTAAAATATCATTATGATATATATATATAGATCATAACGCAACATAATAAAAAGTAACTTGAAAGACATGACA
Organism: Viscum album; assembly: GCA_963277665.1. NCBI lineage: Eukaryota > Viridiplantae > Streptophyta > Magnoliopsida > Santalales > Viscaceae > Viscum > Viscum album. The sequence continues at coordinate 1,485,728,885 of OY728148.1, forward strand.
TGAAAATAGAACTTGAAAATGAGAAGGGTGAAAGAATACCTTAAAAATTCAGCAGCCTAACGACACCACATAAACATTCATAAAACAAAATGATGATAGTAAGAGGGGATATCTCATCATATGAACATGAAAAGGGCGGTAAGGGTAATATTAAAGAACATCATCCCACATAAAAACATGGAGCATAATAGGAAATGACATAAAAGATATTACTTTAAAAGAAATAGGGAGGTCGGATCCCTAACCTTATACATTACTCTTAAAACTCAAAGGTTGGGACCTTGAGAGGCTTAAGGGAACCTTGGGAGGAATAATTGGGAGGTAAGGAGACTAGAAATTCGTTGATAATGATTTTGGAGTCAAAGGATGAGAGAATGGCTTGGTATTTATAGGGAAAGTGAGGGGTCAAGGCATTAATGGCCAAGGGACACCTCATTGGTGGTTTTGGAAAAACCATGGGCTTGCCCATGGTATTTTCCCATGGTATTGGCCATTTGGGAAACCTAATACCTTATCTTACCATTCATAAGTCGACCATATTGATTACATTGTTAATACATTATTTAATGATTTCATTAAACACCAGAAACTTAAAAACTGTATTTTCACTATTCACTGAAAATTTGTCTTTCTCAGAAAAATCCCAAAATTTCATGTTAACCAAATATCAATGCTCTAATTAAAAATATGAACTCTGTTTTATAAAAATAATTTTATAAATAATTTTAATTTATTTTTTAAATAAAAACAGTATTCACCGAAAATTCATTTTTTCAGAAAAAACCCGAAAAATTACCATAACATAATATCGGTGTTCTGAGTTCAAAAATAAAGCCCCTTTTATAAAAATAATTTTCTAAATATTTTGAATTTTATTATTAATTTAAAAAAAATTTCACCCCAAAAAACTAATACTTGACTAATAATTTATGAAACCGTTATTTACCCATTTTATTGGATCACATTACTTAATATAGGTGTCTAAATTATATTAAAACTTTTTGTGAGTGAAATTATCAATCCATTTGGTCACATTACTAATCCTAAGAGTAAAATCGCTATTCATAATTTATTATTCATCAAAAATTATGTTGTTCTTATTAGACTACAAATTCCTTTCTAAACACTTTTGTAGAAGATCATTTTTTGAAAATATTTACACATCATTAATTATTTAAGGTTTACATAAATATTTTATAAAATCTTTTTTTTTTCAAAATTCATCAATAAATACATCATAAAATTATCCTGACATTTAAAATTTCACAAACTTTGATAAAGGAAGAAATCTCAATTTATTCATCCAAAATGATTACACAATGAATCTAGGGTCTCGTCACATAGCCCCTTATAACACTAGAATATGACCTAAGTGTAGGGTGTGTTATGGTGAGAGAATCCGAGGGAGGCTCAGATAACATTTCCCTAGTGGTAATTTCTACTAACTTGAACTTCTCCCGTAGGCGTTTCCGTTCAAGCTTGACACGCTGGAGATCGGCTTAGGCTTGGTTCAAAGCGAAGCCCAAAGATGCCACCTCCTTCCCAAGATCTGATAAGTGGGCTTCATAAGGTTCGAGTCTACTGGATGAAGCCATCGACTCCTCTTTCTGCATTAACCATTTACATCTCTATTAAATCATTATTAGTTAGTTAATATACTACTCAAAAAGTTTGGGTCATTACATTCTTCCCCCTTAAGAAATTTTGTTCCGGAAATTTATATTTGAGGCCTAGTCGAAAAGGTGAGGGTACTTTTGCTTCCTCGTTTCCTCGAGCTCCCAAGACGCTTCTTCATATTTATGATTCCTCCACAACTAGCCCCACTCTTTAAATGATTTATTTTTTCATAAATCTATCTCTATCAGGGAATAGAATTTATAGTCGGGGTGTGTTGTGAGCTTTCTATGTCATTGATGGTGGTACATGTATGTGATATGATTAATCTGGGCAATGAAATCTATTTTTCAATGATTATTTATTAGGATGAATATCGCATAAAACATAGGTGGATATCCCTTCAAAGGATGTGAACATATTGAAAAAGGTTTTAGTTGGAGAATTAGTGCCACCAACATTGATAAAATTACTTCCAAAATCAATGGGTTGATATTAATTGAAATTTCTATATATTATAATCCGTTTAATATTATAATGTGATATTATATATATATATTTATTTATTTATGGTTTGTAAAAATGATGCATTCAATTCGTGTTGTGTGTTTTGTGCCAAACACTTCTTATAACTAAGGCACCCTGAACAGAACTCAATGAGGTTATATCATATATAATCATTTTTCACATTTTTTCCTATCAAAAACATCAAACTAATATTAATAAATATTAATTAGAAAAAATTTTGTTATAAAAATTATATAATCATTTTGGATACTATATTTTTTTTCTATGAAATAAAAAAATATTTCAATTTTCGTATGATGTATTGATACTTATAAGAAATTATTTCCATGAATATTAACTCATTACAAATACAGTAAGTTTGAATTTTAATAATTTTTTTAATTTATAGAATATAATTTCATATAAATGGATATTTATAGAATAAGATAAATATATAGAGGAGGTGAAACATGTATAAGGATGTTTTATTTTTTATGTTTCATGAAATTCCACCAGAATAGTTATTACACAATTAGGAAGAAGAATCAAGGTGAATCTATTACTTCATGTTTATTTTTAATTGAATGATATATGTCTATATCTATAAATTTGGTGTTGTATAATTTATGTGGAGAACACATTTTTATTTATTAATTGAGTCCATGTAGTTTTATTATCATAGAATAGGTTGATGATTATATCTCAGAAGTAAAATGGTTTGATAATGTTATGATTGGTATTAAGATATTTAGATCATACATTTCATAGTGGAATGGTTTACGTAATAAATTAATTGTTATTGTATATCATATATTTCTAGTAATATAATTATAATGTAAAATTTAGACACAATTGGATTTTATATCATGTTTGGAAATAATTCATTTCCTTTCTAAAAGAAATATGTATGTTACGTTATGACACATAATCCATTTTATTTTTTATTTATAAACTAGAATTTTCAATTATGAAATTAATGATAAATCCGATGAGAACTAATCACATCCTACAAAGAAAGGGAACATTGGAAAATTTTATGTAAGAGTAAAGTGTTTAAGAAATTTATATAAAGATTATTATTTATACACTATCATGATAATACGTTTTGAGGTATTTTTTTTTGGTCTATAATTTAAAATTGCAAATGATCCTCTAGTTTGGATTCTAGAAAGTGAGAAATACCCATCATAATTTCTTCATAATAATGTGTATACTCTATTTCGGGTAAAGGCAAGGGGTTTTTTTTCATAATTCATGAATTTTACCAATATATATAGTTGATTCATATATAAATTCATAATGTGGGTTATGTATGATTACATAATCAAATTTAAGGAATATCACAATGATGTATAGAACCAACATGGTATGAATATTATGAATTTAGTCGCACAACATGGTGGAAAATAACATAAAACTCATTCCTCAAGAATTTAATGGATATTGGGAAAACACCCCTACACATTACTCATTTAATATCTTAGTAAAATGGTTTTTGTGAAATAAGTAATTCGAACCTTCTTCATTTTACATCCCTGGCCCGATTGCTACTCAATATTACCCCATGCCCAATTGGCTACATGGCCTCAAGCGCATCTCCTAGAACTCTAGAGGCTACTGAATAGTAGTGAGGGACTTGGTTTTGTGAATTTGGAGATTATTCACACATTACTATAGTGTAACTCATCATAATAAAAATATATTTAAATACTAAAAGTAGAGACTGTAAGTAGAAAACTATTAAATATACAATATAAGAAAACAAAATACATCCATAAGTATCTAATATACAATGATGTTGAAACACATATCTACAAAACATCCAAAACTTGTACATAATAGTATATTAAAGTGGAGTTATCAAAAATAACAAAAACCATAAGTTATATCTCCGAATATGATCAGGATCCGCATCACAATCCCACGATCCCCTACTCTTATTAATGGAAAAATATCAACCCTATAATTGTGAGTGGTTTCCTTTGTCCCTATAAGTATCCAAGTACTCTGTTCGGGCACCCAAAGGTTTCCCAAATAGGGTGTGAGACAAAATAATAGTAGGAAACCACCCAAAGATCTCAATAAGTTAATTCTTTGAAATATAATATGATAAGAAGCAAGCATGTAAATCATGAAAGAAGTAATGAATATAAATATTACCCAAGAATGTAATTATTACATGTAATTTCCAAAATCCATAATGGAATCCATGAAAATTATGTGTCCCATCATAGTCCAAGAAATCTATTAGAAAATTGATGTGAACACCACAACCCCTCAATACAAAAAATTAAACTATATAATTTGAGACTATTCAATTTAACCGTAAGAGTCAGTACATCCATGACCGAGTTGTATAGACAATCAAGTCACATTTACCACGACTATGATGTATACCAAAGTTCATAGACCACATGAAGTCTATATATTTGGTGTAGAAAGCATAGGAATACTCATTAAGTCCCAAGGGAATCACGTTAAAAACTATGTGGGGGACTATTTGGACTTCAATGATCATTTTATACTGAACATGTACATGGTGAGTCCAAGAAACCCGGATCCAAGGGGTGGCATAGCATAAAGCATCCCTTGGAATCAATACCCAAGGACTATACTCTATCCAAGGTATCCACTACCATGTTCACAATCAATGAAACATCTTTCAAGGCACATATGGAAAAATTTACAATTTCATACTATTTACGTATCCACAATATGTGTTTACCCACTCATAAAACAATTTCACATTCAGTTACATCACATGATTATAGCCACTCTTTTATCGTAATTCATATTCAAATGAAACCATTGAGTATACTCACTCATGGTATGCAATTTACATTTAATCACAACACATTATTTTACCCACTGGTGTTCACATTTTCAATATAAAATATTTAAGTAATTAAATATCAATATAAAACATTTAATAACTCAAAATTAATATGAAATAACATGTAAAAGGATGAAAACCTTCTCTTAAACACCTCATTCAACTCGATTCATTTTTAATCATATTCCCCTATATAAGAATGCATTAACTCATCTCATGGGTTGTTTAACATGTATTATTAAATGTAAATTCCTTTGGTAGACCTCATGGGTGGCCCTTATAGCATCCCGTCTTTTTATAACATAAACTTTCATTACATTATACAGAACTGAGGATCTTTAAGGTTTAGTGTCTTAGAAACCAGGAACATAATACATGAAAACAACAAAAAAATTATTCTTAAACACTTGAAAGGATTATCCTTAAGATCATCCTAGGTTCATTACTTCATCTCATAACCTGGGGACATACATCAAAAGAAAGGTTGAGCAGAAGGCCCAGTAAGGGAAACAACAGGAACATTTTACAAGTGAACTTGAGTTACTTCAATAAGGTCATGAAAAGAACTTTAAGGCATGAGAACGAAATCATGAGATATATCATAATAAAAATAACATTTTTCATAACTTGATGATGTGGATTAAACGTTTAATATTGAAAATCATTTAGTTTCACCATGGTCCATCCCCAAGGTGTCATTAAAAATTACAAAGGTTATTCACCAAGGTATCAGTCTAAATGGTCATCTCTAGAGATTAAGTCTTTACCCAATGCATAAAAGCGCTATCTTGACGTACCATTGAAATGTCTTTATTATCATTTGAGCCACATATATCATCATCAATAATTTCATAAAAAACCCATATAGCATAAAATAAATGGGATTTATTTCCTAATCATAACATTTTAAACTGCTTTAAAGACAGGATCTTTATGTCACTTTAAACCCACGGAAAGGGAAAGCGGGTTTCATGTATGAAAATCCCAGAATTTAAAATAGAAAATTTGGATATATATGCGAATACCCATGTATAAATAAGTGATTCGAGTATTCACATAATAACATAAAATAATTTTGAGAAAAAGAGAGAGTCATTTTGAGATGAATATTCTGTAGCATAATGGCTACGTTACAAGGTTTTAGAAAACGTGGAAAAGAGAGGGGACATGGGTCACCCACTCATAAATGATCTATAAAAATATTATAGGGACAAAATATAATGGATATGAATCATGGTAATGAAATTTTAGGGACATAACATTTTAAGTAAAAAACATGGAAGTAAGATAAAAATAAGATTTTTCTTATAAAAATTCGACAGCCTAACGGCGTCACTTAAACATCAATAAAAATGAATTGAACACGATCAAATAGGGTCTCTCATTATATGATCGTAAAATATCATTATGATATATATATATAGATCATAACCCAACATAATAAAAAGGAACTTGAAAGACTTGACATGAAAATAGAACTTGAAAATGAGAAGGGTGAAAGAATACCTTAAAAATTCAGCAGCCTAACGACACCACATAAACATTCATAAAACCAAATGATGATAGTAAGAGGGGATATCTCATCATATGAACATGAAAAGGGCGGTAAGGGTAATATTAAAGAACATCATCCCACATAAAAACATGGAGCATAGTAGGAAATGACATAAAAGATATTACTTTAAAAGAAATAGGGAGGTCGGATCCCTAACCTTATACATTACTCTTAAAACTCAAAGGTTGGGACCTTGAGAGGCTTAAGGGAACCTTGGGAGGAATAATTGGGAGGTAAGGAGACTAGAAATTCGTTGATAATGATTTTGGAGTCAAAGGATGAGAGAATGGCTTGGTATTTATAGGGAAAGTGAGGGGTCAAGGCATTAATGGCCAAGGGACACCTCATTGGTGGTTTTGAAAAAACCATGGGCTTGCCCATGGTATTTTCCCATGGTATTGGCCATTTGGGAAACCTAATACCTTATCTTACCATTCATAAGTTGACCATATTGATTACATTGTTAATACATTATTTAATGATTTCATTAAACACCAGAAACTTAAAAACTGTATTTTCACTATTCACTGAAAATTTGTCTTTCTTAGAAAAATCCCAAAATTTCACGTTAACCAAATATCAATGCTCTAATTAAAAATATGAACACTGTTTTATAAAAATAATTTTATAAATATTTTTAATTTATTTTTTAAATAAAAACAGTATTCACCGAAAATTCATTTTTTCAGAAAAAACCCGAAAAATTACCATAACATAATATCGGTGTTCTGAGTTCAAAAATAAAGCCCCTTTTATAAAAATAATTTTCTAAATATTTTTAATTTTATTATTAATTTAAAAAAAATTTCACCCCAAAAAACTAATACTTGACTAATTATTTATGAAACCGTTATTTACCCATTTTATTGGATCACATTACTTAATATAGGTGTCTAAATTATATTAAAACTTTTTGTGAGTGAAATTATCAATCCATTTGGTCACATTACTAATCCTAAGAGTAAAATCGCTATTCATAATTTATTATTCATCAAAAATTATGTTGTTCTTATTAGACTACAAATTCCTTTCTAAACACTTTTGTAGAAGATCATTTTTTGAAAATATTTACACATCATTAATTATTTAAGGTTTACATAAATATTTTAAAAAATCTTTTTTTTTCAAAATTCATCAATAAATACATCATAAAATTATCCTGACATTTAAAATTTCACAAACTTTGATAAAGGAAGAAATCTCAATTTATTCATCCAAAATGATTACACAATGAATCTAGGGTCTCGTCACATAGCCCCTTATAACACTAGAATATGACCTAAGTGTAAGGTGTGTTATGGTGAGAGAATCTGAGGGAGGCTCAGATAACATTTCCCTAGTGGTAATTTCTACTAACTTGAACTTCTCCCGTAGGCGTTTCCATTCAAGCTTGACATGCTGGAGTTCGGCTTAGGCTTGGTTCAAAGCGAAGCCCAAAGATGCCACCTCCTTCCCAAGATCTGATAAGTGGGCTTCATAAGGTTCGAGTCTACTGGATGAAGCCATCGACTCCCCTTTCTGCATTAACCATTAACATCTCTATTAAATCATTATGAGTTAGTTAATATACTACTCAAAAATTTTGGGTCATTACATTCTTCCCCCTTAAGAAATTTTGTTCCGGAAATTTATACTTGAGGCCTAGTCGAAAAGGTGAGGGTACTTTTGCTTCCTCGTTTCCTCGAGCTCCCAAGTCGCTTATTCATATTTATGATTCCTCCACAACACTTTCACAAGGTGGGTAGTCTTGTTTCGTAGAACCATGTCTCTACAGTATAAGATCTCCACTGGATGCTCCTCATAAGAGAGGTCATGTTCCAATTGTACCACCTCTGGGTTCTGTACATGCGAAGGGTCGGGTATGTACATCCTCAAGAGAGATACAAATAAGACATTGTGAACATGAGCATGGTTAGGTGGAAGTTCCAGATGATAGGATACTTCTCTTATGTGATCAAGGATTTCATAAGGGCCATTGTACCTAGGGATGAGCTTCCCTTTCTTCCAAAACTGCATGACTCTCTACCATGGAGAAATTCGAAGGAAGACTTTGTCTCTAAAACCAAACTACAATTCCATTCGACGATTGTAAACAAAGCTCTTCTGCCGACTCTGAGCAGCCTTTATGTGTTGTTGGATGGCATGAACCTATTATGTCATCTCTTGCACGAGATCAGGCACATGAAGCTTTCTCTCACTAGTCTCATCCCAACAAGTAGGAGTTCTAGATCGCTTTCCATACAGAGCTTCATAGGGTGCCATCTGAATATTTGAATGGAATCTGTTGTTTTAGGACAACTCAACAAATGGTAGGTGTTGATCCAATCCACCTTTAAATTCCATTGAGCATAATCTCAGCATGTCTTTGAGAGTCTGAATAGTCCATTCAGACTGGCCATCAGTTTGAGGATGATAGGTCGTACTAAAATTCAATTCAATATTTAGAGCATGTTGAAGACTTTTCCAGAATTTTGATGTGAATCTTGGATCACGATCATACACAATGGATATTAGTACCCCATGCAGCCTCACCACTTCATTTACGTATATCGTGGAAAGTTGATCAAGAGAAAAATCATCCCGAATAGAGATAAAATGGGTGGTCTTGGTGAGGCGGTCCACAATAACCCATATCACATTATTTCCTTTGGAAGTTTTTGGGAGACCAGTTACAAAGTCCATAGAGATATTTTCCTACTTCCATACTGGTATGGGTAGCAGTTGTAATATCCCCATAGAAATTTGTCATTCTACCTTTACTTGTTGACACACCTGGCACCTTGTAGTGTAATCAGCAATCTCCCTCTTCATGTTATCCCACCAATAATGATCACGAAGGTCTCTATACATTTTAGTGATTCCTGGATGTATAGGGAAAGTAGAGCTATGAGATTAATCCATCGGTTCTTTCTTTATCTCCGGAATAGATGGAACACATAGTCTTGTTCGAAATTTCAATACACCTTCTTGATAAATATTGAAATCAGGAAACTTCCCATCTTTTACAGCTTCCAACATCCCCTACAGCAAAGGATCTTCTTTTTGAGCCTTCTTGATCTTCTCTAGTAATGAAGGTTGATAAATTATTTGGGATAGGGTTGATGATTTTCCATTCCTTATAATTCCCATGTCCAGTTTTACTAGATCATTAATCAAGGATCTCCTAGGATCCTCATTGTTTCCAGAACAACAGGGTCTTTCCTTCTTAACGCATCTGTGACTTTTTTTTTCTCTTCTAGGGTGATAATAAATTGAACTATCATAGTCATTAATAACCTCCAACCATCTCCTTTGTCTCATGTTCAATTCGTTTTGTGTGAAAATATACTTTAGAATTTGGTGGTCAGTGTATATATCACATTTATACCCATAAAGATAGTGCCTCCATATCTTTAGAGAAAAAACAACTGCTGCTATCTCTAGATCATGCGTAGGATAATTCGACTCATGAATATTCAACTTTTGAGTTGCATAAGCAATTACCTTGTCATTTTTCATGAGGATGCACCCAAGCCATTTTAGATATGCATCGCTAAAAATAACGAATCCTTCTCCAATAGAGGGTAGTGTTAACACAGGTGTAGTAACCAATCTCTTCTTCATCTCTTGGAAACATTCCCTGCATTCCTTTGTCGAGATGAACTTAACCCTTTTTCAAGTCAACTTGGTTAGTGGATTAGAAATCCTTGGAAAGTTTTTCACAAACCTCCTATAATATCCCGCTAAACCAAGGAAACTATGAATCTCGGTTACTGTTGTGGGTTGAGGCCACTCCTCCACAACCATTGTCTTTGTAGGGTCAACTGAGATTCCTCCATTGGTTATGATGTGACCCACGAAAGCCACTTGTTGTAACCAAAACTCACACTTGCTGAACTTTCCAAAGAGCCTCTACTTCAATAGAGTTTTCAAAATAACCCTCATATGATCTTCATGCTCCTCAGGACTTTTTTAATATATCAAAATATCATCAATAAAAACTACCACAAAGTAATCAAGGTAGTCCTTAAAGACTCAATTTTTCAAATCCATAAAAATAGCTGGAGCATTAGTCAAGCCAAAGGGCATAATAGTAAACTCATAATGCCCATATCATGATCAAAAGGCAGTCATTGGAATATCTTCCTTCTTCACCCTCAGTTGATGATAACCAGATCGAACGATAATCTTAGAGATGAATAGAGCCCCATGAAGTTGGTCAAATAAATCATCAATTCTTGGAAGAGGGTATCTTTTCTTCACTGTGATCCCATTCAGTTCTCTATAATCAATGCATACCCGCATTGATCCATCCTTCTTCATCAAAAAGAGAACTGCTTCTCCCCATGGAGACACACTCGATCAGATAAACACCTTCTCTATCAAGTCTTGGAGTTGTTTCTTTAACTCTTCGAGCTCCACATTTTCCATTCTATACGGGGTCGTTGAAATCGGTTGAGATCCAGGTACGAGTTCTATGGAGAACTCTACCTCTTTTTCTGGGGGAGGTCCAGGTAACTGCTCAGGAAATATATCCATGTATTCCTGAACAATTGGATAATCTTCTATTTGTATTCTCCCTTTTCCTTCTTCATCATCACTGATTAACTCCATAAAAAAGCAATAGGAGGTGCTTCTAGATAGGGATCAGTTCGGGATATCTCTCCTTGGAAGATAAATGTAGGTCGTTTATTCATGACTACTGAGATTTCCTTACTTCTGCATTTGATCTTAGAATTATACTTCGGGTGCCAGTCCATCCCAATTATAAAATCAAATTCCAACATGGGAATGACTACTAGATTTGCTATAAGATTTTTCTCACTAAAGTAAACACTAGTGTCTCTAAACACTATTGATACATGGATAATCCCACTTGTTGTCTTGACTGACAACTCTACCTCAAGTAGTTTGGGGATTGATTCTATATTATTTACAAACTTTGAGGAAATAAAGGAATGCGTAGAACCAGAATCAAACAAAGTAGTTTCTAGTTTTGAGAGGACAAAAGGACTACCTAGTACCACGTCATTCAGAGCATCAACTTCAGTTGTTGTGATAGAAAAAGCATGACCTTTCTCCGCTGGCCTTTGCTGAGGTTGATGGTGATTCCCCTCCACTGCCCTTAGATTTGGACAGAGATTAACATAGTGCCCAAGCTGTCCACAGTTGAAGCAATGGACTTCATGTAAGGACAGAACCATGTTTCATCTGTCGTTAGTGTTGGGGAGTTGAGGCTTCACCTCACTACGACAAGTCTGAGCAATACGGCCTCCTCTTCCACAATTGTATCACTTTATACTTTCGATCATACGGTTCCCCGGATGCTTCTTCCCACATTTATTGCATATGGTAAGTTTCATTTGCTTTCCACCTCTTCCCTGATCAAAAGTCTTCCCTAAAATGGGGTCCAACAATCTCTTCTTGTCATTTGATTTATGAGACCACTGTGTCTCACCAAACTCTATCTCGACTTTCATTTCACTCTGCACGATCTCCTCGTAGCTATCGTAGTCACAGTTGGCTAAATTCTTCCGCAAATGAGGTCTCAATCAACCGAAAAATCTATCAACCTTCCCACTTGGATCCATGACAAAGCTAGAGGTATATCGTGAAAGTCGGGTGAAGTTCATCTCATAGCTTCTGACAGATTTGTTCGCCTTCAACATCAACTCGAGAAACCCTTTCTCCATTCTCATTCTCATGGAACAAGGGAAATACTTATTAATGAATATTCCCAAGAACACATCCCACACCATAGCTTCCATCTATCCTCTAGGCTTCGTGTTTTTGACCAGTGACCACCAATGATCAGCTTCTCCCTCTAGGCGGTAAACAGCAAGGGTGACTTTTTCTTATTCTAAATAATGGAGAACATAAAATATCTTTTCAATGGATCTTTTCCATTGTTCTGTAACCAATGGGTCAGTAGATCCACTGAATGATGGTGGTCGTTGACGCATGAAGGACTCAATAGAATGTTGTTCCCTTCATGGTGAGATTGGCCTCTCAGCTTGATTCAAGTAATTAATCATAACTTGAGTCAGTTGGTTCATCATTCGCATGAATGTTTCCATTCCGGCTTCCATCGGAGGGTCGTCAGCACATGGTGCATTGCGGTCACCATCGGAACGATTCCTCATATTTCCCACCATTTTCTAAAAGAATAAAACCTTAGTGAGAAACTTATTTCATTTATGAATCTTTTAACTAAGACTTCATTCTTAGAGAATTACATTTCTCTATAATTCCTTCATAATGATTCATAAAAAGCTTGTGATTAACCAAACATATCCCCCGGGAGTGTCGTAACCAAGAGTGCAGCAAGGCCCGTTATCGTGCACCAGTTCCCATTTGAGTCAAGCTCAAAGGGCTGTTTTCGGGTTTTATCCTATGTACATCTGTGCCAGATCCGCCTCTACCTGCTCATTTCCAAACATGGATGTATTTGTTTGATAAACCACTTACTCAATACTTACCAAAATACCCGGAAGATTTCCTATATTTAAACTTTTCTATAGGGTTCTTACTAAATTTTTTATATCCTAATTTCCACAAATAACTAAACCGTCCTCTGATACCAACTATAGCATCCCGTCTTTTTATAACATAAACTTTCATTACATTATACAGAACTGAAGATCTTTAAGGATTTGTGTCTTGGAATCCAGGAACATAATACATGAAAAAAACAAAAACATTCTTCTTAAACACTTGAAAGGATTCTCCTTAAGTTCATACTATGTTCATTACTGCATCTCATAACCTGGGGACATACATCAAAAGAAAGGGTGAGCAGAAGGCCCAGTAAGAGAAACAAGAGGAACATTTTACAAGTGAACTTGAGATACTTCAATAAGGTCGTGAAAAGAACATTAAGGCATGAGAAAGAATTCATGAGATATATCCTAATAAAAATTACTTTTTTCATAACTTGAAGATGTGGTTGAAACATTTAATATTGAAAATAGTTTAGTTTCACCAAGGTCCATCCCCAATGTGTCATTAAAAATTACCATGTTTATTCACCATGGTATCAGTCTAAATGGTCATCTCTAAAGATTAAGTCTTTACCAAATGCTTTGGAGCACTATCTGGGCGCACCCTTGACATGTATTTATTATCATGTGAGACACATATATCATCATCAATCATTTCATAAACAACCCATATAGAATAAAATAAATGGGCTTTATTTCATAATCATAACGTTTTAAAACTGCTTTAAAGACATGATCTTTATGTCACTTTAAACCCACGGAAAGGGAATGCAGGTTTCATGTATGTAAATCCCATAATTTAAAATAGAACATTTTGATATATATATGTGAATAACCCTATATAAATTAGAGCTTCGAGTATTCACGTAATAACATAAAATAATTTTGAGAAAAAGAGAGAGGCACTTTGAGACGAAAATTCTGTAGCATAACGGCTACGTTATAGGGTTTTAGAAACATTGAAAAGAGAGGGGACATGGGTCACCCACTCTTAAACGATCTATAAAAATAGAATAGGGACAAAATATAAAGGATATGAATCATGGTAATTAAATTTGAAGGAAATACCATTTGAAATGAAAAACAAGGAAGTAAGACAAAAATAAGATTTCTCTGTTAAACATTTGGCAGCCTAACGACGTCGCATAAACTTCAATAAAAATGAATTGACACAATCAAATAGGGTCTATCATCATATGATCATCAAAAATCAGTATGATAGGTATAGATTTCATAATCCAGCATAATAAAAATGATCTTGAAACACTTGAAATGAATATAAAACTTGAAAAATGAGAAGGGTGAAATAATCCCATAAAAAATCAGCAGCCTAACAGCGCCAATTAAACATTCATAAAACAAATTGATCAGAATGAAAGGGGATATCTCATAATTTGAACATGAAAAGGGAATTAAGGGGAATATAAAAGAACATCCTCCCACATAATAACATAGAGAATAAAAGTAAATTAAATAAAAGAGATTATTTGAAAAGAAAGAGAGAGGTCAGATCCTTTACCTTAAATATAACTCCTAAAACTCAATGGTTGGGACCTTGAGAGGCTTTAGGGTACCTTGGGAGGACTTTTTTGGAGGTAAGGAGACCAGAACTTCGTTGAGAATTATTTTTGAGTCCAAAGGTTGAGAGAATGGCTTGGTATTTATACGGAATGTGGGGGGACAAGGAATTAATGGCCAAGGGATACCTCATTTGTGGTTTTGGGAAAACCATGGGATTGCCCATGGTATTTGCCCATGGAATTGGCCACTTGGGACACCACATACCATATCTTACTATTCATAAGTCGACCATATTGATTACATTCTTAATACATTATTTAATGATGTCATTAAACACCCGTAACTTAAAAACTGTATTTTCACTATTCACTGAAATTTTATCTTTCTCAGAAAAATCCCAAAATTTCACCTTAACAATATATCGATGCTTGGATTATAAATATGAACTCCATTTTATATAAATAATTTTCTAAATATTTCTAATTTAATTTTTAAATACAAACACTATTCACCAAAAATTCATTTTTTAGAAAAACCCCCAAAAATTACCATAAGATAATATCAGTGCATTGAGTTCAAAAAAAGTCCGTTTTATAAATATACTTTTCTAAATATTTTTAATTTAATTTTTAATTAAAAAACACTATTCACCCCAAACTACTAATACTTGACTAATAATTTATGAAACTGTTATTTACCCATTTTATTGAATCGCATTACTAAACTAGGTGTCTAAATTATATTAAAACGTTCTTGGAGTGAAATTACTAATCTATTTGGTCACATTACTAATCATAAGCGTAAAATCACTATTCATAATTTATTATTCATCAAAAAATTAAGTTGCTCTTATTAGACTCCAAATTTGTTTCTGAACACTTTTTCATAAGACCTTCTTTTGAAAACCATTACACATCATTAATTATTTAAGGTTTATATAAATATTTTAAAATATCCTTTTTTTTCAAAATTCATCAATAAATAAATCCTAAAATTATCCGGACATTTGAAATTTCACAAACTTCGGTAAAGGAAAAAATCTCAATTTATTCATCCGAAAGGATTACACAAAGAAGCTAGGGTCTCGTCACATAGCCCCTTATAACACCAGCATATGACCTATGTGTAAGGTGTGCTATGGTGAGATAATCTGAGGGAGGCTCAGATAACATTTCCCTATTAGTAATCCCAACTAACTTGAACTTCTCCGGTAGGCATTTCTGTTCAAGCTTGACACACTAGAGTTCGGCATGGGCTTGGTACAAAGTGAAGCCCAAAGATGCCACCTCCTTCCCATGTTCTAATAAGTGGGCTTCATAAGGTTTGAGACTACTGGATGAAGCCATTGACTCCACTTTCTGCATTAACCATTAACATCTCTATTAAATCGTTATGATTTTCTTAATATACCACTCAAAAATATTGGGTCGTCACATCTTGAGGTTGGAAAAAAATAACCAATACATCATAAAGAATCTTAAGGGAATCCATAACATGTCCTTTTCCATTTATGCCAATTAATTATATTATCTTTGAGGTCACCCCAAAAAGTCTAGCACGCGGTGAAATGAAATTTAGATCTGTAATGCACCAAATTCGATGGGAAATGTATAGACCACCTACTATATCCTAGTGTTAGATTCATCATCCTATATCAACTCCATATTCGACTCTGATTTTAATAAATATAAAAACAAATTAATAACATAAAATTAGGGAAAATCATCTTGCACATAAATAGGGACATTGATAGGAATAATGATAAGGAAGAACTAAAAAGGAATAAAGTACTAGTTGATATAGATCCAACGGGACATTCCATTATTGAATCATATCAAATAGAGAGTTTTGATAAGAATCAATAATACAAACTATGGGAGATATATCAGACATGGGGGGCTATTGTATGGGAAACTAAAAAATAAAATTAATCATTAGATAAAATAGAATTTTATTAATAATGATAACATTTATCAAAAATATATGAGTCACATTATTTTAAAACACTGTTTGAAAAACCATTCACCAAGTGTGAATGGTTATCTATAGGAGAAATGAACCCACATTGTTTCCTCATATGGTTTGACTAACCATGCACAAACCATGCCAAAACCCAATTTCATAATTACACTGGTTGTTTCATGGTTATGAGGGACTAATCAGATTAGTTAGCATAATTTTGTGGCCTGTAGAACCCCAATTTATAGACTTGGACTATTTTATCTAACAATGTGGTCAGACCTCTATGATATAAAAAAACTTTTAACCTTGCCATTTTATCTCCAAAACCTAGTATCCAGGCTCTGAACAAGCCAAAAACACACCTGATACCTCCATAGTCTCAAAGGGAAATCACATTGGCCTGTATTTTAACATTAATGCTAAACCGAAATTTAACTATACCTCATACATAAGTGTTTTTTATTACAATATTCCCCCTTTTGTAAATTCATCCTTGAATGTCCCTCTTATGATTGGTAAATATTCAGATGAGAAAACCTCTAGCCACTAGGCTATTGCGTCGGGCTCCCACTCCCATTTATCATAAAGTAATCGGTCATCCTTCCCTTACAGAAAAACTCGAGGAACTATCTAGCCTCATAGAACCTTCATTCTCCTATCAATGATATGAATAATATTCTTCAAAATATGATTCATATTCCTAGAGCTCATCATACTCGTCTTTAAAATAATGAGACATGTATATATGATATCATCAGACCTGAGTTACATGGAGGATTTCATTCATGAATCAGTATGTCTAAGGTTTCTACACATGATAGGATTCCATATAACTCTACCTTGAATCTAAAACGATCCAACAAATCACAGTGAAATATTACATTGTCTCTTTATCCTCTTTTGTCCTAGCCTATGTGAAACATATAGAAATATCCAATCCTTGAAGTAAAACACTATAGGTTTTTTTTGGTGATCAGTGTAAGATTTTAGTTGATATTTTGTTGTATCCATATGTATTGGAATCAACTGAACTTACTCAAAAGCCTTCGATGTGAGATGTGGTCCCACTATTACTGTCCCATAGGTCTTTAACTAGCACAACGATGATTAGAATGTACTACTATACAAATCATCGTAATGATGATTTTGTATCACCTCCTTAATGTGGTTGTTGTATGTGAACTCAAATAGGGATACATGCCTCTACAAAGAGCCACCAAAATCTAATATGAATGGAAACATGATGAACTCACACACCTTTATTAGGTGATATGACTGTCTATCAGTATGACGATGGTATGATGTGATCAGAATCCCCTGTATACCAAGATCCCAATTCAAACTCTTCCAAAAACATGATATAAATTTTGAATCCCTATCTGAGATGATATTTTTCTGGACCCCGTTATTTCATTCTATCTCACAGACATAAAACCTCCTATGCTCATCCAAAATAAACATCCCCCATTATTGGATAGAAATGATAATCCTTTGTGATCTATTCAAGAACAACCCACACAACATCAATACCTCATGGAAAACATCGTAATCCATTCATTAAGTCCTTCATGAATTCATTCCATTTCCACTCAGGAAAATAGTAGGGGATAGAAAATACTGATTGGCACCAGTGTCTTCTCTTCACCTACTAATTGGTGGAACATCACCTGAAACATTTAGCTACACCTCTTTTCGTACCTAACCAACATTAATAGTAATCTACTATATCCTGAGACATTATCATGTCTTATTATATTTATACATCATGATTATGGTTCTCATGAACATGTATTTTAACACAATGGGTCCAATTTTAAACAATGGTACCTCCCCTATTAGAATTATATTACAATTCTAGAAATTCTACCAACATGAATTTTTAAACTGGGAAAACCATACTACATATGTGGTCGTATGAGGGAAATCACCATAAAGTATCAATAAAATAATAATTTACCAAATTAAAACGATTCAGTCAATATTTTTGTAAAGTTAATGTAAATATTTTTACAACACCCACATTATCCTAGAGACTTGTTTAATCTTGTTCCTTATGAACATAAAATTAAAACAAGTTGTATAAATTGTCAAGCCATACAGAATCACTATTCATAAAATAGATGTCTAAGAAGGATACAATAATAAAAAATAAATTGCAAGACCTTCATCCAAATCAATATTCTTTTACAACACTGATATTTACTAATGTCCATACCTGATTCCTAGTGGCATTCCTTCATCATCCAATCACTCAACCAATTTAAATGAATGTGACCTAACATGGAAAAGGGGAACACATATCCATCCCACTAGAACCATCACCCATTATACACATAACCTCTAATTAAATAACAAGTCAAGGGTATCCTCAGATTCATTGAAATGGAGACTAGGGAACTAAATCCATGTATTCTATAGACTATGTTTACATGTGTGAAATTTGTACAAGGACAAGTTATCCTCTTAAAAACATTAACTGCTAACAAATCATTATCCTATTGGAATTCAAGTAAAAATAAAATGGTTGGTGATGATGATTACATTCAAGGAATTCCTACTTGGGAACCCTAGAGTCAATCTGGGCAATCAATGCCTCGATAATAACCATGTGTCACCATACAACCCAGATAAAACAACCCAACAGTCCTGACAACTATAAAAACATTAGATAAGTGTAAAAATGACACTCTCTTACTACATCAAGTATTACATAAATATATTATACAAGCTAAATGACAAAAAATATAACCCTAAGAAGATACCGAAGATTTACATTATGATCAGTCGAACCATTACTAGTTGGCTTCATTTAAATGAAGCTTGACTTCACCTACTGACACACAGTCATTAACCAATCACACTCCATTACCGCCTATGGAATATAGTGGTCATTCATGCCTCATAAATGATTTAAACACATCACTAAAATTGTTTTCAAACTATTTAATATTCATATAACCATATTAATTTCTTGCTTATGAGCAGCCACTGACACATACACTAGAAGCGTAGTGACGCTTTCCACCATAGCAATGTCCTTTTTAGTGAATCAAGATTTGGACTAGCCTTACAGAAGTACACTACATCAAATTCGTCATAATACATGTGTGCCACTCCACTAAGTAACAATTACAATATAAATGCATTTGGAATTTAAACCAAAGCCATCCTGACCCGCTTTTCAAAACACTCAATTTTCTCAAAAGGTATCCCATGTACTATGATGAGCGTGATTTATTTAATGCCCAAGAAATTCTCCCCCGATGAGGGACTGTGTATGTACTCAAAATATCATAGACCACTGATTTGAAGAACATCATCAACTTTTTTATGTCATTTAGTAACTCGAACGGTACAATGTATATGAAATTACAACACCTAATTTCCTAAACAAGACGATCATCCTCGATACATTCTATATGTTGTCCGCCCAATGCGTCCAAGTATTGGGTAGTCTATAAAATAGATTTAACATAGATTCATATTTCCCCATATGACCATTACCTTGTATGATTACCTACTATGTCATATATCACTATACAAAAATGTGGGTTACGAGACATACTAAGCTATTGTCTGTGACCTATGCATGTCTAACCTATCGAAACCGAGAATTCACCGATTCTCATGCCCATAAAAAGGGTTAAGAATACTACGACCACCTATCCAAATAAGTGTTTTATAGAAAAATATCCCAAAAGTATAAATTACACCATAATGACATAAAACAATAGAAACTAACATCATTTATCAAGGAACATATAATTTAGGATGCTATATACATCGACCCATAATGGGGTCCTGACAATACAATACAATTTTCATTAGAGCTTATCACTTAATACATTTCTAAAAAGGAAATAGAATATAGAAAACCCTCATGATTCCATTCCAATGAATATCAATGGAATATTTAGGCTACCAATACAAGAGAGTTTAAATGAAGGAAAAAATCCCATGTCACATTTTTTATGTTATTACATTGATTGAACATAAATCATAAATTTTTTTAATGTTTTTAAAAAGAAAATGAATATAGAGAACCATCCATGATATACATAGAAATTATATCACTTGTGAAGAATAACTAAAATAGTATATAAGAAATCCCCCTTCGATTGTACTAGTATAATGACTCTAGAAATAGGGAAACATAAATATTAGTAAATAAATGATATACATCATTTACCAATAGGTTCTTCTCAACTGAAATACATCTTAAACCCATCAAAAATAATACATGTATCCATAACATAGGTTAAAAGAAACATAATAGAAGTTATCTCAGATTCTCAATATGGTTAAAAAACACAGAAATGTATTAATAATCATGAGAAAAAGGGTATAAAACAAGATCATAAAACTAAATGATCATACCATGCATATCAAAGATAATATAAAGGAATCATTGAATAAATATCAGTAGTTCATAAGACATGAATTATAAGGAAATAAATAGCAAAATACATGAAACCATAACATAGGAATAAAAAATAGAATTGTTTAAGATACATAATAATATAATAATGATTTACACAATAGCCAAGTCATTTCTTCCAAATACATCTTTATTGTATGGGTTTACATCCCATACAATCTTGGTAGTCATGGTTCAATCCCATAACCATCTTGGTATTATTGGTCTGCTTCTATAACCATCATCATAGACATGGTCTATGATTTCTATCTCAGAGATATTAATATTTATTCATTGTATTGGATGGAGATATAGGTCCCACCCATCTCATAATAAAACAACTTTTATGTGTTCCACAAAATCATAAAATATTGATCACAATCGTAAAAAAATGGTTTTCTTAATCATCAATCCATTATAAAATAATATATGACAATATGTTTTTTCATAATTAGCATAAATATAATATAATGCTAGGAATAATAGTTATATTATACTTGAAATGTATATTTATTAAGAAATGTTATCATGAATGGAAAATTATTTTTATAAAACAATTGAAATTAATTCTATGGGAAAATATCATTTCTTCTTCATAAATGTTTTCTTATATTAAAATGCCACACAATTTTAAAATATATGAATTTCTTTCAAAATAAATACGAAAACATGTAAGGGAAGATGAAAGGTAATAAAGTGTCATGAGAGTACAAAAATTACATAAATATATATATGTTAAATAACATTATTCTCATACATTTCATAGAAACATTAAAAAGTACCTCATTTCCAATATTAAAAATATTCCTTTCATGTTATTTCATTAAAATTAATAATTGTGTAAAATTGGGTTTAATAAATAGTAGAATAATATAATGTATATTTTATAATACATTTTAAAAAAACATAGACTTGTATGATAAATATACCCAAGTACATACATACATTTAACAATCATATATTAAATTGATATTTCTATATTATCCATGAAAATAGGTTTGAGTTATTATGTATGTGTACGAAACTATTTGTCTTCGAGTGTATCCTTTTGATTTTTACAAATGTAATCCATATGTTAGCCTTATTCTAAATGTATTTCTACTTGGATGAATTGAGGATTGTTGGTAAGAGAATTTTTCTTGGTGTGGATAAACTAAATTTCTTTATATTTTTTGGATAAATTGAAGGAGAGGATCCCTTTTATAAAATAGGGGTGGGGTATTTTAGGAAACTCTAAAACTATTTATATATTATCAATTGATTTTATGCTTCAAATATCTTCAACGTGATTTATTTCAAGGCTAATATGATAATGGTTCGAAATAATATCAATAAATTAATTTCAAACATGTTTATGTTCTAAAATGACCATTTCTTTTGGGATTTACCTTTATTTGAACAATTTAACTCTTACCGTGACAAATTTTCTTTTTTCACTGTATGGTTAATATTATAACTATAAAATAAAAGACGAACCCCAATTGAATTATTCTGGAAATATTGGACATTATTATAGTGTGATGGCCAAATTATTGGTTTTTATGAATTTTATAACATTTATTAAAATACTATTTATTTTAAAGTATCATTTATGTCAATTGTGATACAATTCTATATTTTTCATGTTTAATAATATCAAACCAACTTGATACATTCTAATGAATACTTTAAATATTTTACTAACACCTCTATATTTCATATAAATTTAGTTTATGTCCATAATTATGTAAAATTATATATATTTTAGTATTTTTAATATAATTTATTCTATATATCTATTAATTAAACACAAACTATATCATTACTATAAAATCATTTAAATAAGTTATTTCATCTTTGAAAATTAAAAATAAAATATCATGATGGTGAAAATATCAAATTTTTCAAATGAATAATTATAGTAGAATATATCATATGTATAAACCTGTAATAAAAATGTCTTAGTTACTAATATTTGAATAAGATATTTCTATCTCTTCTTTAAAGAAAACATAATAAATATACAAATCAAACCCAGGATCTTCAAAAGGATAATATTTTACACATAATCGTTTTTTGGTTGAAAATAGTTATAAATTTAAATTAGGACATGTGTTAGAATAATTTTGTATTATAATAATAATATTTTATCTTTTAACTATGATATTTACCTTTTAATCATGGTAAAAAAAATAATATGTTACTATTCCTCAAAAATTATATTGATCTTATTAGACCAAATTTTACAAATTAATTACAAACATGAATGTTTGTTTTTAAATATTCAATTATCAGAATTGGTAAAATTACATTCAATTCTAATCTCGCAAAATGTGGCTAAAAGGTCTGTAAAAGATACTTTTAGAAGGTTAATAATTTTTTAAATCTAATTTTAATATAAAAACGATGCAACCGACATAAATTTTGTTTGATTGATAAAAATATTATCTAATTAAACTTTTAAAATAATTAATAATTTTATTTAACAATATAAATAATATAAATGAAAATGTAGTTTTGAATTAAAATATGGTATTTTTCACTATTCAACAAAAAATTATGTTTCTCAGAAAAATTACAAAAATAATACAAAATATAATTTCGACATTATAAATTCAAAAATGAAATTAATTTTATAAAATTAAATTGTTAAATATTACTAAATTTTATTTTATTGTTATCCATAGAAGGAAATTAAATGTAGTTAATTTGAGAAAATATTATTCTTAAACATAAAAGGGATTTACCAAAAATTATATCTTTTTTAAACAAAAATTTTAATTTATATAAAAATAATATTTTAAATTTATTTAAATTCTATTATAAAACAATGTTTAGAAAATATGTTATAATTTTCTCATTTAAAAAATTATAATAATAAAATTTTGTTTTGTAGAAACATAGGTGTTGTGTGTAACATGCACCAAGATGATGTTCAACTGAACGTATTTTAATACCATGACATGTGGACATAATGTTTTCTTTTGAGTATTGATATATAAAAATATAATTTTTCTGAAAAAGTTCAATAAAAACTCGGGGTGTGACATTCTACTCTACTTAAAATTAATTTCTCACTCGATTTGAAACTTTCTAGTAAAAATATATGAGGACACTTCTACTTAATCATATCATCAAATTTTCATGTAGGTTTCTCTAACTGGCGATTTATCTATAAAACATTGACCAGGTGAGTGGTTGTGTTTAGTAAAAGATTCTGCATATGTTTTACAATTTCCACTTGTTTCTCCTTGTATGAAAAATCCATCTCCAGTGCTATGACATAAGAGTTCAGTACGTTTGAGGGGTCATGTGTGTACATTTCCATGTGAGTTTTATGGAATACATCATGCACATAATAATTATTTTTAGTAATTTCCATGCCATAGGCTACTATTATAATACGATCAAGAATCCCAAATGTACTGATATATAATGTGTTAAGTTTCCCATTATTTATGAACATAACTACCTTTATCCAGTTAGAGATTCATTAGAATTGTGTTTTCACTGAATTCAATTTCCATATCTCATCGAAATTTATCATGATAAAATTTTATTCAAATTTGAGCTTCCTTGATATGATTTTGAAAGGCTCTAACTATCTCTACAATTTCTTCAGTGATCTCACTTATGAATAGTTTTATTTCTACAAAATCATCCCAACACATTGGATTTATACATTTATTCTAATAGAGGACATCATAAGGTACCTTATGAATTCTTGACTGAAAAATAATGTTGTATAAAAACACAAAAAATTATGGGGATGATTGAAGCCACTTTTAAAATCCAGGGAACGAGATATCAACATAACCTGTTGGTTTTTAATTTTTCATTCAGAATTTTCTTCCATCAGAGGATGAAAAGCAGGGATGAAACATAATACTATATTGAGTGCTTCTTGGAGACTTCACCAGATCATTGAGGTTATCCTTAGATCTGAGTCAGATACAATGGAATGTGGAACACCATGAACCATTACCATTTTCATAATGTATATCAATGAAATGTGTTCCAGAGTCAAATACTCACTGATATCAATGAATTGTGCAATCATAGTAAGGTGATCGACTATGACCAATATATAATTAAACCCTTTAGAGGTTTTATGCAGTCCACTAACAAAATCCATAGTGTTGTTATACAATTTCGATTCTTGTATGGGTAATAGAAGAAACATCCCTATAGACTATTGTCTTTCAGCCTTAACTTACTGGAATTCCATGAAGAGAGATGAAATCTCTGTGGTACCTATCATCATTCCATCCAACCGAAAATATATTTTCAAATATGTTTACATCTTTGTATTTCTATAATGAATAATGAATGAATAACTACTATATTCCCCTAATATCTCTTTCTGCAAATCTTTTATGGAAGGAACACATACATGGATCCTTAACCTTATGATTCCATCTAGATAACGATTAAAAATAATAACATTCTATACTTCATTTTTCAGCTCTATGACTTCCTTATGCACCTCCATAATCTTCACTTTTAGAGATGGTTAAACATTTATTTAAGAAATATATAATATTCACCTTCGTTTATGATTCCTCGAACCATTTTTTTCTAATATATATACATTTCACCATTTCTTATCTTCATCATGGATAAAAAATCATGAAACATTCGACTCAAATCATCTTCCAACCCTTTTTTCTTTCAAAGGGTAGTAGTTTTTTCAGTTTTCAGAACTCTTTATCAACTTTAATTGCCTTCTTGGATTCATGCTCAACATCTTCTGTGTGAATATATATTTCAAACTTTTATGATCTGTATAAATATTAAAATTTTCTTTATATATATAATTCCTCAAAATCTTTATTTAAAAAATCACCGCTGCTATCCCCAAATAATGATTTTGATAGTTCTTTTCATGAATCATAAAATGCCATGATGAATAAAATATAACCATGTTATTATATATAATAATATGTCTCAATCTCATCTTTGATGTATCAACATTGATTAAAATTCCCTACCAAATATAGGTATTATATGAACAGGTGCACTGACTATCCATCTAACCATTTTCGTGATGTTTTACCCACAATCATCTATCTAGAGGAACTCGACACCTTTCTATGTTAAAATAGTAAAATAATTACAGTGTGTTGAGATATTCTACAAACACAATAAAAAATATCAAGAAATACTAATAAATATGCTAATATTTTTCACCATGGTTGGTCTAATTCTTCCTTAAGTATCCTCCATTATTGATCGATCTACTAATATACCATCACTTCAGAATATGTAAACCAAAAATGAAACCATATGCTGATACAATATAGCCTTATTAAATTTTGAATGTTGTTTCTCCTTCTTTAGGGTCATTAGTTCATTTCTTAAGTGGACTTCATTCTCTTACTAGGACATTTAATATATATGAATGTAATCTATAAATACTATGACTAATTGATCTATGTAATATCTAAAGACTATATTAATCAAATCCATGAAATAAAAGGGTAATTAGTAAGACGAGAAGAAATCACTATATATTCAATATTCCAACACCTTGTTTGGAATTTAATCGTTGGTATTTCCTCCTCCCTAATGCTCAATTGATGATATCCAGAATGAAGGTCAATCATTTAAATGAGTGGTTCTTCATGTAGTTGATCAAAAAAATCAACAATATGTAGAATAAGATGCTTGTTTTGTTTTTGTGATAATGTTGAACACCCAATAAAAATACATATTTTCATTGATCTATATTTCATTTCATATAATGAATAAGTCAACTATAAGGTGACTGACATTTGAGAATGAATCTCTTGTCAAGGTTTTCATGGTGTTTCTCCTTCAATTCTTGCAACAAATATCAGTGAAATTATATAAGGAGTTTTTCATGATGGCGTGCAACAAGGTTTGAGTAATTTTTAGAACTCAAGATCACATTTTTGTGGAATTATTGGAAACAATTTCAGTAATAAATCCCCAAAATCCATAACAATAGTCATATTATCAATGTTGATTTCCTCCTGAACCAGTTGAGTTAAAAACCCACTCTAAATTGTAATTTAGACCCATGCATTGGATTTAATCACTATAGGAAGATTTTTTTATTATAAATTTTATGGATGATCACAGTAGGGTATGAAATATCAATCCTAACATCCCTTTTCAACAATTAATGTGTGAATTATGCGGAAAAAGGCAGTCAATGCTTACCATGTCATCAAATTATACCAAAAGAAGAATGAAAATATTAACATGTAATTGCATTACAGTAAACATCAACTAGATAAGTATCACAGACTAGGGTTTCAGTCATCATTCCCTTATGGGATTTCACTAATAATTCTACATATAGTTTCTTTGGTGGGATCATAACACATATAGAAAATTATTCTGATACGAACAAGAGGGGAGATATAGAATCAAATAATCTATTTTCAATTCTAGAGTGGATGTTATGTGTTCCATTCACCATGTCTTTATTGCACCACCCACTCAAAAAACTGATTTAATAAGATTTCCCCTTGTCCCACTTCATAAGTGGTTCCTAAAATGTATCATCATCACCATTCTTTGGATTTGGCCATTTGTTAGCATAAATCACATTCTCCATACACTTGTTACACTAATGCAATAGAGGTTCATTTTATGCTTCATCTTCTCCATTCATGTAGTTATCTAAATTCCTCCTATCACTTATGTAATAACAATTCTAATCTCCCACTCTTCTACACTTATAACATTTGTGATTCCATATAAGGAAAATTCCTTCATTCATCCTCCCACACATAAAAAATAATGGAAATATCATCTTTTACTATTTATGGTTTTTATATTTTTATTTATTCTCCATCCTCATTTTTTTCAAAACTATTGGATTGATATGTGACTCAAACATCCATTTCAACGTTGATTTAAAAATTCACAATCTCTTTATATCTAATAAAGTCACTTATATCCAAGACCCTTAGGAGACATGGATTTAAGACACTAATGAAACTATAAACTTTAATTTACAATTCGATGATAATTCTAGAAGCATACCTCCCAAGTCTTGTGAAATTAGCCTCATATGTACCGAATGATTCACCACCCCTTGACTCAAATGTAAGAAATATTTCTCCATATTTGTATAATGAATCTGAAGAAAGTACATTATTTAAAATATGATATTGAACTAATCTCGTTACATGGATTCTATCTCATTATTCTTCCTCATATTCTTGGTTTTGGTCGACCAATGATATACTTCACCTTATAAAGGATGAATAGACATAAAAAATTTCTCATGCTCTGAACACATTATAGTGGAGAATAAATTTTTAGTATTACTAATCAATTTTTAGGAATCAAGTGGATTAGAATACACTATGAATAAAAAATGATGTTGCCTCATTAAATTCATAATATAATTTTTCCTCTCCTTTATTAAGGTGGATGATCACAATGATTCAAATCTTGGGATAGATGTGTGATCATAGAAACAATATAATTTATTCCATCTCCAAAAATATTTTGTTTCGCAGGAGAATAATTGAAATATTTTCCATAGAAAACAACATTTACTTTATTTATTTGGGTTCCATCCCTTGAATAAAAAAAGAAAAGTGTATAAATAGTTATCATATTGAGGAACAGAATAATCATGAAATTTCACTTATATGATAACTACGTTATGAAACATTATATAATCTATGAGACCTTTTGTTTATCCTAGGATATTTATTGACATATTCTATTCATTTCCTTCATAATGGTTCATAAAGGGTTTTTAAATTTTCAAAGAACATAATCTTGGAGTCCCAAAAACTGTTGGCCACCAAGGCCAGTTGATGTGTATCAGATTAACCTGACTCAGCTCAAAATATCTTGTTGTACTTGTTACACTGATGTCCATCATTGCAAGATCCATATCATCTAGTAGTGTCCAGACATGGATGTATTTTTGGAAACCACTCACTCCATCCATTATCATGAATCTGGGGAATCTTCATCTATATTTATATATCATTTGACTTATACTTAGACATGTCCTTAGAGTTCTTTAAAAGGTATTCCCTTACCAGTTTCCAATGGATAACTAATACTTTCATTTGATACCAATTATAACATCCCATCCTTCACATACATAGAAATATCATCACTTGTGATGAACCACTAAAAAATTATACAAAAAACACCCAAGGACCATACTATTCTAGTTCCAATGGAAACATGGAAATATAGACACTAATATATAAATGAGATACATCATCTCCCACTAGGTTCATCTCGACTAGCATTCATCTTAGAAACATAAAACATAATACATATATTTTTAACCTATGTGAAATGAAATGTAAAAGGGATGATCTTATATACTTAGTAATGGTAAACAATGGATGTATCTATGTACAATCATTGTCATAAATTAATGAGAACATTATCATGAAAATAGAAGAGAGAAACTTTATATGAATGATCATATTCATGAATCACGACAGAAATATTATATGTTCATAATACTTGTATTATAGGGAATTAAATAACATAATCTATGGATTCATAACATAGTAATAAAACATATAATTAATGAAAACACTTAAGTATATGACCGTTATTGCAATAGTAGTCAATTCTTTGTTTCCATGGACATCATGGTAGTATATTTTTTCTTCCCATAGCAACTTGATAGTCATAGTTTACTCCAAAAACTATCTTGGTTGTCAAGGCTTACTCCCATAACCATCTTGGGGGACAATATCATTCATTTACATCCCATGAGATATAAATCATTACATAATTTATTAGAGGGAGATATTATAACCACCCATTTCATAATGAAATAATTATTATGTGTGCCACAAAAACATAAATAATTCATCATTAAATAACTCATTGAATAAGATGGGTTTCTTAAATGTCATTTTTTACTAAAATAATCCCATTAAAAAGGTGTTACTAAATTGAACTAACACTATCGTAACATAGGAATAATAGGGATAGTATAATTTACACATATCATTATTAAATAAATATATCATAGATAGATACAACTATGATAAAACACTTGAAATAAATTCTTGAGGAGAATACACATTCTTCTTTAAAAATTCTTTCTTTAATTATAATAGTGTGAAAATTTAAAATAAATAAATTTCTATGAAAATAAAAATGAAAAATTTCAAGGGAAGTTTCCAGGTAATAATTCATCATTAAAGAATAAAAATATGTTCGTTCCATATATGTTAAAAATAATTCTTCTCGAATATTTTCTAGGAAATTTAAAAAGTTCCTCATATCGAATATGACAACTATTCCTTTCATACCATTTATTAAAATTTTAACGATCGGTAAAATTTTATATAATAAATAGTTGAATCATATGACGAATATATTATATTAAATATGTATAAATAATATAAATCAATGTTAAATATATCCCAAAAAATTATTAAATATAAAATATCATAGATAAAAATGAGATTGTGATATTTTCCCTAACATTATGTCTTATTTATTCCCTACGTGTCTAAAACTCCTCATCTTTAAGTGTCTCCTTTTGATTTTCCCCAAAGGACGCCTTGAGTTGGACTTTTTCCCAATGTTTGGCATCTATTATGAAATGATGTAATCTGGGATTATAAATGAGAATGGTTTGTACAAAATAAATGGTTTCAGAGGTTTGAAAAAAAGAGAACGAGATGTGGACTTTTATAAGAGCAGGGAGGGGCAATTTGGTAAACTTGAAAAATAATAATTTATCATAAATTTATTTTATAGTTAAAATAGATTAAAAGTAAGTTATTTCAAGTCTATGATAAGGATGGTTCAACATACATCCAACCAATGAGTTCATGACATGTTTACTTTACAAAAAAATCTTTAACTATTGGCTTTGACCCTTAGTTAAAAAAATTCAGTCTTACCATGATTACTTTATTTACTATATGGTCAAAATATTTTCTAAAAAATTCAAATAAAATAATATTTAGATTATTTATGAAATATTTAACATTATAAATTTGATTTCATATTATTTATATTTTTATGATTTTTATATAATTTAATGAAATACTATTTTTTAAAATATCATCAATGCCAATTTTGATACTATTCAATATTTATTTTTTAAAATTATCAAGGAAAATAATATAATTAGAAAATATACTTCAAATATTTCACTATCATTTTTTTATCTATAAAATTCATTTATGTCATTAGTTATGTAAAAATATATTTATTTTAAAAAAGTTAATATCATTTATTTTTTATCTCAATAAATTTAACAGTTATTGCATCATTATTATTTAAGAATTTAATTAAGTTATTTCTATACTAAAAGTTAAAAATCGTTTAACATGATCAATATAAATTTAATATCGTTATTTTTTTATAGTCAAATTTATCGTATGCATTACCCTATATTTAAAATGATTTTTTTATTAAAATTATAATTTGAAATTGTTAACTCTACATTTATACAAAATATAAAAAACACCCTAATATTACATAAGATGAATAATAAGGATGATATTTTCGTCCCAAGGTTGATTTTTATAGAAGCACACATATCCAATCAAATTAGGACAGGTGTTAGTGAAAATTTATATTATAAAAATATTATTTTTAACTTTAATTACATTATTTTCATATTAACCATGGAAAATAAAATTCAAAAGTGACTATTCACCAAAACCTATTTTGGTGCTATTATACCACTTATTGAATATTTATTACAATGATAGTTCTCAGTTTTATGAAATTCAATTCATAGAAGCGGTAAAATTACATTTAATTCTAATCTCGTAAATGTGGTTATATGGTGAGTGAAAGAGACATTAAAAGGTTAAATAATTATTTATATCTAATATTATTATAAGAATGATTCCAAAAAAATAAATTTTATTTAATTTATAAATATTTTTTCGAATTAAACTTGTAGTCCAATTAAATATATAATATATCCTTGTAAATAATTTAGATGAAAAAGTTGTTTTGAATTAAAATCATGAATTTTCACTATTCAACCAAAAATGATGTTTCTCTAAAAAATACTAATTATTCACCCCAAGATATTTTCATCTTTATAAATTAAAAGAAATTTTTTATCAAATTAAATTTATTTAGATTTTTTAAATTAATTTTATTATTTACCATATATTGTTATTAAAGGTATTTTATTTGAAAAAATAATATTTTTAAACATTAAAAGACATTACCGAAAATTATATCTTTTTTCCAATATGTTTTATTTATATTAAAATATTATTATAAAATTAGTTATTATGATAATATAAAAATGTTTAAATAATAGGTTATAATTATATAATTTAAAAAATAAAAACATTACAATGACGTTTTGAAGAATCGTTGGTATTGCGTGTAATTTACGCCTAGTCGATGTTCTATTAAATGTAAAAAATGCATATTCCATGTGAAATGAATGTTTGAAATAGTTCCATAAATGATGAAAATTAAATATATTTTAATAAAAGTTCCATAAAAAATATTCCTATTATAATAAACCAACAACTATAAAAAATCACATTGTAAGTGAATAAAAGAAAAAGTTCAATGGAAAACACGAAACTATAATCAAAATTCCTTTCTAAAGCACTAACCATTTATTTAGATTAATTCATAATTAGTCAATTTATATAAATTAAAATTTTTATAATTATTTATGTTAAATAAACCTTTGTGGTTCCCATCAATGCAACCTCAGTCCTTTAGAAAGAATTACAATAGTGGTTGTTTAATTATCAACATTATAAACACTATTAACATGTATTATAAAATAAAACATTTCTCAATTGACATACCAAGTACATTTGTGAATTTTGAAAAAAATATCATTCCCCAGAAAAGAACAACATCAACATTCCCTGATAAAAAGCAATAGATAGGTCTAAAAAAACCAATATATAGGTCATACTACACAACCTGCTCCTAAATCTAGGACTATAAAAAGATAATTCACCAAAAACAACTAGAGACACAGTCTCATACCCACTTAATGTAAGTTCTATCCCAAGTTTCACTTTCCAAGTGAAATATCCCGTTTCAATTCATTTATAATCAATTTCCATTTTATTTCCATCATTAATTTTTTAAAAGGATTTTACTATTGGTTCACCCACATTCAATCCATCTGGGCCTATAACACCACATGAACCAAATTTTTATCCCATATAATTCATATCATATCACATTCACATTGAATAATTACATAAACATTATGTCACAATCTGTACCATTTGGTCCCACACTCCATATGAACGGAAATATATCATCACATTCACTATCCAATACACAAAATCTATCAAAAAAATATTTACATCTATTTAAACACCTATCATAACAACATAGAATAAATACCAACTCATAAATTGAATGGCATGTAATTCTAATCAATAATCTAAATTGACTTCGGATATGAAATACCAACATCTCATAGGGTTTTAATAGAAATAGATCATTTAATAAAATAATTATCATAATCATAATTCATTTGTGTAACCTAATGGGGAATAAAATCCTTTAAAATAGTAAAAGTCAAGAAAATAATAATCTAACTAAAGGAAATTTAGATTCTCCTTGTACATGGGGTAGATACTCCTAGGATCATTACAATATAAAACATAATTTCCTTCCAATAAAAATATATTTTCACAAAATAATAATGTAAACATGTAAATAACATGCTCTATTAACACATGGTAACATCAAAGACCAAGATGAAACTCAACAATTCCCTTATCCTTGTTGGCTAGATTTCCACAATATCAAACCCTGAATTCTAGTGGGTTCTGTCTAGTAGTTGGAGCCTATAGTGTCTGTGGGGAGACTATTCCATCATTAACAAAGTGTAACATAGTGTAATAATAATAAAAATAAAGAGATAAGTAGATAAAAAAAATTATAAATAAACAAAACAAGAATACATAACAAATTCAGAAGAGTCTTATATACAATAACAATGATACGTGTATCTAAAAAAACCAAAATCTGTCCATAATAGTTTAGTAAAATATGATTATCAAAAATTCCAAAATAAAAAATGTGATATCTTATAATAGAATCACGACACTCAGCACGATCCCATGCTCCCTGCACTTAATCATGGAACAAATCCTTCCCTCAAATTGTGGTTTCATTATTTTATCCCTAACTACTTCAATGTAGTCTATTTGGGTACACATTGTCATACTAGATAGTGTGAGGGAGATAATACAATTATGAAAACTCCAAAAAACTATATAATCCCAGGTCGTGAAATATTAAATGGTATAATGTGTTCAATTATTGTGGGTATGTTATAAAGAACATAATGATGACTATGAAATCAAGGCACTAGGGTGATACACCAAACCCTCAAGAGGATCCGTGAAAGACAAATTATATATTGTATTCTAATTGAGATATATGAAAATTAACATAAGCATCATGAACTGACAACAATATCCATATAATCATATAATACAATGCTTTTACATTTGACCCAACATGACTTTACATCCATGAAATATCTATGTAATCTATCATTCCACACTTAAAACATCCATGAAATATACCAAAAGTGTCAGAAAATTAAGG
The DNA here is from genome assembly GCA_963277665.1 of Viscum album. NCBI lineage: Eukaryota > Viridiplantae > Streptophyta > Magnoliopsida > Santalales > Viscaceae > Viscum > Viscum album. Next base: position 1,485,763,303 of record OY728148.1, read on the forward strand.
GACATATCCATGGTGTTGAAGATGATGGAATCCATATAGACTCTCAGAATCATCTCGATGGATTCTCGGTTAGGAACTAAATTTATTTCTAAGGGAATTTCATACTGAACATGTCCAACCATGTCCATGATTTCCAGATCTAATGTGTAGTAAATCCAAATGCATCTTATGTAATCGTGACCCTAGGATCGTACTCCATCGAAGGCATTCAATAATACAATCAAGATCCAAGGACCATCAACTATGAAGACTATTGAATCATTTACCATTTCATACCATTTACCATTACACAATATGTGTCCACACAATCATATAAACATTTCACATAAAACTCAATCATAGTAGTATACACACTAATATATCACAATTAAAATTCAATGGTAACCACTAAGTATACCCACTAAAGGTTTAAAATTCGAATTTAACCAAAAAACATGTGTTTTCACACTTAAGTATACATTTTTTCAAATAAATCGTTTGATCAATTCAAGTTCAATATAACATATTCAATAAATCTGCAAAAATATGATATAAAAAAGAAAATCATGAAACCCATATCCTAAACATATAATTAAAATAAATTAATTTATTAATTGGATTTCCCTATCTATGTAATTAACAACTCACCCCATTTCTAGTTTAACAATGATTATACAATGTAAATTCATATAGCCCAACCCATGGGTGGTGCTACGTTTTGAAAAAACTACCAATACATCACAAATGTAACTAACGACATCCCAAATAGTTTCATTTCCATTTTAGAAAAAGAACCTGTTTAATTTAAGTGACATTATAGAATATTTGATGGCTGGTACAATGTCAGCTAGGCCAATTGGGTACCTAAAACGATGGAAAAATTATAGACTAGCTAATGTAGCTCAGTAGTAGAGTGATTTTCTGGTATCAACTGTTGATTCAACTCATATCAGGAAAAAAATTAATAACTGATGAAGATCATAAAAGTATTGAAAATCATCATTCATATAAATAGTGTTTCTGATAGACAAAGAATGAAAAATAAATAAAAAAGAAATGATTACTCCCTCATGTGGATTCAACGAGAAGATCCATGTTATAATTAAAGATTTGTTGGATATTTAGGATCAAAATCAAAAATATTCTCCAAGGGAGAGCTCCATAATGTGAGGTCCGCTATCTGGGAGAGTAAAAATGCGAATATGATTAAATATTAATTTTATTTGACAAGAAAAAGTAAATATAACCAAAATATCGAGGCTAACACATTTTGAGTTCATTATTTTTAAAATATTCACCAACCACTCGTGGTTATATATAGGAGAAGGGAAGATTCATGGTTTCCTCACATGGTTTGAATAACATTTCCCAAACATCACCAATACCCATTATAAAATATTTAGAGGTTTATGTGTGGTTGTGCGGCCCAAATAGAATGGTTTGGACTAAAATTCCATTTATTGTTCTTCAATGTATTACCTCACAATGTTTAATCTAACCGTGAATCTTTCCCTGCATGGTTTAATCTAACCATCTTCCATTCCATTTTCACAACAAAAATGGGTTCTATACTATAAATAATCCCCAAACACCCCTTATACCTCCACATCCACAATGTACATTCACATCATTCAATATTTCAACTTTGAAACTGAAAAAGAAGAGATATTTTCCTCATATGAAACCCAAATTTCTTACACATGACACGACTAGATCGATAGTGAGCCCTGAAACTCCACCATTATCCTTTTTGGGATATTCATTGCAGAATGTACAATATATACAAAACTAAATACCAAATAATTTAGTAATGAGTGTTCCATATGGCTAATGGTATAGAAGAAAATCAAAATTTTAACACATATGTGTATGATTATTTGATGATTTTATTAAGTTAATGATAAGTTAAATATTAAAATATTGAAGCATAATGTAAATATATATAATATATATTAATGAGAATAAAGGATACTACTTATATTAATGTTTAGAAAGAATTTTTATTGTGGAAATACATTCAATATTTTTATAATGGGGACAAATTTAAAATGTAAATATTGGGAGAAAGTCTGATATTAATGAATTTAGTGATCTAGATATAATATAGTAGGTAATATAATGGGGTCCACATGTGGTAGTTGGAATGAAATATATTTTTGAGGGACAACTATTAAAAAATTCAACTGGATATATAAGCCAATAAGAGAGATAATGTTTATTAACATCATGTCAGATGACACATTTATAAAACAGAATGATGAACATATATCTTAAAATAATGTAGTAGATGAAAATAATTCTACTAGATAAATTTAATTCACATATTCAAAAATAATGTACATATGTGAAAATATTTATTTGATATATCCACACCCATTAGCTAATGAAAACCAATTTTATGTAAATGTGTATTTATGAAAATAATGGAATTTTATTGTCTTGTATGAACGTATAATGTAAGACTAGTAGTGGATGGTTTAATAAAATAACAAGGTTTCAAATCTATATAATAATTCTCTCTAGTCACAATGTAAAAAATCCAAAATAAGTATTATTGAAATTTTAAAAATCCATTATTATTATATTTTGGAAAAATAGGATTAATGTTCATTTCTAAATGTGATGTTGGTTGAAGGGGACCATATAAAAAAACACAATGATTTTATCATGTAAAAGAGTTAGAAATTATTTTTTCATTATTGAGATCCATTTATGAATTGAAGCTGGAATCACAATAAAAGAATGTGAATTTATAAGAGTGAATGAAAATATTATTAAACGAATAAATCACCACGAAAAAATTGGTGATGTATAATATATACTAGTAATCATGATATATCAAGATATAGGTCAAGGGTTTCATAATCTAAGACAACATAATTATATTTTCATGGAACTCAAAAGGTAACATATATACAAAAAAATTTGTTTTCAACCAGTTTCACATTTTATTAATATCTCTAAAAAAGATGTTTTTATATACATAAGAGGATATATAATTAATTATTATTACAAAAATACACTTCAATAACGAGATCTTGCATTAATTTTGTGTTTTGTAGTAGGTTTGTTATTCTTATTAATTAAGCGTACTGGGAAAATACTATATTAATATATAAGAAGTAAAACAGAAATAGTAATAACATTACAATATTATGGGAATATGTACATGGGATATAGTCATTAAAATTGCGGTGGAATAAATTTTAGTCATAAATTGCTGATTAAGTTCCCTTTATGTGTTTCATATGATCTAATATCACATCACAACTAAGATAATTATCAAGAAAACATAATTATATCTTTTGGTTTCCAAACCTAAAAATACTGAGTTTGTGCTGGATTATACTATATATAATAAGTATTATAAATATTCAATGATTAATTCATGTTGTTGAAATAGTACATAGAATTTTATTAGCCATTTTGTCATGATTGTGATAAAATAAAAATAAATATAATTGAAAATATAATATTTTTATGTATTTTTCTATAAAACAGGCGATGATACATTGAGTAGTATAGCCAAAATGAAAAATATAGATTATCCCCATAATAAATCCTTAACTCATTAGAAAAGTGATATTATCAGGTGAAATCTAGTATTATGAGAATTTGTAGTAGTTTGATGATGAGAAACAGGGATTTAAATAAGAGAAGACTATATAGATTCAACTATTATGGGCACTATGATTTACATTTACATGTTTATAATTTGATATATGCATGTGTTTAGTCATACTAAAATTGTGTTCTTACAACGTTTTCCTCTGATTAAATGTTAATTTTTATAGAATATGTGACCTATCAAAGCATTATATAATTTACTGGATATAAAATGTAACCAAGATACTATGAATAAACTAATTAATACATGTCTTACGGTCTAGATACATTGTAATTATGGGGAAAAATGGTTTTCATAAAATCATGTTTTGTGGGGATCATATGAATTAATAATTATTCCCAGATAGTTTTTTTATTTATGATCATAAGTATATGAGATCATAATGGATGTCTAATGGATTGAAACATATTCTTTTTTTGGATTCATTGGTTATTAAAGTACTATAAAATGGGTATTAGTCTATTGAAGTGATTTCCTTTTATATTTTTTCAATTTTAGAATTTACATTGATTCATGGAAAATCCATGGCATTGATATGATGTTGAGCATAAGTTTGTTAGTAGTGTCAATGGTGGCACAATATTTTTTAAATGAAAAAAATATATTTTTTTCATTTGAGTTGAGGAAGAGATATATCATGGGATTACGATTACTTGGATGGTAGTAACTTCATTAAATTAATGGTCATAGTACATGAATGTGTATATGTCTATAAGTTGAATAATTATAAGACTAAATAAATGTTTTATGAAATAAGTGCATATATAAAATCATGAGATTAAAAAAACAAATATATGATTTTACAACAATCTTGTTTGTATGAGGTGTTCATCAATATAAAATACCTTATGAATTTTTGGGCCTAGATGACTATTGAGAAATAACCCATGGTATGTGTGTGAAATGTAAAAATATGTACATAAGGTTTTATAGGTCCAAATTATTTTTTTCCCCCAAAGATCATAAAATTAAAGTGAATAGATTTTACAATGAAGAGGGACCCACATAGTTGGGAATTATTGACATAAAATTGGGAATGATCATAAGTAAAATAATTATATTATGTTTTTGAAATTTATTTTTATTTTTATTAAATTAATTTCTCAATATAATAAAATGTTTATCTCATTTGAAAGTTTCAATGAAAAAAAATTAAAGAAACAAATCATCTTAATGTTTTCTTAAATAATTTGATGAGTTTATAATATCAGTTAATGATTTTTTACTTTATCACATCATCTGGTCAAGTGTTATAAGTGTGTGATAAAATGTTCTTGACATTTATAAAATTAATATTTATGTTCTAAGTGTGAAATATTGTCTAAAATGATGTTTATAAGTTTCTTAAGAAACAAGTAAAACTATGTAATGCATAACATAAGTATAAAAGATCATTTCAGCTTTATGAATAACCCTCTCTATCATTTTAATTAATTAAGAGATTGTAGATCTCTTCTAAACCCCAATAAATCATAGATAGAGTGATAATATGAAGGAACTACCTGGTTGATCAATAACTTTTAATGGACTAAGGACACATTCTCAATGTGATCGAGGAGTCCTCATAAAAAACATATATTCCTCAGCCTATAATCTAAAAATAAAATATCGATGATCAAATAGTTCTTGTAACATCCCATTAATTATATGAATATTATTCTTTTTCATTATAATTTTATTCAAATATATATTTTATATGTTATATAGACTTATGTGTTATTTAACATAAACTGAAATGTTTTCCATAATCAAATTTGGTTTTTTAATTAACATAAATTGTTACCATTAATCTGTTAATGAATTTTTATGTATTTTAGCATATTTATAATCTTCTAATAAATTTATTTTTTTAGGGAAATATTAAATATATGATTCTTTAATTAAAATAACACTTTTCCAAAAGACATGTTTTAATATTATGAGTTTTGAATACATTATTACTCTGAAATAATAATTAATTTAAATATATTGTAATGAACTTTTTGAAACCCACATATAATTAATATGTCATAAAAGTTATTATTTTTATTATTCTTTTATTTTGATTTGTAGAAATAATGTATATAAAATTATTCTTTTCAATTATATATTTGTTTTCATTTTCTTATAATTATTTTCTACTTCAGATATCATATTTTAATTCCTGTAATTATTTAAAATAACAATTATTTGTTTTAGAACTATTACTGTAAAATATTTAAAAAAATGATTCTTTTTGTATTTTTCCTTAAATATATGTCAATTTAAAATTATCAATATCTATATAAAACTAATATTTTTAAAATAATTTTAATAATTATACTTAAGAATTTGAAAATGTAAAATATTTTGTTGTAACTTAATACATTATTATATTAAAGTAAAAAATGGTTAGTTGGAATGAAATTATTTATTTCTCATTGTAATTAATTTATGTAATTAATACATTTTGAAAAAAAATTCAAATCTATTTATACAAATAGGGGTGCCATCATCAATTTTTTACGACCCAAGTAGGTCGACGATGTTGATAGGTCATCCCTAGCCAATAATAAGTTGTAGAAATAGACCACGTTAAATCTAATGAAGTATAGACCAGGATAAATGTCGTGGAGAGATGTATATTCATTGTCATAAGTTAGGTGGGTCGCATCCCGCACGTATTGGTTATGAGAAACTCTTGATGGGCCCATGTATAATGAGGTTCAAGGGAAAACCCCATTACAATCATCTTTCTAACTACCAAGAGTAATTATATTAAATTCCATCACTATCTTGATGTTATAACTGATACAAGGATCCAACTCAAAGGTTATATTCAGCCACTATTAAAACATCTCTGTAGATAATGTTTTTAATAATTTTATCTTAGTCATCCGATCATTGCCACATAGTATTATTCCTTTCAAACTCCTTCTCTTTCTCCATGCATAGATTCCCCAGCATGACTAGTCTATAAAAACATCACCATCATAGAATATTACATACAAATACTCTCTCCCCATAAGGATATTAAATCATTGGACTTCATCATAAAATATTATTCCACTATGAATTTCTTCATAGTGACAAGACCAGACCATCATCCTATCTTCCCTGGTGTTTGATATATATCCCACTTCAATCACTACTAAAAACTCATGATTCTTCATGACCCTTGAAAAGGGTGGATTAAATAAAAAATATATTTATTTAAATTCTAATCATGTATTATTATTATTTTAAATGAAATTGAATCATTTTTTAAAATGTCGTTTCGTTGAATCGTTATACCTAATGATATAATTTTTATACACACTTAATGATACCCCAAGCTTATAGGCAACTGATTAAGGGTCTTCAACCATCATATTCAAAACCCATGTTTCACATTGAAGATAATGACACAATGATACACTATATATATATATATATATATCATATTCAAGAGGTTATTCCACTAGAAGAAGAATCTCAAACTGATACACTCACACAATATCACCCCTTCTCTCTTTCCTAGTTTTAGTTCACTAAAAAGGATAAACCCAAAATTTTGGATTACAGTTAGTTATGGGTATATTTATGTATTTAAAATTTCAAATTTCAACGCTGTATTATTTAAAAATTATTTGAATTTTTTTATTTATATAAATTTTAATTATATTTGGAGGCAATTTGAAATTACTCAAAGGGTTGTATATTATATTCAAAATTAGAAGTGTTTATATAAATATTTTATGTTTATGATTTTGTTCTATATATGTGTGTGTGTACATATATGTATAGATTACATTATTATTGGATGATTTGAATCAATAATATTTCATGTATGAAAATTTACGGAATTCTGAATTATTATCTTACACAAGTGGATATATTAAAAATTTATTTTTATTTGATGATAAAATTATTTATTAAAAATTTATCATATTTTAATTTTTGGTGAAATAAATAATTTTGAAATAAGATTACATGTAATGTGAGTTTTATATTTTTTTGGAAATTGTTATGATATTTAATATTTATTGATCAAATTGTTATTTTGGTTGTCAAATATATGTTTAAATTTACTATTACCTTATTTGGATGATTTACACCTGTATACTATTATTTTATTTATAAAAAACATGTTTCCAAACACCTTATAAAATTGGTAACTCATTTCATTATTCATGGATGGGTTGTAAATGAAAAAAGTTATCATTTTATATTATTTTTCAGTAAAATTTATTTTATTAGTTTATGAATGAAAATTGTAATATATCTGTGTTAATTATTCCTTCATTAACATTCAATAAATTTATACAAATTCAAGTATTCACAATATTTCGTTACACCTAATATATAGTTTGTTTTCTAATGTAATTACATACACACACATATATATTTATAAATTTATGTAATTATTTAAAAATACATATTCATGTCTGGAAAGGCCAAACTCCCATGAATAATTCATCTAAAAAGTAATGTTCGTAATGTTTGAAATAATTTTTTCTAATTAAATTCATAAAAATAATAGGGAATTAGGGTGTGAACCCATGCCTCTCTAATAGGTTGGTCCAAAGAGCTTTCAATGTGTCAAGTACCCCGATGGTTTTATTTTTAAATCTTGAATAATATTTTATGGAAAAACATAATTTTTTCTATTAAATTAGTTTTCAATGTGTATTTATTTTCAACGGTATTATAATAATGTTAAAGCATAATAATTTTCCAATTTTTTTTTATAATTATTTTTCAATGTAATTTTTAATGTATTCTCTTAATGTATGTATATTTTGAAAAAGACTTTTCAAAATGATGACATTCAATATTATAAGTATTTTCAAACAAATTTGAAGAGTATTATCAAATTATATAGTTCTATAATTATATAAATTGTATTTTTTGAGATGTATATAAATGAAATATTTATTTTCCTATATTAAATACGTTATAAAATGATATTTCAAAATGTTATCGTCAAAATGTTTTTTCACATGATTTTAAGAACCCCTTATTAGGAAATTATTCTCACTCTATGTTTTTTATTATTGTTTTAGCATATTTTTGAGTATATAAAATGGAATATATATTATAATAATGTAAAATGAGAATAATCAAAAAAAAATAATATTTAATTATTGATTAAACTATGATAATCTGTAATAGTATTCTGTTTCTTCCACGTACATAACAAGAGAATATCATGGATGTTTCAGTGACTATATTTTTAGTTTCCTTAATAAAAAAATATATATATATATATAATGTTTGTTTGCTAAATCTGTATTAATGGGTCTCAATGCATTATAGTTGGTGTTACAAAAAGAATTTATAAAACAAGGGATATTAATATGATTTGTGGAATGTAAGCTAAGTTATAATTTATATTCCATTATTAAAATCTCTGTTTTAAAAAAATTCATAATGTGAAAAATTAATTACAGTTATATATATAATTTTTACATCTACAGTAGTTAAATAACCTGTAAGAATATAGAAATACCACTATTATAGTTTTCCTAAATTTAAAAATTAAAATTTATTATTTACTTATTCATGAAAAAATAATTATGGTGATGAAATTCTTTTAATGGGGTAAAATGTATAACCCAAAAAATAAAAATGGTATTTTTTTATGTGTGTTTAAATCATTAGTTATATAATTAAAATAAAGTGATGTATAATTTGACGTGAAATTTAATTTTTTTATTTAATCAAATTTGGATTCATTTATTAATTAAGGTAAAATATGAACTTTATTCTATTTAAAAAGATGTAAATATATTTATATATTTATATTCATTAATAAAATTTAATTTCATGAAATAAGATCAAAAATAATATTCCTTACTAACTTGTGATTTTTCCCATACTCATGTTTTATTAGTGTGTGTATTAAATACATTACTAATTTTCAACAATAAATAATTTACGTATATACTACTTTACATTAATAACTCCATATATAATTTATAAGTAAAAATAGTTATTATTATTGTAATTTCTATAATTTTGATATTTAATACATATTCTGAAGAAATCATTACTTTTATATTTAAAATAATTTCATTTATAAACAATATATTAAATTTTATTTTGATTTAATATGATTAATTATGTAATAATATATTATAATAATTTTTTGTATTAAAACCGTATAAATAAAATATTATAATGTAATGATTCTTAAATACATTTTCATGAACAGTAATCAATTTAAAATTTTAAAATTTTTATTAAAATGAAATTTACAATAAAAATTTAAAATAATTCTTAGTAATCAATAAATGTAAAATGATATATATAAAGTTAATACATTTAGATTTGATAAAAAAATTATTAATGGTAATTTTTCTATTTTTAGTTCCTTTATGCAGTTCATAGTTTGTAAAAAAAATAAACAAGCCCTCTATGTTAAATAAGTTACACTCAATTCATTTGTGGGACCAAGTGGGTAAACCAAGTTGATTGGCTAACCCTAGGCCATCTTGGGTAGTAGTAGAGGATCGATTTTATATACATGTCGCATAGCCTAGGATAAATCTCCCGGGCTAGTGTATAGTCATGTGCATATGGTAGGTGGGTAGTCAACAATGTGTATATGTAGGAATTTTCTTTACCACATGTATACGTTTTTTAGAGAGGTGACCCCCTTACAAGCTTCTAAGACAAAATCAAGACCAATTATATTATATACCATCACTCTCCAAAATTTAAATATGATCTATGGCCCAAACACAAAGGGTATTGTTGACCCGCTGTTAAAACATCCATTAAAATTAGGTCCATTCAATCAACCCATCAAAGCAGTCCAATCACCCTCATGTTTCATTCATCCCCATGACCTAACATCCATGAAATTTTTTGACATCTCCCACCAACTCATCAGAAGAAACCATCTTCATAAGTGAGTCTTCCGTAAAAAATCCCTTTTCACTATATGTATAAACCTACATAGGGAATCCTTCATACAACAGAATATGAGACTTAAATTTTCTATAGGAAAAAGAATATACTTTTGAAAGATATTTCATTGTGTTTTATTTATAATCCATAGTGATCACCATTTTCAACTCATTATTCTTGAGGAATCATGGGATCGTTGGATTTAATAAAGTATATATTTATTTGAATTGAAATTTATGTCCTAGATTTTTTCATAAAAAATGGTCTATTTTTTATTCCATGATTCATAATATGATTATACACAAATAATTGTTTTTAGACCTATATTGAGACCTCCCATTTAATATACAACTTTTTGTAGGTCTTTAATATCCATCTTCAAAAATCCTAGATTCTATAAGAATCTCAAGCTACCATAAAAATCAATGTTTATATATAAATCGTCTTATAATGTGGATAACCTTAAATGATAAAGCTCTAGCCAAAACCCTCTCCCTTTCTTCCACCATCTACCCTACCAATATCCAGTACCCTAATGTGGAATAAACCCATCAATTTGGTTATAATTAATGTACTGTTGTATATATATATATTCATATATTTTAAAATTTCATGTATATATTATGTTATCTTTAATTTACATGATTAATATTTCTAAAATTTTCAATAATATATAAGGGTAATTTAAAATTATTTTAAGGAATATATGTTATTATAAAAATTATAGTACTTAATTTTATTATATTTTAATTTATTATATGTATTTGTATATACATGTGTGTGTATACACACATTCCATTATTGTTTCATGACTTGAATACATAATATTTCATTTATAAAATTTCCCCTAAATTAAAATTATTATCTTACTCAAGTCAATACATTAAAGATTATTTTTATATGATGAAAACTTGTTTTAATAAATATTTAATTGAATATAATTTTATATGTGTAATTTAATTTCTCCCAAAAATTTTATTTCAAGATAATATAACATTTTTTAGGTAATTTTCTTTTGATTGTTCATATTTTAATTTAAAATTAATAAATTGTGTATAATATATTAATTTAAAATAACTATTATTTTATATGGATGAATTATATGTTTATTCTATTATTTTTGAAATATAAATTATATTTACAGTCTCCTTCAAAAATGGTATTCTCATTTATTTATTCAAGGTTGTATTATGAAGAAAATGTTTATCATTTTATATTCTATTTCAATAAAATGTATTTTATGAGTTTAGGAATGAAATTTTAATTACACAACAGTTAATCATTCCTTAACTGAAATTCCATTTATTTTAAAAAATTAAATTATATTGATATTTAGATCCTTGAAATATCGAAATGTTTTCGAATGAATGTAAATTTATGTATATATATATTTTTTAAAACTTGAAATAATTAATTTTCATGTTTTATAAAGAATATTATATTGAATAATATATATAAGGAGGAAATCTAGACAACATTTTAAAAACATTTGGTACATTAAATTTTTTAAACATGATAAGGTATTGGTGTTTGAACCCATACAATTATAATTGGTATTCCTAAACAGGCTTCAGTGTTTTGAATAGTTCCATGGGTTTATCTTCCGTTCCATCATAATATTTCATGAAAAATTAGAGGATTTTTTTTAGAAAATAATTTTTCAAGTTTATGTATTATAAATGATATTTAAATATTTTCAATGTATTAATGGTTTTAATGGTGTTTTCAAAATTATCTTTTAGAGGAATTTTATAATTATTTCATTTAAAAGATTTAATATTTTGGAATGGTGTATTTAAAATTATGAATTTCAATGTTATAAGTATCGTTATATAATTTTTAAATTATTTTCAATAGATTAATTTTAATATACATGAAATTAGAATTTTTTTATACACACACACACACATATTTAATATTCATTTTAGTATAATAGAAAATACTATCAAATAAGATTTCAAAATTTTATTTTCCAAAATGTTATTCAGTGGAATTTAATAACACCATATTTTGAAATTATTCCCACTCATTGTTTTTGAATGGGTTTTTGGATATTTTAGAGGATTATATAGTTATTATTTTAAATTTGGATCTAGGAGATGAACATTAAATTAAATATATATATAATTGTTTCTTGAACATTGATATTATGTAATAGTATTCCTTATCCTCCAAATCCAAGATAAATAATGTTCCAAGATGTGTAAATGATAATATATTTACCTGTTATTTTATAATATATATATACATAATTTTTACTTAAATTATAAATCATGTGTCTTGGGGAATTGCATATATTTTGAATGTTTTTATAATATAGAGTAACCATATATTACCACAATTGATCGATGACATTCCAATGGTGATTAAATCAATTTAGTGATTTATAATAAATTATGAATTGTTTATGGTTTTGTTAAAAAAAATTCATACTTAAATATAATTTATAATGTTTATATGAGAAATCATAGAAATTTGTTCTATGGATTAAGTGTTATTAACTTGAATCAAAACCCAAAATTTTATATTACATAATTTTCCCTTTTTCTACGACCAAGGTTACATTAATAATTGTAAGGGAAAACTCCAAATTATTTAGTTCATAAACATTAATTTTGTAATAAATTTTTCGATAATTTTGATATAATATTTCAATGTAGCCCAAAAATAGTAGATTATGTGATGATCAAATTTTTTATGGACCTAATTTAGAAAACTAAAAATAGATGAAATTTAACAATAAATTGTGATAAAAATTTTATTTTTAATTGTTGATTAACATTTATTGAATCTGATATGTTTGATTTATTATCTAGTTTTGTTGAGTGTATGTTACATGTAAGCTGATGATATCAGTAATTATATGGATTAGTTTTGTGGAAGAACCCATATTGCGTAAGATTAATGATTATTATGAATGGTAAAAATATAATATTTTTATATCATTGTAAAATATGAAAATATAAAAAAATAAAAAAACATTATTTTTCCTAGTTTCCAAATGACAACAATGATGATAACACTATATTCAGAATCAGTGGCCTGGTTATCCGTTGAATTGAATATATATATACTTAGATATATTTATATATGGTTTAATTTATAACTAATCACACACACACACATAAATGTCTATATATATATATATTATTTATATTAAATTTTATATGTTTGTTGCATTTAAGGAATATGATTTCCACCAAACTAAACTTATAGTTTGAACACCCCAACATGATCCAGGTAAAGTTAGTTTAGATATGATATGTAAAACCAACAAGACCATAAAATTCACTAGACTAATATGCAAGGATCTTATTTAGGTCAAAACTAACTCAATAAATTTACAGAAAAATTTAGAGATGATATTTTATTATCTATAATTTTATAAAATTATATTAGGAGCCATCATAAATATCAACAACTAACTGAAATTTTTTTAATGATGGATAAAAAATTAAAAATAACATTGACTGAAATTTTTAGAAATTTGATCATATTAATGAAAACTAAAATCATGTTGATTGATTATTAGAAAATACAATGGCATTTTTTTGGAATACTATTTAATTAATATAATTATATATTTGATTTAGAATGTATAATAATAATTTTTATTTTGATTACATGTATATAATCCAACCGCCTTGAAAACATGAAAAGATATATATTTTCACATTTTAGTGATTTATTTTAATTTATCTCCCTAATTTCCCATTTAGTATGTGGGACTATAAGCAGTAATGATTGAATGAGTTTGTGTAAATTTGATTTAATTAATTAGATTATATAAACCAAGAATGTTATATGCCTTAGATTTGATGGTTTATCAAATTGAGGTATATATAAACTCAAGGAATTCTCCATAGCACTCCATTAATAAATTATTTTATTTAAATATAGACCAATAGTAAAAGACCAATTATCACTCTACTTTTTTTTAAATTTTTATTATCATCGATTATTAATTTGAAAATTTGTGTTTCTTATGTGGGACATAATTAAAATACTCTCATTGAAAATTTTAACATATGAGGTATTTGGTTTTCATTTAATTAATGGTTAATTTGTTAATTATCATAGTGAACATGAATTTAACATTTAAAGGGATTTCTTTAACTGAGATAAATTAGTAAATCCTTCAAATTAAATATTTTAAAATTAAACAACAATTATAACCTTAATTTGGACACAACCAATTTATTACGGTTCTTTTGAACCCTTTTTTACAGTATATAATACTATCAAATATTTCTTTTGAGAGTGTTTTGTATACAAAAAACAAATTTGTGGAAAATAAATAAACAAAGCTAGATTGTGGAATGTTTATAAGAAATTAATTAATCTATTTGAGGTAATTATATATAAGAGATAATTTATAAGTCAACATGTCATGGAGTCACATGTTAATGTGGTGGGATAGTAGATAGATTTCCACAATCTCTCAAATAAGTATTGTTTCCACATCATTGTATACAAAGAGATGTTTAATTATCATTTCCATTAGAATACAAGAGTGAAATACCATGTAGAATCTATTAGTTGAAGGATTTATTTACTTATTGAAATAATAGGATAAATTTAAATTTATAATATAAAAATTCTTTCAAGTAATCATGATAAATTATTAATCTTATTTGTTGATGTGATTTTAGATCAAATTGGAAAAAACACCAACTCAATTTCAGAGCGATTGTTTTTTAAAAATTATAATATCATAACATCCAATGACATCTTGGAATGGTATAAGAACCTGATCATAACAATATAAAATTATATGGAGATTTATGTCCTAGAAACCCCAAAAACTGTTTATCCAAACCAAGGTGGCTATAATGATAATTAAGATCAATACATGATTAATATAGATTATTCTATCGACACTATTTTGTTTATGTTGTCATTCATGTCTAGTGTTTTTCTAGAAAAAGCGTTATGACAAAGATACAATTACCAAATTTTATGTTCTCCAAGTGTTCTAGTAGGAGAGAGCTTGTGAATAACAATTTGAGATATATTATTCTCAATATAGATGTATGATAGTACATGGTAATACATAAGTACCTAATATGATCATGATGACTAGCTATATTGATATACTATACACTATTGGGTTGAAAAAACTAATAACTATAAATCATATTCATTATTTCTCCTATATCATAAAGAATATATTTATTTATAGATAATTATAATATAAATAATATTAATATGTCACTACATAAAAGGTTGGATTTATATTTCCAATATGACAAAGATATGATGAATTCAAACACATAGGTCTTTATGGTCAATAACGAGTGAAAAGACAATAATACAATGTTAAAGGCTAAGACCCAGTCAATGACACCAATGATCCACCCTTCCATGAATCCAACGATATAGTGGTATAGAAATGGGAAGGATAAGTCAGTATTGATTGTGGATATAAATGATATTGGAATTTCAATTTCATATCTCGGAACATATAGCAGTGTAATTCTCTTTCTTAACATATATTGGTAATTTTATGTAATAAATATATATCAATGATTATTTTATTGGTTATAAGATGTATATTACACATTTTATATTAAATAGTGGACAACATAGATTTAGTACATTTACAAAGGTAAATGTTGATCTCAAAGATAGAAAAAGGTCAAGACTATTGTTATTAGAGTATATATATTTTCAACCACATTTTACCAGTGACATAGTTAAAATACCAAAATATTTTTTTTATGTTCACTATATTACAAAAACCATATTCTAAATGTATGTTTTCATAGAAGAAGATTTTATTTTAGGTTTTTTAGGTATAATTTTTTGACATATTAACAAAAAATATGTTATGGAATGGGAAATAAAAACGATGAGTTATATAAAAGTGAAATAGAAAGTATAGTTTGTTAAATAATTAGATAATCTAGTAAGAATGAATCATATCATACAAGAATATAGAGATTCAAGATAGGTCATGTATATAAAATACATTTTTGAAAAATAAATAAATATCTGTATTTAGACTCAGGTGAATAAACTAATTTTGATTTATGTCACACATATTTATAAGGAAAACATAACAAATAACCTTTTAGTGTGAATATAGAAACTTCCAACAAAACATTATAATTAGTTCATACTAATGTTTGTGGAGTATTTACATACTGTAAATGGGGGGTTTTCCAACATATATATATTTATCAATGACTATAGTAGATATGGATATATCTACTTATTGATGTATAGGACCTATTTCTTTATCATTTTTCTAGAATACAATAACAATTTCAATTTTAAATTTGTTTATAAATACTATTAAAATATACACAGACTATGGTGGATAATATTTTAATAAATTATTGATCTGAAATTTAATGGATATTAGTATAATATACCTTCATTATCCCCCTTATAAAACCTAGTGGTGTCTTATTAAGGAATGGAGGAATTAGACCCACCATGTTATTATAAGTTGAGGGATTAGTCTTGTTACTTGATAATTTTTCATTTTGGGGCATGTATTGTAGACATAGACATATAAAAAAACTGAGAACAAAATAATTTTGAAAATTTGATTCCATACGATTTATGTTATGAAAATAAATCTAGTCTGTCAATCATAAATGTTATTGTATGTGAGTATTTTTAAAGTCTTTACCTTGTGAAAATTTATTATCTTAAAGAATAATTGGAATCCATTTTGTAATCATAAGGACAATAAATAATATTATCTATATAAACCCATAGAGGTAGTGATGATTTTGGAATTAAATGATACATTTATACAAAATAAAAAAATTACCAATGGAAATAGTTGGAGGAATATCAGTATTGATGAAGTTAATTCTCCGCGTAGACAATTGTTGATACAAGATATACATCACAAGATATAGTGGTGGAGAAATAGGATCTGGAGACACATTTACTATGTTCGTACATTAGAGATGTTAGTAAACAAGTAAGATATGGATTTATTTTGACTAATTATGATGACACATTACTATAGGATAATGATGAATGTCTCACAAACAAGGAAGTAGTTTATGGAATGTATGTTGCTGGAAGGCCATTAATCATGCATTCTAATAATGAGTTGGTGTAGTAAACTAATTTTTGGATTTTAGTATTCCCAATAGATAATGTAAGTTGTATTAAGTGTAAATTTTTATTCCGGAATAACATGTATATAAATGGTGAAGTGATTATATATAATAAAAATATATGAGATAAATATTTTTGAAATATTTATGAAATTTATTATAAAGAAACACTCTCTTCTAGTTGATATGTAGAAATATATAAAAATCCACATTATATAGTAGTATTCTGTAACGCCCCGACCCCAGTTACCCAGATTCAGTGCATTATTACATAACATTGGCATGATAACAAGAAATATCAAGTCTTGAAAGACGGATTAGTTTAGTAGCCTTAGAAACACTGGATACATTCATAAAGTTTTACATTACATCAAAAAAAACATCTTGTCTTCATATCCCCTCATACTACCCCTGCAGGTCATTCATAAATTACTTTTTCATAATCTTGGGAAAAATAAACAACTGAAAGGGGTGAGATCAGATGCTCAGTAAAGATAACATTATAGTAGATGTTTTCAGAGATAAGCATAAACACTTAAGGTGATTTATAACTAAAACAAAAGCCTTTTAAACTTGATCTTTAGTATAAAATGGAAAAGATAAAATGAAATAATGCCATTTACTTATTCATATGGATATTAAACTAGTCTAATGATCACATGCAATATCAATAACCACTTTCATAATTATAGAATGCATAATGCCAAACCATCATAACCACATAGCCAAGGCCTCGTGCCAAGACTACAAATATGATTTTTCCATGGCCTTGTGCCAAGACACTAGCTTGTCTCATGAGAACTACCGATGCATCGAGGAGCTATAGCGGGCTCCACCCGTCACTTATTAAGTCCAATGCATTCCTCATATTAATAGATTTGAACATAACATAAACATTCGTATTAAAACTAGCATAAGAAATGTCAATACTTTAACCACAAACCATGAATGGTATAAAAATAGCACATCCACAGTTTAACATAAATCATTCGATGCAATATAGAAGATTTTATTTTATCACATTATACTAAATCAAGAATAATTAAGTATGTTGACATAGATGAATTTAATCATCAAAACTATTTGAGGGAGATATCCCCCTTTTTCTTGAAATCATTTAAAAGGCACACTATTTGTTAAGAATCCATTTAAAAATAGATTTTTGAATCAAAGTGTCCCATACCACTTTGAAACTTTTTAAAAGGTGTTTTAATTTTAAAACATTAGTTTCCATATAATTAAATCCTTAAAACCATTTTTAAAACATGTAAATTAATGAGAATGATTTAGATGAATAAGTCATTAAAACATTTAAAAATGGTATTTTAGTTAGAGAATCTAACCAAAAGAGAGACACTTGAATACAAATAATTGAGGTAATAAAAACTTTTTAATATCATGTGAATAAAGGGATTCGTGATATACTATGTCAAAGTACATTATATACACCACATAAAAGTGATTTGGTGTATAACAACAAAGAAATCTCAATAGAATTTAAGTTGAGATGAAATCTCTCATAAAGGTCATATAATTAGGTAAAGGACAAATCAAAGACATAGTTATGTGTGAAAAATATAAATACACTAAATATGATTGGATATTCAGTTTAAAACAATCAAATGATATTCACACATAATCTTGTAAAAATAACACCAATGAATTGGATGTTTAACTCAACAAATGTATAATGAGTTAAAATTACTCTTATCAAATTCATATCGATGACTTGAGAAATTATCAATGGAGTGATTATGTGTATCAAAAGTATATCCACAGAAATGGGGAGTGGATATTATGACATAAGAAAATGAATAGTTATTCCACACATAATCTTGGAGTAAAATAATCAATGAGGATTGCATAAAGCATAATAAATGGAAATGGAAATTTCGATTTCCCATATCGATTAGGTAACATACGAAACATACATCCATGAAAGAAGGATCAAACAATGATGATGTAAATACCCATAAATTAAAGTATATTACAAAATGTGTACAATCATGGGCAGTACACATACTCCACATGAAATAATTAAGTGGTGAACAATGGAATTATCACGAAATTAAGAGTGAGTTAAGAAACCCTTTACCTTGTACGTTTCCTTAGTTGGGGGTAGTCTAAACTCATTTATAATGTTTAAATAATTGTTATTAAATAATTCATGAATCATATACACTAATATGATATCATATATGATCTTTTAACTTTTCTTTGTTAATAATATCTTAGAATTATCATCGTTTCAGGTGTTAACTTGCTCGTTTTCTTTTATATGTTTTGTTACGTAATCTATGTTTTCCATGGATAGGTTGTATCTTATTCATATCCATAATTATATAAAGTCCTTAAAAATTATTTTTAAATCATCAAATGATAATTATACTTGAATGGATATGATAGAGAATAAATCTCATCACGTTCGTGGAGACGGTAGTCCGTACGTACGCACGAGCGACAATATCATTCTTTTGATATTAAAATAATATATTATTGGATTGTATATCATATATACCGAATCATTATCATGTTATATTTATTATTTTCATGAGATACACATCATTATTATACCCACCCAAATAATAATATATTGAATAACAATTACACCACGACGTGGAGACGGTAAGTCGTACGTACGCATGTATGGTGACATGTTATTCAATGGGTGGATAGAATACAGAATATTGTTGTACCATATTTTTAATAACATCAATGTATATAAAAGATACTGGAGTTATTATTTTATAATGGTAATAACAAAGAGTGAAGAAGTGGAAGAAGAAATGAACTTGAAATGGGGTGGTGAAAACATTACCTCTTCTTCGGGTTCTTCCTTTTGATTTGATCAAAAGGGCTCCATAGGTTAGCTTTCTGATCAAACTAATCCCTCTAGGTTGTAGTGAGGGAAGTTGATAGAGTATTTGGGCAGGGTTTGGCCGAACCAAAAGGCTTTGGAGGGTTGAAGAAATGAGAAGGAGGAGTGCCCTTTTATAAAAGGGGAGAGGGGCACCTTTGGAAAAGCTAAAAATATTAATTTATAATAAATTCATATTCGGATTATAATGGATAAAATGTTGATTATTCAAAGGTTAAGGTTGGGATAGGTAGAAAACCATTCAACCAATAAAATTTAGATAGGTTTGGGTCACTATATTAACCTTATCATTTAGTTTTATCTCTTAGTTAATTAGTTTGACATTTTCCATGTCACTTTGTATTTTTATATTATATAGTTAATAAACATACTATATACATCAAAGATACACCCAAGTGGTCAATTAATGATATAAATATCATGATATATGTCTCTTTGCCGATCTTTAGATTTTTAGGAATTTAATATCAATTAATAATATAATATTTGTTTTAAAAACTCTTTTATGTCAATTTTGACACTATTCAATTATTGATTTTTGTGAAACTCATAACAGAATTATTACTTCCCAAAAAGTCAATTAAATCAATACTAATTTGTCATAGTATCCTATAAAATTAGTGTAATTCATTAAAAGTCTTAAATTATATTTATTTGGGTATTTATAATATCAATTATTTTAATTTTTCACTATTATGGTAAATACTACATCATCATTGTGTCATAAATATATTTAATTATTTAATTTTTAAATATTATAAATAAAATATAATTATGTAGGAAATCTTATTAGATTTCTAATGAATTTTTACAATCTAATTTATCTTATGTATAACCCTATATTAAAAATGTTTTAGTAAATAAACATTGATTTTAACTCTTAACTCTTCTTTGAATTAAATAATAATAAATGTCCTAATCTAATCCAAGAGTACCTAAATGATAATATATTATTCCTACGGTTGTTTTTGGTAGAGATATACTTGTCCAATATAATTAGGATGTGTTTTAGAATAATATTAATATCATTTTTACCCTTAATTACCCTATTTACTTTTAACAGTGGTAAATAAAAGTAAAAAGTTACTATTCACCAAAAATTATTTTCATCTCATTGAACCACATTTTACATCTTGATATTAACTGTGTCTCTCGGATTTTCTAAATTACATTCATAGAATCAGTAAAATTATGTTTTTTGAAAAATTCAGTTTCTTTTAATTACCACTTAGTAGTTTCACTATTAATCAAAAATTGAAGTTTTTCAGAAAAATGCCAAAATTTCACCCTAATCTATAATTGATATTCTGAATTCAAAAATTATTTATATTTTTAAAAATACTAAAAATATAAGTTGCATTAATTAAATTTAAAAATAATTTCTGCTGTCACAACAAATAGTGTGTTTTTAAGAAACAATACATATCAAAAGATTGACAATTGTTTAGGTCAAATTTCAAAGTGAAATTATTTCTAATGAACACTATTAGATAAAATGGTAAAAATATATTCTAATTATACTTTAAAACCACTCAATAATATAATTTATCACTGCAAATTATTTTTATTTGAAAATTTGTTTTTAATTAAAATTTAGTAATTTTCACTATTTATCAAAATATATGTGTTATCCGAAAAGATCCAAAATTTCACCATAGGATAAATTTGATATTATGAATCCAAAAATGAAGTCCATTTTGAGAGATAGAATTTATAAAATTTCAAAAAGTAGGTATTACTATTCATAACTGCTATTTTGATTGGTTTTGGTGTGTTAGAATCTTGAGGTTGCGTACAATGCACGCCATTGCATTATTCGAAGGGAAACGTACCATGGAATATTGGGGTGTTACATTCTCCCCTCCAATAAATTTCTTCCACACAATTTTAAAAATTGTGCTTGGGAATATAATCGAAAGTCCGACATCGGAAAAAGATTCAATAAAACTATCACTTTAAAAGAAAGAATGAAAAGTATAAAGGTCACCAAGATATCCCATACTCGGATTCCATGTAGGAAAACATGGATGTGGATGATAAACTAAGTGTAATGTTCTGATGGAGAGGGATAGAAATCATGATCAGGAGAAAGTTAACAATAAGAAAAACCACAAACTTGTGTTGGCACAAACGACCATTATTCTCCTAGTAGGAATGTAAACTGACAACATTTTTTCGTTTTAAGTTACATTACATAAGGATGAGAAATTCATTTATGATATTGACTAAGAATATAAATATATATACTTACATTTTATGTAGAGTTTCATTCATTAATAAATTTCCACCACTAACTCATTTTTTTAAACGATGAGTATTCAAGAAGACTTGGTCACACTAGAAGAGCTAGAATAAACATTTATAGAATCACATGATCCATGTAGGATGAACTATATATTTACATTCTCTTTAGAGATTGATCAAAACCAAAATGGTTAGTACAAGATCTAATGATCCCCCAAAAGGATATTCCTTGAGATAAATAAACACTAATATTAATTTCCAAAATTAAACCAACAATACCCAAAAGTTAAATAAATACCACTCAATAATAAATTATCCTTAAAATACTTCAATATAATAAAAACTAATATTGAAAACCAAAACTTATTAAGAATGTAGTCTTCCACGTTAAATTGTATCTCCAAATGACATTAATTACTCTTAAAGTCACATACTTAAAAGTAATTAACCTAATCATTTCCATAAATAACCCAAATCATTATAAATCCACAATAAAAACATAGATAAAAATCCACCATTACTCCTCAAATGAAATCCTATACTATTCTATTTTCCTTGGGCATATAGTGTTCACACTAAAGTGAACTACTTCCAAAATAATATTTATCACTTAATCACCAACTCATTTTCCTATACTAAGGGTATTCATTTGATAAGAAATAAGATCCCAAATCCAATTATTTTTGATCAATAAAATCATTTTACTAAAAATAATAGTCACACTAACCAGGGACTTCACGTAGTCCAGTGGTAGGCGATAAATCCCAATTTCACTTTGGTAGTGGGTTCGATTCCCACAGCTTTGTCCGACACGACGGGTTGTCACACGGTCTTCGTGTTGTCCTTTTTCAAAAACTATATTTTATAACATTAACAAAATGAGATCAATTCCTCAAAATAACCATAACATAATTTAACCACAAATGTTATCTCATACCTTGCATTTTCATCCCATATTATAATAATTTGTAATTGCCTCAAACCCAATGATCATATAAATCCAAATGGTTATTTATAACTATATCCACAAGAGAAAAGATCATTCTTCCATAAATATCATTCTCACATGGCAAACATTAGGGTTACAAATACAAGTGAAAATTATTAGAAAGTAAACCCTTCAACATGGATCACTAATAATTTTTAATCATTTATCCAACCATTTATTTCCACATAGCTTCTTCTCTGACCAAGAAAATATCCTATAGAATATGACATTCACTCGGGTAATGGACAGGTCCCCTACATTTACGGAAAATGACTGTAAATGGATTCTTGGGACCATTTTTATCTTCTTCCATAGTACTCTTAATTTTTCTTCGGCAATTCTTCACTTTATGTCCTTTATTTCTGCACGTAAAGCATTTATTTGTCCCATTGAGACACTTTCCTAGGTGTCACCTTCCACATTTCCTGCATAATGGAAATTGAGGATTTCATTCTACACGGTCTCCACTACTGGAGCTCTTATCATTCATCGCCTTTCTCTTCTTTGTTGAGTCTGGTAATTGGTTAATAGATATATTGTTGATCATATTTTTGTAAAATTAATTTGGCATAAAGACAATATCTTTTACGCCTATCAATATTCCATTTTTTTCTCATTGCAACCACCATTCAAACCTTGTACATTATTCTCAAAGACACTATGAATTCCTTGGAATCCATCCATTGACTAAAACCAGAAAGCATTGTGTGAGTAATAGTAGTCATACAATCATTTAAGGATTATCATGTCACCATATTCTCAACTTGAAACACATTAGGATTAACCAAGGTCATTTACACTAATCATATATACATAATACTTTAAATCGGTTTGTAAAGAAAATGTAAATTATCCTAAGCATGTCCCCCATGAGTGTCGTAACCAAGAGTGCTGCAAGGCCCGTTGTCGTGCACCAGTTCCCGTTCGAGTCTATCTCAAAGCGATGTTTTCGTGTTTTACCCCTAGGTACATCTAATCCAGAGCCGCCTCTACCTGCTCATATCCAGACATGGATGTATTTCTCGGAAAACTCACAAAATCTCTACAATACCAAAATTCTAGGAAGTTCATCTATACTAATCCTCATAGTTTATCAAAGGTCTACGTGCTCTAATCAGTGTTTATGTAAATCTAGCTTCCAAGGTTTGTACTAAACTTCCTCTGATAACAACTGTAACACCCTGACCCCAGTTACCCAGAGTCGGTGCATTATTACATAAAATTGGCATGATCACAGGAAAGATCAAGTCTCGAAAGACCGATGTGTTTAGTAGCCTTGGAAACACTAGATACATTCATAATGTTTTACATTACATCAAAAAAACATCTTGTCTTCATATCCCATCATACTATCCCTGCAGGTCATTCATAAATTACTTCTTCATAATGTTGGTAAAAATAAAAAATTGAAAGAGGTGAGCTCAAATTCTCAGTAAGGATAACATTATAGCAGAAGCTTTCATAGATAAGCATAAACACTTGAGGCAATTTATAACTAAAACAAAAGCCTTTTAGACTTGGACTTCAGCATAAAATGACAAAGATAAAATGAAATAATGCTATTTACTTATTCATATAGATATTCTACTAGTCGAATGAACACATGAAATATCAATAACCACTTTCATAATGATGGAATGCATAATTCCAGACTATCATCACTACATAGCCAAGGCCTCATGCCAAGACTAAAAATATGATTTTTCCAAGGCCTTGTGCCAAGACACTAGTTTGACTCATTAGACCTACCGATGAATCAAGGAGCTATAGCGGGCTCCACCCGTCACTTATTAAGTCCAATTAATTCCTCATATGAATAGGCTTAAACATAACATAAACATTCGTATTAAAACTAGCATAAGAAATGTCAATACTTTAACCACAGACCATGGATGGTATAAAAATAACACATCCATAGTCAAACATAACTCATTCGATACAATATGGATGATTTTATTGTATCCAATTATCCTCAATCAAGAATAATTAAAGATGTTGACATAGATGAAAATAATCATCAAAACTATTTGAGAGAGATATCCCCCTTTTTATTGAAATCATTTAAAAGTCACACTATTTTCCAAGAAGCCATTTAAAAATAGATTTTTGAATCAAAGTGTCCCATTCCACTTTGACACTTTTTAAAAGGATTTTTAATTTTAAATATTTATTGTCCATATATATAAATCCTTAAAAACATTTTTAAAACATGGACATTATTGAGAAAGATTTAGATGAATAAGTCTTTAAAACATTTAAAAATGGTATTTTAGTTAGAGATTCCATCCAAAAGAGAGACACTTGAATACAAATAATTGTGGTAATATAAACTTTGTAATATCATGAGAATAAATGGATTCATGATATACTATGTCAAAGTACATTATATACACCACATAAAAGTGATTTGGTGTATAACAACAAAGAAGTCTCAATGGAATTTATGTTGAGATGAAATCTCTCATAAAGGTTGTATCCTTATGTTAAGGATAAATCAATGACATAGTTTTGTGTGACAAATATAAATACACTAAATATGATTGGATATTCAGTGTAAAACAATCAAATGATATTCACACATAATCTTGTAAAAACAACACCAATGAATTGGATGTTTAACTCAACAAATGGAGAATGAGTTAAAATTACTCTTATCAAATTCATATCAATGACTTGAAAAATTATCAATGGAGTAATTATGTGTATCAAAAGTATATCCATAGAAAAGGGGAGTGGAAATTATTACATAAGAAAATGAATAGTTATTCCAAACATAATCTCAGAGTAAAATAATCAATGAGGTTTTCATAAAGCAGAATAAATGGAAATGGAAATTTCGAATTCCCTTATCGATTAGGTAACATAAGAAACAAACATCCTTGAAAGAAGGATCATACAATGATGACGTATGTACCCATAAATTAAATTATATTACACAATGAATACAATCATGTGTAGTACACATACACCACATGCAATAATTATGTGGTGAACAATGGAATTCTCACGAAATTAAGGGTGAGTTAAGAAACCCCTTACCATGTACGTTTCCTTAGTTGGTGGTAAGTTAACCTCCTTTATAATGTTGAAATAAATGTTACTAAATTATTCATGAATCATATACATTAATATGATATCATATATGATCTTTTAACATTGCTTTGTTGATAATATCTTAGAATTATCGTCGTTTTAGGTGTTAACTTACTCGTTTTCTTTTATATGTTTTGTTACATAATCCATGTTTGTCATGGATAGATTGAATATTATTCATATCCAGAAAGATATCAAGTCCTTAAAAATTATTTTTAAATCATCAAATGAAAATTATACTTGACTGGATATTATAGAGAATAAATCTCATCGCGTTCGTGGAGACGGTAGTCCGTACGTACGCAGGAGCGACAATATAATTCTTTTGATATTAAAATAATATATAATTGGATTTTATATCATATATAAATAATAATTATCATGTTATATTTATTATTTTCAGGAGTTACACATCATTATTATTTTAACACCCCGAGATTTTATGAAAAATATTATTTTAATTTCATTAATGTCTTATGTTGTATTCTACACCAAGATTACCTTGCGCTATACGCAACACCGTATTAGCTTACAGTATACGTAACACTATTCTTGGACCGTGTTACACACAATTTTGATAATAGTTATTCTACGCAACATTGAGTATATATATATATATATATATTAAATGTATAAATGAAATATGGTTGGATTCTGTTATACGAAACATCGAAGGATTCTTTCACAACACGCAACCCTGACTTGGCTTGCATTACACGCAATCACGACCTTCCTCGATAGCGTGTGTTGTACGCAATACTGGGTTTTAATAAACAATGTTATATTATTATAATATTGTCATGAACTAGCCTTTATGAATAGTATTAACTATATTTTGAATTTTATAACATTATTATTCATCTTACACATTTCTAGAACATGGTATAAGATCAATATAATTTTTTCGGGTAAAATAAGTATTTTTCAAAAAATGTAGTTTTGCCGCCTTTTGATTGCGCACCCACATTAAATATGGTTTTTGACATGTTTATAAGTTCAATTTGACAAAATAAAATTCTTCTTTGGAATCATGAAATAAAAATTTACTTTGGATAAATTTTTCATATTATTCTGGTAACTTTCACATTTTAATGAATGGTAAAAACACGCTATATTTTAATTAAAAACAACTTTTTTCATCGTAATATCTTATGTGGTTAAATTATAATATTGAATTGTTTTAAAGTATTAATATAATATATTTTTACCATTTAATATAATGTATGTCATTAGCATTGATTTTACCTTGAATTCATAGGTTAAATCAATTCAATCTTTCGCAATGTTTTAAACAAAAAACCCGTTTTTATTCGACAACGGGATTAATTTTAATTTAATTTCTGCAACTTCTGTGTTTTGAATTTTAAAAAATGGATTCCATATTTGGAATCAGTGGGTCCAAATTATGTTAATAGGATACTTTTTATTTTTGGGAATTATGAATAGTAACTACGGTAAATTTTATTTACCATAGTTAAAGGTAAATCGGGTAATTAAGGGTAAATATAATATTTTAAAATTACCCTAAAAAATGTCAAAATCCTATTGGATGACTAAAAAACGACCCATATCACCTAATGGTTGGATTAGATTAATTTAATTAAATTTTTTCAATGAAAATAATTTAATTATTATTAAAACCAAAGAATGTGACAACATGTCACTTTCTTAAAGCTTATAAGTATAATAATTTTAATCTAGTGATAAAATTCATGAAACATCAAACTTTAATAGTCTCCAGAAATATAATACAATTACCTACATCATAGGAATTTATTTAGAATTTTTAGGGATTAAATAATTATCATTTATTATGACAGAAAGATGATGCAGTAATAGTTTTATTAATGAAATATTGACATAATTGATGTTATAAATGCCCAAATAAATGTAATTTGAGACTTTTTTTGATTTAAACTAATTTTATAGGTTAATAAGACATGGTATTGTTGATTTAAGTAACTTGGCTCGAACTTATCATTCTGTTATAAATTTCATAAAAATCATGTACCAAATAGTGTCAAAATTGACATAAAATAGTTTTTAAAACTAATATTATATTATTAATTGTTATTTTATTCCTAAAAATCTATGGTTCGGCCAAATGACTTAGATACGATTATATATATTAATAATAAACAACTTGGGGTTCTTTTGTCTTGATATAGTAAGTTTATTAACCATATAGTGTATGAAAACAAAAAGACACGGTAAAAGTTAAATTATTTAACTTAGAGTTAAATCTAATTGATAAGGTTAAAATAATAACCTAAACTTGTCTAAATCCTATTGGTTGATAGGATTTCGACCCATACCCACTTTACCTTCGAAATAAGACCCTTTGGAACCATTATAAACCGATTTTGACTTTAATATAAAATAATATTTTGAGATATTCCTAAGGTGCCCCTCTCCTCCCTTATAAAAGGGCACCTCCTCCCTCTCTTCCTCACACAACTTTGAGCCTTCAAGCTCGGCCAACCCCTGCCAAAATCTCTTCTCCACTTCCCTAGTATCATCCTAGAGGTCCTGGTCTTCTTCAAATACCATCCTTAGTTCTTTAAGTGGAGGTTAAGAAAAGGCGCGTCAAAAAAGAGGTAATATCCATTACCGATCTTTTTTAATTTCTTTCTTCTTCAACTTCTTCTTCTTTATTTGTTTCATGATAAAGTAATAACATCAGTATTACTTACATACTGATATGTTATTATAAATATGAAACAACCCTAATTCACCTTTTATCCATCCTACAGAAAAATGAAATCACCGCGCGTGCGTACGTACGGAATACTGTCTCCACGCCGTGGTGTAATCTATTTTCCACCATCACCTTACAAGGATGAGTATAATGGTGTAATGAGTAACTATATATGATTATTATAGAGTGATATTGATACTGAAATAGTATACATACACTTCAACATAATTCCACGACCATGGGAACAATATCATCACTCGTGCGTATGTACGGACTACCGTCTCCACGACGCGATGAGATTCATTCTCAATGATTAACCATTCATGAATGATTATAAAGTATATATAATATGTACTAGTGAAATATATGACATAATAATGATACTGGATTTATTTATATATTTATATGTATGTCATCTACTTAATTCCATTCAATTCAATAAGGAAACGAAAACAGCATTCATGCGTACGTACGGACTACCGTCTCCATGAACGGTGTATTTCGTTCCCTTTAATAATTTATTATATATATGTATGTCCTGAATATATATATATATATCATGTTTTATGTTCTGGAATTAAGTAATCATGATCTATGTAATCATATGAATAATTACAAGTCAAAACACGGACGATAAATGAAACAATTTTACCCAAAACGCTCTTTAACATGGAATTTACAAAAGAACGAGTAATATAAAGTCATAAGTGAACCATATATGATATCATAACAATTAATATGATTCTATAATAAGTAAATGACATTATTTAAATCATTATACGGGAGGTTCAGACACTTACGATGCAAATCGGACCTAAGGTAAGGGAAATATCGCAATCTCATTTTTATCCGAGATTGTTTATACTTTCGTATTTAATGGGGTGTAATTTATCATCCACATCCATGTTACCTAAATATGTAATATTGTTTCCATCCACTTTCAATAGTTTAAATCCAATTTTACCCTTCGGTGAGTTTTTAGTAAAGAATATGAAAGGAATCTTTTGTCGTACGAGGTACTTTTTGACTTTTCCGACAAAAGTACGAAGAATGATTTTTTAACTTATACGGCATGAATATATTTTTAAAACTTTATTTCCAAGAAGCTTCCTTTATATGTTTTCAAGTTTATTTTTAATCAAATTATTTTAGTATAAAATTGTATGACATGTTAAGAAAGGAAAATTGTTTTTAAAGTAGAAAGGATATTTTCTTCAAGAATGGTGTTCAAGTGTTTTATCAAAATTATTTTCCATATAAGATAATAAAGGGTTATGTTTCTATATCTATTGTTAAATTGATTTGATTATGTTGTGATGGAATTATTTTTATGAATTCATTTATCTTATATGAAATGTTTTATGATTTCACGATGTTTAAGATTCCCATTTTTATTACATGGGTTATGTAATGATGTATGATTTATGATTTTGTGGCACACATAAGAAAGGTATCATTATGAGATGGGTGGGACCTATATCTCTCTAAAATGCCTTGGGTAAGGATTTATATCTCATGAGATAGACATGGCTGGAATGGTAGGTTATACAGGTTCAGTGAAACAGGACTGAAACGAGGGTGACTCGGTTCAGAAAGGGAATTTTCCCACTAAGATAGTCTTGGTAATGAGTCTTGACTAACAAGAAATGATTCTATATGATTATTTGTGTATGCCACAAAGTGTAATGTTTTATGTTATGATTATTGGGATTTCATTTCACTACTATGATTTATCCCATGTTATGAAATTATGCTCTCTTTTGCAGGTTAAGTTTTCCAAAAGTTATGTTCTTATGAATATGATGTGATTGATTTTTCTTTTGTATACCCTTAGTGAGCATTTGAGCTAACCCTTTTATGTTTTATTTTCCCAAGGATATAAATAAAGGTTTTAGGTAAAAAAAGGGAAGATCTTTATGGGAGATATTGAAGATCTTTCACCACGATTAGAAGATTACGTTCCGAGTTTCCAAAGACACTAAACTATTACGATCCTTGTGTGTGTGTTTTTGTTATGTACTAAGTACTCCAAAAATGTAATGTAATGTCCATGTACGTCAGGTTTCGGGTCTCTACAGTTGGTATCAGAGGAATGGTTTAGTCAACCTTTGGAAACTAGGATGCGAGAACTTTAGTGAGATCCCTAGAGATATTTATAAGGTATGTCTAGGGATGTCCCAAAGGATAAGTATACATATAGGATACAGTCCTAGAACTACGGTAACGATCATATAATTTAACATAAGATGTTAGATATTGAGGGTACTTCCCCTTTATTATGTTGTTTTCCCTGGCATGATTTTTTCCTCTCACACTATTCTTTTTGGGTTTTAGAAAATGGATGGAAACAAGATGATTCACGATAATGGAGGATATGATGGACAATGGAATGATATTCTTCATGAGCAACCAAATGAAATGGGATTTGGAAGTCCAAACATCATTATTATGCCGAATCAAAAATCTCAGTAAAATTTGGTAAGTTTCCTGACTCGGCTAATAAGAGAAAGATGGAGTTTCATGATGATCATAGAGGAAAGAAAGTTAAATTTCCCCTATGTAAATCATGTGGGAAGAGGCATCAAGGAGAATGTTTAAAAGGAACTGGAAGATGCTTTGGGTGTGGAAAAGAAGGAAACAAATCCAGTAAGTGCAAAGGAAAAGGTTCAGTTAACACCAGGGATGAGGATAATGGTATTGCTACAACATCAACAATGGTTAAATGTTTTAAATGTGGAATGTACGGGCATTATGCAAACCAATGCCCTAAGGGAAAGTCTCATGAAGATAATCAGTATGGTCGTATGGGAAGTATTTATGTGGATGATGATGAAGAGACTACAAATGATATGTGAGATGAAAGAATTTTTGAAGCTCGGTCAATGGTTTAAGAATGTAGTGGAATGATTACATGTTTATCATGTGTGATGTTGTATAAGTAATCTCATGGTACTATGGAATAAAGAGACATTTGAGGATTGTTAAACTGTTGTCTGATTAATGTTACCGGTATCCATGAAAGGTTATTCAGATATTTTTGGAATGTAGATTATATGTGGATAATGAAGTGATAAGGAGAAAATTAAATGTCTGATAGTATTCATGAGCTCATGACTGATATAAGGAGAAGGTTATATCATGGTTTGAGTATATAGAATTTTTGGATTTTGGTATGTGGAAAGAGTTAACTTTTGATAGCATTCATGTTTTCACTAAGGTTTAATGGGTATTCATTTTTTTTCAAGAGAATACATCATTAAGGTATTCACATGATTGGAATGTGACCAACGAGATATATGGGGGATAAATGATGGTATTCACATGCTTGGTTGGCGACATTTCAAGTAATCATTTTCTTTATACTATGAGCTTGGACCGAAGTATTTTAGATAAGCCTAATGATTTTAATGGATTATTTTAACCATAAGTTAGTAATGTTAAAGTATAGAACTTTTTTTTGATATTAATTATGTGATGTTATAGTAATGTAGTTTTAGAAAAAGGACAACCTGCAGGACGGGCGACAGCCCATCGCTTCGGACAAGGCTGTGGGAATCGAACCCACAACCGAAGTGCGACTGGCCTTTATCGCCTACCACTGACCTACAAGAAGTCCCTGTTTAGTAGAAACTAGTTTTCTTATATTAATCAGTATGATATGTGAAGTATAAGTTCATTTTAGGAACCATATATGATTAATATCACTATAGATGGACTTATGTATTTTTTGATAACTTTTCTAACCTTTTGTTTGAGATAGATGGAATGACCCGTCATTCTATCACATGATCTGCTAACACATCACTAATGACAAATTCAACTTCATTTCTTTAAGAGATGAAGTGGAAATTGTCCAAAGAACGACAAACGGTGAGACTATACCAAAATCACGAAAGTATTTCTTCTAATTCCAATTTCATCAACTTTAGGGAAATGATCTTGAAAACCAAAAATGTTGTCTTAGTGCTATTATATCTGATGAATCAGATGGTACCTTAGATCATCACAAATTTATGGCTTTGTGATTGCTAGCTTTTCCATAGTCATGTTCTCTACCACTCTCCATCAGAACATGATGGTTAGATTTCTCTTCCATATCCATATTTTCACCTATGTGGAAACCCAGTGATTAGTTTATTTGGGTAACCGTTACGTTTCATACTTTTGTTTTTAAGGATAAGTTTTGGTATTCCTTTTTAGGATGTGGGTTTCTATTAAAGAAACTTTCAAATAGTAAACCATTTATAACCCCGACGAATTTCGAGGGCGAAATTCATTTTAAGGGGGGTAGAATGTAACACCCCGAGATTTTATGAAATATATTATTTTAATTTCATTAATGTCTTATGTTGTATTCTACACCAAGATTACCTTGCGCTATACGCAACACCGTATTAGCTTGCAGTATACGCAAAACTATTCTTGGACCGTGTTACACACAATTTTGATAATAGTTATTCTACGCAACATTGAGTATATATATATATATATATATTAAATGTATTAATGAAATATGGTTGGATTCTGTTATACGAAACAA
The DNA here is from genome assembly GCA_963277665.1 of Viscum album. Lineage (NCBI taxonomy): Eukaryota > Viridiplantae > Streptophyta > Magnoliopsida > Santalales > Viscaceae > Viscum > Viscum album. The sequence goes on from OY728148.1 coordinate 1,485,797,285, forward strand.
CGAAGGAGTCTTTCACAACACGCAACCCTGACTTGGCTTGCATTACCAGCAATCACGACCTTCCTCGATAGCATGTGTTGTACGCAATACCGGGTTTTAATAAACAATGTTATATTATTATAATATTGTCATGAACTAGCCGTTATGAATAGTATTAACTAAATTTTGAATTTTATAACATTATTATTCATCTTACACATTTCTAGAACATGGTATAAGAACAATATAAATTTTTCGGGTAAAATAAGTATTTTTCAAAAAATGCAGTTTTGCCGCCTTTTGATGGTGCACCTACTTTAAATCTTGTTTTTGACATGTTTATAAGTTCAATTTGACAAAATAAAATTCTTTTTTAGAATCAAGAAATAAAAATTTACTTTGGATAAATTATTCATATTATTCTGGTAACTTTCACATTTTAATGAATAGTAAAAACACGCTATATTTTAATTAAAAACAACTTTTTTCATCGTAATATCTTATGTGGTTAAATTATAATATTAAATGGTTTTAAAGTATAAATAGAATATATTTTTACCATTTAATATAATGTATTTCAGTAGCATTTATTTTACCTTGAATTCGTAGGTTAAATCAATTCAATCTTTCGCAATGTTTTAAATAGAAAACCCGTTTTTATTCGACAACGAGATTAATTTTAATTTAATTTCTGCAACTTCTGTGTTTTGAATTTTAAAAAATGGATTCCATATTTGGAATCATTGGGTCCAAATTATGTTAATAGGATACTTTTTATTTTTGGGAATTATGAATAGTAACTACGGTAAATTTTATTTACCATAGTTAAAGGTAAATCGGGTAATTAAGGGTAAATATAATATTTTAAAATTACCCTAAAAAATGTCAAAATCCTATTGGATGACTAAAAAACGACCCATATCACCTAAGGGTTGGATTAGATTAATTTAATTAAATTTTTTCAATGAAAATAATTTAATTATTATTAAAACCAAAGAATGTGACAACATGTCACTTTCTTAAAGCTTATAAGTATAATAATTTTAATCTAGTGATACAATTCATGAAACTTCGAACATGAATAGTCTCCAGAAAGATAATACAATTATCTACATCATAGGAATTTATTTAAAATTTTTAGGGATTAAATAATTATCATTTATTATGACAGAAAGATGATGCAGTAATAGTTTTATTAATGAAATATTGACATAATTGATGTTATAAATGCCCAAATAAATGTAATCTGAGACTTTTTTTGACTTACACTAATTTTATAGGTTAATATGACATGTTATTGTGGATTTAAGTAACTTGTTTCGAACTTATAATTCTGTTATGAATTTCATAAAAATCATGTACCAAATAGTGTCAAAATTGACATAAAATAGTTTTTAAAACAAATATTATATTATTAATTGTTATTTTATTCCTAAAAATCTAAGGTTCGGCCAAATGACTTAGATAAGATTATATATATTAATAATAAACAACTAGGGGTTCTTTTGGCTTGATATAGTATGTTTATTAACCATATAGTGTAAGAAAACAAAAAGACACGGTAAAAGTTAAATTATTTAACTTAGAGTTAAATCTAATTGATAAGGTTAAAATAATAACCTAAACTTGTCTAAATCATACTGGTTAATATTATTTCTACCCATCCCCACTTTACCTTCGAAATAAGACCCTTTGGAACCATTATAAACCGATTTTGACTTTAATATAAAATAATATTTTGAGATATTCCTAAGGTGCCCCTCTCCTCCCTTATAAAAGGGCACCTCCTCCCTCTCTTCCTCACACAACTTTGAACCTTCAAGCTCGGCCAAACCCTGCCAAAATCTCTTCTCCACTTCCCTAGTATCATCCTAGAGGTCCTGGTCGTCGTCAAATACCATCCTTAGTTCTTTAATTGGAGGTTAAGAAAAGGTGCGTCAAAAAAGAGGTAATATCCATTACCGATCTTTTTTAATTTCTTTTTTCTTCAACATCTTCTTCTTTATTTGTTTCATGATAAAGTAATAACATCAGTATTACTTACATAATTATATGTTATTATAAATATGAAACAACCCTAATTCACCTTCTATCCATCCTACGGAAAAATGAAATCACCGCGCGTGCGTACGTACAGAATACCGTCTCCACGCCGTGGTGTAATCTATTTTCCACCATCACCTTACAAGGATTAGTATAATGGTGTAATGAGTAACTATATATGATTATTATAGAGTGATATTGATACTGATATAGTATACATACACTTTAACATAATTCCACGACCATGGGAACGATATCATTGCTCGTGCGTACGTACGGACTACCGTCTCCACGACGCGATGAGATTCATTATCAATGATTAACCATTCATGAATGATTATAAAGTATATATAATTTGTACTAATGAAATATATGACATAATAATTATACTGGATTTATTTATATATTTATATGTATGTCATCTACTTAATTCCATTCAATTCAATAATGAAACGAAAACAGCGTTCATGCGTACGTACGGACTACCGTCTCCATGAACGGTGTATTTCTTTCCCTTTAATAATTTATTATATATATGTATGTCCTTAATATATATATATATATATATCATGTTTTATGTTCGGGAATTATGTATTCATGATCTAAGTAATCATATGAATAATTACAAGTCAAAACACGGACGACAAATGAAACAATTTTACCCAAAACGCTCTTTAACATGGAATTTACAAAAGAACGGGTAATATAAAGTCATAAGTGAACCATATATGATATCATAACAATGAATATGATTCTATAATAAGTAAATGACATTATTTAAATCATTATACAGGAGTTTCGGACACCTACGAAGCAAATCGGACCTAAGGTAAGGGAAATATCACAATCTCATTTCTATCCGAGATTGTCTATACTTTGGTATTTACTGGGGTGTACTTTATCATCCACATCCATGTTCCCTAAATATGTAATATTGTTTCCATCCACTTTCAATAGTTTAAATCCAATTTTACCCTTCGGTGAGTTTTTAGTAAAGAATATGAAAGGAATCTTTTGTCGTACGGGGTACTTTTTGACTTTTTCGACAAAAGTACGAAGAATGTTTTTTTAACTTATACGGCATGAATGGATTTTTAAAACCTTATTTCCAAGAATATTACTTTATATGTTTTCATGTTTATTTGTAATCAACATCTTTTAGTTAAAATTGTATGACATGTTAAGAAAGGAAATTTTTTTTTGAAGTAGAAAGGATATTTTCTTCAAGAATTGTGTTCAAGTGTTTTATCAAAATTATTTTCCATATAAGATAATAAAGGGTTATGTTTCTATACCTATTGTTAAATTGATTTTATTATGTTGTGATGGAATTATTTTTATTAATTCCTTTATCTTATATGAAATGTTTAATGATTTCACGATGTTTAAGATTCCCATTTTTATTACATGGGTTATGTAATGATGTTTGATTTATGATTTTGTGGAACACATAATAAAGGTATCATTATGAGAAGGGTGGGACCTATATCTCCCTCCAATGCATTGGGTAAGGATTTATATCTCATGAGATAGACATGGCTGGAATGGTAGGTTATACCGGTTCAGTGAAATAGGACTGAAACGAGGGTGACTCGGTTCAGAAAGGGACTTTGTCCACTAAGATAGTCTTGGAAATGAGTCTTGACTAACAAGAAATGATTCTCTATGATTATGTGTGTATGCCACAAAGTTTAATGTTATATGTTATGATTATTGGGATTTCATTTCACTACTATGATTTATCCCATGTTATGAAATTATGCTCTCTTTTGCAGGTTAAGATTTCCAAAAGTTATGTTCTTATGAATATTATGTGATTGATTTTTCTTTTGTATACCCTTACTGAGCATTTGAGCTCACCCTTTTATGTTTTATTTTCCCCAGGATATAAAGAAAAGGTTTTAGGTAAAAAAAAAGGGAAGATCTTTATGGGAGATATTGAAGATCTTTCACCACGATTAGAAGATTACGTTCCGAGTTTCCAAAGACACTAAACTATTACGATCCTTGTGTGTGTGTTTTTGTTATGTACTAAGTATTCCACAAATGTAATGAAATGTCCATGTATGTCAGGATTTGGGTCTCTACAATTATACCCACCCAAATAATAATATATTGAATTACAATTACACCACGACGTGGAGACAGTAAGCCGTACGTATGCACGTATGGTGACATGTTATTCAAAGGGTGGAAAGAATACTGAATATGGTTGTACCATATTTACAATAACATCAATGTATATATAATATACTGGAGATATTATTTTATAATGGTAATAACAAAGAGAGAAGAAGTGGAAGAATAAAGGAACTTGAAAAGGTGTGGTGAAAACATTACCTCTTCTTCGGGTTCTTCGTTTTGATTTGATCAAAAGGTCTCCATAGGTTGGCTTTCTGATCAAACTAAGGCCTCTATGTTGTAGTGAGGGAAGTTGAGAGAGTATTTGGAAAGGGGTTGGCCGAACAAAAAGGCTTTGAAGGTTTTAAGAAATGAGAAAGAGGAGTGCCCTTTTATAAAATGGGAGAGGGGCACCTTATGAAAAGCTAAAAATATTAATTTATAATAAATTCATATTCGGGTTATAATGGCTCCAAAGTTGATTATTCAAAGGTTAAGGTGGTGAGAGGTCGAAAACCATTCAACCAATAGAATTTAGACAGGTTTGGGTCACTATATTAACCTTATCATTTAGTTTTAACTCTTAGTTAATTAGTTTGAAATTTTCCATGTCAGTTTGTATTTTTATGTTATATAGTTCATAAGATTACAATATACATCCAAGAGACCCCCAAGTGGTACATTAATGATATACCTATCATGATATAAGTCACTTGGCCGAACATTATATTTTTAGAAATTTAATATCAATTAATAATATACTATTTGTTTTAAAAAGTCTTATATGTAAATTTTGACACTATTCAATAGTTGATTTTTGTGAAACTCATTAGAGAATTATTACTTCACAAAAAGTCAATTAAATCAATTCTAATATGTCATAGTATCTTATAAAATTAGTTTAATTCATTAAAAGTGTTAAATTATATTTATTTGGGTAATTATAATATCAATTATTTTAATTTTTCACTATTATGGTAATTACTGCATCATCATTGTGTCATAAATATATTAAATTATTTAATGTCTAAAAATTATAAATAAAATATCATTATTTAGAAAATATTATTATATTTCTACTTAATTTTTACAATGTAATTTATCTTATGTATATCCCTATATTAAAAATGTTTTAGTAAATAAACCTTGATTTTAACTCTTTTAAATCTTCTTTGAATTAAATAATAATAAATGTCCTAATCTAATCCAAGAGGACCTAAATGATAATATATTATTCCTAAGGTTGTTTTTTGTCGAGATAAACTTGTCCAATAGAATTAGGTCTTGTTTTAGGATAATATTAATATCATTTTTACCCTTAATTACCCTATTTACTTTTAACAGAGGTAAATAAAAGTAAAAAGTTACTATTCACCAAAAATTATTTTCATCTCATTGAACCACATTTCACATCTTTATATTAACCGTGTCTCTCGGATTTTTGAAATTCCATTCACAGAATCGGTAAAATTATGTTTTCTGAAAAATTCAGTTTTTTTTAACTACCACTTAGTAGTTTCACATTTCATCAAAAATTGAAGTTTTTCAGAACAATAGCAAAATTTTACCCTAAGCTATAATTGTTATTCTGAATTAAAAAATGATGTCTATTTTAAAAAATTATAAAAATATATGTTGCATTAATAACTTTTATAATTAATTTCTATTGTCACAACAAATAGCGTGTTTTTAAGAAACAATATATATCAATAGGTTGACAATTGTTTAGGTCAAATTTCAAAGTGAAATTAATTATAATGAACACCATTAGATAAAATGGAAAAAATCTATTCTAATTAGACTTTAAAACCACTCAATAATATAATTTATCACTATAAATTATTTTGATTTAAAAAGTTGTTTTTAATTAAAATTTAGTAATTTTCACTATTCATCAAAATATAAGTGTTATCCGAAATGGTCCAAAATTTCACCAAAGGATAAATTCGATATTCCGAATCCAAAAATGAAGTCCATTTTCAGAGATAGAATTTATAAAATTTCAAAAAGTAGGTATTACTATTCATAACTGTTAGTTTGATTGGTTGTGGTGTGTTAGAATCTCGAAGTTGCGTACAATGCACGCCATTGCATTATTCGAAGGGAAACGTACAATAGAAGATTGGGGTGTAACATTATCCCCTCCTTTAATAAATTACTTCCTCAAAATTTTTAAAATTTAACTTGGGAATATAATGGAAAGACCCACATCGGAAAAAGATTCAATAAAACTATCACTTTAAAAGAAAGAAAGAGAGGTATAAAGGTCAACCAAGATAACCCATACTTGTATTCCATGTAGGAAAACATGGATGTGGATGATAAACTAAGTGTCATGATCCGATGGAGAGGGATAGAAATCATGATCAGGTAAAAGTTAACAATAAGAAAACCACAAACTTGTGTTGGCACAAACGACAATTATTCTCATAGTAGGAAAGTAAACTGACAAATTTTATAGTTTTAAGTTACATTACATAAGGATAAGGAATTCATTTATGATATTGACTAAGAATATAAATATATATACTTACATTTTATGTAGAGTTTCATTCTTTAATAAACTTCCACCACTAACTATTTTTTTTTAAACGATGAGTATTCAAGAAGACTATTTCACACTGGAAGAGCTAGAATAAACTTCTATAGAATCACATGATCTATGCAGGATGAACTATATATTTACATTCACTTTAGGGATTGATCAAAACCAAAATGGTTAGTACAAGATCTAATGATCCCCCAAAAGGATATTCCTTGATATAAATAAACACTAATCTTAATTTCCAAAATTAAACAAACAATAACCAAATGTTAAATAAATACCATTCAATAATCAATTTTCCTTAAAATACTTCAATATAATCAAAACTAATATTGAAAACCAAAACTTATTAAGAATGTAGTCTTCCACGTTAAATTGTATCTCCAAATGACATTATTTACTCTTAATGTCACATACTTAAAAGTAATTAACCTAATCATTTCCATAAATAACCCAAATCGTAATAAATCCGTAATAAAAAATAGATAAAAATCCCCCATTACTCCTCAAATGAAATCCCATACTATTCTATTTTCCTTGGGCATATAGTGTTCACACCAAAGCGAACAACTTCCAAAATAACATTTATCACTTAATCACCAAATCATTTTCCTATACTAAGGGTATTCATTTGATAAGAAATAAGATCTCAAATCAAATTATTATTGATCAATAAAATCAATTAACTAAAAATAATAGTAACACTAACCAGGGACTTCACATAGTCCAGTGGTAGGTGATAAATCCCAATTGCACTTTGGTAGTGGGTTCGATTACCACAGCTTTGTTCGCCACGACGGGTTGTCACGCGGTCTACGTGTTGTGCTTTTTCAAAAACAATATTTTATAACATTAACAAAATGAGATAAATTCTTCAAAATAACCATAACATAATTTAACCACAAATGTTATCTCATACCTTGCATTTTCATCCCAAATTATAATAATTTGTCATTGCCTTAAACCCAATGATCATATAAAACCAAATGGTTATTTATAACTATATCCACAAGAGAAAAGATCATTCTTCCATAAATATCAATCTCACATGGAAAATGTTAGGTTTAAAAATACGAGAGAAAATTATTCCGAAGTAAACCCTTCAAAAAGGATCACTAATTTTTTTTAAATATTTATCCAACCATTTATTTCCACATAGCTTATTCTCTGACCAAGAAAATATCCTATAGAATATGACATTCACTCGAGTAATGGACATGTCCCCTACATTTATGGAAAATGACTGTAAATGGATTCATGGGACCATTTTTATCTTCTTCCATAGTACTCGGAAATTCTTCACTTTATATCCTTCATTCCTGCACGTAAAGCATTTATTTGTCCCATTCAGACACTTTCCTGGGTGTCCCCTTCCACATTTCCTGCATGATGGAAATTGAGGATTTCGTTCTACACGGTCTCCACTACTGGAGCTCTTATCATTCGTCACCTTTCTCTTAATTGTTGAGTTCAGTAATTGGTTAAGAGATATATTGTTGATCATATTTTTGTAAAATTGATTTGGCATAAAGACGATATCTTTTACGCCTATCAACATTCTATTTTTTTGCTAATTTCCACCACTATTTCCACCTTGTACATCATTCTCAAAGTCAATATGACTTCCTTGGAATCCAGCCATTGACAAAAACCGGAAATCATTGTGTGAGTAATAGTAGTCATACAATCATTTAGATATTATCATGTCACCATATTCTCAATTTGAAGCACATTAGGATTAACCAAGGTCATTTACTCTAATCTTATATATATAATACTTTAAATCGGTTTGTAAAGAAAATTTAAATTATCCTAAGCATATCCCCCGGGAGTGTCGTAACCAAGAGTGCAGCAAGGCCCGTTGTCGTGCACCAGTTCCCGTTCGAGTCTAGCTCAAAGCGGTGTTTCCGTGTTTTACACCAAGGTACATCTATGCCAGAGCCGCCTCTACCTGCTCGTATCCAGACATGGATGTATTTCTCGAAAAACTCAAAAAATATCTACAATACAAAAATTCTAGGAAGTTATTCTATACTAATCCTCAAAGTTCGTCTTAGGTCTACGTTCTCTAATCAGAGTTTATCTAAATCTAGCTTCCAAGGTTTGTACTAAACTTTCTCTGATAACAACTATAACGCCCCGACCCCAGTTACCCAGAGTCGGTGCATTATTACATAACATTGGCAAGATCACAAGAAAGATCAAGTCTCGAAAGACCGATTTGTTTAGAGGCCTTGGAAACACAGGATACATTCATAATGTTTTAAATTACATAAAAAGAACATCTTGTCTTCATATCCAATCATACTATCCCTGCAGAACATTCATAAATTACTACATCATAATTCTGGGAAAAATAAAAAATTGAAAGGGGTGAGCATAGATGCTCAGTAAGGATAACATTATAGCAGAATCTTTCATAGATAAGCATAAACACTTGAGGCAATTTATAAATAAAACAAAAGCCTTTTAAATGTGGGCTTCAACATAAAATGACAAAGATAAAATGAAATAATTCCATTTATTTATTCATATGAATATTATACTAGTCGAATGATCACATGAAATCTCAATAACCACTTTCATAATGATGGAATTCATAATTCCAGACTATCATAACTAACATAGCCAAGGCCTCATGCCAAGACTAAAAATAAGATTTTTCCAAGGCCTTGTGCCAAGACACTAGCTTGTCTCATGAGACCTACCGATGCATCAAGGAGCTATAGAGGGCTCCACCCGTCACTTATTAAGTCCAATTCATTCGTCATATGAATAGGTTTAAACATAACATAAACATTCGTATTAAAACTAGCATTCAAAAAGTCAATACTTTAACCACATACCATGAATGGTATAAAAATAGCACAACCACAGTCAAAGATAACTCATTCGATAAAATATGGAAGATTTTATTGTATCACATTATCCTAAATCAAGAATAATTAAGGATGTTGAAATAGATGAAAATAAATATCAAAACTATTTGAGAGAGATATCCCCCTTTTTCTTGAAATCATTTAAAAGTCACATTATTTGTCAAGAAGCCATTTAAAAATAGATTTTTGAATCAAAGTGTCCCATTCCAATTTGAAACTATTTAAAAGGAGTTTTAATTTTAAAACATTAATGTCTATATAAATAAATCCTTAAAACCATTTTTAAAATATGGACATTAATGAGAATGATTTAGATTAATAAGTCTTTAAAACATTTAAAAATGGTATTTTAGTTAGATATTCTATCCAAAAGAGAGATACTTGAATAAAAATAATTGTGGTAATCAAAACATTGTAATATCATGAGAATAAATGGATTCATTATATACTATGTAAATGTACATTATATACACCACATAAAAGTGATTTGGTGTATAACAACAAAGACGTCTCAATGGAATTTATGTTGAGATGAAATCTCTCATAAAGGTCATATCCATAGGTTAAGGATAAATAAACGACATATTTATGTGTGATATATATAAATACACTAAATATGTTTGGATATTCAGTGTAAAACAATCAAATGATTTTCACACATAATCATGTAAAAACAACACCAATGAATTGTATGTTTAACTCAACAAATGGAGAATGAGTTAAAATTACTCTTATCAAATTCATATCGATGACTTGAGAAATTATCAATGGAGTGATTATGTGTATCAAAAGTATATCCACAGAAAAGGGGAGTGGAAATTATGACATAAGAAAATGAATAGTTATTCCACACATAATCTCAGAGTAAAATAATCAATGAGGTTTGCCTAAAGCAGAATAAATGGAAATGGAAATTTCGAATTCCCTTATCGATTAGGTAACATAAGAAACGTACATACATGAAATAAGGATCATACAATGATGATGTAAATACCCATAAATTAAATTATATTACAAAATGAATACAATCATGGGAAGTACACATACACCACATGCAATAATTAAGTGGTGAACAATGGAATTCTCACGAAATTAAGTGTGAGTTAAGAAACCCCATACCTTGTACGTTTCCTTAGTTGGGGGTAGGTTAACCTCCTTTATAATGATTAAATTATTGTTATTAAATTATTCATGAATCATAAACAATAATATGATATCATATATGATCTTTTAACATTGCATTGTTAATAATATCTTAGAATTATCGTTGTTTCAGGTGTTAACTTACTCATTTTCTTTTATATGGTTTGTTATGTAATCCATGTTTTTCATGGATAGGTTGTGTATTATTCATATCCAGAATTATATCAAGTCCTTAAACATTATTTTTAAATCATCAAATGATAATTATACTTGAATGGATATGATAGAGAATAAATCTCATTGCGTTCGTGGAGACGATAGTCCGTACGTACGCACGAGCAACAATATCATTCTTTTGATATTAAAATAATATATAATTGGATTGTATATCATATATACAGAATAATTATCATGTTATATTTATTATTTTCATGAGTTACACATTATTATTATACCCACCCAAATAATAATATATTGAATAACAATTACACCACGACGTGGAGACGGTAAGCCGTACGTACGCACGAATGGTGACATGTTATTCAAAGGGTGGATAGAATACTGAATACGGTTGTACCATATTTATAATAACATCAATGTATATATAAGATACTGGAGTTATTATTTTAGAATGGTAATAACAAATAGAGAAGAAGTGGAAGAAGAAAGGAACTTGAAAAGGGGTGGTGAAAACATTACCTCTTCTCCGGGTTCTTCCTTTTGATTTGATCAAAAGGGATCCTTATGTTGGATTTATGAATAAACTATGGACTCTACGATGTAGTGGGTGAATTTGAGAGAGTATTTGGGAAGGGGTTGGCCGATCCATAAGTTTTTAAAGGTTTGAAGAAATGAGAAGGAGGAGTGCCCTTTTATAAAAGGGGAGAGGGGCACCTCTGGAAAAGCTAAAAATATTAATTTATAATAAATTTATATTCGGTTTATAATGGCTCCAGAGTTTATTATTAAAAGGTTAAGGTGGTTATAGGTCTAAAACCATTCAACCAATAGAATTTAGACAGGTTTGGGTCACTATATTAACCTTATCGTTTAGTTTTAACTCTTAGTTAATTAGTTTGACATTTTCCATGTCACATTGTATTTTTATATTATATAGTTAATAAACATACTATATACATCCAAGAGACCCCCAAGTGGTACATTAATGATGTAACTATCATGATATAAGTATCTTGGCCGATATTTAGATTTTTAGGAATTTAATATCAATTAATAATATAATATTGTTTTAAAAAACTCTTTTATGTCAATTTTGACACTATTCAATAGTTGATTTTTGTGACACTCATAACGGAATTATTACTTCACAAAAAGTAAATTAAATCAATACTAATATGTCATAGTATCCTATAAAATTATTTTAATTCATTAAAAGTCTTAAATTATATTTATTTGTGTATTTCTAATATCAATTATTTTAATGTTTCACTATTATGGTAATTACTGCATCATCATTGTGTCATAAATATAATAAAATATTTACTGTCTAAAAATTATAAATAAAATATCATTTTGTATTAAATCTTATTATATTTCTAATGAATTTTTACAATCGAATTTATCTTATGTATAACCCTATATTAAAAATGTCTTAGTAAATAAACTTTGATTTTAACTCTTTTAACTCTTCTTTGAAGTAAATAATAATAAATGTCCTAATCTAATCCAAAAGGACCTAAATGATAATATATTATTCCTAAGGTTATTTTTGGTATATATAAACTTTTCCAATAGAATTAATACATGTTTTAGGATAATATTAATATCATTTTTACCCTTAATTACCCTATTTACTTTTAACAGTGGTAAATAAAAGTAAAAAGTTACTATTCACCAAAAATTATTTTCAACTCATTGATCCACATTTTACATCTTCATATTAACCGTGTCTCACGGAGTTTCGAAATTACATTCACAGAAGCGGTAAAATTATGTTTTTTGAAAAATTCAGTTTTTTTAAGTATCACTTAGTACTTTCACTATTCATCAAAAATTGAAGTTTTTCAGAACAATGCCAAAATTTCGACCCTAAGCTATAATTGATATTCCGAATTCAAGAATAATTTCTATTTTACAAAATTCTAAAAATATAAGTTGCATTAACTAATTTTTGTTGTCACAACAAATAACGTGTTTTTAAGAAACAATATATATCAAAAGATTGACAATTGTTTAGGTCAAATTTCAATGTGAAATTAATTCTAATGAACACCATTAGATAAAATGGTAAAAATAAATTCTAATTATACTTTAAATCCACTAAATAATATAATTTATCACTATAAATTATTTTTATTTAAAAAGTTGTTTTTAATTAAAATTTAGTCATTTTAACTATTCATCAAAATATAAGTGTTATTCGAAAAGTTCCAAAATTTCACCATAGGATAAATTCGATATTTTGAATCCAAAAATGAAGTCCATTTTGAGAGATAGAATTTATAAAATTTCAAAAAGTGGGTATTACTATTCATAACGGCTAGTTTGATTGGTTGTGGTGTGTTAGAATCTTGAAGTTGCGTACAATGCACGCCATTGCATTATTCGAAGGGAAACGTACTGTGGAAGATTGGGGTGTTACATTCTCCACTCCTTCAATAAATTACTTTTTCACAATTTTTAATATTGTTCATGGGAATATAATGGAAAGTCCCGCATCGGAAAAAGATTCAATAAAACTATCACTTTAAAAGAATGAAAAAGTGGTATAAAGGTCAACCAAGATAACCCATACTCGGATTCCATGTCGGAAAACATGGATGTGGATGATAAAATAAGTGTCATGTTCTAATGGAGAGGGATAGAAATCATGATCAGGAGAACGTTAACAATAAGAAAACCAAAAACTTGTGTTGGCACAAATGGCCATTATTCTCATATTAGGAAAGTAAACTGACAACATTTTTTCGCTTTAAGTTACATTAAATAAGGATGAGGAATTCATTTATGATATTGACTAAGAATATGAAGATATATACTTACATTTTATGTAGAGTTTCATTCTTTAATAAATCTCCACCACTAACTCATTTTTTTAAACAATGAGTATTCAAGATGACTTGGTCACACTGGAAGAGATAGAATAAACACCTATAGAATCACATGATCCATGCAAGATGAACTATATATTTACATTCTCTTTAGAGATTGATCAAAACCAAAATAGTTAGTACAAGATCTAATGATCCCCCAAAAGAATATTCCTTGAGATAAATAAACACTAATCTTTATTTCCAAAATTAAACCAACAATACCCAAAAGTTAAATAAATACCATTAAATAATCAATTTTCTTAAAATACATCAATATAATCAAAACTAATATTGAAAACCAAAACTTATTAAGAATGTAGTCTTCCATGTTAAATTGTATCTCCAAATGACATTAATTACTCTTAAAGTCACATACTTAAAAGTAACTAACCTAATCATTTCAATAAATAACCCAAATCTTTATATATCCATAATAAAAACATAGATAAAAATCCACCATTACTCCTCAAATGAAATCCCATACTATTCTATTTTCCTTGGGCATATAGTGTTCACACCAAAGCGAACAACTTCCAAAATAACATTTATCACTTAATCAACAAATCATTTTCCTATACTAAGGGTATTCATTTGATAAGAAATAAGATCGCAAATAAAATTATTATTGATCAATAAAATCATTTAACTAAAAATAGTAGTCACACTAACCAGGGACTTCAGGTAGTCTAGTGGTAGGAGATAAATCCCAATTTCACTTTGGTTGTGGGTTCGATTCCCACAGCTTTGTCTGACATGACGGGTTGTCACACGGTCTACGTGTAGTCCTTTTTCAAAAACTATATTTTATAACATTAACAAAATGAGATAAATTCCTCAAAATAACCATAACATAATTTAACTACAGATGTTATCTCATACCATGCATTTTCATCCCAAATTATAATAATTTGTAATTGCCTCAAACCCAATGATCATATAAAACCAAATGGTAATTTATAACTATATCCACAAGAGAAAAGATCATTCTTCCATAAATATCATTCTCACATGGAAAACGTTAGGGTTAAAAATACAAGAGAAAATTATTCCAAAGTAAACCCTTCAACAAGGATCACTAATAATTTTTAAACATTTATCCAACAATTTATTTCCATATAGCTTCTTCTCTGACCAAGAAAATATCCTATAGAATATGACATTCACTTCGGTAATGGACAGGTCCCCTACATTTACGGAAAATGACTGTAAATGGATTCTTGGGACCATTTTTATCTTCTTACATAGCACTCTTCATTTTTCTTCAGAAATTCTTCACATTATGTCCTTCATTCCTGCATGTAAAGCATTTATTTTTCCCATTGAGACACTTTCTTGGGTGTCTCCTTCCACATTTCCTGCATGATGGAAATTGAGGATTTCTTTCTACGCGGTCTCCACTACTGGAGCTCTTAGCAGTCATCACCTTTCTCTTCATTGTTGAGTCTGGTAATTGGTTAATAGATATATTGTTGAACATATTTTTGTAAAATTGATTTGGCATAAAGACGATATCTTCTACGCCTATCAACGTTCCATTTTTTTTATCATTGCAACCACCATTCCCACCTTGTACATCATTCTCAAAGTCACTATGACTTCCTTGGAATCCAGCCATTTACTAAAACCAGAAATCATTGTGTGAGTGATAGTAGTCATACAATCATTTAGAGATTATCATGTGACCATATTCTCAATTTGAAACACATTTGGACTAACCAAGGTCATTTACTCTCATCTTATATATATAATATTCTAAATCGGTTTGAAATGAAAATGTAAATTATCCTAAGTGTATCCCCCGGGAGTGTCGTTACCAAGAGTGCAACAAGGCCTGTTGTCGTGCAGCAGTTCCCATTCGAGTCTAGCTCAAAGCGGAGTTTTCGTGTTTTACCCCTCGGTACATCTGTTCCAGAGCCGCCTCTACCTGCTCGTATCAAGACATGGATGTATTGCTCGGAAAACTCACAAAATCACTACAATACCATAATTCTAGGAAGTTCTTCTATACTAATCCTCAAAGTTCATCTTAGGTCTACATGCTCTAATCAGATTTTATCTAAATCATGCTTCCAAGGTTTGTACTAAACTTCCTCTGATAACAACTGTAACGCCCCGACCCCAGTTACCCAGAGTCGGTGCATTATTACATAACATTGGCATGATCACAAGAAAGATCAAGTCTCGAAAGACCAATTTGTTTAGTAGCCTTGGAAACACTAGATACATTCATAATGTTTTACATTACATCATAAAAGCATATTCTCTTCATATCCCCTCATAGTATCCCTGCAGGTCATTCATAAATTACTTCTTCATAATCATGGGAAAAATAAAAAATTGAAAGGGGTGAGCTCAGATGCTCAGTAAGGATAACATTATAGCAGAAGCTTTCATAGATAAGCATAAACACTTAAGGCAATTTATAACTAAAACAGAAGCCTTTTAAACATGGACTTCAGCATAAAATGACAAAGATAAAATGAAATAATTCCATTTACTTATTCATATGGATATTCTACTAGTTGAATGATCACATGAAATATCAATAACCACATTCATAATGATGGAATGCATAATTCCAGACTATCATAACTACATAGCCAAGGCGTCATGCAAAGACTAAAAATAAGACTTTGCCAAGGCCTTGTGGCAAGACACTAGTTTGTCTCATGAGACCTACCGATGCATCAAGGAGCTATAGCGGGCTCCACCCGTCACTTATTAAGTCCAATGCATTCCTCATATTAATAGGTTTAATCATAACATAAACATTCGTATTAAAACTACCATACAATATGTCGATACTATAACCACAAACCATGAATGGTAAAAAAATAGCACATCCACTGTGAAACATAACTCATTCGATACAGTATGGAAGATTTTAATGTAACACATTATCCTCAATCAATAATAATTAAGGATGTTGACATAGATGAAAATAATCATCAAAAATATTTGAGAGAGATATCCCCCTTTTTCTTGAATTCATTTAAAAGTCACACTATTTGTCAAGAAGCCATTTAAAAATAGATTTTTTAATCAAAGTGTCCCCTTCCACTTTGACACTTTTTAAAAGGAGTTTTAATTTTAAAACATTAATGTCCATATAAATAAATCCTTAAAACCATTTTTAAAACATGGACATTAATGAGAAAGATTTAGATGAATAAGTCTTTAAAACATTTAAAAATGGTATTTTAGTTAGAGATTCTATCCAAAAGAGAGACACTTGAATACAAATAATTGTGGTAATCAAAACGTTGTAATATCATGAGAATAAAGGGATTCATGATATACTATGTCAAAGTACATTATATACACCACATAAAAGTGATTTGGTGTATGACAACAAAGAAGTCTCAATAGAATTTAAGTTGAGATGAAATCTTTCATAAAGGTCGTATCCTTAGGTTAAGGATAAATCAACTAAATAGTTATGTGTGAAAAATATAAATACACTAAATATTATTGGATATTCAGTGTAAAACAATCAAATGATATTCACAAATAATCTTGTAAAAACAACACCAATGAATTGGATGTTTAACTCAACAAATGGAGAATGAGTTAAAATTACTCTTATCAAATTCATATTGATGACTTGAGAAATTAGAAATGGAGTGATTATGTGTATCAAATGTATATCAATAGAAAAGGGGATTGGAAATTATGACATAATCAAATGAATAGTTATTCCATATGTAATCTCGGAGTAAAATAATCAATGAAGTTTGCGTAAAGCCGAATAAATGGAAATTGAAATTTCTAATTCCCTTATCGATTAGGTAACATACAAAACATACATCCATGAAAGAAGGATCATACAATGATGATTTAAATACCCATAAATTAAAGTATATTACACAATTAATACAATCATGGGAAGTACACATAAACCACATGCAATAATTAAGTGGTGAACAATGGAATTCTCACGAAATTAAGAGTGAGTTAAGAAACCCATTACCTTGTACTTTTCTTTGGTTGGGGGTAGGTTAACCTCCTGTATAATGTTGAAATAATTGTTATTAAATTATTCATGAATCATATACATTAATATGATATCATATATGATCTTTTAACATTGCTTTGTTAATAATATCGTAGAATTATCTTCGTTTCAGGTGTTAACTTACTCATTTTATTTTATATGTTTTGTTACATAATCCATGTTTTTCATGGATAGGTTGTATCTTATTTATATCCAGAATGATATCAAGTCCTTAAAAATTATTTTTAAATCATCAAATGATAATTATACTTGAATGGATACGATAGAGAATAAATCTCATTGCGTTCGTGGAGATGGTAGTCCGTACGTATGCACGAGCGACAATATCATTCTTTTGATAGTAAAATAATATATAATTGGATTGTATAACATATATACAGAATCATTATAATGTAATATTTTTTATTTTCATTAGTTAAACATAATTATTATACCCACCCAAATAATAATATATTGAATAACAATTACACCACGACGTGGAGACGGTAAGCCGTATGTACGCACGTAGGACAACATGTTATTCAAAGGGTGGATAGAATACTGAATATGGTTGTACCATATTTATAATAACATCACAGTATATATTAGATACTGGATTTATTATTTTGTAATTGTAATAACAATGAAAGAAGAAGTGAAAGAAGAAAGGAACTTGAAAAGGGGTGTTGAAATCATTACCTCTTCTTCGGGTTCTTCCTTTTCATTTGATCAAAAGGGCTCCATAGGTTGGCTTTATGATCAAACTAATGACTCTAGGTTTTAGTGAGGGAAGTTGAGAGAGTATTTGAGTAGGGTTTGGCCAATCCAAAAGGCTTTGAAGGTTTGAATAAATGAGAAGGAGGAGTGCCCTTTCATAAGAGGGGCAAGGGGTACCTTTGGAAAAGCTAAAAATAGTAATTAATAATAAATTCATATTTGGTTTATAATGGCTCTAAAGTTGATTATTAAAAGCTTAAGTTGGGTATAGGTCGAAAACCATTCAACCAAAAGAATTTAGACAGGTTTGGGTCACTATATTAACCTTATCTTTTACTTTTAACTCTTAGTTAATTAGTTTGACATTTACCAAGTCACTTTGTATTTTTATATTTTATAATTAATAAACATACTATATACATATAAGAGACAACCAAGTGGTCTATTAATGATATACCTATGATTATATAAGTCTATTGGAAGAACCTTAGATTTTTAGGAATTTAATATCAATTAATAATATAATATTTGTTTTAAAAACTCTTTTATGTCAATTTTGACACTATTCAATAGTTCATTTTTGTGAAACTCATAACAGAATTATTACATCGAAAAGTGTCAATTACATCAATACTAATATGTCATATTATGCTATAAAATTAGTTTAATTCATTAATAGTCTTAAATTATATTTATTTGGGCATTTATAATATCAATTATTTTAATTTTTCACTATCATGGTAATTATTGCATCATCATTGTGTCATAAATATATTAATTTATTTAATGTATAAAAATTAAAAATAAAATATCATTATGTATTAAATCATATTAAATCTATAATGAATATTTACAATCGAATTTATCTTATGTATAACCTTATATTAAAAATATTTTAGTAAATAAACTTTGATTTTAACTCTTTTAACTCTTCTTGAAATAAAAAATAATAAATATCCTAAACTAATACCAGTGGACCTAAATGATAATATTTTATTCCTAAGGTTTTTTTGGTCGATATACACTTTTCCAATAGAATTAGGACATGTGTTAGGGTAATATTAATATCATTTTTACCCTTAATTACCATATTTACATTTAACCGTAGTAAATAAAAGTAAAAAGTTACGATTCACCAAAAATTATTTTCATCTCATTGAACCGAATTTTACTTTTTTATATTAATTGTGTCTCTTGGATTTTCAAAATTCCATTCACAGAAGTGGTAAAATTATTTTTTATGAAAAAATCAGTTTTTTTAACTACCACTTAGTAGTTTCACTATTCATCAAAAATTGAAGTTTTTCAGAACAATGCCAAAATTTCCCCATAAGATATAATTGATCTTCTGAATTCAAAAATAATGTCTATTTTACAAAATTATTTACATATAAGTTGCATTAATTAGTTTTATAATTAATTCCCTCTGTCAGAACAAATAGCGTGTTTTTTAGAAACAATATATATCAAAAGATTGAGAATTATTTAAGTCCAATTTCAAAGTGAAATTAATTCTAATGAACACCATTGGATAATATAGAAAAAATATATTCTAATTATACTTTAAAAAACTCAATAATATAATTTATCACTATAAATTTTTTTTATTTAAACATTTGTATTTTATTAAAATTCAGTAATTTTCATTATTCATCAAAATATACGTGTTATCCGAAAAGTTCCAAAATTTCTCCCTAGGATAAATTTGATATTCCGAATCAGAAAATGAAGTAAATTTTGAGAGATAGAAATTATAAAATTTCAAAAAGTAGGTATTACTATTCATAACAGCTAGTTTGATTGGTTGTGGTGTGTTAGAATCTCGAAGTTGCGTACAATGCACGCCATTGCATTATAAGAAGGGAAACATACCGTGGAAGCTTGGGGTATTACATATTCCATGATTACAAAATAACAATTAAAAATTAACAATTCAAAAAGGGAGGATTGTTGAATACATCTAAATGGAACAACCTGAATGGGTTTTTTATTTAAAAGTGTACAAATAATTTCTACAAGATGCATAAAACCATTGATGGAGTGTTGGTGGAAACCAATTCATTGAATTTATGTTTTTATGAAAACATATGTGAACTATTTTCATTAATAAATAATATAATCCATGTATCTATTATAAGGATAGAAAATGTCACATGTTTTCCTAATATTATATATTTATTAAATATATTTAATGGGAAGTGGCCTGAAATTATTATAAAATGCAAATAACTAGTTAAATGAATACAAATTCGTGACATACATATGTAAACTAGAATACAATCTTGGGATTAAGATATTTTGAAATATAAAAAAGAGTAATCTTGAGTAAATTCAACTAATATATATTTACAAGGAACTCAAATGTAATAATAAGGGGAAATCTAATAAATGACAATTTTTATTTTCATAATTAATTACGATCTCCATGAAAATGTGGCCATATAAATTTGAGGAGATTAAATTAAAATGTTCATTAATTATACTCTAGTAGTGTAATATGTCATGTATGTCATAATGCATACTATGTTTTATATATTAATTTCATAGAGAATAATGTCATGATATAAGGTTTATCCTAGAAAACAATAATGTATATAGTAGGATTATACAAATAATAATTGAAGGGATATTATTTTTGGTAAATCTAGAAAATATAATGTCATGTAATTAAGGGTAAAAAAACTATTATTTCATTTGTTCAATGTTATGGAATATCAATGTATAGAAATGTTGATGGGCATGAATGGATCAATTCATAATGCGGTTTCAATTTTTAGAAATATAGATTAGGTTGAAGATTTATTGTATCCAATGATTTAGTATAAATATTAACTTATATACACCAATTCATGGAATTATACCTATACAAGAAATATCATTGATATCATAATTATTATAGAATGAAAAAGGAATATATTTAGAGATATCAACTAATGATGAAATTTTTAGTCAGAGAGTTGAGGAAAAGTAAACTGATTTTCTACAGAATACAAACTGTAAGAACCCATGATTAAAACTATAACTTAGTATGGGCATGATAAATCATGTGGGAGATAGCATGTTGGTTACTATTAATAGCCTGATTAAGTCTACATTGGTCTTTTGTGAGTGTGGGTTCCCTATAATTGACTCCCATGATTACTTTAATTTCCATTAATTTTTTATAGATTGATATTTACTTGTTTTGTTATTACAAAAATAGTTTTGATACTTATGCATCCATTTTTACATGGTAATTTCTTTATATAACATATTACATAAAAATGTTTTAGAAATTACCATCTATAATGGGAACATTGAGATAATATGATATTTATCTTAAATATATTCCTTATAGTTATGATACATCATATAGAAGGGACACATATAATTTTAGACAAATCATGTTTTGGGGGACCATAATTATTGATAATTATTCTCATGAATTACCCTCATGGTTATTTCAAGTAAATGAGATCACGAGAACCAACATATTAATAAAAATAAGTCATCATTTTGTTGTCAGATCTTATTCCAATATAGATTAATGTGTATTTACTTGTATACATGATACCATTATCCAGGTCGACCATTTTATATTTTACTTTAAAGAAAAAAAATTTTGGACATTGAATTCATTGTGTGGTATCATGTGTTGGTTGTTTCATTTTTCATCCATACATGGATTAATGATCCATAATGTATTTCTCACATTTTATATAGTAGAGAGATATTTAATAGTCCATTGTTAAAAATGATATTTTTACAACTACTAATAAAGTTTTTCTAGAGTTTATTTTGATCTAGTAAGATCGTAAAATATATAAATCATCAAATTTAATTGTACAGAAGTTAGTTTCACTCTTTTTGAGATATCAAATGACAAAAATATTTTTTTAATTATAATCACATTCATAGGTAGTAATTAAAAATATAAAATTCATTATCAATTTTGTAGGCACAATAGAGTTATAAAATTTTCAATTGGCCTATTATTATTTCACAATAAAATTGGGATAAGGACCTATATGTTAAATAACTATGTGTATCCAAAAGATCCATATATTCAAATTAATAAGATTATTTGATTAAGTGGGACCATGTTTGAGGGTAGTTAACATCCATCTATGAAAGACCACAAGTACTACTAAACAATTAAATTATTTAGTTTTTAATTATAATTATATGATTTATTTTTCAAGATATTATGGGATATTCTTATTATAAAATTGATTAGGAAAAAAAATAGAATTTCAATTAAAATAACATGTTAAAGGTTCATTCAATTATTTTGGGAGATTATAAAAAAAGGTAATAGTTCATATTTTATAAAATATCATGTTAATGTGTTATAATTTAGTGTTAATTCTTTTAATAAATTTATGACATTTTTTGTAATGTAATTACTGTGCATAAATTTCACAAAAAATAGTTTTAAATTTCTAGAGAATGAAGAGAAATTTTTAAAGCATATACTATATATAAGAGCTTATTTTTAAAAATTGAATAGAAATAGAAATCATCGTATATAATTTATAGAGCATAGATATTCAATACAATCATTTATGTCTTAAGGATAGGGAAAATGATGAATATACATGGTCATATCATTCCTACATTCTCAATCGAATCATTGTTCTTCATGTGATTAGAGGGATGTTGTAATTAAGATTGATTTTATGTAATTACAACATAGGGTCCAATATAAATGTTCTATGTGTTTTTATTCATGTTATAGTGGTTTATAAGATTCTTATATAATATATGTAGTTCCAAAAAAATTGTAATAAGAAATTAAAATTTTGATTTCAAAGAGACAAGGTAACATTTAAAGTTTCATTAAATTTTCTTGTTCATGCACAAATAAAATTATATTTGACCCTTTAGGAAATAGAGATAAATGGTTTTTTGTAGATTAATTATTTAGATTGTTAATGTAAAAATAAAATTTAAACATGTGTAGTTTATTCATTAATTATCCACTCAATGGGTTCCATTATCATATTTTCTATTAACATCTTTATAACATAGGGAAATTAAAACTAAAAAACTGGGTGAGATAATTCACTAAAAAATATTAAACAGATGTCATAAAAATAAATGCTAAAAAATAATCATAAAATAAATATATGAGAATAATCTTATTACACAATAATGTTTTAATTTATATTATATATCAATAATAATAGTACAATAAATAGAATGAAATATAATTGTATAATATCATGAAAAATATGTATAACCAGATAATGTATCAGATATTGAAAATGAGAAAAACATAGAAATATGGAACAATAATATTAAAAATAAAACATTGTGAGAAAATTCATTATTCAAGTGGAATTTTGAACAAACTCATCATGTCTCTGCTTATTAATGATTGAAAACTCATTATGAATTGGCCTATGTGAAGAAACTCATTATGTCAATGCCTAACTACCACATTCGATATAAAATTTAACTAATGCATTGGTGGGTAGAATATTAAATCCCCTATAACCATCTAGTAATATAATAACCACTTGAAATCAGTCATTCTCTATTTAAGAGAGAAAATATGGAAATAATTTCTTTTAATTTCTGTGACGCCCCGACCCCAGTTACCCAGAGTCGGTGCATTAATTACATAACATTGGCATGATCACAAGAAAGACCAAATCTCGAAAGACCGATTGGTTTAGTAGCCTTGGAAACACTAGATATATTCATAAGTTTTACATTACATCATAAAATGAAAAACTACTACAACAACATAATGTTTCCACAATCCACACTATTAACCCCTCATAAAATCCCTGCAGGTCATTCATAACTTACTTCTTCACATCCTGGGAAAAATAAAACATAGAAAAGGGGTGAGCTCAAATGCCCAGTAAGGATAACAATATAGCAGAAACTTTCATAAATAAGAATAAACATTTAAGGCAATGTATAACTAAAACAAAAGCCTTTTAAATATTAACTTTCAACATGGTATGGCATAAATAAAATGAAATAATTCCATTTACTTATTCACATGGATAGTCTACTAATCGAATAATCACATGCAAAAATCAATAACCACTTTCATAATGTTGGAATGCATAATGCCAGACTATCATAACCACTTAGCCAAGGCCTCGTGCCAAGACTACAAATAAGATTTTTTCAAGGCCTTGTGCCAAGACACTAGTTTCTCTCATGAGACCTACTGATGCATCGAGGAGCTATAGCGGGCTCCACCCGTCACATATTAAGTCCAATGCATTCCCATATGAAAAGGTTTAAACATAACATAAACATTCATATTAAAACTAGCATATGAAATGTCAATAATTTCACCATAAACTATGAATGGTATAAAATAGCACATCCACAGTCAAACATATCACAAAACCTTCAATACAATATAGAAGTTTTGTATCATAATAAATCAACTTCAAATAATCTTAAAATCCATCAAAGGATGTTGACATAGATGAAATCAAAATTCTTTTTAAAGAAATATCTCCTTTTATTTTGAAATAATTTAAGATCCATATAAAATAAAACATTTTCTTTGAAAATATTCTTATAAGCTTATAAGGGAAGCTTTGAAGATTTTATAACGGCGGAAAATAGCCGCACCCGCCGTATAAGTTAAAAAAACATTCTTACCTTAATTCTGTCGAAAAGGTTAAAAAGGACCTTGTTTTGAAAACGACCGAAAGATTCCTTTATAAACCACTTATAAAAGTCAAAAAGGGTATTAATGACTTTAACTCATATTCTAGTAAATAGTAAAAATGTTTTGAAATGCATTTTTAAGAAACATGGATGTGGATGATAAAGAGATCCCAGTAGATTATTACGTATAAACAACCTCGGATAATGAAGAGATTGTGAAATAACCCTTACCTTGTACTTTTCCATGGTTGGGGTAGGTTAACCTCCTGTATAATGGTGAAATGATTGTTATTAAATTATACAAGAATCATATATATTAATATGATATGATATATGATCTTTTAACATTTATTTGTTAATAATATCATAGAATTATCGTCGTTTCGGGTGTTAACTTACTCATTTTCTTTTATATGTTTTGTTACATAAGTCATGTTTATTGTATATTATTCATATCCAGAATGATATCAAGTCCTGAAACATCATTTTTAAATCATTAAATGATAATTATACTTGAATGGATACGATGGAGAATGAATCTCATCGCGTTCGTGGAGACGGTAGTCCGTACGTACGCACGAACGCTATTTCCATTTAATTTTTATTTTAAAAGAATCGAATCCAAATGATACATAGGTATATTACTATTCCAGTATAATATAATATTTTATATATGTTACTTAAGTTCATTAACACCATCCTTTATATGTTCCATGTGTGGTATGAACGAGTCATATCATTTTAAGGGGGCGGTAGTCCACACTTCCTCAAATGAAATTATCGTATGTATATACAACATGAAACGAATAATGGTATGAAATAAAATGGAATTACAGAAGCTTATATATAAAATATATATCATTAATATCATATTTAATTACAGTGCCATCATAATGGCCACCATGAGAGGCGGTAAGATGTATTTAAACAATCATCGTTTCGTGAGGCGTTAGTTTGCCATCCACAGAAACATTATGTTCATCATCCATTAGATGGAGTTGTGTCTTTGTGTAGTTTGAATCCTTGTTATAACAACATCCTAGTATATTGATGATACTGGTGTTATTACAAAAGAAAGGAAATAAAAAGTGTTTGGGGGTTGGAGAAGCAAAATAAAGGAAAATAATTTAAGAGAAATTGTTACCTTTAATTTAGGTAACTCACTTTGGTTAGAACCAAAGGACTTGTTGAAATGCTTTCTGCCTAAGGGGAAGCTTCAAGGAGGAGGAGAGGGATGTGGGGAGCTTAGTTGGGTAGAGTTTGGACGAGCCAAGGGGCTTGAGAGGTGTGAGGAATGAGAAGAAGTGGTCTCCTTTTATAAGGGAGAGGAGGGGCTCTTTAGGAAAGAGTGAAAGTATTACTTTATAATATAATTATATTCGGTTTATAATGGTCCAAAAATCATTGAGGTCGAATATAAGATGACTCATATTCTAAATAACATCAACCAATAAGAATTGGACAGGTTTTAGATAATATTTTAATGATTTTAATATTATTTATTTCAATGATTTATTAATGAGGTAAACATTGCATCATTATTGTGTCATTAATAATTTAACTTATTTGATGTCTAAAAATTATAAATAAAATATCATCATGTAAGAAATCTTTTTATATTTCTAATGAATATTTATAATCGAAAATCCAACATGTATAACCCTATGTAAAAATTGTTCTTATAAAAGATGTAAGCTTATGCCATTTTTATTTTTATTTTAACTTTATTAATATAATGTGCCCCTACCACATACAAGTGGCTCCAAGGGGTCCCCAAATTGACCCAAGGATGCCCATGGTCGGGTATGTGTCCACCAATAAGGTTAGGACACGTTTTAGGGTAATTTTGTATTATTATAATATTATTTTTTAACCCTTATTTACCGGATTTACCCTTTAACCATGGTAAATAAAATATTACCACAGTAACTATTCAAAATGTCTAAAAATAAAAGTTACCTATTTACACAATTTTAACATCCTGATTCCAAATATGGAATCCATTTTCCTAAATTCAAAACACAGAAGTGGCAGAAATTAATTTAAAATTAATTCCCGCTGTCAAAACAAAAAGCGTGTTTTTAAGAG
Organism: Viscum album; assembly: GCA_963277665.1. Classification (NCBI taxonomy): domain Eukaryota; kingdom Viridiplantae; phylum Streptophyta; class Magnoliopsida; order Santalales; family Viscaceae; genus Viscum; species Viscum album. The sequence goes on from OY728148.1 coordinate 1,485,824,471, forward strand.
GTAATAACTATCAAAAGATTGACACTTGTTTATGTTCGGTTTAATTGTAAAATTATGTCCAATGACCAAAATTATATTAAATGGTAAAAATATATTCTAAATATACTTTAAAACCACTCAAATTCATAATTTATCACTATTAATTATTTTGATTAAAAAAGTTGTTTTTAATTAAAATTTAGTAAATTTCACTATTCATCAAAATATGAAAGTTATCCGAAATGTACCAAAATTTCACCTTAGGCTAAATTCGATATTCCGAATCCAAAAATGAAGTCCATTTTCAAATATAAAATATATATAATTTCAAAAAGTAGGTATTACTATTCATAGCGGCTAGTTTGATTGGTTACGGTGTGTTAGAACTCGGTGTTGCGTACAACACACGCTAGCGTACCGTGGAAGCTTGGGATGTTTCATTTTAAATTTTTCATGTCCCCATTTAGTCAAAAAGTTTAAAATATTGTATTTAAAAAGGTTTCACTATTAGAAGTTGATAAAAGTGAAATACTGAAAATGAATCTGTTCTTGCAATATGACTAAGAAACTCATAATAGGGATTCTAAAATTATAAGGATTATATAAAGTTCAAAATGTAGTTAATACAATTCATGACCTCTTTTAATGGTGTGATTGAACTCGGTGTTGCGTGTAGTGCAAGTTATTGAATTATTTTTAAGAAATAACACACTCTGAAATCCTGGGGTGTTACATTCTCCCCTCCTTCAATAAATTGCGTCCTCGCAATTTGAAATTGTTCTTCGAAAATAAAAGGTTGATAGTAGAAAATATATTTGTGGGAAAACCCACATCGGAAATTGGGTTACTAAAATTTAGTCTTAATATGAGGAAAAGAGAAATGAAAGGGTCACCACCAAATTATGATCTCGATTAGGAGAACATTGGTGGCAATTAGAGACATATAATTGGAGGAAACACGTAAATATTTATAGGTAGTGATTGAGGTCATCAATCACAAACAAGTATAAAATTGAGGTCCTTAAACTCATCAATCTATGATGATTTGAAGTACCATCGGTTCAACAAAATATAGGGTATTGGGACAACACATTTTTGAAATTTCAAAATATCTTAGTTGAAATCCCACATCGAAAAATGAATTAATGAGGCCTCTATTTAAAATAAAGAGTGGAAAGTATGAAGATTACCGAAAATAACACATACTAGGGTTCCATGTAGGAAAATATGGATATGGAAGAGAAATCTAACCATTAATTATCTGATGGAGAGTGGTAGAGAACATGGCTATGAAAAGGCCAATAATCCCAATGCCATAAATTTGTGATGATTTAAGGTACCATCTAGGACAACATTTTTGTTCTAAGTTTCTATTATTAATGTTGAGGAATTTATTTATGAGATTAGCTAAGATAATAAGGAGATATACTTACTTTATAATTAGAATTTTACCCATTAATAAATTTCTACCACAAACTCATCTTTCACTCTAAAAGATAATAGAATGTAAATAAATTTTTTTTTCTATTTATACTATTCGTACATGGTTCCAAAATAAATGAATTTATAATTCATATACCAGATCTTTTAAAAAAAACTACATTATTTAATTCAGGACATCTCGTGGGACAGTGGTAGGTGATACACCCTTGTCGCCCTTCGGTTGCGGGTTCAAGTCTCGCAGCCTTGTCGGACGCGACAGGTTGCCGCCCGACCTCCGGGTTGTCCTTTTATGGAAATCCAAAATAATCCAAACTAGAACTATCCAAAATACTTCTTTCTAAACTCACAGTCCAACATTTATAAGGAAGGTAAACATAATATATATCCTTTTTACCCCGTAATAGAATATGAATACCTTCATCATGTATTACCATATTCCTTATTGATTACATTCATGCTCCATTATGCCATATAGAATGATGGATATACTTCATTAATCCAAAAATGTTTTAAACCCCAACAATGATGGAATATACAAATCATTAATCAGTTCTAAGGTAGTCAAGAATATCCAATATAATTTATCCAAAATAATCACATATTATTCCAAAATCACTACCTCAGTATCAGAACTATATTATGATTTATCTTTCTCTCAAACATATATTTTCCAAACATTTAACCTGCTACTGAGTCACTTTTCTTTGTTCCACACCATCTCAAGTCCTTAATGAAATAGTACTTCAGTACAATCCTTATATACTCCATAATTATTATAACAAGTACATTGTTGATACAACACTCAATTGACATAATCAACATAAGAACTCTAATCATTCCTCTTCATATGTGGTAGTATCATAACTTGATTATTATCCAATAGCATCATTTGCGGCATAGTCTGATGACTGGGACATAGGTTCGCGTAGTGTCCAAACTCCTTGCAAATGAAGCATTGTACATTTAAAACCATTTTCTTACCCTTGCAGTCACGTACTTTGTGCCCTTTTCCTCCACACTTATAACAAACTCCCATTCTTTTCAGGCAAGTTCCAGGGTGTTTCTTTCCACAGTTACCACATATGGGAAAATTCTTCTTTTCCCTCTTACTTTTATCCATCTTTCTCTCTTCCATCCTTTTCTTCTCTTGCTTCCCTTCAAAGCCATAGGACTCAGTAAACTCTTTACTTATCTTATCAACACATGATATTATTTCTTCATATGATGATAATACATGGGAGACTATTTCTCTTATAAATTCTAGCTTAAGACCATGAAAGATATGATCCTTCCTTCTCTTTGGATCATGTGCATTTCTGGAGTTCTCATTCCTTCTACTGGGCGCCATTTCTAAACAATGGTATACACTAGATCAGTTTATGAATCAAAATACATAATCCCATACTTATAAAACACTTAACATAAATTGAACTATTTATGGATATAATCCATAATCATAAAAATGTTTTCTTTGAGGAAGTATATACTCATAAACACTTCATAATGATTTGTAAAGAAAATGAGAGTTATCCTAAGCATATCCCCCGGGAGTGTCGTAACCAAGAGTGCAGCAAGGCCCGTTGTCGTGCACCAGTTCCCATTCGAGTCTAGCTCAAAGCGGTGTTTTCGGGTTTTACCCCTAGGTACATCTGTGCCAGAGCCGCCTCTACCTGCTCGTATCCAGACAGGGATGTATTGCTCGGAAAACTCACAAAATCTCTACAATACCAAAATTCTAGGAAGTTCTTCTATACTAATCCTCAAAGTTCATCTTAGGTCTACGTGCTCTAATCAGAGTTTATCTAAATCTAGCTTCCAAGGTTTGTACTAAACTTCCTCTGATACCAACTGTAACGCCCCGACCCCAGCTAACCAGAGTCGGTGCATTACTTCATAACATTGGCATGATCACAAGAAAGATCAAATCTCGAAAGACCAATTGGTTTAGTAGCCTTGGAAACACTAGATATATTCATAAGTTTTACATTACATCATAAAATGAAAAACTACTACAACAACATAATGTTTCCACAATCCACACTATTAACCCCTCATAAAATCCCTGCAGGTCATTCATAACTTACTTCTTCACATCCTGGGAAAAATAAAACATAGAAAAGGGGTGAGCTCAAATGCCCAGTAAGGATAACAATATAGCGGAAACTTTCATAAATAAGAATAAACATTTAAGGCAATGTATAACTAAAACAAAAGCCTTTTAAATATTAACTTTCAACATGGTATGGCATAAATAAAATGAAATAATGCCATTTACTTATTCACATTGATATTCTACTAATCGAATAATCACATGCAAAAATCAATAACCACTTTCATAATGTTGGAATGCATAATGCCAGACTATCATAACCACTTAGCCAAGGCCTCGTGCCAAGACTACAAATAAGATTTTGTCAAGGCCTTGTGCCAAGACACTAGTTTGTCTCATGAGACCTACCGATGCATCGAGGAGCTATAGCGGGCTCCACCCGTCACATATTAAGTCCAATGCATTCCCATATGAAAAGGTTTAAACATAACATAAACATTCATATTAAAACTAGCATATGAAATGTCAATAATTTCACCATAAACTATGAATGGTATAAAAATAGCACATCCAGAGTCAAACATAACACAAAACCTTCAATACAATATAGAAGTTTTGTATCATAATAAATCAACTTCAAATAATCTTAAAATCCATCAAAGGATGTTGACATAGATGAAATCAAAATTCTTTTTAAAGAAATATCTCCTTTTATTTTGAAATAATTTAAGATCCATATAAAATAAAACATTTTCTTTGAAAATATTCTTATAAGCTTGTAAGGGAAGCTTTGAAGATTTTATAACGGCGGAAAATAGCCGCACCCGCCGTATAAGTTAAAAAAACATTCTTACCTTAATTTTGTCGAAAAGGTTAAAAAGGACCTTGTTTTGAAAACGACCGAAAGATTACTTTATAAACCACTTATAAAAGTCAAAAAGGGTATAAATGACTTTAACTCATATTCTAGTAAATAGTAAAAATGTTTTTAAATGCATTTTTAAGAAACATGGATGTGGATGATAAAGAGATCCCAGTAGATTATTACGTATTAACAACCTCGGATAATGAAGAGATTGTGAAATAACCCTTACCTTGTACTTTTCCTTGGTTGGGGTAGGTTAACCTCCTGTATAATGGTGAAATAATTGTTATTAAATTATACAAGAATCATATATATTAATATGATATCATATATGATCTTTTAACATTTATTTGTTAATAATATCTTAGAATTATCGTCGTTTCGGGTGTTAACTTACTCATTTTCTTTTGTATGTTTTGTTACATAAGTCATGTTTGTTGTATCTTATTCATATACAGAATGATATCAAGTCCTGAAAAATCATTTTTAAATCATTAAATTATAATTATACTTGAATGGATACGATGGAGAATGAATCTCATCGCGTTCGTGGAGACGGTAGTCCGTACGTACGCACGAACGCTATTTCCATTTAATTTTTATTTTAAAAGAATCGAATCCAAATGATACATAGGTATATTACTATTCCAGTATAATATAATATTTTATATATGTTACTTAAGTTCATTAACACCATCCTTTATACGTTCCATGTGTGGTATGAACGAGTCATATCATTTTAAGGGGGCGGTAGTCCACACTTCCTCAAATGAAATTATCGCATGTATATACAACATGAAACAAATAATGGTATGAAATAAAATGGAATTACAGAAGCTTATATATAAAATATATATCATTAATATCATATTTAATTACAGTGCCATCATAATGGCCACCATGAGAGGCGGTAAGATGTATTTGAACAATCATCGTTTCGTGAGGCGTTAGTTTGCCATCCACAGAAACATTATGTTCATCATCCATTAGATGGAGTTGTGTGTATGTGTAGTTTTAATCCTTATTATAACAACATCCTAGTATATTTAGGATACTGGTGTTATTACAAAAGAAAGGAAATAAAAAGTGTTTGGGGGTTGGAGAAGCAAAATAAAGGAAAATAATTTAAGAGAAATTGTTACCTTTAATTTAGGTAACTCACTTTGGTTAGAACCAAAGGACTTGTTGAAATGCTTTCTGCCTAAGGGGAAGCTTCAAGGAGGAGGAGAGGGATGTGGGGAGCTTAGTTGGGTAGAGTTTGGACGAGCCAAGTGGATTGAGAGGTGTGAGGAATGAGAAGAAGTGGTCTCCTTTTATAAGGGAGAGGAGGGGCTCTTTAGGAAAGAGTGAAAGTATTACTTTATAATATAATTATATTCGGTTTATAATGGTCCAAAAATCATTTAGGTCGAATATACGATGACTCATATTCTAAATAACATCATCCAATAAGAATTGGACAGGTTTTAGATAATATTTTAATCATTATAATATTATTTATTTCAATGATTTATTAATGAGGTAAACATTGCATCATTATTGTGTCAATAATAATTTAACTTATTTGATGTCTAAAAATTATAAATAAAATATCATCATGTAGGAAATCGTTTTAGCTTTCTAATGAATATTTATAATCGAAAATCCAACAGGTATAACCCTATGTAAAAATTGTTCTTCTAAAAGATGTAAGCTTATGCCATTTTTATTTTTATTTTAACTTTATTAATATAATGTGTCCCTACCACATACAAGTGGCTCCAAGGGGTCCCCAAATTGACCCAAGGATGCCCATGGTCGGGTATGTGTCCACCAATAAGGTTAGGACACGTTTTAGGGTAATTTTTTATTATTATAATATTATTTTTTAACCCTTATTTACCGGATTTACCCTTTAACCATGGTAAATAAAATATTTACCACAGTAACTATTCAAAATGTCTAAAAATAAAAGTTACCTATTTACACAATTTTAACATCATGATTCCAAATATGGAATCCATTTTCCTAAATTCAAAACACAGAAGTGGCAGAAATTAATTTAAAATTAATTCCCGCTGTCAAAACAAAAAGCGTGTTTTTAAGGGGTAATAACTATCAAAAGATTGACACTAGTTTATGTTCGGTTTAATTGTAAAATTATGTCCAATTACCAACATTATATTAAATGGTAAAAATATATTCTAAATATACTTTAAAACCACTCAAATTCATAATTTATCACTATTAATTATTTTGATTAAAAAAGTTGTTTTTAATTAAAATTTAGTAATTTTCACTATTCATCAAAATATGAAAGTTATCCGAAATGTACCAAAATTTCACCTTAGGCTAAATTCGATATTCCGAATCCAAAAATGAAGTCCATTTTCAAATATAAAATATATATAATTTCAAAAAGTAGGTATTACTATTCATAGCGGCTAGTTTGATTGGTTACGGTGTGTTAGAACTCGGTGTTGCGTACAACACACGCTAGCGTACCGTGGAAGCTTGGGATGTTTCATTTTAAATTTTTAATGTCCCCATTTAGTCAAAAAGTTTAAAATATTGTATTTAAAAAGGTTTCACTATTAGAAGTTGATAAAAGTGAAATACTGAAAATGAATTTGTTCTTGCAATATGACTAAGAAACTCATAATAGGGATTCTAAAATTATAAGGATTATATAAAGTTCAAAATGTAGTTAATACTATTCATGACCTCTTTTAATGGTGTGATTGAACTCGGTGTTGCATGTAGTGCAAGTTATTGAATTATTTTTAAGAAATAACACACTCTGAAATCCTGGGGTGTTACATTCTCCCCTCCTTCAATAAATTGCGTCCTCGCAATTTGAAATTGTTCTTCGAAAATAAAAGGTTGAAAGTAGAAAATATATTTGTGGGAAAACCCACATCGGAAATTGGGTTACTAAAATTTAGTCTTAATATGAGGAAAAGAGAAATGAAAGGGTCACCACCAAATTATGATCTCGATTAGGAGAACATTGGTGGCAATTAGAGACATATAATTGGAGGAAAAACGTAAATATTTATAGGTAGTGATTGAGGTCATCAATCACAAACAAGTATAAAATTGAGGTCCTTAAACTCATCAATCTATGATGATTTGAAGTACCATCGGTTCAACAAAATATAGGGTATTGGGACAAAACATTTTTGACATTTCAAAATATCTTAGTTGAAATCCCACATCGAAAAATGAATTAATGAGGCCTCTATTTAAAATAAAGAGTGGAAAGTATGAAGATTACCGAAAATAACACATACTAGGGTTCCATGTAGGAAAATATGGATATGGAAGAGAAATATAACCATTAATTATCTGATGGAGAGTGGTAGAGAACATGGCTATGAAAAGGCCAACAATCCCAAAGCCATAAATTTGTGATGCTTTAAGGTACCATCTAGGACAACATTTTTGTTCTAAGTTTCTATTATTAATGTTGACGAATTTATTTATGAGATTAGCTAAGATAATAAGGAGATATACTTACTTTATAATTAGAATTTTACCCATTAATAAATTTCTACCACAAACTCATCTTTCACTCTAAAAGATAATAGAACTTAAATAATTTTTTTTTCTATTTATACTATTCGTACAGGGTTCCAAAATAATTGAATTTATAATTCATATACCAGATCTTTTAAAAAAACTACATTATTTAATTCAGGACATCTCGTGGGACAGTGGTAGGTGATACACCCTTGTCGCCCTTCGGTTGCGGGTTCAAGTCTCGCAGCCTTGTCGGACGCGACGGGTTGCCGCCCGACCTCCGGGTTATCCTTTTATGGCAATCCAAAATAATCCAAACTAGAACTATCCAAAATACTTCTGTCTAAACTCACAGTCCAACATTTATAAGGAAGGTAAACATAATATAGATCCTTTTTACCCCGTAATAGAATATGAATACCTTCATCATGTATTACCATATTCCTTATTGATTACATTCATGCTCCCTTATGCCACATAGAATGCTGGATATACTTCATTAATCCAAAAATGTTTTAAACCCCAACAATGATGGAATATACAAATCATTAATCAGTTCCAAGGTAGTCAAGAATATCCAATATAATTTATCCAAAATAATCACATATTATTCCAAAATCACTACCTCAGTATCAGAACTATATTATGAATTATCTTTCTCTCAAACATATATTTTCCAAACATTTAACCTGCTACTGATTCACTTTTCTTTGTTCCACACCATCTCAAGTCCTTAATGAAATAGTACTGCAGTACAATCCTTATATACTCCATAATTATTATAACAAGTACATTGTTGATACAACAATCAATTGACATAATCAACATAAGAACTCTAATCATTCCTCTTCATCTGTGGTAGTATCATAACTTGATTATTATCCAATAGCATCATTTGCGGCATAGTCTGATGACTGGGACATAGGTTCGCGTAGTGTCCAACCTCCTTGCAAATGAAACATTGTACATTTAAAACCATTTTCTTACCCTTGCAGTCACGTACTTTGTGCCCTTTTCCTCCACACTTATAACAAACTCCCATTCTTTTCAGGCAAGTTCCAGGGTGTTTCTTTCCACAGTTACCACATATGGGAAAATTCTTCTTTTCCCTCTTACTTTTATCCATCATTTTCTCTTCCATCCTTTTCTTCTCTTGCTTCCCTTCAAAGCCATAGGACTCAGTAAACTCTTTACTTATCTTATCAACACATGATATTATTTCTTCATATGATGATAATACATGGGAGACTATTTCTCTTATAAATTCTAGCTTAAGACCATGAAATATATGATCCTTCCTTCTCTTTGGATCATGTGCATTTCTGGAGTTCTCATTCCTTCTACTAGGCACCATTTCTAAACAATGGCATACACTAGATCAGTTTATGAATCAAAATACATAATCTCATACTTATAAAACACTTAACATAAATTGAAATATTTATGGATATAATCCATAATCATAAAAATGTTTTCTTTGAGGAAGTATATACTCATAAACCCTTCATAATGATTTCTAAAGAAAATGAGAGTTATCCTAAGCATATCCCCCGGGAGTGTCGTAACCAAGAGTGCAGCAAGGCCCGTTGTCGTGCACCAGTTCCCGTTCGAGTCTAGCTCAAAGCGGTGTTTTCGGGTTTTACCCCTAGGTACATCTGTGCCAGAGCCGCCTCTACCTGCTCGTATCCAGACAGGGATGTATTGCTCGGAAAACTCACAAAATCTCTACAATACCAAAATTCTAGGAAGTTCTTCTATACTAATCCTCAATGTTCATCTTAGGTCTATGTGCTCTAATCAGAGTTTATCTAAATCTAGCTTCCAAGGTTTGTACTAAACTTCCTCTGATACCAACTGTAACGCCCCGACCCCAGCTACCCAGAGTCGGTGCATTACTTCGTATCATTGGCATGATCACAAGAAAGATCAAATCTCGAAAGACCGATTGGTTTAGTAGCCTTGGAAACACTAGATATATTCATAAGTTTTACATTACATAATAAAATGAAAAACTACTACAACAACATAATGTTTCCACAATCCACACTATTAACCCCTCATAAAATCCCTGCAGGTCATTCATAACTTACTTCTTCACATCCTGGGAAAAATAAAACATAGAAAAGGGGTGAGCTCAAATGCCCAGTAAGGATAACAATATAGCGTAAACTTTCATAAATAAGAATAAACATTTAAGGCAATGTATAACTAAAACAAAAGCATTTTAAATATTAACTTTCAACATGGTATGGCATAAATAAAATGAAATAATGCCATTTACTTATTCACATGGATATTCTACTAATCGAATAATCACATGCAAAAATCAATAACCACTTTCATAATGTTGGAATGCATAATGCCTGACTATCATAACCACTTAGCCAAGGCCTCGTGCCAAAACTACAAATAAGATTTTGTCAAGGCCTTGTGCCAAGACACTAGATTGTCTCATGAGACCTACCGATGCATCGAGGAGCTATAGCGGGCTCCACCCGTCACATATTAAGTCCAATGCATTCCCATATGAAAAGGTTTAAACATAACATAAACATTCATATTAAAACTAGCATATGAAATGTCAATAATTTCACCATAAACTATGAATGGTATAAAAATAGCACATCCACAGTCAAACATATCACAAAACCTTAAATACAATATAGAAGTTTTGTATCATAATAAATCAACTTCAAATAATCATAAAATCTATCAAAGGATGTTGACATAGATGAAATCAAAATTCTTTTTAAAGAAATATCTCCTTTTATTTTAAAATAATTTAAGATCCATATAAAATAAAACATTTTCTTTGAAAATATTCTTATAAGCTTGTAAGGGAAGCTTTGAAGATTTTATAACGGCGGAAAATAGCCGCACCCGCCGTATAAGTTAAAAAAACATTCTTACCTTAATTCTGTCGAAAAGGTTAAAAAGGACCTTGTTTTGAAAACGACCGAAAGATTCCTTTATAAACCACTTATAAAAGTCAAAAAGGGTATAAATGACTTTAACTCATATTCTAGTAAATAGTAAAAATGTTTTCAAATGCATTTTTAAGAAACATGGATGTGGATGATAAAGAGATCCCAGTAGATTATTACGTATAAACAACCTCGGATAATGAAGAGATTGTGAAATAACCCTTACCTTGTACTTTTCCTTGGTTGGGGTAGGTTAGCCTCCTGTATAATGGTGAAATAATTGTTATTAAATTATACAAGAATCATATATATTAATATGATATCATATATGATCTTTTAACATTTATTTGTTAATAATATCTTAGAATTATCGTCGTTTCGGGTGTTAACTTACTCATTTTCTTTTATATGTTTTGTTACATAAGTCATGTTTGTTGTATCTTATTCATATCCAGAATTATATCAAGTCCTGAAACATCATTTTTAAATCATTAAATGATAATTATACTTGAATGGATACGATGGAGAATGAATCTCATCGCGTTCGTGGAGACGGTAGTCCGTACGTACGCACGAACGCTATTTCCATTTAATTTTTATTTTAAAAGAATCGAATCCAAATGATACATAGGTATATTACTATTCCAGTATAATATAATATTTTATATATGTTACTTAAGTTCATTAACAACATCCTTTATACGTTCCATGTGTGGTATGAACGAGTCATATCATTTTAAGGGGGCGGTAGTCCACACTTCCTCAAATGAAATTATCGTATGTATATACAACATGAAACGAATAATGGTATGAAATAAAATGGAATTACAGAAGCTTATATATAAAATATATATCATTAATATCATATTTAATTACAGTGCCATCATAATGGCCACCATGAGAGGCGGTAAGATGTATTTGAACAATCATCGTTTCGTGAGGCGTTAGTTTTCCATCCACAGAAACATTATGTTCATCATCCATTAGATGGAGTTGTGTGTATGTGTAGTTTGAATCCTTATTATAACAACATCCTAGTATATTGAGTATACTGGTGTTATTACAAAAGAAAGGAAATAAAAAGTTTTTGGGGGTTGGAGAAGCAAAATAAAGGAAAATAATTTAAGAGAAATTGTTACCTTTAATTTAGGTAACTCACTTTGGTTAGAACCAAAGGACTTGTTGAAATGCTTTCTGCCTAATGGGAAGCTTCAAGGAGGAGGATAGGGATGTGGGGAGCTTATTTGGGCAGAGTTTGGACGAGCCAAGTGGCTTGAGAGGTGTGAGGAATGAGAAGAAGTGGTCTCCTTTTATAAGGGAGAGGAGGGGCTCTTTAGGAAAGAGTGAAAGTATTACTTTATAATATAATTATATTCGGTTTATAATGGTCCAAAAATCATTGAGGTCGAAGATAAGATGACTCATATTCTAAATAACATCAACCAATAAGAATTGGACAGGTTTTAGATAATATTTTAATCATTATAATATTATTTATTTCAATGATTTATTAATGAGGTAAACATTGCATCATTATTGTGTCATTAATAATTTAACTTATTTGATGTCTAACAATTATAAATAAAATATCATCATGTAGGAAATCTTTTTATCTTTCTAATTAATATTTATAATCGAAAATCCAACATGTATAACCCTATGTAAAAATTGTTCTTCTAAAAGATGTAAGCTTATGCCATTTTTATTTTTATTTTAACTTTATTAATATAATGTGTCCCTACCACATACAAGTGGCTCCAAGGGGTCCCCAAATTGACCCAAGGATGCCCATGGTCGGGTATGTGTCCACCAATAAGGTTAGGACACGTTTTAGCGTAATTTTGTATTATTATAATATTATGTTTTAACCCTTATTTACCGGATTTACCCTTTAACCATGGTAAATAAAATATTTACCACAGTAACTATTCAAAATGTCTAAAAATAAACGTTACCTATTTAAACAATTTTAACATCCTGATTCCAAATATGGAATCCATTTTCCTAAATTCAAAACACATAAGAGGCAGAAATTAATTTAAAATTAATTCCCGCTGTCAAAACAAAAAGCGTGTTTTTAAGAGGTAATAACTATCAAAAGATTGACAGTTGTTTATGTTCGGTTTAATTGTAAAATTATGTCCAATGACCAACATTATATTAAATGGTAAAAATATATTCTAAATATACTTTAAAACCACTCAAATTCATAATTTATCTCTATTAATTATTTTGATTAAAAAAGTTGTTTTTAATTAAAATTTAGTAATTTTCACTATTCATCAAAATATGAAAGTTATCTGAAATGTACCAAAATTTCACCTTAGGCTAAATTCGATATTCCGAATCCAAAAATGAAGTCCATTTTCAAATATAAAATATATATAATTTCAAAAAGTAGGTATTACTATTCATAGCGGCTAGTTTGATTGGTTACGGTGTGTTAGAACTCGGTGTTGCGTACAACACACGCTAGCGTACCGTGGAAGCTTGGGATGTTTCATTTTAAATTTTTCATGTCCCCATTTAGTCAAAAAGTTTAAAATATTGTATTTAAAAAGGTTTCACTATTAGAAGTTGATAAAAGTGAAATACTGAAAATGAATCTGTTCTTGCAATATGACTAAGAAACTCATAATAGGGATTCTAAAATTATAAGGACTATATAAAGTTCAAAATGTAGTTAATACTATTCATGACCTCTTTTAATGGTGTGATTGAACTCGGTGTTGCGTGTAGTGCAATTTATTGAATTATTTTTAAGAAATAACACACTCTGAAATCCTGGGGTGTTACAATTTCCCTTTTTCATGGAATGGTATAATGAAAAACATTCATAAATCCATCAATAATCATACCATGATATTACTGAGGAAAATAAATTTTTATACTGTTATATAATGAAACATACTAGGTAAACGTACTTAAATCATGATATTTGAGAGTATGATATAAAGATGATATTATAATGGTATCCTTCTAATGTTATAATTTTTTTCTTAAAACTGAAGTATTGAAGTTGGTTGAACAGCATTAAATCAATGAAATAGAAAATATGGTAATAAAAAAGGAAGGGAATTATAAAAAATGTTATTCTTATTCATGTTGATGGTTAGTAATGATATAGTATGTGGTGGATAAATCCTACAATATAAATTAATTTTTTATATTCCACCCATATAAGAATTATACTTGTATCATTTGATTACTATCATTGATCAAGCATATGATATGATAAAGGAAAACAACATTGTTGAAAAATAATATTTGTGAGTTTAGGAAATATTATATTTTCAATAAGAAATATCCTAGTACTTTTCAAATAATTTTAAATGAAATATTTTATATAACTATGCAGAAATAAACTTTTTTACTCAATGAAGTCATAGATAGATTTATTTTTTTAAATAAAAAGTTTCGATGAAATATATGGCCCCACTGAAACTCAAAAAGAAATAATTTTTTGAAAATTCCCCTACTAGAATACGTTACAATGATTTTACTTCAAATATAATTAATGAATTTAGTAGAAGATAAAACAATGAAATAATTGAGTATTATATTGGGGAATTTTAAAAAGAATCAAATTAATACATGTTTGGAATATGGAGGGTTTTTAATGACAAGTAGTGAAGAGTTATATTTAAATTTCGCGATACACTTCTATTGAAATATATATCCATGCTAAATGAAATTTGCTGTTGAAATGAAAAACCCATGTAAAACTGATAATTTTTTTGGGATTTATAAAGAATAGAAATTCATCAAATGGTATTTCTCTAAAAAATCATGATGTAATGATAATAATGGAAATGAATCAATTACATTTTGACTAACATTTTATGTGAAATACATTAAAAAATGTTTTTTAAAATTGAAAATAAATTAAATTGAATAAAAGATAATTCATGACTGAAAATATCTAGGTGAATTTATATTAATTATATAATAAATCATGGGGCCCAAAATAAAATATGTCTCATGGATTTTCAAATGATATAAAATAAATATTAAATTTTTCCCCTACTTTATAAAATTTACTGTAAGATCACGTATAAAAAATATTAATACCAAAATATTCTACTTTATAAACTTATTTATATTTATTACCTATTATATAAATAATTTACGATCATTTTTTATGAATATATTAGTTATTTATTTTTATATTTAAATATTTTGTTTTATTTACATTAATAGCTTCACACATGTTTTATATTAGAGGTATTGATACCCTATCAATAATACCCATAAAAACTATACTATATCTTTTTGGATACTAATAGTGGGTTCATATATTTATTTATAAATATCAATATCATTATTTAAATTATTTAAATTATTTTTATTATCTTTAATGAAAATGGAATTTAAATTATATTATTTTCTAAATATAAGGAACAAATATGAAATTTAATAATAATTTAAATAATTGAAAAAAAAATTAAGACTATAAAATAGCCCATAATTACATTAATGACTACTATTTATATTAGTATTTATATTCACATATTCATCCATGAGATAGTTATATCACATTATTCCATAAGGGGGTAGAAAAAACAAGTCCTGATTATATAATATTTCAATAGGTGAGTAAGAAAATTAAATTATTTATTTTTAAATAATAACATTATAATAGAATCATAATTATACTCTTCAAATGATTTCTATTTATAGATACTTATTTTTGAGTTTTTAATAATAACTAAATATCTAGATGGATATTGAATGAAAATTATTCATTTTAGGTGGTAGTTTTTATAACATAGAGTCAACATTTTCATTTCATAATTAATGAGAGGGAATAAAGATATATTATATGTATTCAATTAATAATAATAATATGGATATTAATGTCACATTTATTGTTAATTTATATATTTATAACATAAATTTTTTTGTTGTGGTGAAAAGTAAATAATTTAGAATTATTGATCTAGTAGTTCATGAAAATTCTCAATAAAATTCTTTTTATATTTGTTTAGGGTTTAGAGTGGACAATTTTGTATTCCATTAATATTATTATACTGATATATAGGTAATTATATTATAATAGTTATAAAAATTTTTTAAGTGGATGGTAATGAAGAAAATTAAAATGATATTTTAATACTCACATTGGGACCTTGAACATTCTCTTTTAATTGTTTTTAAAAATGAATGAAATATCATAAAATATGTTGATAAATTAATTTTTATCACTGAATAAAAATATAATAGGGGAATTGATGAATGTGGATCTATTTATTTGACCATTGTATGTTTTTCATTTAGGGGTGTATGTAAACAACTTTTATAAGTTAATAAAGGGAATGTTTGAGAACACCAAATATTTAACAACAATGGAATGACCCTACTCAATGTTAAAAGTCTCAGGTTGTGAAAAATAATTGAATTTGGGATGGGATATAGTATATAAATCCCCCACCATTAATTTAACATATTATTTAAACATTTTTCTAATGATTTTGTATAACATTTTTACATATTAAAATTTTTTTCAGACCTTGGTCACTAGTTTTTAACTATGTAATATATATTTTAGAAAAAATATGAAACATATCCTCTAATGAGTATTTTTTTCAAAATATAATTTCCATTTAGTTGTTATAATTAAATGTCTATGTAATATACTAGTGTATTGTGAATAAATAAATTTATTATATAGAAAAATGTTTTTTTGGTGAGAATTATTGTTTTTACCCTTAAGAATTCATATTATTATATGTATTGATAAAAATTTGATTAACTGGTATTGTGTATTTATAAGGGATTAAAATTATTAATATATTCATACTTTTATAATATATTTATTTATTATGATAGATATAAATTATATAATGTATGTGAATAAATTCATTATGTTTTTTATTATTATCATGGT
The DNA here is from genome assembly GCA_963277665.1 of Viscum album. Lineage (NCBI taxonomy): Eukaryota > Viridiplantae > Streptophyta > Magnoliopsida > Santalales > Viscaceae > Viscum > Viscum album. Next base: position 1,485,841,120 of record OY728148.1, read on the forward strand.
AGATATCATTAATCATATCAATAATTGTTTTATGATTATAAATTTAATTTATGTTTTTACATTATTTTTTATTTTACATCACAAATGAGAAAATAATATTATCAACTAATATTGATGATATTTTGAAATGATTATTTTAACATTATACAATATATCATTTAAAAATCCCTTTTATCAAACATTTTTTTATCCATAAAATTTTGAAGTAATATTAATTTATCATTGTTTTTTTCATCCATGTTAAAAATTATTTTTTTATAAAAATAAATTTTTATTTGTAATCCATTTTAATTCATAGCCTAATATCACGAGTAAAATTTTTATTTATATAAAAACATATAAAAAATTATATTATAATGGAATGACACATCTGTTACACCCCAGCACCAGTTACCCAGAGTCGGTGCATCATTTTAATACATTGGAATGATTATAAGGAATGATATCTCAAAGGGCCGATCAATTTATCATTCTTGGAAAATAGATTCCATAAATGAAAATTACATTATACATTCAACCATAAAAAAACAAAAATAAACTGTTGTGAGTGCGATAATTCAACTAGAAAATCCATATAGTTTGGTCATAATATACTTCTTCGCATCCAAGAATTTATAAAACATAGAATGGGGTGAGCTCAGATTTTTAGTAAGGATAACAATATTGCACAAACATTCATTAATAATAATAAAAATTTAAGGAAATGTATAAAACCAAAACAAAAGTTTTTTAATATTAAACTTCAGCATAATATGGAAAAGATAAATCCAATAATTCCATTTATTTTTTCACTTGGATATTCTACTAGTTGAATAATCACATCTAATATAAATATCTTATTTTATAATGATGGAATTCATACTAGTGGACATCATAAATACATAGTTACGACCTCATGCCAAGACTAAAAATAGGATTCATCCAAGGGCATGTGCCAAGATACTATTTTGTCTAATGAGACCTACCGATGCATTCGAGGAGAAATAATGGGCTCCACTTGTCACTAACATTGTCCAATGCATTTATAATATGAAATTGTTTAAACATAACTGAAACATTCACATTAAAACTGTCATATGAAATGCATATAAATTATCCATAAATCACCAATGGTATTAAAATAAAAAATTCATAGTCAAACATAACAAAACAATTTCAATATAATATTAAAGATTTTATTCATAAAAAATTCGACCACAATCAAGAATAATATCCAAAATTATGTTGACATAGTTGAAAATATTTAGTAAAACCCATTGAGAGATATATCCTTTTTATTGAATGCTTTTAAAAGTCTCATAATTTAAAAAGGATGTTATTTAAAATATGTTTTTGAATCGAAGATTAAAATACCACTTTAAACTATTGAAAAGGATTAAAATTTTAAACCAATTATGTCCATATGAATAAATCAATAAATATATTTTGAAAGCACATGTATTAATGAAATAGATTTAGAAAAATTAATCTTAAAATCATTTAAAATCATGATATAGCTAAATATTCCCTTCCTTGAAACATTAAAATATTCCATATGAAAATAATTTTATAAAACATAGACATGGATTATAAATATGTCCTAGTAAATACATAGATATAAAAAATCTCTTATAATAACAAGATTTAGGAATTAAAACTTACCTTGGACTATTCCTTGGACAAGGGTACATTAACCACCTATATAATAGTTAAATATTAGTTATTAAATTATTCAATAACCACATACATAAATATTATGTCATATATGATATTCTATTGTTTCTTTATTAATTATATTTTTGGGATTAAATTGTTTCGAGTGTTAAATGATTTGTTTTCCGTTATATGTTTTGTTACACAAGCCATGTTTGTTATGGATAGGCTGTATATAATTCATATCTAGAAGTATATTAAGTTTTTAATAATTATATTCAATAATCAAATGAATATTATTCATTAATGGTTACGATGGAGAATGAATCTTATCACGTTTTTGGATATGGTAATATATACGTACGCTTGAATTCAACTACCATTTCATTTTTGTTATTTTAAAAGAAAAGAAAACCAAATGATAGATAGGTATATTATTATTACTGTACAATATAATATTTTATATAAATTACTTATGTTAATTAACACCAACCATTATTCGTTCCGTGTATGTTATGAACGAGTCATATCATTTTGAGTGGGCGGTAGTCTGCACTTCCTCAAATGAAATTATTGTATACAACATGAAAAGAATAATGTTATGCTATAAAAGAGAATTAAAAAAGAATATAGATAAAATAAATATCATAAATATCATATATAATTATTGTGCCATCATAATGGCCACTATAAGGGGTGGTATTAGAAGATTGAACAATAATCGTTTCATGAGGCAGTAGTTCACCATCCACAAAAACATTATGTTCTATACCAATAAGATGGAGGTGTGTCTATGTGTTGTTAAAATAATTCTAATTAAAATAACCTATTATATTGTGTATATTTATTTTGTTATAAAATAAACTAATAAAAAGAGTTTATGGGGTTGAATAGGTAAAAGAAAAAAAAGAACATAAGAGGATAAGTTACCATTAAATTAGGTAACTCCCTTTGGTTTGAACCAATAAGCATCCTTTAAGTGCATATTGCCTCAGTAAGGATTCTAATATGACTATTTGGATGTATATAACTTAATTGGGCTGCGTTTAGATAAGCCAAGAGGCTTGATATCTGTGAGTAATGTGACAGTGGTGATGCATTTCTTTTATGGGACACAATAGGGTCTTTAGGAATGTTTGAAAATTGTATTTTATAATAAAATGATTTTTTTGTTTCTAATGATCAAAAATACATTAACATCTAAGATAATATAACACATGTTTGAAATAAAATTATCCAATAACAATTGCAAATGATGTGTACATTGTTTTAATTTGTTTAATCCCATTAATTAAAATCATTCATTAATGAGTGAAACATTGCATCATTATTGTGTCATAAATAATTTTATTTATATGATGTATAAATATAAAAAAACATTCCATTTTGTAGGATATCTTTTTTAGCCTTAAAATTAATATTTATTGTAGATATTATAACTTATATAACCACATGTAATTATTTTTTACTAAAATATATATGTTTATGCCATTATTGACTTTACTTCAAATTAATTAATATAATTTGTCATTATTACTCTTATATGGATCCATTGGATCACATAATAGACCCAACGATTCCCATGATCTGAAATTTATCATCCAATAGTAATAATACAAATATTAACGTAATTTAAAATTATTATAATAATATTTTCTTAACATTATTTACCAGATTTACCCTTTAACCATGGTAAATAAAATATTTATTAATGTAAATATTTATAATGAATAAAAAAACATACATAATTACACATTTTGGACCTCCTTATTCTTAATAATGAATCCATTTTACCAAATTAAAATCACATAAGTGTCTCATATTAATATAAAATTACTTCCGGTAGTCAAAACAAAAAAACGTGTTTTTAAGAAATAATAACTATCCAAAGATTGAAACTTGTTTATGTCCAGTTTAAATGTGAAATTACATCTAATGACATAAATTATATAAAATGATAAAAATATATTCCAATGAAACTTTAAAACCTCTCAAATGTATAATTTTACAATATAAATTATATCGATTAAAATAGTTTTTTTCATCTGAAATTTAGTATTTTTTCACAACTCATCAAAATATGAAAGTCATCTGAAAAGTACCAAAAAATTATCCATAAAAACTTCTATTTCCCTCTTCTAATAAATAATTTAATTTCGTTATTTTTAATATATAAAAGAGTAAAATATTGGTTTTAAAAAAGTTTCCCCATTAAAAGGCGGTAAATTTTCATTTTTAACGAAATAATTCATTTATCTTAAAAAATGAATTTTTTCTCATATTATATGTAAAAAACACATAATTTGGATTATAATATTATATGTTATATATTAAATTTAAAATTCAGTTAATATTATTCATAACAAATTTTTTAATGGATAGTTTTGTAAGTCGTGGTGTGTTTGATCTATGTGTTGTGTGTAGTGCAAGTTATTGAATTACTTTGATGAGATAACATACTATTAAATCTTGTGGTGTTACATTCTCCCCTCATTCAATAAATTTATTTCATACAATTTGAAAATTTTCTTTGAAAATTAATGGATAAAAATAGAAAAATACCTTTGTGGAAAACCCACAATGAAATTGGTTTACTGAAATTCGGTCTAAGTAAGATGGAAAGAGAAATGTAGATGTCACCACTACATTATGATCTCGATTAAGAGAAAACTGGTGGAAATTGGAGACACATAATTGATGAAAACCATAAACAATTATAGGGAGTGAATGAGATCACCAATCATAAACATGTGTAATATTTAGGGCCTCAAAGTCATCAATCTATGTTGATTTAAAATATCATCATTTCAAAACAACATAATGTATTAGGATACCAAATTTTTTGTTTTATGATCCCATACCTAATGTTTAAGAATTAATTTATACATAGAATATGTGGAAAAATTATACTTGACAAGTACAATTCCATCCTTAAACTAATTCCTTCCACAAACTCATACTTCACCACAAAATATAATAGAATTCCAAAATATTCTATTTATTATAATCATCTAGGGTTACAAAAATAATTAATATATAATTCATTTGTTAGAATATTTAAAAAACTACATTATAAAAAGTAAGAAATCATGTAGGTCAGTGTTAGGTGATGTATACTTGTCACCCTTCGGTTGTGGGTTCAAGTCTCACGGCCTTGTCCGAGGTGACAGGTTCTCACTCGACCTCCAGGTTTTCATTTTTATAACAATCCAAAAATAATCCTAAGAAATTCTTTAACCATAACAATAGTATTCAATGTCCAACATAATATATTCCATCCTTTAGTCTTTTCAACAATTCTTCTGTCTGAAATTACAGAACAAATTTTATAAGGAAGGTCACATAATATACATGTGAATACCTTAATCGTGTATCCTCATAAAATTTTGTAATAAAGTGAATTGTCAAAATACCATATATGACAAGGTATGATCATCATTATTCCATATGTAAATAATTGAATAATAGATATACTTCTTTAATCCAAAAATGTTGTAATCACCATCAATGATAAAAAATCCATTAATTACTTTCAAGGTAGTCATAAATATCCAATATAATTTATTCATATCAATGATATCTTATTCCAAAATCAATACCACAGTATCAATATCAAATTAAAGTTTATATTACCATTAATCAGGTATATTTTCAAAAACGTTTGCCTTTTTATTGAGTCACTATTCATGTTACCATAAAATTTCAAATCCTCAATGAAATAGTACTGCATTACAATCCTTTTATTCTATCTAATTATTATATCCAGTACATCATTAATAATACTCTGAAATGTCAAAATTATTTAATATCAACCTAGGAACACTAGTAATTAAACATCATCATTGGTAATATCATATCTTGAAAATTATCTAACAGTATCATTTGTGGTATACTCTAATGATTGGTACAATGATTCGCGTAGTATCCCAACTCATTGCTGATGAAGCATTGTACATTTGAAATAGTTATCATACACTTACAATGACGTAATGGGTTTCCATTTTCTCCACACTAATAAAAACTCCCATTCTAATCAAGCATTTTCCATGGTGATTCTTTCCATAGTTATCACAAATAGGAATATCCCTTTTTCCCATATTCTCTTTATACATCATTCTATCTAACATATTTTTTTCTCTAGCTTCCCTTAAATGACATAATACAGAGAAAATTCTTTACATATCTTATTAACAAATGATATTATTTCTTCATATGATGATAATAAGTGGGGGAATTTTTCCTTTCTAAATGTCAGCTTAATACCATGAAAGATATGGTCTATCTTACTCTTTGGATCATGCATATTACTGGAGTTCTCATTCTATCTACTAGGTGCCATTTCTAAACAATGGCATACACTAGGATATTCTATGAATTACAATGTATAATTCCAAACTTTTAAAATACCTAACATAAATTGTATAGATTTTTTATATACTATATAATAATAAAAAAAATATTTGAGAATTATTTACTCCTAGATCCATTATAATGGATTGTATAGAAAATTTTTATTATCCCAAGAATATCCCCCTAGAGTTTCATAACAAAGAGTGCAAAAAGTCCCATTTCCTTGTACTAGGATACCCTTGGTCAAGGCCAAAACTCCTTTTTAGTTATCACACCTAGGTACATCTATTCGAAAGATATCCCTGCCTGATCATATCCAAAGAGAGATGCATTTCTTCAAAAATACACAAACTCTCTACATTTCCAATATTCTAGGATTTTTTTATATATTAATCATCAATGTCTATCTTAGGGTAGTTTTTTTAATCATAGTTTTTCTAAATCTAGTTTACAATGTTATTACTAAACATCATATGATACAAATATTAACACCGTGACCCCACATACCCAAAGTTGGTGCATTATTTTAATACATTAGTGTTATTTCATGAACCAATTTTTGAAGGACCGATCAGTATAGCAGTCTTGGAAAATAGATAACATAATTGAATGTTATATTACACATTCATTCATAAAACCCAACATAAATATCCTGTTGTGAATTTCATTATTCTTCTAGAATATCCCTGTAGGTCATTCATAAAATAAATCTTCTCATCTTGGAAAAAATAAAACATAGAAAAGGGTGAGATCAGATTCTCAGTGAGGTTTATAATATAATAGAAACATTAGTGAATAAGCATAAATCGTTAAGTAAATGTATAAAACCAATAAAAAACCCTTTTAAACATAAACATCCACATAATATTGCAATGATAAATCTTATAATTCTATTTACTTATTTTCATGTATATTCTACTAGTTGAATAATCAAATGTAATATCAATAGCTAATTTCATAATTATGGGATGCATAATACCAGACGCCATAACTACATAGTCAAGGCCTCGTGTCAAGTCTTCAAATAAGAATTTTTCAAGGAATTGTTCCAAGACACTAGTTTGTCTTACAATACCCACTGATTCTCGAAGATATATAGCAGGCTCCACCACTCACATACAAAGTCCAATGCATTCGTCAAATAAAAATGTTAAAACATAACATAAAAATTCATATTAAAACAATCATATGAAATGCCAATACCTTATCCATCAATATTGAAGGGTATAAAAATAGAACATTTACAGTCAAACATATCATAACTCATTAATTAGAATATTTAATATTTTATTAATAATAAATAAACCTCTATCAAGAATAATAATAAAAAATTACATTGACATAGATGAAAATAATCAGTAAAACCCTCTAAGAGAAATATAATTTTTCTATGAAAGCATTTTAAAGTCAAATAATATATAAAATTAGTTCTTTAAAATATATTTTTGAATCAATGTATCCCATAACACTTCGACATTCTAAAAATTATTAAAATTTGAAAATAATTATGTCTATTTGAATAAATCATTAATTTTTTTAAAACATAGAAATTAATATAATAGATATAGAGAAATAAAAATTTAAAAAAATGTAAAATGATGATATCATTAAATATTCCCTTCTATAAATCCTTAAATGATTCATTTTAATGTATTTTTCTGAAATTTCTACATGGATGATAAATATGACCGATTAAATACATACATATAATCAATCTTGTATAATAATGAGATTGATGAATTAACCCTTACCTTCAACTTTTCCTTGTACGAGGGTACGTGGACCTCGTGTATAACAGTTAAATCATTGTTATTAAATTAAAAAAGAACCACATGCATAAATATTATATCATATATGACATTCTAATATTTATTTGTAAATAATAGTTAAGTAGTATCATTGGTTAGGTTATTAACAGATTTGATTTCCTTTATGTGTTTTGTTACGTAAGCCATGTTTGTTATGGATAAGATGTTTTAGATTAATATCCATAATTATAAAAAGTAATTAAACATTATTTTCAATAATATAATTAATATTATTCATCAATGGTTATGATGGTGAATGAATTTCATCGCGTTTGTGGAGATGGTAATCTGTACGTATGAACGAACACTACTTCCATTTCATTTTTTTAATATAAAATGGAAAGAAAACCAAATTAATCATTGGTATATTATTATTCAATTATAATATAATATTTTATATATGTTACTTATGTTCATTAACACCATCCTATATGTGTTCCATGTATGGTATGAATGAGTCATATCACTTTGATGGGGCGGTAGTCCGCACATCCTCAAATGAAATTATCGTATATACAAAACATGAAAATTATAATGTTATATTATAATAGAAAATTATAGAAGATTATAGATCAAATAAATATCATAAATATCATATATAAGTACAGTTCCATCATAATTTCCACCATAAGATGTGGTAGTAGAAGATTCAACAATCATCATTTTGTGAGGCAGTATTTCATCGTCCAATGAAACATAAAGTTCTATACCCATTAGATAGAGGTTTGTGTAAGAGTAGTTCCAATCCTTCACATGAAAACAACCTAGTATATTGAGGAAACTTTTGTATATAATAATGTAATATATAATGTTTAGGGGGTTGGAGAAGTAAAATAAAAGAATATAACTTAAAAGTAGATGTTACCTTTAAATTCTGTAACTTACTTTGGTTTGAAACAAAAAGGATTGTTGAAGTGATTTCATACAAAGTTAAGGCTTCAAAGAGGAAGATAGGGATGTTGGGAGATTAATTATTCATAATTTTGATTAGAAAATGGTCTAGATAGGTGTGAGAAATGGGATAGAGGTGATGTATTTTTATAAGGGAGGGGAGGGGATCTTTAGGAATGATTGAATCAATTACTTTATTATATAAATATTTTAGGCTTCTAAAGGACAAAAAACCAATAATAATGATAATATAATGAGTCATGTTATAAATAAAATCAACCAATAATTATTGTATAGGTTTTTTATATTGTTTTAATTCTTATAATTGCATTTATTTAAATCATTCATTAATGAAGTAAACATTGAATATTTATTGTGTTATAAAAAATTTTATGTATTTAATTTCTAAAAATTATAAAAACAAAAGCATGATGTAGGAATATTTTTAGATTTAAAATTAATCTCTACATTCTAAAATATAACATATATAACCCCATTTAAATATTGTTTTACTAAATTATATATGTTTATTTTATTTCTGTCTTTACATTAAATTAATTAAAATAAAGTGTCATTATCATTCTCAGGTGACTCCATGGGATCCCAAAATCAATCCAAGTATTCACATGGTAAGAAATTAATTAAAAATAGAAATAGGACACAATTAATGGTCATTAATTATTATTATAATAATATTTTTTACACATATTTACTTGATTTTCCCTTTAAAAATGGTAAATAAAATATTTACTAATGTAAATATTCATAATGTTATAAAATAAAACTTACCTATTTACATGATTTTGTCCTCCTGACTCAAAATATTGAATCAATTTTTCTATTTTCAAAACCCAGATGTGACATAAATAAATTTAAAATTAATTACTTGTTATCAAAACAAAAAGTGTGTTTTTAAGAAATAATAACTATAAAAAATGACCCTTGTTTATGTCCATTTTAAATATGAAATTACATCCAAAATCCTAAATTATATTAAATGATAAAAATATAATCTAATAATAATTTTAAACCACTCAAATGTATAATTTATCACAATAAATTATTTCGATTAAAAAGGATCGTTTCAATTAAAATTTAGTATTTTCACTATTCATCAAAATATGAATGTTATCAAAAAAGTACCACAAATTATTCCCCACCAAATTTTTATTTCCTTATATTAAAAAATAATTTTATTTTGTTAAATTTATTGTATATAAAGTGTAAAATAATTTTTTTTCTAAATATTTTCCCTTAAAAGGTGGGGAAATTGTATTTCTTGAAAAATACATCTTTTATCAGGAAAAATTGAGTTTGTTCATATTTTTTGTCTATAAAAAACATAATATTAATTATAAAGTTATATATAGTATATAATCATCAAAATTCAGTTAATACTATTCATAACATCTTTTTTAATGACTAGTTTGGTAAGGCATGGTGCGCTAGAAAGCAATGTTGTGTGTAGTGGAAGTTATTGAATTACATTGAAGAGATAAATTACAATAAAATATTGTGGTGTTAAAACATCTATTCTAAAATGTAGAAGATATATTTTCTCAACTAAAAATAATATTTTAAATACATAGTTTTACTCCCTAGAAATATTTAAAGAAATAAATATTTTTATAAAAATCTAATTCATTCTCATAAGTGAATAATGTCTTGATGTTTAAAATTTCAGTAAAAACATTATTCCTCAAAATTTAATTAATGAAAAATTAATTTAGAAGAATTCCAAAATTTATCCCAATTCTAATAATGAAATATATATTTCAAAAAATATTTATTTAATCATATAAAAATTTAAATCTTATATATTTATATTTCAAATTATTATCTAAAATTAATAAAAACTATTTTTATTGAATAATTTCTTATTCCATTATTAAATGTACTGAATATTATTTTATAACAATTTATAAATTAGAAAATTATATACAAAATTTTTTTATAGTAATTTAGTATATAATATCATTTAAAATTTGTTACCGTAATTTAGTAGGATAAAATATTATAAAAAATTTAAAAAAACAATTAACCAATTACAATTCATGTAAATGTTAAATCAAATATATCTTCTTTCCAGTTGATATTGTAATTATATTAATTTCTATTTTCTTTCTATTTATTATTTTAATAGAAATGAACTTTTATATGATTACTTATTTTAGTTCCCTTTTGTGTGTTATATATTCTATCACATATTTTATAAATTTAAAATAAAAAAAAATATTTCATAATCTTGGGTTGTAATATTATTTTTGGATACCTTAGAGAATGTATTTCAAGATATGGGAGATATTTCTTATCAATTATTAGAATAATATGAATAAAAAAAATAAAAAAATAGTATGGGATATCATGTATTTAGAGTAGGTATACTACAGATAGTTGGTTAAGAGACTATGAACTAGTATATAGAATGCATGACATTTATGTTATATAATAAAACTATGAAAGAGGATTATTTAATCATTGTACATAGACCAAGTGTTTTAAATATTAATGTAATTATTTATTCACTTAATGAATATATTTTTAAATGAAAATTTATTATCATGGTATTTTAAAAAATAAATGAAATAAATAAATTATTTGATATTTCTTCAACTATATTATAATGAATGATTTGTTTGAGAGATCTCGTAACGGTAGTTATGAATTGATTTTGGTAGCCGGTTTTTACTTTATGTCCACATTACGTGTAATTTCCTAAACTATTATAGCCCACTATAATTTTTTTTTACAAGATAGAGATGTTAAGTGGATATTTTGTGTTTAGGGGTACATGAAGATCAAACATTCATGTGATATTTAATCATGTATGAAATATTTTGACACGATTAAATGTTTTATTAAATGTCATTGATCTTGATAATGTTGGAATATATCAATATATAATTCACCATGGTAAAAATTCATGATGAAAGGATAATCTATTGAGGAGTATGAATTTTTTTCTATTTATGAATCATTCTACCCAATTAGGGGAATATAGTATGTTTCTTTTCTGTTTTTTGGTATGGTGGATTTTACATGGTTCCCTGAAGGCCATCAAAATATGTATGGTTATATATCATTGTATATTTATTGTCGACAGATTTTATGGTTATTTAATTTTATTGTATTTGTAATATTACAGAGGGAATCCCATTATAGTGTGTTTTGAAGGGTTTTTTGGATTGATGTGCATGGTGACTGATGTTTCAAAAGACATTGAACATTCATTTTATATAGAGTTACCCACACTATCACACTTTATTGTCCCTTATTATAACAACCATCGGTGTTAGGTGGACTCACTTCACACCTTTTTTGACACCGAAAACAAACAAGGTATTAACTCAACTTTCACGTATTACATGAAAAAGAGGCCTAACTATTATCCAATTGTTACACTCGTGGTTGGCATACTTTGGTTACTCATAGAATCATTATAAACCATCATGAATGATATTAGTATTATCTTAACATATTATTTCATATAACCATATAATAAAATTTAGAGGGATGTCCAAGGATTCAAAAAAATAGTTATTGGTTAAACTGAATGTAACAAATTATAACATCATATGTTTCAAATGGGAATGAGTCTAAAAATTGAGATTTTATATTCATATTTTAGATATTAGGATTAGAATTTTTGTATTATAAATTTTATGAAATAGAATAATGACGATGAATTAGAGAATTTTGTGTATTTTGAAACCTCTATGACTTATAACAGAGTATGGGAGCATGTGTAAATGAATACGAATATTAGTATATGAGTGTTATTATATAAAAGGTGTGTTTCCTTATATAACATAATTTAGTGAGGATTAAATTATCATAGATATTAAATCATGATTCATTTATATATTTTCTTAATTGAGTTATATTTTCATATGATATAACAATATATTTTAAAAGATCTATTTACTATGTGATGAATCAAAATACTTTTGAATAGCATTTATTATGTAAATGAATGAAAAAAAAATATTATAAAGTCTCAATAACATTGAGAATTTATTTTAAAAAAATGATATATTTTTCAGATAAATATTACCCTACATATGATTAATGTGTGGATAACCACTAGGTTTAAAATATTCTAAATGGTGGGTAATAAAGTTTTGACTAAAATATTAAAAGGTGAGGTAGACAATGTTGATAACATTATAATTGGTTTTGGATTTATGAAGAAACATTAACAAGGATATTATTATGATGTTTAACTTATTTTATATAGTATAATATATATTGGCTAGTTTGTGACCTTATGAACTACATGTAAATGCATTTGATGGTTAACAATATAGTTAATTGTTTTTATGAATATATGATAATATTATGGAATATTTCATAGATATTATAATTATTTTTGAAGATGTATGTAGTCAATAATATATGATTTGATTATATATATATTTGTGTATTTAAATTTATGAACGATTAATGTTGTTTGAGGAAAGGTAATTAACATGGTATATCCTATGAGAGTGTGGTAGATGTCATATTAGATGTCATGTCTCAAATTACAAATTTTTTAAGAATACCCATAATAACATTCATTAGTATATAATAATTTATATTTATATGTAATTGTATTATTTAAGGGGAGAGACTATAACTACACATGATATTTGATCATTGAAATTATCACTATTCAATAAACTGTGTAACACGCAACATAAAACACAAGGAAAACTAAACAAAAATGACATGTTATAAAATATATACTGGTAATTAATAAATTTATAAGTAATAAAACTTATATAAAATAAAATCATGTTAATGAATATAAAAGTTATTTGATCCCGAATTTCTCTATAAGCTATGTTTTAGTTTAAGACCTTTACTTTGGTCAATTAAGTGTTTTTCTTAGTCCTTATAAAGGATAAGGGGAGTTCTGTGTGTTCGAGACATGAAAGAGGAAGAAAAAGGTGGATTATGGGCATGTGACATAGTTTGCGCACAATTAGGTATAACTGTGCAAAATTCATAGTAAACTGTGTGAAAGGAATTTTTTCAGATAGTAGCATCTGCAAGTTTTGTGCACGGTTTGGAAAACTGTGTGGGTTAATCATGCCAGATTGGATATTTTGGACAGAAGCACCCACATGATTTTTGCATAGTTTTGAAAACCTTGTGTGTAAGTCGTGCATCCCAAAAATATTTAAAAAATTAATAAAATTCTATCACTAGATTCTTATACCTAACTCATTATTTTCCTTATCATCCCCTCTTGCAACCCCATGAACAAACCGAAGATCCAAAATTCATCCAAGGAATGATATAACTCATCTAATGTTCATTTGGGGTTTTGATAGTTTTGGATTGAAGATATGGGAAATGATAAACCCTTATTTTATTTTATTTCATTATTTTGGAGGGTATCTCCCCCCAATATTTTTTCGAATCACTCATAAACTTATTTTTCCATGAGATTTATGTTGAGGATTGAAGGGTTTGTAGAATTGGGATCTAAGGACTTGTTTGTAACTAAATTCGCCAAAATATTCAAGGTAGGTGGTATATAAGTTATACACATTGGGTTTTATATGGTTTTGTGCAAGTATAGTTTTTGTTACTATCCTATTTTGTTGATATCATCATTTCATTGAAACGATGTAATGTATTTGGTGTCCAAACAAACTAATGAACCCCTCATTATGTTCACGGTATGCATGGAGGATGATGCGACCTATTTGGGGGCCACCCATGGGGTATGTTGATAATTTCGAAAATAGAACACGAAGAATTAGTCTTAGGTCTATTGTAAGAGATCATAGAGCCATATTTAAAACAATAGGCTGCTTGAATGATGTGTAATTGGTGTTTATTAATACACATAGGAAGGTTATTAACCTAAGAGGTTGTTTGGTTAGCATGAAAAAGGGTTATATGGATTAAATGGGAAAAGGCTAAGGGATTAGCTTTACACTTGTATATAGTTGATGAGATGAGCAAGGGAAATGGAAAATGGGGATAAAGGGTTATGTAATATAAATGATGAATTTGTTAATGGATTGTGTCAAAATGTCAATTCCCCATTTATTGATGTTGTTGTGATGTCTAAATGAAATTGGCTCTGCTTGTTATGATATGTGTAAATGTGGTGAATGATAAAAATGCATCTGCACATGGAATTGATGTTTGGGGGTATATTATTGAAGTTATATTCCCATGGGATAAGTAGGAGTGATGATATAGATCCACCCCAAATCATGGGTTATAGAAGGAGACATAGTTCTATTCCCCTAGTGGTTGCATTCCACCAGAACTGAAGATTCAAGGTGATGATTATTAAACTCTTAAATTGTGATTCATAATGAGATAGAACATAATGTTTAATCCCACATGATTAAGAAAAAAGAATATGCCAACTCTATTGAAAACATGTAGAAGGTAGACTACAACATTAAATGCTTGTGAAGTGAACCTGAACTCAATGGTTCTATAACTAAACAGAACATAGTATAGGATGTCCTATTGACCTATTTATCATTATATTCCATTATTTATCACTTGTAAGAACTATCTTATTTTTTTGGATATCTTGTATACACCATTGTTGGTTTCCAACTAAGTTATACTCACACCCTACTCGAGCTTCCATTGGGGACCGAACCAGATTCCATGCATGCGTGTCAGGACATGGTCAAATGACCTATGATAGGGGGTTGAGTTGGACATGAGACATGATTGGATGTGGTTTTAGAGTTGGATTCCAGTCAATTTCAGGGATTTTTATATTTTTTCATTTTTGGTTTTTTTCACATGACACTATAGCATGGAATGGCATATTTACCATTGCATGTGATTTTACCCAGTTTTTGGAATTGGTTATTTATGCATGTTATTGATTTTTTCCTATTTATTCTATTATTTAAATTATTATATTCTATGTATTACTTTGTTAAAGTGATTTTATTCTCCCCACATATCCTATTTGACCCTCGATGCTTGTTAGTAACCCCTACTGTATGAGGAGGCGCGCTTGAGGCCATGTGGTGTCCCAGCTCGGGGTAGCGGTTAGTGGCTTCCAGGTTAGGGACATTTCAATGTGTTGTTAGAGGGGTTATATTAAACTTATAACTATATGGGGAATTGAATACAAGAGGTTTGGAATGATTTGGGAAATCGTAATGAGGTCGTGCTTGGGATTAGATAACCCGTTTATGGGGGAAAACCCAAGTCACCCATGGAGGGGTTTGTAGTTATTATTGTGTGTTGTTTTATTTGAGGATATTTCACCATTGGGTGATGCACTTGTTGTGTGATTTTATGGATTTGTGGTGTTTCTATAATGGATGTAATGGTATGATGGTATGCAGTCATGCATCAATCGAGGAACCTATCTAGAAATGTGGCATACATTATGATAGGCACACACACTGGATGGGTGTGTGGGATATAAATGTTTGGATGCATATGTTTTCCTCAAAATCATGAAATTGTTCATAATGGGATGGTATGAATGGGTTAAAATAAAATTCAGAATGGTATGTAGTAATTAGATAATGGTGCATAATAAAAAATCAAAAGTTGGGTAACATGTGGTATGAGTACATTAGAATAAAGAATATTCTTTTAATAAAAAAATGATAAGTCTTGTAACCATGTGAATTATATATCCTTTTTTCCAAGGCCTTAAGATATACATACAATGGTAGTTATCTAGTTGTGACTGGTCTTGTTTGGGTCATGTATCCGAACCAGTTGGGTTGTGGCATGCGATGAGACTACCTATATCTTTTCCTTTTTGTAATAGTGTTATGGTTGCATGCTAAAGCTTATGTTTGGAACTGTAGAGAAATACATACATGAAGACGTGTTCCGGTTGAAAGACATGAGGATTTTTCCAAGAACATTCTTCATGTATTTGAACAGATGAATGTGGTGATCAAGGAATATTGGGAAGAGAAATTTTACGAGAACATTGCTTATTTTATGAATATAGTGAATCCAGACCCATTGTGGGTTGCACCAAGTCTGTTTGAGATGACCAGTGAGTTTCAACTATAGCACCCTCCGACCATTACCAAAAAAGGTGGACCAGGGACAGCGGAATTTTTTTATTGAGTCCATCCAAACTATTCATGACCACCTAGACACTCCTATAATGATGCGAGTCAAGTTGGCGACCTATATTCTGAGATGTTAAGAAAAATGTTAGATAGACATCATGCTCTAAATAGAAAAGGCTAAAGTAATGATGTGGAAGGATTTTAAGGATACGTATTATGAGAACTTATACCTAGAAACCATTAGGAAAAAAAGGTTTCATATTTTAGGAGATTGAAAAAGGATAAAATTTCAGTATGGAAATATGATTGTCATTTCACTAATTTCATATTCTTCAGTCTAACATTGACAAGAGATGAGGCATTCATATAAATACACATCCAGGATGGCCTATGACATGAGACCAGGTCTCCGGAGAATATCATTCATCTTAAAAGATTTTATGATGTAGTGGATCAAGTCATTATCTCAGGGGAGTATCTGAAGGGTGCTTCACATAGTGAACATCGGGCACAAGTTGGGTGAGAATGTGGTGAGACATCTGAGAGTAAGAAGCATAGTTTTGGAATCTTTCAGCAAGGTGGGATCAAATAGAGTAGTCAACAGAGTGTGGAAGCATCTCAAGGTGGCGATCAGGTCTTCAGTTATTAGTGTAGTTAGCCGAGGCACCAGTGTATGTGTAACATCCCAAGTAAGTAATGAATAATAGATTTTTTTAATGAACAGTGAAAAATGTTGTATTTTAATTCAAAACCTCTTTTTAATATAATTTATTTATATGATTAGATTATCTTTTGAATTGGTTTTGAAGTGAAATTAGAATATATGTTTACCATTTTATCCAATGGTGGTCATTGGAATCAATTTCACTTTGAAATTGGACTTAAACTAGTGTCAATCTTTTGATACTTATTGTTTCATAAAAACACGCTATTTGTCATGACAACGGGAATTAATTATTAAAATAATTAATGTGACTAATATGTTTTTAATTTTGTAAAATAGACTTCATTTTTGAATCCAGAATATCAAATATATCTTAGGGTGAATTTTTGGTAATTTTCTGAAAAACTCCAATTTTTTTTGAATAGTGAAACCACTAAGTGGTAATCAAGAAAACTGATTTTGTAGTTAAATGAAAGTTTACCACTAATGTGTATTGAATTTTGAAAATACAACATTCATGGTTGTCATTAGTATGTAAAATGTGGTTCAATGGGATGGAAATATTTTTTTTGGTGAATAGTAACTTTTTTTCATTAATCACGATTAGAGGTAATTAGTGTGATTTAAGGTAAAAATGATATTATAAAAATGTGGAGACACCATGAAACTTGTCCTACCCCTATTCGATGAGTCATGGCCAACCACAAAAACCCATGGGTCGATTAAAGGAACCGTATGGAGCCTCTTGGGTGAGATAATGACATTAATGCCTTTTTAAAAAAAATAAAGGTGAAAATGACACTAACAGAAATTGTTTTACTAAAACAATTTTTATAAGGGGTTATACTAGTCATAATTTTGTCTATAAATACTCTTTGGAAAGATAAAAAGATTTCCTACATAAGGATAGTTTTTATATAATTTTTAGACATTATATAAATTAATTTAATTATGACAAAATGATGATGCAATGATGACCTCATTAATGAACAGTTTAAATAAAAAGGAATGTTAATGTAAAATCTAAAACCTACACGTGGTAAAAACCAATTGGATGAGTGGATTTAGAACCATTATCACCTTATCCTAGAATTATATCAATGTGGGACCTTTTTAATCCGAAAATCATTTTAAAATAAAGTAACTTATCTTTACTTTTCAAGAGTGCCCCTCCTCTCCTCTTATAAAAGGCCCCCACCTCTACCTCATTTCACACACCCCTCAAGCCTTTGGCACGGCCATACCCTACCCATTTACTCTCTAAAAATACCTCTCCACATCCTAGAGGATTCCCTTTGGGCATAATACTTTCAAAGGAAGCCTTTATTCTCAAATCAAAAGGAGTTACACTTTTAAAGGTAATTCATTCTCTCATGTTCATTGGTTTTATTTTGCTTATCCAACCCCCTAAACTATTTTTATTTACCACTTTTGTAACAACCCCAGTATCATAAATATACTAGGATGTTTTTATAAGATTTATTCGAGCTATACTCTCACACAACTACATAAAATGGTTAATGAACATACGGTTTCCGTGGATGGAAAAATTCTGCCTCCCGAAACGATGATTGTTAAATACTCATTTAACACCTTAAAAGGTGGCCATTATGATGTCACTATTTTTATATATAATAGTTTTATTATTTACTTAAGATTCTCTATTTTTCATTTATGGCATACCATTATTGTTTCCATTATGGGTAAACACGATATCTTCATTTTAGGAAGTGCGGACTACCGCCCCCTGAAAGTGATTTGATTCGTTAATACCATATGTGGAATGTGTAAAGAAAAAGTTAATGATATTATATATGTTATTATAATGGAATTATAATATACTCTTATATCATTATGATTCCATTCCATAAAATACGAAATAGAAATGGAAGTAGCGTTCATGCGTACGTACGGCTTACCATCTCCATGAACGGTGCATTTCATTTCTTACCATGCAATGTGATGTAATATTATAAATACATGTAAATGCTGAATATATATGATATATATGTTATACAAATCATTAATAGCATTCTCTATATTATGAACCTTTGACCAAATTAACAACATGTAAGTGTAAGAAGTCTATTTTTGACTTAAGAACCAAATACCGACAAAATGAACATTATCAACTTAAATGATTACATGATGTTCATAACATGGTATAAAAGAAATAATGAACTTGAAAAAGGTTCTTAAGAAAGTAGAGATTAACTCAAGTTCATTATTCAAGAGATTAAATAACGGTCGGGTCATGTCTGATACGAGGTATGAGACTTCGCCTCAATCTCCTTTCATTGAGGCATGTTTCGTTTTATACACAACTTTCTTTTATACGGTGTATAAAACCCTTTGGCTTTTAATTTTATCCAAAAAGAATCTTTTTTATACGAAGTGTTTTACAAAACAATAAAAGGGAATATTTTTGTCGTACGTATGCGGCGACAACGACTTCTCTGCCGCAGTGACCATTATTTGAGTTTCAGCTTTCTCTACAAGCCATACCTTCTTTTTAAAAGAAAAATAAATACCATGTCTTACATTTCTTTTATTTTGGTATTGAAAATGGTTTTCATTATGTTTTTATATCAATGTGTTGTATTGATAACTTCTGATTGAAAGGTGGAAATGTTATGTTTCCTTTATGCATGTTTTATGTGATATGATTATGTTGAGGTTAATGGGCATTATTATGAATACGGGTGGTTCCGTGATAAACAAAGGGCGGGTGAGCCCGATATAACTCTCTAATGCATTGGGTAATGCGAAGGAGTGAAACGTTAAGGTTTCTGCAAAGATATTTAGGGAATATACTGTGATGGGTATTCCAAATGTAACCAAGAGGGCTACTCCCTACGAATGAATGTCATGAATGCCTCAAGTTACCTTTATGTCTTATGATTTCTATGATTTCCTCATGATTTGATGAGGTATGTTAATGTTCTTATGTTTTATGGGTAAAGTATGATTTCATTCTTATGTATATCTGTACCCATGTTTCCTTTCCATGTCTTTATAACCCATACTGAGCTTTTTATGCTCATCCCAAGTTTTTTTTGAAATGATTTTCACAGGTCAAGAGAAAGGTACATGATATGATGATAGTGTCAAGGAAGTGTCAAGAAAGAATCCATGTTTTAACTTAAATATGATTCCATTGATGGGAATT
Organism: Viscum album; assembly: GCA_963277665.1. NCBI lineage: Eukaryota > Viridiplantae > Streptophyta > Magnoliopsida > Santalales > Viscaceae > Viscum > Viscum album. The sequence continues at coordinate 1,485,861,652 of OY728148.1, forward strand.
AAGAATACTATCTTTATGTAACCACTTTGTTTATATGTGGAATTTAATGCATGTTTTATGATCTAATTCTCTAAAACTCTAAACCTGAAAAGATCCTCAATGTGTAATATTGTAATATCTCAAGATTAAGTAAGGTTTAAGGATGGGGCCTTATATTTGGTATCATAGGTCGGTTTAGATAACATTGGGAGTTAGAATTCTATTAAATCATTATCCAAAAATATTTTTTTGAAATGATATAGCATTTTAAGATTACCATGTTGCTTCATCTAATACATGTTTGTTCAGAATGGTTTTCCGCAGAGGAAACAGGGAAGCAGTGCTAGGAAGGCATACAGAAGGAAATAACCTTCCAAATCAGCATCCTGAGATGGTTGGAATCGGAACTGAACAGTTTGTTGCAGTGATGGCACAGTTGACTCAGGCTATAAATGGTGGTGGTATCCATGAATGAGATCAGACAGATCAACCGCAGAGGAACATTTCAGTGGTGGAACATTTCATGAGGCAACATCCCCCATCATTCAGAGGATCATCTGACCCTGTGTTAGCTTAAGGGTGGATTAAAGCACTGGAGATGATTTTTGATGACTTGGGGTGTTTAGACAATCAAAAGGTTAGTCTTGATATTTACCGTTTGGAGGGTGAGGCAGATCAGTGGTGGTCGATGGTTAAAAATATTAGGGACGCGGATGAGATTGATGCTCTCGACTGGGAGGAATTCAAAGGTATGTTTATTGAGAATTATTTTCCTAAGGCTGTTCGACTTATGATGTAAAAGAAATTCTTGGAATTGAGGCAATAGAAATACTCAGTGTCTACCTATGAAGAAAGGTTCACTTGATTGGCAAGGTATGCTCCAAATTTTATCCGAGACCTTGATAGTAAAATCAATCATTTTTACTCGGGATTAAAGACAAAACATCGAAGGGCATTAGCTTCTCGGGAGGTTAAAAGTTATGTAAAGATTGTTCGATGTTCTGAGAAGGTGTAAATGGTGTTTTCCAATGACCAAGTGTTCTATAAAAACCAACAGAAGAAAAGATCGAGGTGGCAAGAGAAAGGTAAGAATTCTTCAAAAAAGTCAAATGGTATGAAAACTGTGTTTCCAGTTTGTGATAAATGTGGCAAAAGGCATGCTGTGGAATGACTTCTGAATTATGGAAAGTGCTACGGATGTGGTAAGATGGGACATAAGGCTCGTGATTGCATGGAAAAGGATCAAGGTGACGGTAAGACCTAATTTGATTTACAATTAGTGAAATGTTATAAGTGCAATGAGATGGGTCACTATGCAAATGAGTGTCTGACAAAGAGCTTGAGTTATGGGAAGCTGTTAGACTACAAGAAGAAAGGGGTGGTGAAATCCTTTGCAACTACTTCAGTAGATGTCAGTCCATCAAATAGAGATTCGTATTTTCATTGGTTTGGCAGGCTATTACCGAAGGGTTGTTAAAATTTTTCACGATTATCTAGTCCTATGACTAAGCTAACTCGGAAGGGTGTAAAGTTTATCTGGACAAAAGGATGTGATGATTGTTTTCAGGAATTGAAAAGAAGATTGGTGAATGCTCCAGTTCTGGCACTACCTTCCAGAATGGTGAGTTTGTTATATACAGTGATGCTTCATTGAAATGAATTGGTTGTGTCCTAATGAAGAATGATCAGGTAATTGCTTATTCTTCACGACACTTGAAAACTCATGAGTTAAATTACCCTACAATGATTTGGAATTAGCTTCTGTTGTTTTTGTTTTAAAAATTTGGAGGCATCATTTTTATGGACTAAAGTGAGAAATATATACTGATCACAAAAGTTTAAAGTATATATTCACTCAGAAAGAGTTAAACATGAGACAGAGGAGATGGATGGAATTTATCAAGGATTATGACTGAACAATCCACTACCATCCGGGAAAAGCAAATAAAGTGGCTGATGCTTTGAGTCGAAAAAGTAATGCTTCATTAACCATGCTATGATTGGAATGAGATCCTTTGGTTTTTGATTTGATGAAATTTGGCATAGAAGTTGTTGGTGCAGGAAGTCCTTCTGTTTTGTTTCAGGTATCAGTGAAATATTCTCTATCAGACAGAATCAAGCAAGCACAGAAGCAAGACAGCGAGTTGCAGAAAAAGGTAGAGATGGATCAGAAAGGTATGTTTCCTGAGTTCAACATTGATAATGATTATGTTTTGAGGTTTGGGAAGAGATTATGCGTGCCTTGTGATTCACAGTTGAAGAATGAGTTGTTATGTGAGGCTCATAGTTCCCCGTTTTCAGTTTATCCTGGAAGTACTAAGATGTACAGAGATCTGCGGGAGTATTACTGGTGGGATGGAATGAAAAGAGATATTGCTGATTTTACTGTGAAGTGTTTGACTTGTCAGCAGGTAAAAGCAGAGCAGCAGTTACCTAAAGGGATGCTTCATCCTTTACCAGTGCCAGAGTGGAAATGGGAAAACATATCCATGGACTTTGTTGTGGGATTACCGAGGAAATCTCGAGGTAATAATGCAATCTGGGTTATTGTTGATCGCTTGACCAAATCTGTTCATTTCCTTGCTATACGAGATACTTTTTCCCTAGATCAACTTTCCCGTTTATATCTTAAAGAGATAGTCAGGTTACATGGAGTTCCTCTCTCCATTTTATCTGACCGTGATCCCAGGTTCACTTCTAACTTTTGGAAAGGCCTTCAGAAGTCGTTGGGTACTGAATTAAATTTTAGTACAACTTTTCATCCTCAATCAGATGGGCTGTCAGAACGAACAATTTAGACCTTGGAGGATATGCTAAGGTCTGGTTCGATGGATTATCAGGGAAGTTGGGACCAACATCTTTCTTTGGTTGAATTTTCATATAATAACGGTTTTCATTCCAGTATACAGATGGCACCATTTCATGCATTATATGGGAAGCAGTGTCGAACTCCAGCTTTCTGGGATGAAGTGGGTGAAAGGAATTTGATGGGACCAGAATTGGTAGAAGAGTTGGCAGAAAAAGTTCAGTTGATTCAGAAGCACATGAGAACAGCTCAGAGCAGGCAGAAGAGTTTTGCGGATAACCGGAGGAAGGATCTATCTTTTGAGGTAGGTGATCATGTTATTCTCAAAGTATCACCATGGAAAAGTGTGATGCTATTTGGTAAGAAGGGAAAGCTGAGTCCAAGGTTTATTGGACCATATGAAATTCTGGAGAGAGTTGGATCAGTTGCTTACCGAGTGGCTTTACCTCCGAGTTTATCTCAGGTACAGAATATTTTTCACGTTTTGATGATGAGAAAGTACATGCCAGATCCATCTCATGTTTGGAGTCCAGAGGTAGTTCAGATAGAAGAGAACCTATCTTATGAGGAACAACCGGTCCAGATTCTTGACCACAGGGAGCATGTGTTATGGAATAAGGTGATTCACTAGGTAAAGGTTTTGTGGAAAAACCACATGATTGAAGAGGCAACATGTGAATCTGAAAATGCAATGAGGGATAAGTACCCCCATTTATTCGATAAGTAAATAAATTGCGGGGATGCAATTTTCTAATGGGGGGAAGGATGTAACATCCCATGTATGTAATGAATAATATATATTTTTATCTAAGTCTATTAATGAACTATATAGCGTTTTAGAGGCTTAAAATGAAAATAAATCCAATCTTAAGCATGGAATACACCAATATTTTTAAAATATTGTTTTACTGCCATTTGGTGGCAAACCATTTTTAAATCTATCATTTGAATATTTTATAATCTATGTTTGTCAATATAAAATTATTATTTATTATTGGGACATCAAAAATTACTTTGTGTGAATTTTTGGTATTTTTCCGATAAAGTTCATTTTTTAATGAATAGTGAAAAATGTTGTATTTTAATTCAAAAACTCTTTTTATTCTAATTTATTTATATGATTATATTATCTTTTTAATTGGTTTTGAAGTGAAATTAGAATATATTTTTACCATTTTATCCAATGGTGTTCATTGGAATCAATTTCACTTTGAAATTGGACTTAAACTTGTGTCAATCTTTTGATACTTATTGTTTCATAAAAACACGCTATTTGTCCTGACAGCAGGAATTAATTATTAAATTAATTAATTTGACTTATATGTTTTGAATTTTGTAAAATAGACTTCATTTTTTAATTCATAATATCAAATATATCTTAGGGTGAATTTTTGGTAATTTTCTAAAAAACTCCAATTTTTGACGAATAGTGAAACCACTAAGTGGTAATCAAGCAAACTGATTTTGCAGTTAAATGAATGTTTACCACTAATGTGTATTGAATTTTTAAAATACTACATTCATTGTTTTCATTATTATGTAAAATGTGGTTCAATGGGATGAAAATAATTTTTTGGTGAGTAGTAATTTTTTTTTCATTAATCGAGATTAGAGGTAATTATTGTGATATAAGGTAAAATGATATTACAAAAATGTGAAAACACCATGACACTTGTCCTACCCCTATTGGATGAGTCATGGCAGAAAAAGAAAACCCATGGGTCGATTTAAGGGACCCTATGGAGCCTCTTGGGTGAGATATTGACTTTAATGCCTTTTAAAAAAAAATAATGGTGAAAATGACACTAACATAAATTGTTTTACTAAAACAATTTTTAGAAGGAGTTATACTAATCATAATTTTGTCTATAAATACTCTTTGGAAATCTAAAACGATATCCTACATCAGGATATATTTTATATATCTTTTAGACATTAAATAAATTAATTTAATTATGACAACATGATGATGCAACGATGACCTCATTAATGAACAGTTTAAATAAAATGGAAAGTTAATGTAAAATCTAAAACCTACACATGGCCAAAACCAATTGTATGAGTGGATTTCGAACTCTTATCACCTTATCCTCGAATTATTTCAATGTGGGACCTTTTGAATCCAAAACTCATTTTAAAATAAAGTAACTTATCTTTACTTTCCAAGAGTTCCCCTCCTCTCCTCTTATAAAAGGCCCCCACCTCTACCTCATTTCACACACTTTTCAAGCCATTGGATCGGCCATCCCCTGACCATTTACTCTATCCACATCCCTCTCCTTATCCTAGAGGATTACATTTGGGTAGAATCCTTTCAAAGGAATCCTTTAGGCTCAAATCAAAAGGAGTTACAATTTTAAAGGTAATTCATTCTCTCATGTTCATTTGTTTTATTTTGCTTCTCCAACCCCCTAAACTATTTTTATTTACTTCTTTTGTAACAACACCAGTATCTTAAATATACCAGGATTTTGTTATAAGATTTATTCGTGCTACACTCTCACACAACTACATCAAATGGTTAAATAACATACGGTTTCTGTGGATGGCGAAATTCTGCCTCCCGAAACGATGATTGTTCAATACTCATTTAACACCTTAAAAGGTGGCCATTATGATGTCACTATTTTTATATATAATATTTTTATTCTTTCCATAAGATTATGTATTTTTCATTTATGGAATACCATTATTGTTTCCATTATGGGTAAACACGATATCTTCATTTTAGGAAGTGCGAACTATCGCCCCCTGAAAGTGATTTGATTCATTAATACCATATGTGGGATGTGTAAAGGAAAAAGTTAATGATATTATATATGTTATTATACTGGAATTAAAATATACTCTTATATCATTATGATTCCATTCCAGAAAATACGAAATAGAAATGGAATTAGCGTTCATGCGTACGTACGGCTTACCGTCTCCATGAACGGTGCATTTCATTTCTTACCTCTGAATGTGATGTAATATTATAAATACATGTATATGATGAATATATATGATATATATTTTCTCCAAATCATTAATATCATTCTGATATAATGAACCTTTGACCAAATTAAAAAATGTAAGTGTAAGAAGCCTATTTTTGACTTCAGAACCAAATACCGACAAAATGAACATTATTAATTTAAATGATTACATGATATTCATAACATGGTATAAAAGGAATAATGAACTTGAAAAAGGTTCTTAAGAAAGTAGATATTAACTCAAGTTTATTATTCAGGAGATTAAAGAATGGTCGGGTCAAGTCGGATACGAGGTATGGGACTTCGTCTCAATCTCCTTTCATTGAGCCATATTTCTTTTTATACACAACTTTCTTTTATATGGTGTATAAAACCCTTTGACTTTTACGTTTATCCAAAAAGAATCTTTTTTATATGAAGCGTTTTACAAAATGATAAAAGGGAATGTTTTTGTCGTATGTATGCGGCGACAACAACTTCTCTGCCGCCGTGACCATTATTTGAGTTTCAGCTTCCTCTACAAGACATACGTTCTTTTTAAAAGAAAAATAAATACAATGTCTTACATTTATTTTATTTTGGTATTGAAAATGGTTTTCATAATGTTTTTATATCAATGTGTTGTATTGATATCTTGTGATTGGAAGGTGGAAATATTATGTTTCCTTTATGCATGTTTTATGTGATATGATTATGTTGAGGTTATTGGGAATTATGATGAAGACGGGTGGTTCCGTGATAAACTAAGGGCGGGTGAGCCCGATATAGCTCTCCAATGCATTGGGTAATGCGAAGGAGTGAAACATTAAGGTTTCTCCGAAGAGATTTAGGGAATATACTGTGATGGGTATTCCAAACGTAACCAAGAGGGTTACTCCCTACGTAAGAATGTCATGAATGCCTCAGGTTACCTTTATGTATTATGAATTCTATGATTTACTCATGATTTGATGAGGTATGTTAATGTGCTTATGTTTTATTGGTAATGTATTATTTCATTCTTATGTATATATGTACGCATGTTTCCTTTCCATGTTTTTATAACCCATACTGAGCTTTTTATGCTCATCCCATGTTTTTTTTTGAAATGATTTTCACAGGTCAAGGGAAAGGTACATGATATGATGATAGTGTCAAGGATGTTTCAAGAAAGAATCCATGTTTTATCTTAAATATGATTCCATTGATGGGAATGAAGAATACTATCTTTATGTTACCACTTTGTTTATATGTGGAATGTAATGCAAGTTTTATGATCTAATTCTCTAAAACACTAAACCCAAAAAGATCCTCAATGCGTAATCTTTCAATATCTCATGATTAAGTAAGGTTTAAGGATGGGGCCTTATAGTATGCAGTGTCCTCGACCACTGGTCGAGTTCTAAGCCTGCGATTGGTTAGGCCACGTGCAGATGTTCTGTAGGAACCCAGGATAGTCTGGGTATGATGGATGTTAGAGGAATATGTCAATTGTAGGTAGGGGCGGTTAACTTGTATCAGGTATGCTGTTGGAGGTCCTCTAGTTATACAATGTGGTGGATGTGGAACTCTTGGGAGATATTATCATTACCAACAGAGTATTGTGGTGATGGGTACGTAGGCTAAAGCCATGGGTAAAGGGCAAGTTCTTGTCCATGTTTTTCATGCTACACCTGAAGGTGGGGTAGTATGACTGTCTACTATTCGAGATATGATTTTTGTAGCATCAACACATTAAAGTGATTTATTTGGTACAGTTTCTATGCATTCCATTATTTCTTATTAGTTCGTAGATATGTTGGTATTTACTATGGAGACATGATGTGGGGTAATGTCACTTGATACTCCATTAGGGGTATAATTTGAGGACATCTAACAGTGTAATGGTTGTTCTCTAGAGCTTGGTGGGAATCATATTTTTCAGGATTTTTTACTCCAAAAATGTTAGGTGAAGACCTAATATTGGGGATAGATTGGTTGGAATTATATCAATACAATATCAATTTTTACCAATGTTGAGTAACATTCACATCTCTTTATGGGATCACTTATTTCCATCATGTTGAGTGAGAAATGGGAGTGGCCCACCCAGGGCCACTACACCAATAGTTGGGGGAACTCACATCCTAAGTGGAATGACTTATGTTAGATGATGGGGAGAAAGAACAACCAGCCATCCCTTTCATTCTGTACCACTTTCATTATTTGACCCATGGAAAATTTTTGGGGTTACCACTCGAAAGAGTATTTGAGTTTAAGATCAAATTTTTTCTTAGTGCAGAGCCGGTTTCTATTCCACCAAATTGAATGGTTCCAAAAGAGATCCAATAACTCAAAATTAAGTTAGAATAATTTGGGAATAAGGGGTTTATACATCCTAGTACATAACCTTGGGAATCTCCAATGTTTTTTTTAATTAGTATTATAGATCGCTAAGGCTATGATATGATTATTGGTAGTTGGACCAAATGGAATTTAATAACTGATACCCTCTACCTAAAATCAATGACCAATTGGATAAGATCGTGGGTTCCTTTATTTCTCTAAGATCGATTTAGATCATGATACATTTAGTTGAGGATGAGGTCATATTAAATACCCAATAAAACATTCCAATGATAGTACATATAGTATGAATTTCTGGTGATTCAGTATGGATTTACCAATTCACTAGTTGTGTTCATGGCCTTGATGAACATGATATTCCACCCATATTTGGATCTTTTTTTATTTTCCTTCATCAATGTCATCTTGGTGTACTCCAGAACTCGTGAAGATCAGGACAAACATCTTGATATCATCTGGTGTATACTAAGAGGGAAGATAATATATTCTATGAAATCAAAATGTCAACTTTTTTGATTGGTGAGGTGCACTTTCTCAGACACATCATTTCTGAATCAGTCATGTAAGAGGATCCAAAAAAGGTATTGGTTGTTGTGTCTGGGGATAATCCAAAGATCATATATGATATTTATAGTATTAAGGGTTTGGCTAGATATTACTGAAGGTTTATTAGATATTTAACTCTATTTTCAGTGCCACTCATAGGCCTAACAATGAAAGGGGTTACATCTTATTGTTCACCAGTTTGTGAGGATTCTTTTCTGGAGATGGAAAATTGGGTGACTACCACACTGATTTTGATCTTTACCAAACAAGGTAAGAGGTATACATTGTTCGGTGTTGCATCTAGTGATGAAATAGGGGATGTGTTGATGCAGGATAACTGTGTTATAGCATATGGGTCGAGGAAATTGAGACAACATTAATGTAATTATCCTACTCATGACATGAAGTTACCTAATATATTTCATTACCAAATGTGTTACTGTCATTACTTGTTGGGATAACAATTTACAGAGTTTACCGACTATAAAATTTTCAAATAAATATTCTCCAAATTGGATTTGAATAGTCAATTGTGATGGTTGGTTGAGTAACTATATTCTATTCATTTTTAGTTGGTGTACACACTAGGGAAAGGGAATATTGTCACCGATGCACTGAGCCAAAATACTCAGAATAGGGTATTTTAGGAATCCAATTAGGAGTGGGTGATGATGGACGTGTTTGCTAAGATTCATTTGGAGGTACTTGATGGGAACCTAAAGATGAACATTGCATATATAGAATATGAATCCGGGATTCTGATGTGAGTTAATGAGAGGTAGTTGGTTGATGAGTGACTGGCTCTAAAAGAAAATCATAAAGATTGTGAGTCACCTTCTAGTTGGACTATCCGTGTAACGCCCCGACCCCAGTTACCCAGAGTCGGTGCATTATTACATAACATTGGCATGATCACAAGAAAGATCAAATCTCGAAAGACCGATTGGTTTAGTAGCCTTGGAAACACTAGATATATTAATAAGTTTTACATTACATCATTAAACGAAAAACTACTACAACAACATATTGTCTCCATAATCCACACTCATATCCCCACATAATATCCCTGCAGGTCATTCATAACTTACTTCTTCACTTCCTGGGAAAAATAAAACATAGAAAAGGGGTGAGCTCAAATGCCCAGTAAGGATAACAATATAGCGGAAACTTTCATAAATAAGAATAAACATTTAAGGCAATGTATAACTAAAACAAAAGCCTTTTAAACTTGAACTTTTAACATAGTATGGCCTAAATAAAATTAGATAATTCCATTTACTTATTCACATTGATATTCTACTAATCGAATAATCACATGCAAAACCAATAACCACTTTCATAATGTTGGAATGCATAATGCTAAACTTTAATTACTTTTCAAGGCCTCGTCCCAAGACCTTGGCGCTAACTGTAACCGGAACCCAACCCGGAGTGCCTCTAATAACCGGACACCAACCCGGAGTGCCTCTAATAACCGGACACCAACCCGGAGTGCCTCTAATAACCGGACACCAACCCGGAGGGCTTACTTTTACGAGTCCCTAACCTGGAGGGATTACTTTTACCAGTCCCCAACCTGGAGGGCTTACTTTAACCAGTCCCCAACCTGGAACATACTTGTCCAAAACATTCATATGAAGTAAAGATTGAAATACAACATAAACATTCTTATTGGAACTAGCATACGAAATGTCAATACTTTCACCATAAACTATGAATGGTATAAAAATAGCACATCCACAGTCAAACATATCACAAAACCTTCAAAACAATATAGAAGTTTTGTATCATAATAAATCAACTTCAAATAATCTTAAAACCCATCAAAGGATGTTGACATAGATGAAATAAAAATTCTTTTAAAAAAAATATCTCCTTCTATTTTGAAATCATTTAAGATCCATATAAAATCAAACATTTTCTTTGAAAATAATCTTATAAGATTTTAAGGGAAGCTTTGACGATTTTATAACGGCGGAAAATAACCGCACCCGCCGTATAAGTTAAAAAACATTCTTATCTTAATTCTGTCGAAAAGGTTAAAAAGCACCTTGTTTGGAAAACGACGGAAAGATTACCTTATAAACCTCTTATAAAAAGTCAAACAAGGGTATAAATGACTTTAAACCATATTCTTTTAAATATTAAAAATGTTTTGAAATACATTTTGAAGAAACATGGATGTGGATGATAACGAGATCCCAGTAGATTATTACGTATAAACAATCTCGGATAATGAAGAGATTGTGAAATAACCCTTACCAGTTTGGTAACTTATGAAACATACAACCCATGAAAGTGGTATCATACAATGAATATGTATGTACACATAAATTAGAGTGTATTACAAAAAGAATATAATTATGGGCAGTACATACACCACACAAAAGGTAATGGTGGCAATATGGCATGAATCTTCGGGGAATAAGGAGTGAGATGAAAACCCCTTACCACGTTAATCAACTGAGTCGTATGGACAAAAGTTAATAACCACCAAATTATTTACAGAATAACATGAATATGATAATATATATCAAATGCCAGTACACAATACACCACTTTCAATAATTTAGTGGCGAAGAATGGAAATCTCACGGAATTGAATGTGAGATAAGAAAAATCCCTTACCTTGTACTTTTCCTTGGTTGGGGTAGGTTAACCTCCTGTATAATGGTGAAATAATTGTTATTAAATTATACAATAATCATATACATTAATATGATATCATATATGTTCTTTTAACATTGCTTTATTAATAATATCTTAGTATTATCGTCGTTTCGGGTGATAATCGATTCGTTCTTCTTAAATGTTTGGTTACGTAAGACATGTTTGTAATGGATAGATTATATCTTATTTATAATCAGAATGATATTAACATTATTTTTAACCCTAAAATGAGAATAAGACTTGAATGGATACGATGGAGGATGGATATCACCGCGTTCGTGGAGACGGTAGTCCGTACGTACGCACGAACGCTACTTCCATTTAATTTTTATTTTAAAAGAATTGAATCCAAATGATACATAGGTATATTACTATTCCAGTATAATATAATATTTTATATATGTTACTTATGTTCATTAACACCATCCTTTATACGTTCCATGTGTGGTATGAACGAGTCATATCATTTTAAGGGGGCGGTAGTCCGCACTTCCTCAAATGAAATTATCGTATGTATATACAACATGAAACGAATAATGGTGTGAAATAAAATGGAATTACAGAAGCTTATATATAAAATATATATCATTAATATCATATTTAATTATAGTGCCATCATAATGGCCACCATGAGAGGCGGTAAGATGTATTTGAACAATCATCGTTACGTGAGGCGTTAGTTTGCCATCCACAGAAACATTATGTTCATCATCCATTAGATGGAGTTGTGTGCATGTGTAGTTTGAATCCTTCTTATAACAACATCCTAATATATTTAAGATACTTGTGTTGTTACAAAAGAAAGGAAATAAAAAGAGTTTGGGGGTTGGAGAAGCAAAATAAATGAAAATAATTTAAGAGAAATCGTTACCTTTAATTTAGGTAACTCACTTTGGTTGGAACCAAAGGACTTCTTGAAATGCTTTATGCCTAAGGGGAAGCTTCAAGGAGGAGGAGAGGGATGTGGGGAGCTTAGTTGGGCAGATTTTGGACGAGCCAAGTGGCTTGAGAGGTGTGAGGAATGAGTAGAAGTGGTCTCCTTTTATAAGGGAGAAGAGGGGCTCTTTAGGAAAGAGTGAAAGTATTACTTTATAATATAATTATATTCGGTTTATAATGGTCCAAAAATCATTGAGGTCGAAGATAAGATGACTCATATTCTAAATAACATCAACCAATAAGAATTGGACAGGTTTTAGATAATATTTTAATCATTATAATCTTATTTATTTAAATGATTTATTAATGAGGTAAACATTGCATCATTATTGTGTCATTAATAATTTAAATTTTTTGATGTCTAAAAATTATAAATAAAATATAATTATGTAGGAAATCCTTTTAGCTTTCTAATGAATATTTATAATCGAAAATCCAACATGTATAACCCTATGTAAAAATTGTTCTTCTAAAAGATGTAAGCTTATGCCATTTTTATTTTTATTTTAACTTTATTAATATAAAGTGTCCCTACCACATAATAGTGGATCCAAGGGGTCCCCAAATTGACCCAAGGATGATCCTGGTCGGGTATGTGTCCACAAATAATGTTAGGACACGTTTTAGGTTAATTTTTTATTATTATAATATTATTTTTTAACCCTTATTTACCGGATTTACCCTTAACCATGGTAAATAAAATATTTACCACAGTAATTATTCAAAATGTCTAAAAATAAAAGTTGCCTATTTACACAATTTGGACATCCTGATTCCAAATATGGAATCCATTTTTCTAAATTCAAAACACAGAAGTGGCAGAAATTAATTTAAAATTAATTCCCGCTGTCAAAACAAAAAGCGTGTTTTTAAGAGGTAATAACTATCAAAAGATTGACATTGTTTATGTTTGGTTTAATTGTAAAATTATGTACAATGACCAACATTATATTAAATGGTAAAAATATATTCTAAATATACTTTAAAACTACTAAAATTCATAATTTATCACTATTAATTATTTTGATTAAAAAAGTTGTTTTTAAATAAAATTTAGTAATTTTCACTATTCATCAAAATATGAATGTTATCCGAAAAGAACCAAAATTTCACCTTAGACTAAATTCGATATTACGAATCCAAAAATGAAGTCCATTTTAAAATATAAAATATATATAATTTCAAAATTTAGGTATTACTATTCATAACGGCTAGTTTGATTGGTTGTGGCGTGTGTTAAAACTCAAGGTTGCCTACAACACACGCTACTATTTTATTCAAAGGAAAGCGTACCGTAGAAGCTTGGGATGTTTCATTTAAATTTTTTTTTGATGTCCCAATTTATTCAGATAGTTTAAAATATTTTATTTAAAAAGGTTTCACTATTAAATTTGATAAAAGTGCAATACTGAAAATGAATCTGTTCTTGCATTATGACTAAGAAACTCATAATAGGGATTCTAAAATTATAAGGATTATATAAAGTTCAAAATGTTGTTAATACTATTCATGACCTCTTTTAATGGTTTTTTTTGTACGTCATGGTGTGATTGAACTCGGTGTTGCGTGTAGTGCAAGTTATTGAATTATTTTTAAGAAATAACACACTATGAAATCATGGGGTGTTACAATCCGTACCGATGGAGTTTTTTACGTTCATGGTCGTGTTTTTGTGCAAAAAGATGTAAGATAGGTGTTGATGCATGTGTTCTACACATCATTGTGGGTTTTGAATCCGGGATAACTAATATGTACAGTAACTTTCATAGGCTGTTTTGGGGGTCGGGAATGAAGAAAAACGTTTCATGTTTTGTTGCTTGATGCCTTACCTTTCAACAAGTGAAGGCTGAACTTCCAGGTCCAAGTGGGTTGTCAATGTCATTTACTATTCCACAATAAATGTGGAATGATGTCATGATGGAATTCGTAGTGTGTCATCCAAGGATGCCTCATAAGAATAATGCAATTTGGGTGGTCATAGATTGGTTGACCAAAGTGACCCATTTAGTGCCAATCTAGGAGACATATACAATAGACCAGTTTGGGTAATTTAATGATCGAGAAATTGTATAGTTTCATGGAGTTTTGTGAACCATTTCTTTAGATTGTGATCTATGTTTCACCTTGATATTCTAGAAGGTACTATAGAATTCACTCACTACTTAGGCATTTTTGTGTTGTCTTACAACACATAAACTATTGGGAATACAAAGAATGCAATTCAGGTATTAGAAGACATGTTGGAAGGATGTGTTCTAGATTTCAGTGTTTCTTGGAAAAGCACTTGGAACTTTTTGAGTTTTCTTAGAACAACAGCTTTTATGAAAAAGTTCAGATGGAACCTTTTTAGGCTCTTTATGGGATATCGTGTAGATCTCGGTTTTGTTTTTTAGAGTCTAGGTATTCTAAGATTTCTAGGCTGAGTCTTGTGTAGAATATGTCATATTATGTTCATTTGATAATAGAATGTATGGAAATAACTATAATTAGGTAGAATTCATATTAATATCGGTTTCATAGGACTCTTGAGTTCAATGTGCTTGATAGTGTGTTTCTTTGGGTGTTGCATAGGTTGGGTCACCATGGAATTGGGATTCTGGGAATGATGGGACCTAGTTATCTAGGACCATTTGGGATTGTGAAGAGGATTTTACTTGTAGCTTACTGATTGGCTCTTCCACAACCATATAGCGGGATGCATGATGTTTTCCATGTTTCACTACTAAGATAGCATCACCATGATTTGTCTCGTATGCTAAATGTAGAGGATGTTGAGCTTGAGGCTGAAGCGTCATTTAAGGAGCACCGATTTTCTATTATGATTCATAGTGAGACATTTTTGTAGGGTTGATTCATGAACATTCATTGTTTTTTATGTAAGATTGTAAACATTATTTAATTAACTTGGGAGTGGGAATCTAAAATGCGGGCTTAGTGGCCTGATCTATTTTCATTGGGAACCCGATGTTGCTCGGAATGAGTAGGTTGGAGATGAAAAATTATATGGTGGAGAGGTTGTATGATCCATGATTTCTCTGTCTAGTATCATTGACTTATGTTTTAGTTTAATTACTTTATTTTGGTCAATTATTTGTTTTACCAACCCATTAAGAATGCTCGGGGGTGTTTTGGAGGTCTGGGAAATTAATGAGGAATAAAAATGGGGTATAGTCTTCTAATGGTTTGCACAAAGTTAGTTCATACCATGCATAATTCCAAGTAATCCTTATGAAAGGGTGTTTTTCGAATAGTAAAATCCATGTGGATTTTACACGGTTCAGGAAACAGTGAGGGTAAGCCATGGGAGGGGTTTATTTTGGGATAGCAGCACCGACATGGTTTTCTCACGATTAGAAAACCATGCATCCTAGAAACAATTAAAAAATTATGATAATGGTATTACAAGATATTAATAACCAAGTTGGGATTTTATTTATCACCCACTATTTCAACCCTAGTAATGAACCATTGATTCCAAGAGCTTATAAGGATCAACTCCTTTATCTTAGGACCATTTGGAGCTTCTTCAGTTTCAGATTTATGATCCGGGTAAGGATAAACCCCTCCTTTCATCATTTTAATGATTTGGTTAGGTATCTCGATAATATCATCTTACGAAGCTCTAAAACCCTTCTTTTTTAGTGAGGTTTAGGTTTATGATTCAATGTTGTGTTGAACCAAGATCTAAGGTTATTTTTGAGAGTGCATTCCCCAACATATTGAAGGTAGGTGTTCAACAAGTTATATTCCATGGGTTTATGTAGATTTGTGCATGTAGGGTTTTTATTATTTCCATTTTTGATGTGTTTTTAGTGCCTTTGACACGATGTGATGTATTAGGTGTCTAAAAAACCTAATAAAACCCTCATGATTACCGTGGGATGCATGGAGGACTATGTAATGTATTTTGGGTCCACCCATGGGGTGTTCCAATACTCCAAGACCTAGAACATAGCATAGTAGATGTTAGTCTATTGTGCAGGAAAATAAAGCCATAGTGAAAATGATAAGAATCATGAAGGATGTGTAATTGGTCTTTTTTAATACACGTAGTTGGGTTAATGGCCTAAGTGGTCGTTTGGTTTGCATGAAAAAGTGATAAATGGATTAAATGAGAAATGGGTAGAGGATTATCTTTACACTTGAATATCCATACTGTAGTAGACAAAGGAAATTAAAATTGGGGCTAAAGGGTTAAGTAATCTAATGGAGGAATGTGTTAATGGATTGAAAAAAATTGATAATTCTTCATTTATTGATATTGTTGTGATGTGTAAATGATAATGTCGATGATTTTTGTGATATGGTTAATGGTGGAGAATGATAAATAATCATGTTCAAATTGATTGTGTAATAGAATGGACCCTCCTTGTCTAGTACTTTTCCAAAACACGGCTCCATTAAATGGTCCCACCAAAACGATGGCACCGGTCACGGTCTCACATAGAAACAGTGGCACCGGGAGGGTGACACTAGGATGGTGGAACTGTGAGGGTGACACCGCGATGGGGGCACCGTGAGGGCGACACCCCGATGGTGGCACCATGAGGGTGACACCGCGTCGGTGGCACTGTGAGGGTGACACCGTGACGGTGGCATAGTGTCCTTAGTGAGGGTCTTCATTCTTTTTCCATATTTTGGCTTTTTCATCTCCTGCAACGTATCTTTTGTCATAAAAATTATTTAATACCCCCTTTTGAAGCCATTTGATTCCCATAAATAATATCTAAAATCCCCTAAGACCCAGGTGACCCTTAACATACCAAAACGTGTGGATTTTCCACAATGTCACACCCTTTCCCCATACATTCCAGTTCCGCCCCTGTTGTTCATTTTCCTCCCATTAAAAGAAATAGTTTAATGCATAGCTGTTATGGACACCACCCTAATGGGAATAATTAAATAAGGATTAATCCCATCGTGTGTAACCTCCCTACCACATGTGAAACAACCATCGGACTTTATAGCGGTTAAAAATTCATTATACCGTAAAAATATGATCTCATCGTTATATAATGCTAGAATTTCTTCCTTCTCCTCCATGGATGGATTTATTTTTTCTCCATGGGTGCACTTTGAGTCCATCCTTCCCGAGGCTTGTGGTGCGCCTGTGCTGGAGTTTTTCTGCTCATCCTTGGAGTCCCTGGATATTCTCCCCTACTAGTCACACATCCGCAATTCTTGTAATTTGGAGAAAGACATCAATCATTGATCAAACCAAGTAGGGTTTTCCTTCGTCTCTTTTTATTATGTATCATGGGGGTTGGGTATTCTATTGTTTCTGTGGGATGGATGAAAGCAAAAATTAATGAAGATAACAAACAGACTTTTAAATAATAAAGGGGGGTGTGATCATTATTTCTGATGCATTTTCATTACCCTTGATTATTTATGTTGTGAATTGTAAGGGTCTATGCCCACTAAAAATCAGGGTTGTTAGTTTTCCTTCTTGGTGAATTAATGAACATCGGTCTTCCATGATGATTGAATGTCTCCAACATGGGAATTTGGTTAATCATGTAATCTCAACCGATTAAATGAATTTCCAGTGAAAAACAATCCTTGTGTGATCACCCCAGCTAACCCAACAAAAAGAATAAAGCTTAGTGAATGATGTACTTGAGTCTGGAAACATCCTTGCTCTGTCGGGGTGGCATGTTTGTTGTCTATGCTTGATGGTTTTGGGGTGATGTGGGTGGGGATGTGATCATATATTATTATATGGTTGTTGTTTGTGGATATAAGGCCATGTGGGGATGTATTTTGGGTCTTGGTTTAGTTCCAGAACATTGAGGGATCTCACAGATCCCTTTTTGTTAACTTTACAAGAAGACCATGCGTGAATTCCTAATTGATGTTTTGCTGTTTTTTTCTTTCCAAGATTGTGGTTAATCCTGTTAGTTGCCTAGCAGTGCAGAATTTACTTAAATGGAGTAACCACAACAAGGAAATGAGAATGTATTCAGTGGGGAATTGGTTTTGGGAATGATTAGTGACTTGGATGTGAGTGTTGTGACTTTCTATTATGAATGAATCGTAATGAGGGTGTTTGTGTTTAGGTTGGTTTTGGAACCCCTAGGTTGGGATGAGTTCATGTTACATATACATATAATTGTAGTTTCTATGCTTCTTATTCGCGCCCCACCCATGTGGAGCCCTTCATACCGAACACCCCGATTTCAAAGGGGAGGGTGTTTTCCAAACACTCTTATGAGTGGATAGTTATTAGCTCTTTTTCTGATCCCATTCCCAAATATCCCAAGACTCATCGGGTAGGCTATGATGGCCTGAGGTCCATTATAGCCCAATGTTCTTCAGGCTGGGTAGTTGCGCTGGTTGGCCCAAGTGTGTGCGGATAGGTTGTTTCCCAATTGTATTCGGGATGAGGCTCGAGTGACTTCAGTCGTGGCCATAGTTGTTCTGGCCCAGGTTTTTACGGGCACTGTTACACGTGGTTGTTGTGGCCCAGGAGTTTGCAGGTGGGATGTGTGGTTGTGGCCCATGTGTGTGCGGGTGGGGTGTGGTAGTGGGACTATGGTGAGAATGGAGGGAGAGGTTCGATGCGTTGGATTTCTTCAATAACCATTGTGGAAGTGGCGCGAGGTACCCAAACATCGATGTCTTATTACCATTATATTTCTTGACTTGTTATATTTCTGGAGTTTTCCTTCGTGAGGCTTGGATGGGCAATTTTACTTTCTAGCTGTTCTGGGTTATATTTTTTTTCACGGGGCATTAGATGCCTCCCCAATTGTGCACGAGAAATTTTGGTTTTCCCTACTGAGTATACTTGTATGCTCACCCTACGTACATAAAACTGCTTTCATTTTTCAAGGAGTACTTTAGGGATCATGAAGGATCATACTAGTTCAGATGTTCAGACACATTATCTTGATAGTTTTCATTCTCTTGGTACTTGCTTTTGGGGTTTTCTTTTACTTTTGTATCATTTACTTTTTGAACATGCATATGAGAATGTTTTTTTTTGGCATTACATGTACATCCACCTTTTGTTTTGTTGGGAATTGATATCTTATCTCCCATCCTATTAAATAAAAAGGGTAATTACTTCCATCTTATTTTTGATTCTGTACCCTTGGTGCTAGTCGCCACTCCGTGACCTATTGAAGGCAGGTCGCGGGGGTCAATATCTCTTCTTCAACTTGAAGAAGGAACAGTCTGGAAAACTGTTCTCCCTTCTCTCATCTTGGGGGGAGGCCGGTTGTGACAGAATGGTATCAGAGGTCGAGGATGAGAGATAGGATAGATATTAGGGTTACGCACAACGAGGGTTGCATGCGATGGTAGGGAAACAGTGTTAGGCAATCTTGGTGCATGAAATTGGCCAGGGAATACAGGATAAGAAATGGGATATTAGGCCCCCCCATGGATCGACGCAAGGAATCTGGGCCTACCAAACGACCAAGTGAGGCTACACTGTTTGCAGGGTAGAGACCCTAATAAAGGTGAATACATGATAATGACTTGTGTTATTGTCTTTCTTGGGTATTTTTGGGATTTAAAATGAATAGGAAGTCTATGAAAATTTAAAAGTAGTATTCAACACTACTCGGGCTTAATCATTCCTTTTTTACCTTGTAGCTATGGTACCCGGAAGATGACCAAGGGTAGTGCGGGAGATCAAGTACCAGGAGGTTTATTTGGATGAACGACAGAGGGCTCACAGAGAAGGGGAGGATGATTAGTGATAGAGGAAGCATCGTGCCATTCAACGGCAGACCCTCAAGAAGTACGAGGGTAGAATCTCTGACGTGGACATAGAGAGTTGGATAGAAAAGTTGATGATAGCTTTTATATTTATCCGGGCTCCTGCAGAATACTGGGTTCTTTTGTCTGTAATCTATATGCGGGGAGCAGCGCGTCAGTGCTGGACAATTTATCTTTGGGAAAAGAGTGATGCTGAGGTGATGTGGACTGGCTTCGAGAAGGAGTTCTGGGCAGAATTCATCTCTACCGTGATGAATGATGAGAAGAGGCATAAACTACTCTCCCTCCAGAAGGGGGGGTATGTCAATGAGGTAGTTGGGGATCAGGTTCAAGGATCTAATTTTATTCGCCCCAAATATTTTTTTTGGATGAGGAGTCTCGGGTGAGACGTTTAGAGGAGGCACTATGAACTTCCCTTCAGTATGCGGTTACCCCTTTCACCCTACCAACATATATGGATGTCTAGAAGAAGGCTGAAGTGGTGTAAAGGATGCACATGCTGGGAGGTGTATCGTGACAGGGAATCCTATTGGGATTGTCGAAGGGGAAGGTCATCAGTAGAAGGCCTCCAGCATCAGGGCCCCCTATGTTTCGACTAGTAGGGAGCATGCCTTAGAAGTTCCAGTTGTGATCTTTCGGTCCTCGTCCTTTCCTTTCGGGCATAGGACTGAGTTGCTTCATCTCTGGAAGTTGTAGGAACCTTCGGAACTAGTGCCCGGACTTAGTGCAGTACGGTGGGAGTGGGATGATGCTGCCCCCACCTCAGCAGCAGTAGGGACAGTGATCTCCCACACCTCTAAGGGAAGACATCGCAGAAGAGGGCAGCCCTGACGGCGCTAATCAGGGACCTAAACTAGGGTGCGGTTGGGGTGGTGGCTGACTGCTGAGGGGGCATGGGAACTGGGTGTGGGCAGTTACACACGGCGGAGGCAGCAGCTCCATGAGGGCCGAATGTTATTCGAGGTACGATCAGCTTGTTTAGTACTCTTGCCTATGCCTTGTTCGATACAGGAGCTTGGTACTCCATTATTTCACCCAGTCTTGCTCGTGCTCTGGGTGTAGATGTTGAGAGTCTTCCAGTGCCCCTGGCGTTGAGTACACCAGTTGGAGGATAAACCGACTTGTTTTATGTTTTTCGGGGGGGGGGGGTGTAGACTGATGATAGGACCAAATCAGTCAATCATCGATCTTCTACTATCTCAGATACATCCATATGATGTCATCCTAGGCATTTACTGTCTGTTCTCTGTATTTTCCAATATTGAATAATTAGAGGGAAGGATCGTGTTTTCAGTCATGGGTGGCTGATGTGTGACCTTTATCGGTGACTGGGGTTATCGGGAATGTAACCGGTGAGTGGATCCCCTCCTTTCCTTTTAGCTGAACTATCAGAGGAGTCAGCAGATATAGAGATGGTGGAAGTCCACAAGATCGTCAATGAATTCATGCATGTATTCCCTGAAAGGGTGGAAACTCTACCCCCTTGACGTGATGTTGAGTTTGGGATAAATTTTCAACCATGTTCCCATCAGATTTCGATGGATCCCTACCGTATGGATCCTTCTGAGTTACGGGAGTTGCGGATTCAGATTGACGATCTGATAATGAAAGGTTTCGTTTGACCAAGGGCATCACCATGGGGTGCTCAGGTCTTATTCGCGAAGAAGGTAGATGGTGGTCTCAGACTATTCATAGACTACCGAAGACTGAACCAGGTAACGGTCAAGAACTGTTACCCTCTCCTCAGAATATATGACCTTTTCAACCATTTAAAATGGAAGGGTGGTTCTCCATAATTGATATACGGTCGAGATATCACCAGCGGAGGGTGAAGGAGGGTAACATCTCGAAAACTGCTTTTAGGAGTAGATATGGGGACTTTGAGTTTGTGGTCATGTCGTTCGGTGTTATGAATGCTCCAACTATGTTCATGGGGATCATAAACTCCATTTTCTAGGAATACCTAGACCGGTTCATAGTTATGTTTATCGATGACATCTTGATCTACTCAACATCAGAGGAGAATCACGCCAAACATATGATAATGGTATTAATGGTCCTCTGACAACACCATATTTATGGTAAATTTTCCAAGTGCAAGTTCTGGACACATGAAGTGCACTTCCATGTTCGTGTGGTGTTTGAGCAGGGAACAGCGGTAGACCCATCGAAGGTCGATGAGGTTGTTTCTTGGGTAGCACTGAAAAACATGGCAGAAGTTTGTAGTTTCCTAGGTTTGGAAGGTTACTACTGGAGTTTCATGACCAACTTCTCCCGAGTTGCAGCACCTTTTACAGCCTTGACCAAGAAGGGCTAGGCTTTCCTCTGGAATGGGATGTGTGAGGTAGCCTTCAGCTATATGAAGGGTAATATGGTTAGTGCCCCAGTGCTGAGGTTTCTAGAAGAAGGGGTAGTGTACGAGGTGTTCTGTGATTCTTCGAGACAAGGCCTCGGTTGTGTGTTGATGCAACAACAATGGGTGATCTCTTACGGGTGTACGCAGTTATGTCTCCATGAGCATAACTATGCGACCCATATTCTATAACTTCTGGTAGTCATGTCTGCACAGAAGCTATGGCGGCATTACCTCATCGGGGAGTGCTTTGTGGTCTTCACGGATCACAAGAGCTGGAATTATATCTTTACCCAATAGGAGTTGAACTCGCGTCAAAGAAGGTGGATGGAGTTTCTCTAGGAATACAACTTCAAGATCTCATACACTAAAGGTAAGGGGAACATTGTGGCTGATTCATTAAGAAGGAATTCATAGAGGTATGTTATTCATGAATAAGTGGATGCTTGGATGTCAATGGAAGATTTGTCTTCCCATCACCAGGATGTAAGGGAGGATGGTGGTAGAGGATGACTGTTTCTGATGACAGTGTAGTCCTCTCTACTGCGGCAAGTGGAGCAGTCTCAGTGGGGAGACATATAGAGTGAAGTGATGCGCGATCGTGCTAACCATGACAATGCTCTTAAAGGATGGCAGGGGGATGGTCAGAATCATATTATTTTCCAAGGGAAGATGTTTGTCCCAGAGATGATGCATGAGAGAGTTCTTGGTGAGTTCCACAACTCACGCATGGAAGTACACCTGGGAGCTTCAAAAATGTATTGGGGCTTAAGAGGTCAGTTCCGGTGGCTCGGGGTGAAGTAGGTGATTGGAGAGTTCATAGATAAAGTTCCTCATGTGTTAGAAGGTGAAGGCTGAACACATCATCCAAAGGGGTCTGTTACAACCTCTAGATGTCCCTAAGTGGATGTGTTGCAACATCTCGATGGATTTAGTCACGGGACTACCATGCTTTCAAGGGGGTTGCGAGGCTATCTAGGTAGTGATAGATCTGCTGACGAAATTGGCCCACTTCCTAGAAATCAAGTAGCCAATTATGCTGGATGCCCTAGAACAATGCTATGTGGATGAGGTGGTGTGGTTGCATGGAGTCCCGAGATCCATAGTCTCTGATCAGGATACATGGTTTACCTCATGGGTCTAGAAAGTATTTCAACATCATTTTGGCACCCATCTAAGGCTCAGCACTGCCTTCCACCCCCAAATAGATGGATAGATGGAGCACACCATCCAAACATTAGAAGATATTCTACAAGAATCTGTTTTGGATCTTAAAGGATCATGGGTATAACACTTTCCTTGGTAGAGATTTCATTATAAAATATCTATCACTCTACCATTAACACGAGGCCCATTGAATCTTTGTACGGGAGGCCATGTCACTCACCCGTATGCTAGACAGAGTTTGGAAATGTTGGTGTTCTTCGCATAGAGGTGGCGCCGAGCGTGACAGAGAATGTTTATCTTATAGGGGAGAGGATAAAGGTTGATTAGGACCGGAAGAAGTCTTATGCCGATAATAGGTTGAGACCCTTTGAGTTCATGGGTGGGAACCATGTATTCTTGAAGGTCTCCCCTTGGCATGGGAAACATAGTTTCGGCATGGGGAGTAAGTTTTCTCCTAGGTTTATCAGACCATTCTATGTGCTACGGTTGGTCGGTGAAGCGGCTTATCAGTTGGCACTATCATCGACGCTATTGAGAATGCAAGATGTCATCCTAGTGTCTCATCTCCAATGGTATCTACACAACAACTCACAGACCCTAGACTTGGGAAAGATGGATATTTAGGACGACACAATGTTTGTAGAAAGACTAGTGAGGATCGAGGATCGTGAAAAGAAGGTGCTCTGTGGATGAACTATCCCTTTGGATAGTGTGTTATGGAGGCATAGTGGGGTCGAAGTATGTACCTGGGAGTGGGAGGCATAGATGCATGCCCAGTACCCAGATCTATTTTGAGTTCTGTTTTGATTTATTTTTTATACTTGTTCGTGATGAAGCATTTTTACCTCGATAACTATGGAATGATTTTTTCCCTTGTTCTCTAAATAAGTGTGCAGATTCATGACTGTGGGGAGGGGAGGACCCGATCCCAAATAAATATGCATCGAGGTGGATGCGATTAAAGTCGTGCGGGGGAGTCAGTGCCTCAAAAAGTGGATAGTATCTTAACATGGAGGAAGAAAAATCCCAAATCCATATGACTGGGTTGTGTGACCCATGAATGTTTGTGTGCTTACTATAGGGAAGAGGAGAGGTAATGTATCCATAGTCGTTCGAAATATAGACAAGGTTTACTCCTGAGAGGTATCTTTTGAGGTGGTCATTCGGACCCCCACCCCACTTTTCTCCTGGTCTAGTTTTGATTCTCGAGGAAGATAACAGTTTGAGAGGTATCTGATGTAATAGCCTGGACCCTCCGGGTCCTATACATTGCCAAAACACGGTTCCATCATACGGTCCCACCAAAACGGTGGCACTGGTCACGGTCTCACACCAAAACAGTGGCACTGTGAGGGTGACACTGCAATGGTGGCACCATGAGGGTGGCAGCTCGAGGGTTCCACCATGAGGGTGCCACCGCGATGGTGGCACCGTGAGTGTGCCATGACGACGGTGGGACCATGAGGGTGACACCGCAAAGGTAGCATCGTGGGGGTGACACCGCAATGGTGGCACCGTGAGGGTGACACTACGATGGTGGCACCGTGTCAGTCACACAGTGATGGTGGAACCATGTGGGCGACATCATGATGGTGGCACTGTGATGTTGGTACCATGTCCTCACCAAGGGTCTTCATTCATTTTCCAAATTTCAATTTTTTCCACTCCCACAACATATCTTTTGACGTAAAAATGATTTAACACACCCTTTCAAATCCATTTAATTCCGAGAAATAATATCTAAAACCCCCCAAGAGCTAGGAAACCCTTAACTTACACAAACGCATGGATTTTACGCGGGGTAAAACCCTTTCCCCGTACCTTATAGTTCCACCCCTATTGTGTGTTTTTCCTCCGATTAAAACAAATTGTTTATTGCACAGCCGTTATGGGCACCACCACAATGGGAATAATTATATAATGATTAATCCCATCATGTGTAACCTCCCAACCACATGGGAAACCACTATCCGTATTTAAAGAAGTTCAAAATTCCTTGTCCCATAACAATAGGATCTCATCTTTATATCACGCTAGAATTTATTCCTTCTATTTCTTGGGTGGATTTAAATATTCTCCCTAGGAGCTCTCGGAGTCCCTCCTTCCTCGGGCTTGTGGTACACCTGTGCTGGAGTTTTTCTGCTCATCCTCGGTGTCCCTAGAGTTCCTCCCCTAGAAGCCGTGCATCCTTAGTTCTTAGCGCGTGGAGAAAGACGTTGATCCTTGATCTAACAAAGTAGGCTTTTCCTTTGTATCACATTATTGTGTATCATGTGGCGAGGGTATTCTATTGGTTCTACAGGATGGATGAATCCAAACATCAATGGTGATAACAAACAGACTTTTAAATAATGAAGGAGGTGTGTGATCGATTGTTCTTCTATATTTTCCATACCCTTGATTATATATGTTGTGAATTATGTGGGCCTATGCCCACTGAAAATCATGGCCATTGCTATTCCTACTTTGTGCATTAATGAACCTATGTATTCTATGATTATTGAATGGATCCAATATGGGAATTTGATTAATCAGGTAAACTCAGCATATTAAATGAATGTATAGTGAACATCAATCATTTTGTGACCACCCTAGTTAACCAAATAGAAATAAGAAAACATAGTGAATGATGTACTTGAGTCTGGAAACATACATTCTCTATCTGGTTTCCATGTTTGTTTGCTTTGCTCGATGCTTGTGGGGTGATGTGTATAGGGATGTGATCATCTGTTGTTATATAGTTGTTGGTTGTGGATCCGAGGCCATGTGGGGATGTATCATGGGTCGTGGTTTTTCTCCAGTACTTTTAGGGATCTCACAGATCCCTTTGTTGTATCTTTACAGGATGACTGAGTGTGAATTCTTAAGTGATGTTTGGCTATTTTTTTCATTCCCAGCATGTGATTATGCCTGTTAGTTAACCAATAGTTCAAAATTTTCTTAAATGGGGTAACCACAACATGAAGGAAATAACGAGATCAATGGGTAATTGGATTTGGGAATGAGTTGTGACTCGACTGTGAGTGTTTTAACTTTCATTTATGAATGAAGAGTAATGAGGGGGTGTGTGTCTAGGTTGGTTTTGGAACCCCTATGTTGGGATGAGTGCTTGTTACCTATACATGTAATTGTAGTTTTTATGCCTCTTATTCGTGCCCCACCCATGTTGATCACATTGTGCCAAACAATCCCATTTAATGGGGGAGGGTGTCTTTTCCAACCCTCCTATGAATGGCTGATTTTTAGCTCCTTTTCTGCTCCCTTTCCGGAATAGCCCAAGGCTCATCAGGTAGGCTATGATGGCCTGAGGTCCATTAATTCCCATTGTTCTTTAGGAATGGAAATTGTTGTGGTTAACCCATGTGTGTGTGGGAAGGTTTTTTCTGAAGTGTCTTTGGGAAGAGGCCCATGTGTCTTTGGGTGTGGAAGTAGTTGTTCTCGACCAGGTGTTTGCAGGCATGGTTATGCGTCATTGTTGTGGGCTAGGTGTTTGTATGTGGGATGTGTGGGTGTGGCCCAGGTGTATGTGGGTAGGGTGTGGCAGTGGGACTGTGGTGTGAATGGCGGGAGAGGATTGATGTATAGGATGTCTTCAATAACCAGTGGGGAATTGGCGCGGTGTTCCCAAACATCGATGTGTTATTACAATTATATTTCTTGACTTGTGTTATTTGAGGAGTGTGCCTTGGTGAGGCTTGGGTGGGCAGTTTTCCATGCTAGGTGTTTTGTATTATCTCTTCTATCACATGGCATTAGGATGCCTCCCCACTTGTGCACGAGAGCTTTTTGTATTCCCTACTGAGTATGCTTGTATGGTCACCAAACGTATATAAAACTACTTTCATGTTTCCAGGAGGACTTCAGCGATCAGGCAGGGTCGTACTACTTTAGATGTTGGGACAGTTGGTGTTGTTGTTTTTCATTCTTTTCGTATTTCCATTTAGGGGTTTCTTTTACTTTTGTATCATGTACTTTCGGAACATGAATATGAGAATGGTTTGTTTCGGCTTTACATGTAATTCTACCTTTGCTGTTGTTGGGAATTACTATATTATATCCTGATCCTATTAAAAAATGGCAATTCCTTCCATATTATGTGTGATTCTCTACCCTTAGTGCTAGTCACCACTCCTGGACCTATTGAAGGCAGGTCTCAGGGGTCATTATATCTCCCTCAACATGAAGAAGGAAGGTTCTGGCAACCTACTGTCCCTTATCTCATCTTGGTGGAGGCGGGTCGTGATAGATTGAGAGTGTGGGGAATAGAATTAAACTTCTAGGACTACATGTCATGTTGGACTGAGCATCTACCTCCACCCCAAATTTATGTGTTAGGGAAGTGGATAAAGTTCCTTTCCACGAATTTTTGCATTCCACCTGAACTGGGTCTTCGAGGCAATGATTATGAAACTGTTAAAATGTAATCCCTACTGAGATAGGACATGATGTTTACTCTCATATTCATGATAACAATGAATATTTATAATCCATATAATAGATGAAAAGGGTCTATTAAGTTAGGAAATGACTGAGTGTTGAACCCTAAATCAATATTAGAACAATAAAAAGGCTCATAGTCTAGGATATCATATTGAACTATTTTTATTTACATGCTATTATATATCAATTGCATGAAACATATTCTTTTGCGGAATATTTTGTAGACATCATTAGTGGTGGACTAACAATTTATAATCACACCCTTATTAGGCCACTGTTGGTTACCCAAGGAGATTTCATGAATGCAGTTCACGAAAAGGGAAAGGGCCCTATGCTAGGGATTTGAGTTGGTCATGGGATGTGTTTGGGTGAGGTTCCAGACATGGAGTTTGGAACATATTGGAGATTTTGTTGTTTTCTTTATTTTGGGGTTTTGTGCACTTGACACTGTATCTTGGAATGACATATTTACCATCGCATGTTTTGAAACCCTGTTTTGCGAATGTCTAATTTATGCATGTTATTGATTGTTTCATATGGTTTCTGTTATTTACATTATTATCTGTTGTGGTTTACTCTAGTAAAGTGGGTATAATCTCCCCACGTATCCTATTTTACCCTTACTACTAGTCAGTAAACTCTATTGTATAGAGATGCATTATTGAGTTCATGTGGTGACCCATCTTGGGGCACCTGTTAGTGTCTTCTAGGATTTCCACATTACAAAATGCATATATTTAAAAGATAAATAATTAATATTAAAAATTATTAATTTTTTAAAATCAGTACTTATTTAAATTTTAATGTAATTTGACATAATAAATTAAATTCCCAACTTTTAATAGAATTTTATAGTTATATATGATATTTCTACTCATCAACTAATTATTATTATTTTATAAAAAGAATAATTGGTATGAAATATTAATAAAAAGAATTCAATATTCAAAAGACATTTTTTTCAATAAATGAAGTCATTAATTCATACAATTTATTTCCATTAAAAAATACATATACCAATTTTATAAATATTATTTAACAAAAATATGATTTCTTTTTAATTTAAATAACTAAATTCATCTTAGGATTAACAGTGGAGATTTTAAAAAATAATTGATCTTTTAGGTAAATAGTGAAAAATAATGATTCTTATATAACCCACACTTTTTTAATAGTATCAAAATCCATGAATGAATTAAATCTTTTTGAGGACCATTTCAGTAAAACAAATTATAATTTTTATTTTTTTTCCAAACCTCATGATTATAATTTTAGAAAGAAGAGTAATATTTTATTGTGAAAAATGATTTATCCACTTATATTTAAAATATAATTATAACAAACAAGTAAAACATAACCTCAAAAAATATAATTCATATTTAATATTAACATTACTTATTATTTTATAAGTACAATTAATTTTTATGGAGGAAATTATGATTGTGATGAATTGAGATAATGTTCATGATAAGAGTAAAACTATTATTTTCATATAAATTTCTTTTTATAATTGTGTAATTTATATCTAATAATATATTTAATATACTATAAAAATTAAATTAAATTAATTTTCCAAAAAAAATATATATTTTCTCTCATTCCATTATAAATCAATACTAAATATGATTAATATCATATAATATAGAAAATAGTATTTCTAAATAGATCATTTTTCGATATATAGCTTATATTTTATGTTGAATGTAAATTGATATTATATATATGTTATTCAAACATATATTTTGAATGAGGATTTTTATATGGACACTAAAACATATGTTACTTCATAAAAAACTAGTTACCCCATTAAAAACTAGAAAAAGAAAATGTGAAAATATAAGATCAAATGAAATTAGAAATTTTAAAAATATGTGTTGGAATAAAATATTTCTCTTTTACTAATATAATAAGTACCTATATGAAAATATTTCTATCATCATGAACCATTGAAACTACAATAGCATAATTCCATTATGGGAATATTATCAGTGTTAGCAGAAGCCCCTCTTCCCCACTTATGAAGAGTGACTATTTCACCCCTTAATAAAAAACCCATTGTTTTGATTTTCCTCTATGAAATATCATATGTTTTAACACCTAAATTTAAATATCATGTTCATAATATTCTTGTTTCAATTAGCATGAATAATCAATTCATTTTCAAAGATAATTTCAATATAAATTTAATACTCCATAAGTGAGTATTAAATGATACTTACCTTTTTCATCTTATTCATTCACATAATAACATAGCATATCGATTGTCATGTGATTTACTAAATATAAATAGAATACTATAGTGTTATTATAATAATGTAACAACCATTATTTTTTTAATTTCCATCCACATAGAAAAATAAAACGTTGTTTGATGACCCCTCTCATTACTGGTACCCACACAAGGATATAACTGGAGGGAAATATATAATGGCCCTTGATTCATTCCATTAGTAAGCCTCATGTGTAATACTAAACATTATAATATTAAAATTTAGTAATTAGAATGTATTTCTCAAAATTTTAAAATATTTATTAGGATATTAGAGGTCATCCATAGAATACTCCATGACATAAAATAAAATTAAAAAACCTTCAAAATTTAATCACACAAGCACTGTAGCAGTTTTATTCACTGAAGGGTCCTTTGGGCCAAAAATGGGCTTTACATCCTTGTATTCATGCCATAATGTCTTGGGCCTTTAGACTATGTAGTGGGTCTCCGTCTACCGAATTCTAAATAGGTCTTTTATTTAAATAATTAATTGAGTATTCGCCCCCATCCTTTTAAAAAAATCTACTCTGAGTGGATCAACCCATGCTTCTAATGATGAAGTTGGGTCCTTAAATATGAGGAGTCATACATCATCAACTAAAATTGTTATTTCATTATAATTATAAGATATTTTTTCATCATATTGCTAAATCAAGTATGTAAAAAAATTTAACGACCCAAAATATCATCAATGGAAAATCGCTCTTGATCCAGTTAAATGTTTCTTTATGTTTTTATAAGATGTCAACTTCTTTAGTTTTACGTTAAGATTTGTGACTGTTACTTTTATAGCCGTTGAACAGTGATCACCTAGGTAGTTTAAATAAAAGGCTTTAACGAACCAATTTTCTACTCAGACAAAGGAAGCGATGGCCTCATCCAGTAGAATCGCCACTTACGAAGCCCATTTGTCAGAGCTCGGAAAAGAGGTGGCGTCTTTGGGCTTTTCCCTTGACCAAGCCCAAGCTGAGCTTCATCAAGTCAAGCTCGAACGTGATCATCTACGGGAAAAATGGAAGTTGATAGAGATTACCACTCGAGCGATGTTATCCGAGCAACCCCAAGAGTCTGTAACCATCGCACACCTTACCCTTAGGTTTTATGTGGCTATTTTAAGGGGTTATGTAACAAATAAGTAGCACCATGTTCATGTACATTATTTTTGTATATAATAATGAATATAATTTCTAGTCATTTTTGATGCATTGTAATTAGTTTTTAAAGTACAAATGATGTTTTTAGTTATTATTTAAGAATTATATTTTATTAAATTAAAGGATTTTTGAATTAAATAATATTTTAATAAAATATTATTATTAATATTAAATTAATTTTTATTAAATACAAATGATCATATAATTTTATGAATGCAATTAAAATTTTTATTAAGGTTTGAAAGCCATTTCTGTCAAAACCCGTGAATTTTTTATAAATGTCGGTTTTCATTTTAAAAGTGAAAATTCACATATTTAGAAAATTATTTAGATAAAATAAATATTATTTTTGGAATCAGGATGTCGAAATTATCCAACGGTGAATTTTTCATAATATTCTAGGACAGTCAAATTTTTGGGTAAAAATTAAATACCATTTAAATATATAAAGTGTTTTATGACATCATAATGACCTAATGGTGATGTAATAAAATACCATAATCCTTATGTTCGGCCAATATGTGTTTTATCATTAAAATAATGAGGTTTTGGGTTTGTTTGACTTACTTTTCAAAGCATTAATGGAGCCCTCAAGACTTATTCAACACTTTGCCTTTTTAAATTAATTTCCATGGGAGTGTGACTCACCTCCACATAAGAAACCCTAATTTTTTAATAAGTTCGGACCTTGGACTTGTAAAATATTTTTTCCCTCTTTCCTTTTCCAGAAACCATGGGAAAATACCATGGGATGGTTTGTGGTTTGGATTATTTAAATATAAGGGATCCCAAACCTAAATAATAAAGAATTCTCTCACCTTTCCTATATAAACCCACCCAAGATCCCACTTCCTCCTCACTCAGAGCCCTTGAAGTTCGTCCAACCTCTGCCCTACTTTCTCTAGAATCCTCTCAAGGTGCCCCAAGCTCCCAAGAAGCCTCTCACAAGCCTCTCTCTAGCCTTTGGAAGCACACTTCCAAGTAACGGGTTTTCTTCCTTTCTCATTTTTTTGTCAATTTTCTTTAAGTTGTATTTCCATTTTTATTTCAATTATGAATGTTGGGGTATGGTTTCGCACCTCCCCCATACTGCCCTATTATTGTTTGAATGATGGGATAACCCTTTCTCTCTCATTAAATGCCTACCATGTACACCCGTTACTATGCTGAAATTTCGAAAGGAACTTCTCTCTCTTCTTTTACATTCAAGCAATACTTTTGTATCATGAATCTAAATTCCATTTATATTGTTGGGACATGTATATATATGATCTCCTTACTTTACATTACATGTAAATATGATGAAGAACCCCTTTCTCTCTCATCAACCTTTTTTATGAATTCTTATGTCACGCCGTTACGCTGCCGAAATCGCACCGATTTTCTAAGCCAATGTCTTTGTGTAGTGAATACCATGCCCATTTCTCCATAAAGGGTATTCACCTTTATGCACATATACATATTGATTGTAAAGTTTCATGTATGAATTCCACATTCTTTTATCGTTGAAGAAATGATTATGTTTTATGAATCCATGTTTTATGATCCATGTGGCACACTTATGCATGAAATGAAATGATTAAGAAGGGTGCGCCCTTTATAGCGCTCCAATGCATTGGGTAATGTATAGTATCATGATACGTCATGTGCAATGAGTGTTGACTCATGCTAATTCTAGTTCCACGAGGGTTTACTCGTGATTCAAGTGCAATGAGGGTTTACTCATGCTCCATGTGCAATGAGCCTTGGCTCATGCTAATTCAATGTTAAGTGTTGTTGCCACATTTCCATGTTATGATTATCATGCTTTATCATGCCTTTATGTTAATGTCTCTCTTATGCTCTATTGATATGCCTATTGCCTAACATGTATTGTACTCCTCATGTTATTCATTATGTACTCCCTTACTGGGCTTTGTAGCTCACCCTTTTCTTATGCATGTCCTCAGGTTATCCCATGCAATGCTAAGTACGAAAGAATGTAGTGGTCATGTAAAGGAAGTTTTCAATAAGGATGTTTTATTTCAAGTTTAAAGTTTTTATGAAATGATCCTAAGCCCCAAAGACACTAAACCTCTCGATCTTCTTTGTTGTATCAAGTGAAGTTTTATGTAATAAAGCATGTTAAGTTGTAATAAAAAGCAGGGTTGTCATAGTTGGTATCAAAGGATAGGTTTAGTTATTTTTGGGATTAGGAAACCCTAGTAAAGCCTTAGATACAAGACTAAGCATAAAAAAACATCCCTAAGTTTTGTTAAATACTAAGTAAGTGTTTTATCAAACAAATACATCCCTGTCTGGATACGAGCACGTAGAGGCGGCTCTGGCACAGATGTATCCTAGGGGTAAAACCCGAAAACACCGCTTTGAGCTAGACTCGAACGGGAACTGGTGCACGACAACGGGCCCTGCTGCACTCTTGGTTACGACACTCCCGGGGGATATGTTTTGATAAATTCACAATCTTAGTATGAACCCTTATTAAGGGAAAAATGCCCCTAAGAATATATGTTAGAAGGAAGATCATGAAAATCCTAGATTGAATCTTATAGACTCATCAGTTGAAGAGATTAAAGTTTATTTATAATTTATCAACTTTTGTCTTTGGATTACCCTTTATGTGTTACCCCTAACATTCCTTTTATTCCAGCCAATGGCCGGTAATTGGAGAACTCGGGCTAACAACCGTTGTGAAGATCAGTGTGATGATTGTACTTATGAGATGCCCAATCCAATCGGAGTGGTAATCGCGAACTTTGTCACGCTTCTCTCTCATCTAACTCAAGTTTTGAATAGAAACACTGGTCAAGAGGAACGTTCAACCCCCCCTAAGAAAGAACAAGTCGCTATTGAAAGCTTCATGAGACAAAGGCCTCCTACTTTTATTGGATCATCCGATCCCACGATTGCTGAACAATGGATCAACTCCATTGAAAAGATATTCTCCATCCTCCAATGCTCTGAAAAAGAGAAGGTTCTCCTGGCGGCTTATCGTATAGAGGGTGAAGATGATGAATGGTGGACGTTGATCCAAAATACGAAGCCTGAGGAGGAGATCGAGGCTTTGGAATGGAAGGTATTCCGGAAGATGTTTTTTGATAAATATTTTCCACGCACCCTCCGTCTTAATATGGAAAGGGACTTCCTTTCCCTCAAGTAGAAAGATGAGGAATCTGTGGGAGCGTACGAGGCAAACTTCACAAGGCTTGCATGATACGCTTCCGGCTTTGTCGTTACCCCCGAATGCAAGGTTGACCGCTTTTTTGGTGGGCTGAATCCTAGCTTGCGGAAAGCATTAGCGATCCGTGACTTCGACAGCTATGAGGAAATTTTTCGATGTTCCCTCAAGGTTGAAATGGAGATTGGAGAATCACAGGGGTATCATGGGGAAAAGAAGCGGAAGGTGGACTTCAATGCTGGTGGTCCGATGGATAAATCCAACGGCGCTAAGAAATTCCAGCACCCCACTTGCCAAAAGTGTGGAAAAAAGCACCCTGGAAATTGCCTAAGGGGGACAAGAAAATGCTTCAAGTGTGGAAGAGAAGGGCACCTAGCTGTTAACTGTCAGCAAGAAGGACCCGCGGCTGCGACGGAGGGGAGGAACGCTCCGTTCGAACCTCAACGCGTTGTTCAATGCTTCAAATTCAAAGAACTGGGTCATTTTGCGAATCAGTGCCCTAATCCAAGGGTTATCGGAGGCAATCAACAACCTCCAAGACAGCAAGGAAGAGCTTTTTCCATCACTTCTGCCGAAGTGAACCCTGACAACGAAGTGGTGACAGGTACACTAGTTATTCATTCAAGAATAGCGAACGTACTTTTTGATTCAGGTTCTACGCATTCTTTTATATCTAAAAAGTTTAGTAGAACAATCCCTGCACTACCACAAATCATGGAAGTAAAGATGTCGGTGAGTACGGCAAATGGGGAAATCATTGCATCCCATGAGTATAAGTCCTCCCCTGTTAAAATCTGTGGATTGAATTTCCCGGCGAACCTCGTCATACTCCCTTTGGTGGAATTTTATGCAATTCTTGGCATGGATTGGCTTTCCTTATATAGAGCCAACATAAATTGTCGGGAGAGGGAAATCACACTCCATATGGAGAATCGACCCCCGATTATTTACAAGTGTCAAGAGGAAGATGAATCTCCTTTAGCTCCATCATCTCAAGCATGGATATTACTGCCTTATGAGCACGCATATCTGGATCAGATGATTGAGTCCAAGGAAGAAACCACCCTTGAAGAAATGCCTATTGTGAGGGAATTCGCTGAAGTATTTCCCAAGGAACTTCCTGGTCTTCCTCCAAGAAGAGATGTTGAGTTCTCAACTGAACTTATACCTGGGGCGCTACCAATAACCAAGACTCCATATATAATGGCTATGGTTGAGCTTGAAGAACTGAAGAAACAACTACAGGAGAATCTGGATAAAGGGTTTATACGCCCAAGTGCATCACCATGGGGTGCACCAGTCCTCTTCTTCAAGAAGAAGGATGGGTCAATGCGGCTTTGCAACGATTATCATGAACTATACAAAATCACGATAAAGAACAAGTATCCTCCCCCAAGAATCGATGACTTGTTTGATCAGCTGCGTGGAGCACATTACTTCTCCAAGGTCGACTTGCGGTCGGGATATTATCAAGTAAGGGTGAAGAAGGAAGATATCCCCAAGACTGCTTTTCGTACAAGGTACGGGCACTATGAATTCATAGTAATTCCTTTTGGACTCACCAATGCTCAAGAAATATTCATGGACGTGATGAATAGAGTCTTTAGAGATTACCTAGATAAATTTGTGGTAGTCTTTATAAATGATATTCTAATATACTCCAAAACCAAGGATGACCATGAGGAGCATTTAAGAACTGTACTGGAGACTTTGCGCATGGAGAAGCTCTATGCCAAGTACAGCAAGTGTGAGTTCTGGTTGAAGGAGGTCTCATTCTTGGTCCATATCATCACAAGCAATGGGATATCTGTGGACCCCTCCAAAACAGATGCAATTGAGGGATGGCCGAGGCCAACATCGGTAACTGATATCCGTAGCTTCTTGGGGTTAGCTGGATATTATCGACGATTTGTGAGAAACTTCTCATGATTGTCCAACCCTCTTACCAAGCTAACTCGAAAGGGAGTAAAGTTTGCTTGGAGTGATGAATGCGAAGAAAGCTTCAAGGAGTTGAAAAGGAGGCTTATCACTGCACCTGTTCTCACTTTACCCACAAGTGGGGATCTTTTTGTGGTATTCAGTGATGGTTCGAAGAAGGGCTTAGGATGTGTGCTGATGTAGAATGATAAAGTGATATCCTATGCCTCATGACAGTTGAAAATCCATGAGAGAAACTATCCAACACATGATCTGGAGTTGGCGGTGGTGATCTTTACCTTGAAAATCTGGCGGCATTATCTCTATGGAGAGAAATGTGAGATATATACTGACCACAAGAGTCTTAAATATATATTCACACATAAAGAGCTTAATATGCGCCAGAGAAGATGGATAGAGCTCATAAAGTATTATGACTGTTCAATACATTACCACCCTGGGAAGGTGAACAAGGTGGCGGATGCCCTAAGTAGAAAGGATCCAGAAATTCTATCAATGATGAGAACTGAGAAGGATCCAATCTTCTTAGACTTGATGAAGATGGACGTGGGAATCATAAAGAAGAGAACATCATCAATCCTTTCACAAATGATTGCTCAACCATCTCTTTTAGAAAGGTTAAAGGATGCTCAAAAGGATGATGCGAGAATCCAAGAAAAAGTGGAAGCTATCAAAAAGGGAAAATCCTCAGAGTTTAATGTTAATGAAGAAGGAATTGTGCGGTTTGGGAAAAGACTATGTGTCCCACCAAGTTCGGATCTGAAGAAGGAACTTTTGGATGATGCACATAGTTCAAATTTCTCTATTCACCCAGGGAGCACAAAGATGTATCGAGATCTCCGAGAAAACTTTTGGTGGGATAATATGAAGAAGGATATCGCCGAATATACATCAAAGTGCCTGGTGTGTCAGCAAGTGAAGGCAGAGAGGCAGAAGTCTAAGGGGATGATGCAACCATTGCCCATACCAGAATGGAAATGGGAGAACATCACCATGGACTTTGTCACTGGACTTCCAAGGACATCCAAAAGCAACAATGCAATCTGGGTTATTGTGGATCGTCTTACAAAGACTGCACACTTCATTGATATTCGAGAGGATTTCTCTTTGGATCAACTGGCACGGATATATATCAGGGAAGTGTTACGGTTGCATGGAGTACCACTATCTATTGTGTCTGACCGAGATCCAAGATTTACCTCTAAATTTTAGAAGAGTCTTCAACATTCTCTGAATACTGAACTGAACTTCAGTACGGCCTATCATCCTCAAACTGATGGCCAATCCGAGCGGACTATCCAAACACTTGAGGATATGATGAGAGCGTGCTCAATGGACTTTAAAGGAGGATGGGATCAACATCTTCCTCTAGTTGAATTCTCTTATAATAATAGTTTCCACTCGAGCATACAAATGGCACCATATGAAGCCCTGTATGGGAAAAGGTGTAGAACACCGGCATGTTGGGATGAGGTCGGTGAACGTAAGCTGCTTGGACCAGAAATGGTCGAAGAAATGGTGGAGAAGGTGAAAACCATTCAGCAGCATATCAAGGCAGCCCAAAGTTGACAGAAGAGTTATGCAGATAATCGTCGATGAGACCTTGAGTTTAAAGTCGTAGATATGGTGTTTTTACGCATATCTCCGTGGAAGAATGTCATGAGGTTTGGAAAGAAAGGGAAGTTAAGTCCAAGGTACATCGGCCCATTCGAGATTCTTGATCGTGTTGGGGTTGTGGCCTATAGACTATCACTTCCACCTACTATGGCCAAGGTGCATGATGTCTTCCATGTATCCCTCTTAAGGAAGTACATACCAGACCCTTCACATGTACTCTCTTCCGAGGTGGTACAATTAGAAGACGATCTTTCTTATGAGGAGCAACCAGTGAAGATCTTAGATCGTAGAGAAAAAGTTCTACGAAATAAGACAATGCCCTCGTCAAGGTGTTGTGGAGAAACCACAAGTTTGAAGAAACAACTTGGGAGTCGGAGGATATGATGAAGCTACGTTACCCACATTTGTTTTAGTGTGGGAAAAGGAAAATTTCGAGGGCGGAATTTCTTAAGGGGGGAATGTTGTAACGACCCAAAATTTCATCAATGGAAAATCCATCTTGATCCAGTTAAATGTTTCTTTATTTTTTTATAAGATGTCAACTTCATTAGTTTTACGTTAAGATTTCTGACCGTTACTTTTATAGTCGTTGAACAGTGATCACCTAGGTAGTTTAAATATAAGGCTTTAACGAACCAATTTTATACTCAGACAAAGGAAGCGATGGCCTCATCCAGTAGAATAGCCCCTTACGAAGCCCATTTGTCGGAGCTCGGAAAAGAGGTGGCGTCTTTGGGCTTTTCCCTTGACCAAGCCCAAGCCGAGCTTCATCAAGTCAAGCTCAAACGTGACCGTCTACAGGAAAAATGGAAGTTGATAGAGATTACCACTCGAGCGATGTTATCCGAGCTACCCCAAGAGTCTGTCACCATCGCACACCTTACCCTTAGGTCTTATGCGGCTATTTTAAGGGGTTATGTAACAAATAAGTAGCACCATGTTCTTGTACATTATTTTTGTATATAATAATGAATATAATTTCTAGTCATTTTTGATGCATTGTAGTTAGTTTTTAAAGTACAAATGATGTTTTTAGTTATTATTTAAGAATTATATTTTATTAAATTAAAGGATTTTTGAAATAAATAAAATTTTAATAAAATGTTATTATTAATATTAAATTAATTTTTATTAAATATAAATGGTCTTATAATTTTATGAATGCAATTAAAATTTTTATTAAGGTTTGAAAGCCGTTTCTGTCAAAACCCGTGAATTTTTTATAAATGTCGGTTTTTATTTTAAAAGTGAAAATTCACATATTTAGAAAATTATTTAGATAAAATAAATATTATTTTTGGAATCAGGACGTCGAAATTATCCAACGGTGAATTTTTCATAATTTTCTGAGACAGTCAAATTTTAGGGTAAAAATTAAATATCATTTAAATATATAATGTGTTTTATGACATCATAATGACTCAATGGTGATGTAATAAAATACCATAATCCTTATATTCTGCCAATATGTGTTTTATCATTAAAATAATGAGGTTTTGGGTTTGTTTGACTTACTTTTCAAAACATTAATGGAGCCCTCAAGACTTATTCAACAATTTGCCTTTTAAAATTAATTTCCATGGGAGTGTGACTCACCTCCACATAAGCAACCCTAATTTTTTAATACGTTCGGACCTTGGACTTGTAAAATATTTTTTTCCTCTTTCCTTTTCCATAAACCATGGGCAAATACCATGGGATGGTTTGTGGTATGGATTATTTTAATATAAGGGGTCCCAAACCTAAATAATAAAGAGTTCTCTCACCTTTCCTATATAAACCCACCCAAGCTCCCACATCCTCCTCACTCAAAGCCCTTGAAGTTAGTCCAAACTCTTCCCTACTCTCTCTAGAATCCTCTCAAGGTGCCCCAAGCTCCCAAGAAGCCTCTCACAATCCTCTCTCTAGCCTTTGGAAGCACACTTCCAAGTAAGGGGTTTTCTTCCTTTCTCATTTTTTTGTCAATTTTCTTTAAGTTGTATTTCCCTTTTTATTTCAATTATGAATGTTGGGGTATGGTTTCTCACCTCCCCCATAATGCCCTATTATTGTTTTAATGATGGGATAACCCTTTCTATCTCATTAAATGCCTCCCATGTACACCCATTACTATGCCGAAATTCCGAAAGGAACTTCTCTCTCTTCTTTTACATTCAAGCAATACTTTTGTATCATGAATCTAAATTCCATTTCTATTGTTGGGACAGGTATATATATGATCTAATTACTGTCCATTACATGTAAATATAATGAGGAACCCATTTCTCTCTCATCAACCTTTTTTATGAATTCTTATGTCACGCCGTTACGCTGCCGAAATCGCACCGATTTTCTAAGGCAATGTCTTTGTGTAGTGAATACCATGCCCATTTCTCCATCAAGGGTATTCACCTTTATGCACATATACATATTGATTGTAAAAATTCATTTATGAATTCCACATTCTTTTATCGTGGAAGAAATGATTATGTTTTATGAATCCATGTATTATGATCCATGTGGCACACTTATGCATGAAATGAAATGTTTAAGAAGGGTGCACCCTTTATAGCGCTCCAATGCATTGGGTAAAGTATAGTATCATGATACGTCATGTGAAATGAGTTTTGACTCATGCTAATTCAAGTGCAACGAGGGTTTACTCGTTCTTCAAGTGCAATGAGGGTTTACTCATGCTCCATGTGCAATGAGCCTTGGCTCATGCTAATTCAATGTTAAGTGTTGTTGCCACATTTCCATGTTATGATTATCATGATTTATCATGCCTTTATGTTCATGTCTCTCTTATGCTCTATTGATATTCCTATTGCCTAACATGTATTGTACTACTCATGTTATTCATTATGTACTCCTTTACTGGGCTTTATAGCTCACACTTTTCTTATGCATATCCTCAGGTTATCCCATGCAATGTTAAGTACGAAGGAATGTAGTGGTCATGTAAAGGAAGTTTTCAATAAGGATGTTGTATTTCAAGTTTAAAGTTTTTATGTAATGATCCTAAGCCCCAAAGACACTAAACCTCTCGATCTTCTTTGTTGTATCAAGTGATGTTTTATGTAATAAAGCATGTTTAAGTTGTAATAAAAAGCAGGGTTGTCATAAAAAATTATATCAAAATCAACCATAAGTATAAAAATTATTTCATTAAATTTGGAATGTGTATGTGTCATAATGTGAACTCACTATCGAATATTGGTTGTGATGATACATATACTATGATTCATGAATAATAAGTCCATTATTTATGATCTATCAAACTATCAATTTTAATTTAAAAATATGGAATATGTAAAATTGTGTTAACATTCATAATAAAGTAACAACTATAAAAAAAATTTGGATGTGATTAATGTAATACAGCCAAATTTTAATGAACTTCCACCTCAATATTTTTGATTGAATATGTTTGGGTTTTTTTCTTGTGGTTGTTTTTTTGGGAAAATTTACGTGATACCAATGAAAATACATTAAATAGTGAAA
Organism: Viscum album; assembly: GCA_963277665.1. Lineage (NCBI taxonomy): Eukaryota > Viridiplantae > Streptophyta > Magnoliopsida > Santalales > Viscaceae > Viscum > Viscum album. The sequence goes on from OY728148.1 coordinate 1,485,903,225, forward strand.
CATATTGTAAGAGATGAAGAAATGAGAATTTTTAGATTCTTTCCTACCTCTGGAATCATGATCCTTCAAACCTTTCTCCCTACACATGTTTCAATATCTTATTCCGAGAAAGCATATGTCGTGGTATTTTAATCTATATTTATAACGTGAACAACTCAAATATATCCTTTTTTGTATTACATATTATATAGTACTCATCCTCTATTTTATTATCATTCAACTCCTTAATGTCATATGTCATGGATAATTAGTTCTTTCACTTGATAGAACATGATTCTTTTTCCTCATATGATGATTTTTTTGGGAGACGTATATCATATGATGGGTCAACATTATCTTATTAAATAATAAGTTAATCATACTATTGGATTATATACATTTTCCACAACATTCTGTCATAACACAATAATGTTTAATTTGAACATGTAAACATATTCATCTTCCTTTTGTTTTATACTTATTTATAATAAATCTATATTAGGATATTTATTTGAAGGAAAATATTTTTCAAATAAAATATCCTTAAATTAAATAGATTCTATACTCTATGTTTCATCATAATCCTTCTTGTATTGAATCAATGAGTTCCATTGATAAACATCCAATGATAGATAATAAAATTCAATGGAAAAAGTTTCATTTATTTACATCCAAATTTGATATATATATTCTCTATGTATTTTATTCATTTCACATAGATAAATGGGTTCATAGTTCTAGTGAATGAAAATTTTTTCCAAATCCTGATGTTATTTAAAATTGATATACAATGTTTTGGATATTTCAGATGATCTATACATGCCATTATAAGTTTTATAACTGGACCCAGCTATGCCAAAATAGTTATAATTTCTTTAGGTCCATCTATAGATCTTGTGCCAATATCATTATCAATTATAAAATAACAATCTATACAATAATTACATGCATTGGTACTATTTATTTTTCTTTTTGGTAGAAAACATTTATAAATAATAGAAGACACTATATTAGTTAATACAATTATAAATCATAATATATAATTTAAATAATAGTTAAAAAATTCACTTAAATTTGAAATCCATATATAACTATTCTGAAAATAAATTTTTCAGTGTCGGTAATATGGTTACCTTAAAAAATAGTTGATTTCATGAATCTAGTTCCAATAGATTATATTAAACATACACATATAACAAATAAAGAGTCCTTGAAACCTCTAGACCTAGGTAAGAGTTTTTTTTATCAAAATATTATTATATACAAGAGTTCTTATCACAATAAATCAAGTATTTTAGTGGTGTTTACAATGTAAAAACATACATCAATCTCACGTAAAAATTGAAAACATAAAATAAATCATATTGTTTTCCTTGAGAACAGTATTTTCCATTAATAATGTTTTTTTATATAAATATTAATACGCTTCCTCACATATTAGGTAAATGAAACATATGAAATATGGAGCTCATATACTTTGTATGGTTATGTGTAAAGAGAATTATAACATAATGTAATTAAAATATTAATTATTTAAATGTGATAAATATTAAAAAAATATTCCATATAACACATACAATAAATAAGGGGTCCAAAACGATGGACAATATAACCACATAAATTATATCATTGGAAATAATTACAAGTTTTATAATGATTTAATACAAAATTAAAGATATCATAATTATATAACCAAAGGGTTATTCCAATACTATATAGATAAATGGTTATTAATATGCCAAAATACAAAAAAAAAGATTTTATCATTAGTCTTATAAATTAATTGAGTTAAAATAGGAGGCCCCATTGGTCACATACTATATCCAATGCATTTTATTATTTGGGTAGTGAAAAATAATTAGCATTATTATTATTATTCAATAACTATTGAATGAAATATTAATATTATTTCATTGTTAATAAACATAAACATAAACCATAGCGTTTAATATGTAGAATAATATTAGAATGGTAAATCCATATTAAATCATATTATTCACCTATGAATTTTGATATAGTAGAAAATAGACTTAAAATTCATAGAATTATTTCATGAGGATAATATCATTTTCATTTTAAAATAATAATTTCCCAATTATTAAGGAAATGATATTATTTTAAAAACCATTGTAAAAAATAATGAAATAAAAAAATATTAATAATTCATTATGGTTGGTAATTATTTTTATGCATTATTAGTTATGAATACCTAAATTTAATATTTGTTATATTAAAATTTAATAACTTTATCACTCAGAAAATGATAGGATGACACATTTGGACCGAATTTATAAAAATCATACATGGTTAAAATTTTCAATGTGAATATGAAAAATGCTTTTAAGAAATTTACAATGGAAATATTAACATGGAAGAGAAAATAGTTTAGAATGATTAGAAAGGAAAAGTCAATTTTTCATAAAATATTTCTTTCGTCCATTCAATATGTATAATAGAAAAAAGGAATGAAAAATAATAATTCTCATAAATTACTATATGAGTATAATTTTCTATTATATTTAAAAATAAATATCATATAATTTCCCCATTGTAGAGTTAAACATGAACAATCACAAATTGTTATGATATTTTGAAATAAACGCTTACCACATGTTCATCTGGCTTCGTACGTGTTTGAACCTCCAATATAAAAAATTTATTTTTAGATTACCTATATTATAGAAAAATTATAAGATATATAATACTATATATTATTAAACAATAATCATTTCATACACTTTTATTAATAAATCATTATTAAAATTACTATTCCCTCAAATAGTTGCTTCATATTTTATATAAGTTTCAGTTTTTTTTAATATTTTTCTTTATATCCTAATAAAAATATCTATACAATATTAATCATTATATAAATAATATATATATATATATATTTCTAATATATTTTCATATTTTTAGTAATTTATGAGTGTTATATAGAGAAAAAATAATAACACACATACTTGAGATGATGACTCGTAAATATAGATGAACACTTTAAAACTAATTTATTGAAGGGATGAATGGAAGGTATACAAAATATTAAATTTCTACTACAATTATTACATCTTATGTATCAAATTTTTTCATTAAATCCATCCTTATAACATTCCATGTTTCGTGGAATTGAAAAAAAATCACATTGCTTTGTGGAGGTGGTAGTCCACAGGGATGTATGAGATTTCTTATCGTTTTCCATTTGTTTGGAAGGTAAAAAGATTGATATGATATTATTATTCTATAATCGTAATAATGTAATATAAACAGACACACACACACATTAAAACCATCATTAGAAGCATACATAATATCTGGTGGTGGAAAATGAATTGTATCATTACATGATGTCGATAAGTTGTACAAAAGAATGAATGATACGTTCATGTTAGATTATATTGAAATTGGAGTGGATATTGGTGGTTTAATAATAATAATAGTAAAATATAAAAATATTAAATATAATAATGTTATTTATTTATGTATAATATAATATATTTAGTGGAGGTAATGTAATTATGAAAATGAATGTCATCGGTCAGGGTGATAACCACTTCTTTGAAATAACACATTTAGATTTTATATTAAGTGTTATACGGTTGGACTTTTTGGATGAATAGAACAAATATAATTTGGATATATAAATTCAGGAAGATAATTTTTAGTGTTTAGTTTAGATAAAATGATGCAATGAAGATAAATTAGGGGTTCTAATTAATAATTGATTGAAGGAGGTCTGTTTGAATTTTTTAAAAGTTTAAAATATAATAAAGTCGATATCTATTAACAATTACTAAAAAATGATTGTAATTTTTTAAATATGAATTTTTGGTGTTCAATTAACTATAGTGAATAAAATTCTAATGGGTTTATGGTTTTTTTAAGTATGATTTTTTTGTTAAACACCTTAGTTAACCAATCATAACACCAATAAAGACAACATCATTTTAATCCTTAAATGCTTATAATTTTATATTTATATTGAAAATTGTATCAAAAATGAAAAATGGATTAAATTTTACCCGTATATTATCCACATTGTCAACATAAATTAATTTTATGTTTTTAAATAATTTACCAAAATATAATTTTGATAATTTATTTTTAATAACAATTTTGACACTATTCATTTAATTTTACTAAAAATAAATTAAGAAATATTTTAATTAAAATATATTCCATTAAACCAACAATAATATTTTATATTATTATAAATAAATTATGTAACAATCAATATCATTCAAAGTATAATACATTCAATGTCTATAAGATCATTTATTTTATTTTTATATAAATTAGTGACATATTATGTCATTATTCCATAATAATTTAATGTATTTATATAAACGATAAAAACTAAAAATAAAATTTCTATTATGTAATTAATTTAAATATTCTTAAAAGTGAAATTTATTATCATTCGTAACATACTTTTATCATATGTATAAAGATGTATATTAATAATAGTAATGTTGTGAAATTTTCTGTTCCTCTTTTTTTAAATACAATGTAGGAAATTTTCATAGAAAAAGCTACCATAGAAAAATATATATTGATCAAAATATTATTAGGGAATACTTTAATCTATCTATGAATACTGTAGATGAAAAATTCAATCAGAAACAATTAGTTTCAACATAGTTTAATCTGATTTACCCTTAATGAGGTGATAATTTTTAATACAGTAACTATTCATATTGAAAAGAAATAAAAGAAACCATTTTAACAAATTTGAATCACTTTCTTAAAAATATGTAATCCATTTTATGATTTTATACTTTTATATAAAGAATAATTTGTTTAATATAAAAATTCAAAAGGGGGAAAAATAAATTTATAAACAAAAATTAATCATAAAAAATGCCGTGTTTGTATCCTATGAATAAAAAATATAAGATGGATGATAAATAATTTAATTTAATACATAAATATAAATTTCATTAATATTATTACCTACAAGTTAATGATATAATTCATTATGATAGAAACACATTGCATTTATATAGTCAATATTTTGAGAATAATTATTCCTTTACTTTCAAATGATGTTTTTTTATTTGTAATAAATTTATGACAAATTAATTTATTTTATTCATGTGTGTATGATATAGATATGAATATTTAGTTGTTATTCTTCTTAAAATCTAATTTAATGTGTATTTTATAATTTTATACTATGTTACGATTCAATTAGACTTGGGTTTATGTGAATTATATTCTATCAAAGAAATTTTATTTTTGAAAAAATTAATTATATTATAAAATACATGGGTGTACATCATTTTGATAAAAAACAATTGGTCATAATATCTTATAAAATAAACTATCCATACATTTATAGCTCAATATCATAATTCCCCTAAAAATCATATAAAGAACTAGCTCGAGAAGAAAAAAACAAAACTAATATGGTCGAAAACCTACATGTTCAAGCCACAAAGGCCCCAGTGCATGATATCTACTGGTAATAATTCTTTACCGCATGAATCCATTCCAATTATCCTGTCATAATAACAATAATTTTGATTTCATATGATTTATCACCTATTCATTTTCTAGAATATCTTTGTTCATCGTTAACATTGAAGGTTTATCATACTACTGGATGAAAGGATAGAGTTCCTCCTCGATGCTCCAAACATGACACTCTTGATGAGTAAAGAGATAATGGATGAAACAAAAACCATACATAACTATGATCAGATGGTATTTTACCAATATAATATCATCCAAAAGAGAGATTATCTCATCCCTCTTTACTACCTTTATAGTCATCAATTGGATATATTCTCAGAACTCTTTCTTAAACTTGTCCCACAACACAACCACGGACTTCCAAAAAAAGAAATACAATATCCACCACTAAACCACTACACACCTCATCAAACTAATCAAAAATGGGACCCAATACTCTTCCCTATTCCAAATATGAATGATGTTGATATTGAGATCCTTTATCCATCATTATTCCAAAAGATTATAGATGATTCTCTAATTCATTACAATAAGGTTCTATAAAATGAATGAAATTTTGTCATCCACTAGTTATCATCCTGTGTATAGTAAACTATCCATTGGTCAACCTTGCCATCCTATTAATAATAATTAATTTAAATAACATATTTATAAATTTTATGATCCATAAATTAAATTCATTAGATAAATTAACATTTTAGATGGTGTGTAATATTATTAAGGATTATTAGAGTAATTTAATATATATTCAAGAAATCACCCAAATTCGATTATAAAAAATCATGATTCATATAAAAAACATTGATCTCTAACATTTATGACAACCCACCTCATTTGTTTTTTTGGTGGGCTCATATTCAGTTAGTTATATTTTAATGGGTCATAAAACAGTGATTCATCATTGGTCTTCCCTAGCCGATTCAATACACCTTATTAAACTAATAACATTTCTCTTCCAATACTTGAATTCATCACCATAATTAACAACTAAATCATTCATATCTCTCAAAAATTCTTGGATACCACTCCACCATGAAAACATCATTCTAAAGTTACCACTGTTAGGACAGAAAGGATGGGAGAGAGATAATAACCCCTAAATTCAACAATTAGTAGGGAAAATTTTAGAGACTATCCCTGAGAGTATTAAAATGTCATGAATTGAAGTAACTACCCTCAATATATAATGTTTCATTGAGATAAATTATATAACCACCAATTAAACTCCATGAAATATGATAAAATAAGAAGACAAAAACATCCCAATATTCTTGGGTAAGGTAAAAAAATTAGATTTCCTTCCAAATTAAATACCCAAAAAATATTACCAGGGAAACATCTCAGTAAATGATCTAATGATTAATATTGTAATTTATAGAATGGTCCTTTATGCCCTCTATATAACAATGAAAATATTTTTTAATAAATTGTATGAGTATGAAATCTATAAATAGTATATTTATACTTGTGGTGTCTTGTAACGATTCAAAAATAAAATAAACATATATCAGTGGAAAAAAATAAAAACCATCTTCCACTGGAACAGGTCAACTATCTGACATAATTCTCACTGTGGAATGATATCCAAATAACACATTCAATAATGAAACATAATGATGAGAATTTCGATAAAAAGGATACCCTACATGACATTACCATTGATTTTTCATTCTCACACCCCCTTTTTTATGTTTAGAATCTCTCAAACCATCCTGGGATTTTTGTCCAAAGATAATAGAGAAATAACATCAAACCAATCACCAAAAATTAAACTATTAATCCCATAAAAATCCTATTATATGAAATATTATAACCAAGATGGTTGGTTATCATGAACATAATGGAAATAAACCCCATACCCTCCTCCAACCAGGAAAACCCCCCAAAAGAACCTCCACATCACTATTAATTTAAATCCCACATGTGTGTAATATCTTCACTAAATCACATCATTCACCTAAGAAACTCACATATATGATGGATAGAGGGGAAGAGGGAATATGAAAAAATATTTCCTCATAATATTTGTAGTATAAAAAACTCCCTCAAAAACATTTGTTTGTTGGAAAACTTTTTTCAGCATCTGTGTGATGTGTATAGAAACAAAAAACAAAATGAAATATAATGTTTTCACCCACAAAATATCAATATATGGATTCATAAAACAATATCTATCCAAAGAAAAAATATACCAAAATTTATCAAAACATCTTCCATATTCACCACCTTGTTTAAATGAAAATCCCGACATAATAAATCGATAATAACAAGCCACATTACATAAATATTTTTGGGTAAATACATTTCTAGAATTACTGGTTATAGATATCATAATTTTCTAACACTATACATTCCATATTAATCATATGAAAATATTTCAATAATTTCCATTTTCTTGAAGAGTATAATATACAGCCAACCCATTCAATTTCTGTATCTTTATAAACACTTTTTCCCATCACAACTACTAATATACAACATAACTTCAAAACACATCATCACAACATCCTCATATAATCATACTCTATTCCTCAACCAAATAATTTGATATACACCACAATAAAAATACCACACATCGCATCCACCTCAGAACACAACTACGACACATTACAACTACCACACAACACAGCCACCACTAAACAGAACCAGTATAAAAAAAATATTTCCTATATATTATTTATCATTAATCAGGGGGATTTTATCACATTTAATCAAATATTTAATAGGTAGTTTTCATAGAACTCTAGATTCCTGTAATTTTAAATAATTTTCATTTATATACTTTCATAGGCATTTTTAAAATTGGTGAGATATGGAAACAATCAATACAAGGAATACAAATTTTAAAATTTCAATAACATAATAATTATCAACATTATTCCATTTCTGGTTATGATTAAATAGATTTGTCAAACATATTAGTATAACGGAGTAACATGTAAGCATGATTATTTCTCTACCATTCCCCTTCATTTCTAATTAATCCAATTATACATATTCATTATGCCAATGTATACATTATCTATAGAGGAAAGTTACATCATAATCCCTCCAAGATTTACAACTAAAGGAAGAATAATGAAGGGTCTCCTACCTCAACTGATTATTTAAGAGTGACATATAATACTATAGACCAGACACCAAGAATCAGTATAGATTCATCATATGACGCATATGATCAATAAAACATCATAAAAACCTCCCTAAATAGATATGTAAATAAGAAAAATGATCTCCTAGTTTTAACTTAATGATAAAGATGGAATAAAGAATAATAAAATATGTTACCTTGATCCAAAAGAAACCATGATGAATGAACCAAAAAAACTAAGAGGAAAAAATCACTAATAGGGGAGACCAATGATGGGAATTTTTTTAATTTTCCTGACAAGAGTTGATTGATGGTTATGAAATATTATAAAGGGGGAAGTCATCCCCTCATTTATTAGTACATTCCACATAACTTCACCAAAACATAGGTAAAAAACAAAACACCTTTTGTGGGATCATTTAATGTGAGATCTGAGTCCCTCATATGAGATATGTTCATCACATATATGTTAAGAATCAAATTTTTCAAACATTAGTATCTTTACCATGTAATAATCCAAATTATAGTTTTCCTTTGGCCATTCTCCATGTCTATCCAATACCGACATGGTATGCAAGACATTTCCATTTCACACTCACTAGTCCTTATACTACATTTAGATGAGACTGCCTTACACATTTAAGATATGTTATACACTATAGCACAACACCTATAATAATTCACTATTCTATTAATATCCACTTGGATATATCATATATGCTGACAACCTAACCAATATTCTACTAAACATTTAATCCCCAATGCATGATTAAAAACCTAGTTATCATAAGATACATTCCATGCCAATGCATTATCCACTATGGATTATAAATCTATTTCAGATTCTTTGGTTTCCCATGTAAGTAAAAAAATCACAACCCTATAGATTACCATCATACTACTCAAAAAAACACCAATACATGAAAAAATATAATATAATGGTTTTAATGGTCCTACCCGTTATATAATTGCCATCTTTTTATAGACACCATCTTTATTGAGAGACATATTTTTTTCCATTATTGACTTTTTTCACAGGTTATCAAAATGAAATTTTATAAACTGACATATATAATTTCATTATTATTATTTAGAATCAATAATAATCCATATCCCCCCACCTCTCCATCTCCTATTTTAAATATCCATATATCAGTGTTATTTTTTACATTTGATCTTGTGAGTAATATATTTTTATACTTCAATTTTCACTTATTTTACATGGTTAAAACCAACTCAATCAATGATTCCCTAATTTAATCTTGTTTTATTGGATATATAAGATGATGTAATTGATTGACATTTGTAGAATAAGTACCCAAATTTCAATTTTGCACATATATACATTATTTGGACGTAGACCATTATAGATATTGGATCTTCCCAAATATCTATGATATCCTCTAACCAATTTTCATGTGGAATATCATCAAAATTGATCTACAATATTAATAATGGAGGAATAATATATTTTTAAGGATTTGATGTTGTAAAATTGTACGCAAACAATGACCTATGTCAACGAAACACAATTTCACTTATGTTAGCATATCATTATCAATATCACATGTTTACGATGGTTATTGGCATGATTTTTGTGTGTGTACTAACAAATGAGACATATATTTATTTCAAGAAATCACGAGTATTGTGTGATTAGTCGTGTGATACATATGATTGTTTTTTTCTCATATGTGGATTGGGAGGGTTACGAATCATTCATGACAAGATGTGATTTTATTCTGTTATATTGTATCTATGCATTTTATGTTTTGTTCCCATGAACAGTAGTTGGGTGTATATGATGATCTATATAGGCTATCCCATTTATGGGGATTCTTTTGGTGGATTTTTTTCATTCCTGTCAATATGGAACAATAATATTTTGGGATGATCTCGAAGGACCCAACATATATTTCATACTTATTTGATAAATTAGTTTCTTATATAATTTTTTTAATTTCATTGAATTCACTAGTATATCATATATTATTATAATAAGGAACCATTAGTAGTGTACTATTGGGTTTTACACTCACACCCATCATTGGAATCTTATTGTGCCAGTCGATCTCATGACTAAGGATCTGATGATGGGCTACAACCATGTGGTGGGTGGTAGAGAAGAATCAGCATGAGGGTATGGGGAGTTACATTATGGATTTAATGCTTTTATTAATTCAATATATTTTCTTAATTAATATAATAACATTCATTTATCCAAAACCTATGAGTATCCCTTTAACTATTTGGTCTCATATGATAGATAAGCCATATTGTTATCGTGTGGGTTTGTACTCAATGTATTTTTTACACTATGATAGCTTATTATTAATTATATATATTTTTAATATCATTTGATTCATTTTATACTTTTATTATTTATTATATTGAGGTAATAGTCTCCCAAGGGTGTTCCTTTTGACCTTATCTAGTGGCTGTTAGCTTATTATGTATGGGGAGGAACACATAAGTTTATGTGGCACTTCAGATTTATACTAGTGATTCTGGTCAAGATGTTATGAAATTTCTTGAGATCATGGGGTTATATATCATTTTTTTCATTACATGAGTTGAGAATGGGTAGAGAGGACAAATTATGATTATTACTCAGGAATGTAAACTTTTTTCAATTTGCAGAAAGCTCTGTATTGTATACTTATTTGTTTCCATGAATGTTGGAGTTAATTCTCTGATGGTTTAACTTATCATTTATTTGAATCCCCAAGGATTATTCACATGATGTTGGTATAAATATTTCGGGTATTTGGTGTTATTTCATGCATCATGTATAGAAACGTAAGATTATATTCTATATTTTTGATACATTCAATAGATAGATCCTAAAAATTAAATATGCTTGTGGTAATTTATTATATGTTCCTTTAGTGCATTTGTAATGAAATATATTATTTAATACTTATAATTATATTATTTATTTTATACATATGGATGTGACAAACATGTTGGTTCATTTTCATGAATTTGGTATCAGTTAGTTTTGGGGGGGGGGTCACATTTGTTTGTGGGTATCCTTTCAGGTGGAACCTTAGGGAAAACCTTCTTTTTTTCATGAGGTATTTTATTATCCTTTTTACATTACCTATTGTATTTAAATAAATTTGTATCTTGTGTTTTATAAAATATCATCCCATAGATGTATAGATCATCTTATTTTCTAGGATGATTCTTCTGAGAATGCTCACATGGTTTTGGTAGTAGCTCATCCTATAGAACTACTTAATCTAGGACTCTTCCAGCTAGTACCTTTCATTGGTTGATGAGCCCCAATGTTTGGGCCAACGATTTTTAATTATTATTTTGAAATCTATATCAAAATATCTAGACTTCGAAGGAATTACAATCTTAAATGTATAGGGTAATATATATGATTTATCTAGAAGATATACGATCTAGTGGAAAATCTTAAAGGCTGAAAGTTTAATCCTGAAAACATATTGCTTTTGGGTATTGTTGGATTGTGGTGTGAATTTATTCTTTAGGAATGTTTATGTGAAGGGATAACATAGGTGACATTAAGGAACACTACATCATAGAGGTCTTCCCAGATGTGATAAATCTAGACCATGCTTACGATTTAATAAATCCCTAGTAAGATACATTTCAGTGTTAGCTTAGTCATTGTGATTAGAAAAATTTATTGTCTCTGAACTGCTTATGGATACGGATGAGTCAAAAAAATTATAAATTCTAATGTAATTCTTTTTCAAGAAAAGTAAATTTTAGATAGGAACATTTATCCAATTAAATACTCTAATTATTTTATAGAATTTTATTATAAAGAATAGTTCTATGGAAAATATGGCTGCATGACTTCATCAAGATTTCAATAGATCAATAGGTTCTTTCATTGTTATAGTAATAACTTCTTAATTTTTTGGAATAATTAATATATTTCATAGGTATAGATGTAGAGGTTGTGGTCAGTAGTCACATTTGGAAAGTGGATCTTCGACATCCTCGTTGTGAGATGACTCTCTTCATTGAAAATATTATAGGTGTAAGGGAAACTATATCGAAGACTATCATGATTCCATGATTTATTTTACATGTTGTATAAAAAATAGTCCTCTAATGTGTTTTAGTGATATATTCATATATTCATCTATAATGTATGGGCTATGATATGTGTGGTGGTCCTCAACAATGGTAGTAGACCACCAAATAATTGATGAATCAGTATGATCATGAGCCTCTATATTGAGATTGAGTGTTTTCTAAAAGGATTTATATTTATGATCATGCTATGGATAATAAGTGATAGTGATATTTTGAAATTTAATATATTATCATGATCTATTCAAAATACTATATTTATTTTCTTGATATAGGAAAAGTCCATTCATTCATATATTCTAAATGGGTTTCTCGGTTAGACATTCTAATTATGTTATATTCACTGTTTTTACCTATCGATACAGCCACGTGAAAGAAAATTCATCATCTTCAAATAGTTAGTTAATTATGATGTTTATTTATTTTTCTTAGGGTGTGTAGAATTTAATAATCCTGGTGATTCCTTGTTTTTATGTCATATTTTCCATAGAATGGTTGACCAAATACTATTCCCACATTGATTGTACTTAATGATGAGTGAAATTTATATTCCATGAATAAGGTAAGATCATGTTGACCAAATAGTTGTATGTTGAAGAAGGAGGAGAGGTTCAATACCATTGTTAGAAAGGAGTCCTTTAATTATCGGGGCTATCAAGATCATTAGAGTAGAGAATACTAGGAATCTATCCTATTTTACCATTGTGTTGGGCCGGTTTTTATATGTATTTATAGAATATTGTTAGGGTTACCTAAAATCATGGGAGTTGAGTTCATGATTATTATTTTACCCAATGCATGATCTTTTAAATTAACCAGTTTCATATAAAACCATCAAAATTCAATAAGTTCAATGTTAATCATTATAATCTAGATTCAAAAGAAATTATCATATCAAGAAAATTCCAATAGGGTGATATAGGGTTTTTTATTATGATACATGATGATTCCATTTGGTGTTGAGTGGACAACACCAATTTTAAATAAGTGATGGTAAAAAATACGTACTCATTTCAATTAATTGATGACTTGTTCCACATATTATGAAGAGGCCATTGTTATTCAAGGTTTATAATAAATTCAACATATCACCAGTATCATGTCAGAGGTGATTAAATATTAAGGATATAATTCTATAATTGATAATGGATTTATGAATATCACATTATATAATTTTGACTAAATAATGATTCAATATTTTTCATGGATCTCATCAGAAATATGTTCCACTGGTATTTAGAATCTGCTCTAATTCTGTATATTAATAAATTTTTTAAATATTATATGATTTTATAATTTAATGTGAAATTATTAGATATAATATTCAACATGATTCAACAACGTTTTCATTACAATATCTTATTTAAGTTTCTCTTTTGGATATATGTGGTGCATTATTCTAGGTATGTGTTTCTCAATAAGGAATATTATCTAATCTGTATAAGATATAAGAATTTATGCATTTTAATTTTTTTTAGAATGTGATGGATGTATTATTATTCATTTGGGTGGTTGGGTATTGTCAGAGGATCATTGATATCATTTAATTCCTTTAGGAACATATAAAATCACATACCAATAAGGTTTTCAAGACTGAATGGGAATACTAATGTGAAGGTTCCTACATATATGATCAGATGTTAATGTTATATTTGATTCATATTAATCTTGATAAATTATTGGGGAACATAGTATAAAAAGATATTGTTGGTGTAGGTATGGTAGATGTCTTGATGTAGAGTGACAATGTATTTTATTATATATGTTGCCAGCTATGAATCCACAAGTAGACCTACCGTACTCATGGAATACATTTGGAATATACAGTTGATGAGTGGATATTAATCCGAATTTACTTATTTAGTTATCCAGTATTTATATAATATGCACCAAAAGAGAAAATAGTATAATTTTTGGAAGTTATAACAGAATATTTATAGGATGCATTAGGTTCAATACATGATAATCTTGACATTGAGATGGAGAATTATCCTAATAAAGTAAATTTTATTATACAAATCCTTAGTTATAATATGTTGTATGACATTGAGTAGGAGTAATATATAGGATATAACATTATGGATTAGTTGTATGAGTGGATGGTGGTAATATTTAAGGATCAATTGTAGTGAAATATGAAACCATAGTAAACTCATCCTCAATTTTTGAATGTCTTAATTGAATTATAGAATCCTACCAATATTGTATCATGATTTTTATGTTTCTTTTAGTGAACAATTCCATTTCTGTAAGGTCATTAGAAGGACATTGTGTGCCTCTTTTTCATGGAAGAGTGATTTTTTCCTTCACCCATGAGTGAAAATATGATGATAGACTATCATGATTCATATGGTATTTTCCAACTTTAGTAAACCAAAATTTATTGTGATTTTAGACTTCAATTCTGGTGGCCTATCATTAAGATTTAATTTATATCCTTTTCCTCATTTTACTATATATGTTTGCGGATCAAGGTAAATCATTAGAGTCCTATAGGATTTCTACAATCACATTAAGTGTCTATGTAAAAGTGGTATGACTTGTCTATGGACATCAGATATTTTTTTTCCTATGAGCCCAAGAGGCCGAGATACCATCAAGGTTTTAGTGGATTGGATTGACCAAAGTGGCCTATTTCATTTTAATCCACAAGACTAACTCAATTTATTATCTAAGAAATATATATATTCAATTCATTGTTCAACTATATAGGGTGACTTCTATAGTGGTATCTAATTGATCCTGTCAGATCAGATCATGTATTTACTGATGGTTATAGAAATCAATATGAACTCATTTGATGTTGAGTATGTATTTTCATCTATAGACTAGAAATAAAATAATTGGATACATATACCGGAGGATATTCTTGAGGAATGAGTTTTTAAATTTAAGGTAGATTTTTAAGGTAAAATAGTTCTAAAATAGTTCAATTATAATATTATTTTTTAGTATTTGATGCAAATTAATTCATTTGAGGTGCTATATGGTTTACCAATTCACTCACCACTCTAATGGATTACAATATTGGGATATTTAGTTATTACAATTAGTATAGAAAACCCAACATTGTATATGGTGTAGTTTATTTAGAAAAATATGTTTCATTAGAGAGAAGAAATTTATCACATGTCGAGCAATTGATATAACCAATAGTGTTTGTTTTGAGTAATAGTGATTTCGTTATTGTTTTCCCTTGGTTGGAGAATAATAATATATGGATTCAATAGATGTAGGTATAATTATATTATGGGTTAATAAATATTGTACAATGTATCATGATATTATAAAAGAGGTTTTATATTTATCCATGGTCATATGTTATTCATAATTTCTATAATTTTTTCTCAAATTATTATGTAAAAGACTAGCCATTCTCTTGTGACCGATTACAACGGTACTGAGATAGAACCAAATACATCATTTCTTTGGAGACTAGTTTGAATTATTAATTGATTTGAGAATGTGATATGAGGTATGATCATTAATCTTGTTTGGGTATAATCGAATAAAAGTTGGGATTAATAAGATTTATTATATTTGGATTAAGAACTCCATGTGAAGTGGCATGAGGTATTCAAGTATCGCTCTGGAGACACATTTCTAGTATAAAAATTCATTATAAAGGGTTTTGTTTCACATTATATTTAATTCATGCCTCATTATAAACATTTCATACCATTTTTAATATGTTTTAAAATTATTTTATTTGACTATGTAGTGAATGGAAGGATTAAATAATAAAGTTTATAGGGTTGTGGGATTACTAATTATTAAAAATATATAACATAACAATGAGATAAATGGTGGGGATCCCATTTAGTATTTTAGGTTGTGTAACTGATATTCCATACTACTATTTCCTGGTACGGTAAAATATGTGAGGGATACTATGATGAATATTTATTTTTATTCACTTGTTTATTTATATTGTGGTTACTTCCCTTGTAAATGTTAATAGTTACATGATTTGAGGGTATAGTCTAACCATGAAGATCCACTAAGACATAACCACTTGTCATAAACCACTTTCATATGGGTACATTGAAATGAATTCATGTTCCACTCCATTTATGGCATGGAAATTTTTTTGGGGTGTTAAATTAAATGGTATGATTATTTCAATTCTCATTAAACAATGGCCCAGAGTCTGTTCATTGAATTTAATTGAATCATTATGAATATTAATTTCATCAATAATTTCCATAACCAAAAAACTACATGACGAAAATATAAAAATATAATTAATTATAAAATAATAAATTTAGATCATTATATGATATATGAAATATTAAATATGGTAGATGAATAAAGAATAATATCCCTATTTCAAAACACATTCAAAATGATAATCATTACTAAAACTCGATATAAAAAATAGATAATACCAAAAAATGTATGGTTAGAATGAAATATCATGTGACGTAAAAAATACATTATAAGTATTAACAAATAAATGAAATATATTTTTATGATATGTAATTTTTTAAATGAGATTCATGTTCTTCAGTAGAAGTAATAAATAATATTTCATTTTCTTATCTCATATTATCACCCATAGAGACATATTGATTGTTATAAACCATGTTTTTTAAGAATAATTAATTTATTATCCCATTAATAATAAATATCATGATGCTCTAAATATTCTTGAAATTTAATTTTGAAAATTGAATTTATAACTCACATGGGGTTTTGAGTAAAATTAAACCAACGTTGTAATGGGTTATTAACAAAATTTTCATCCATTTATTTAGTTTTTTTATTGATATAAATTGTTCCATGTTTGATTTATTATATCTATTAATTATTTTCCCCCTTATTCTATTATGGGTTTTAACAATTCGTCCTTGTTTCCTCATTATATAATGTTTTTAAATTATATATTGTGTTACAGGAAAAAGGATTATTGTACCATTATTATCTCCTTAACATATATTTCATATTATAAAAAATGTTTTATATAATATTACATATATTATACCCCATTAATTTTTTTATCATGATCCTATAATTTATCATTTTATGTAATGTTTCATTTTAAATTATATCACTCATGTTGTTTTGACTCAAATGATTTTAAAAATATATGGGGTTTCTATAACATCCCATAAAAATAAAGAATAAGAAATATATCAGATTTATTAATATTTTTGAATTAAATATTAATTTTACTTTTAAATGGTTGTTATGTTCGATAACGTACACGTTACGCGACATTGGGTTTCTTTGAAATCTTACATTGCAAACTAATAATTTAATATTATTATTTTAAATAGTAGTAAACTCCAAGTCATTGTATTTGAATTAATGAACAAAAATAAATACAATATGATTATAAATGTTTGTTAAATGTACTTACATTTATCCAATAAAAGGTAGAGGCTTAAAATGTGAATTAATATAATTTTAAGCATAATTTACATTAAAAGGATGATTCATCGTCGTTTAATGGAGAACCCTTTTTAAATCTAGTTTTGGCCACGTTAATACAATCTATGTGACCAAATAAAACCCTTCTTTAGAATGAGGACATCAAAATTTACTTTGTGTAAATTGTTGTAATTTTGCCGATAATTTTCATTTTTTTAATGAACTGTGAAAAATATTGTATTTTAATTCAAAAGTGCCTTTTAATCTAATTTATTTATATGTTTATATTATCTTTTTATTTGGTTTTAAATATAAATTAAAATATATATTTTACCATTTAATCCAATTTGTTTCTTTGGAATTAATCTCACTTTGAAATTGGACATAAACAAGTAACAATCTTTTGATAGTTATTGTTTCTTAAAAACACGCTATTTGATATGATAATGGGAATTAATTTTATAGTTACTTAATGACACATGTATGTTTTGAATTTGGAATAATAGATATCATTTTGGAATTAATAATATCAAATATATCTTAGGCTGAATTGTTGGTATTTTTCTGAAAAACATCAATTGTTTATAAATAGTGAAACCACTTAGTGGTAGATAAAAAAACAGACTTTTCCATTTAAATGAAAATTTACCACTTTTGTGAATTGAATTTAAAAACTCCAACATAAATGGTTGTCATAAAAAAGTAAAATTTGGTTCATTAAGATGAAAATAATTTTTTTGAATAGTAATTTTTGACTTTTATTTACTGTGGTTAAAGGTAGATAGGGTAATTCAAGGTTAAAAGAATATTATAATAATCAAAATTAGAATAACAGTTTTCCAAAACTTATATGTTGAGTCATTAACGACCATTTTAATCTTTGGGTAGATTTATGTACCCCATTGATTCACTTGGGATGGATAATTACAATTTAGATTAATTAATATAATGTAATGACAAAATTGACATTAACAAACATCTTTTATTAATTAATTTTTATATGGGTGTTATATAAGTAATATTTTCGACTATAAATATTCATTGGAAACATAAAAATATTTCCTAAATCATGGTATTTTTATTATATTTTTTAGACATCAAATAAAATAAATTATTTATGACACAATAATGATACACTATTTACCACATTAATAAATTATTTAAATAAATAAGAATATAAGGATTAATATATTATCCAAAACATGTCCAATTATGATTGGATGACTTTATTACTATGATGAGTCATCTTATATTCATCTTTAATGATTTTTTACTTTTTGACACCGAATATAATTATGTAGTAAAATAATATTTTCACACATTCCTAAAGAACCACTCCTCTCCCTTATAAAAGGAGACAATTTATATCCAATTAATCAAACCTATCAATCCATTTGGATCGTCCTAACTCTTCCAAATTAAGCTTCCTACATCCCTATAATCCCACTAGAAGCCTTAACATAGGCATAAAGTACTTCAAGAAGTCCTTTTGTTCAATCCAAATGGAGTTACTGAAATTAAATGTAACAGTTTCTCTTAAATTGTTTTCTTTTATTTTAATTCTCCAACTGCTAAACTCATTTTATTCATTTATTTTCAAACAACACCAATATCCTCAATATACTAGTATTTTGTTATGATATGTACTCAAACTACACATACACACACCTCCATCTAACGGATGAAGAACGTAATGTTTTTGTGGATGGCAAACTAACACCTCATGAAACGATGATTGTTCAAATATCTCCAACCGCCTCTCATGATGGCCATTATGACGGCACTATATATATATGATATATATTATGTTTATGTTAGCATTATTCCTCTGTATTTTCAATTTTTATCACACCTTTATGATATCCATAGTGGGTAGATACGATAATCTCATTTGAGGAAGCGCGGACTACCGCCCACTCAATGTTATGTGACTCGTTAATAACTTATGTGGGATGTATAAAGGAAAGAGTTAATGCTATTATATATGATCATATTCTGGAATTATAATATACCTATTTATCATTTTGTTTTTATTCCATTAATATAAGAAATAGAAATGAAAGTAGCGTTCTTGTGTACGTACGACTTACCGTCTCTATGAACGGTGCATTTCATTTCTTACCTCAAAATGTTATGTACAATTATGAATACATGTATATACTAGATATATATGATATATATGATATCTAAATTATCAATATTATTCTGGATATAATGATCCTTTGACCACATGAACAACATGTAATTATAAGATGTCCATTTTTGACTCAAGTACAAATATCGACAAAACGAACATTATTAACTGAAATGATTACATAATGTTTATAACATGGTAATAATTGATATAAATGGAATAATAAACTTAAAAAATGTTCTAAAGAAATTATGAATTATCTTTAGATTATTAATTAGGAGATTACAGAACGATTGAGTCAATTCGGACACGAGGTAAGGGATTCGACCTCTCTCTTTCTTTTCAAGTACTCTCTTTTATGTCATTTCTTTTATGATCCATGTTCATATTTTGGATGATGTTCTTCTATATTCATAATAATTTAATTTTTATTTTAATATTATGTGAGACCCCCTCTTACTCTCATCAAATCATTTTATGAATTTTTAAGTGGCGTTGTTAGGCTGCCATATTTTATAAGCGATTTTCTTATCTCACTTGTTATTCCAAGAGATTTCCATTGTTAATCACTTATTTATAACATGATGTGTAATTTTTAATGACATTGATATATTATAATGATTATATTTATATTGATTTTATTATATGATTCATTTTGTGGTTAATAAATTTTGGGCATACGAATCAATTTGAATATAATGAAGTAAGGGTTTTTCGTCTCACTTGTTATTCCCGTGAGATTCATGTTATACTGGCCACTATTTCCTTTTGTGTGGAATATGTACTGTCCATGATTGTATTATTTGTGTAATATACTTTCATTTATGAGTATTTACATCTTCATAGTATGATCCTTATTTCATTTGGCATATGTTTTGTTAGTTACCCAATCGGTAAGGGAACCTTTCACCTTATTTTTTTAAAATAATTAGTTTTTTATATCTTTTAAATAAAATCTAATTATATTGGGATATGTTATTATATATATTTATTGTTGTAAAATTTAATTCCATGTGATGATATACACTATTAATTTCATCAGCTCATTTTTTGAATTTTAAAGTGACGCTGTTAGGCTGTCAAATTTTTACAATGGAACCTCTTAACCCAATTTCAATTCATTGGTTTCAACATGTACTTATTGAATATGTCATCCAATGAATGTGTGTGAATAAACTATGATTTTTTACAATTAATATAAACTTATATTGCGTGAATTTATATTTTTCACATATAGTTATGTTATTGATTTATCCTTAATTGAAGGATACCATATTTATAAGGGGTTTTATCTCAATTTACATTTCCATTTTGACTTCATTGTTTTTATTCCCAAATTCACTCTTATATGGTGTATATACTGTCCTTTAAAATATAATATCCTGAATCCCTTTTTTCTCATCATAATATAAAGTTCTGATTAAAAGTTATCCGTCAATTATTTTTATTCACGCATCTCTCTTATTGTTAAAAAAACTCTTTAACTAAAAGATCATTTTAAATGTTTTAAAGATTTATTCTTATAAATATTTATCATTAATTTCCATGTTTTAAAAATGGGTTTTAGGTTTTATTTATATGAAAATTAATGTTTTCAAATGATAATTTTTTTTAAAAAGATTCAATGTGGTATGACACAGTTTGATTCAAAAATCACTTTTTAAATAGTTTTGAAAATGATTTAATAAAATATTCTTTATTTAAATATCTTGATTTGATATATTGTAATGTGGAAATGTTATCATTCCATTATAAATGTGTTATATGTTATGATTATGTTATGGTTATTGGCCATTGTTTTCGTATATGTGTGGTTCCGTGATAAACCTATGGTGGGTGAGCCTGAGATAGCTCTCCAATGAATTGGGTAACGTGATGGAGGTAAACATGAAGTTTCTACTAAGAGATTTAAGGAATATACCATGATGGGTATTCCAAGTGTAACTCCCAATGTAGATGTGATAGCAACAATGTATGTTTGATATGGATTCAATAAGTAACCATTTTTATTTATGATTTATGTATGTTGTTCATAAATCTCACTATTTTTTAAGGTGTGTTATGATTGAAAATTATTGTTTTGTTGATTTATATTCTTTGATGGGATAAAGATTTCCTACATTATTTTATAACCCTTACCGAGCTTTTTATGCTCATCCCATTTTTTTGAAATTTTTTCCCCAGGACTTAAAGATTAATTGGGTCAATCATGGGATCAAGGAAAAAGTAATTCTATCTAATACATGGAGCTTGACATGTTTATTTTTTAGAGTATTTATATTATGAAAAAGATGGGTACTGAGTAGTAGTGTCTACTTATGATATTCAAGTTTTAATGTAATAATTATGTGGTAATTACTTAAAACTCTAAACCTGAAAAGTTCCTCAAGGTGAATTATTAATTAAATTCAATATTATAAAATGTTTATGTCCGAGTCCTTGTAGTTGGTATCGGGGTCGGATTAGATAACGTTAGAGGTTAGGGTACAATTTAAGCATAAGTGACATTTCCATAATGGTTATTATTTTATAATGATTCGTAGTTATTTTTATAATGTGAATGAGTTTAAGATAACATGAATAAGTATATAGTAGTGTTTACCCACCTCATATGATATTATATGATGATTTTACTGATATAATCACACTGAACGTTTTGGTTACAGTAAATGGCTGGATATATCAGGAACCAAAGTAACAGTGGATATGAAGAAAACTATGATAGTTTTATGAATAATCAGCTAAATGATATGGGAGCTATAATGGGAACTCTTGTGGTTATTCTCAACCAACTATCTGGAGTCATGATTTACCACCTGAACCTTACTAATTTTTATAAAACATCATATATGTGAGAAACAAATCCCTATAAATATTCAGGTAATAATCATAAAGGTATGTATGTTCAAAGTCCTATGTGTCAAAGATGTGGAAAGAAACACATAGGAAAATGTTTCAAAGGAACAGAAAGATGCTATTGATGTGGAAATCAAGGTGATAAAGCAAGAACCTTCCATGGAAAAACGAAGTATCTAGTTGACTTTAGGAAAGGGAAAGAAGCTCCTTCTGAAAAATCAATTGAATCTGTTAATGTAGTGAGCATGGTCATTATGCAAACACATGTTCTATGAAGAAGTTTCGGGAATGGGATCACCACGATCGTACAAATATTTGTTTACCAATACCTAATGCCATTCTGATTAATGATGAAGAAACAGTCAATGACCAATGAAAGGTATGGAATTTTTCATAACATATGTTTTCCTATTATTGAAATATTAGGATATGATTCATGATATTGTTTGTAGGAAATAATAATTTCAGAATAACATGGGAAATAATGGTTAAGTAAACATGAAGAACGTTGAATGAGTAAGAGGTCAACATATAAAGAATTCCAGAGTTATGGAAGATTTCAGGATGGTGAAATTCTAAAAAGTATTAAGTCTCTTTTGATGATGAGACTACATTAGAAGACTCTTTATAATATGTGAAACCCTAAAGCTTGATATATGAAAAAATTATTCAAGGAATAATTTTTTTTGTTTATAGTTATAAAGAAACATTTGGGTTTATATGACCCTCGAATTTGAGGCAATTACTGGTTAATAAATTTTGGGATACAAAAAGAAAGTTATTAGATAACCTTTATTGTTAAAATATGTTATGGTTATTTTTGATGAATTTATCTCTTTTTGGAATGTTATAAAATTATTTAGTTTCTGAAAAGGGACAACACACAAACTGTGTGACAACCTGTCGCGTCGGATGAAGATGTGGGAATTGAACCCACAACCAATGTGTGACTGGTATTTATCACCTACCACTGGAATACATGATGTCCCTGGTTAGTATGACTAATTCCTTTTATTTAGATGATCTTATGAATCACGAATAAGTTGATTTTGGGTTATCTATGGAAATTATTAACCTATCATGAAGGATATGTGATTAGGGTAATTACTTTCAGTATGAGACTTTAAGAGTAATTAATTTTATTTAGAGATAAATTTTAAGATTTACCATGGATGACTATGTGATTAAATCCTTCAGAGATTTGGGTTTCAATCTCTTTTTGGATTAATTTGAAGAATTCTAAGGGTAACTTTATATTTAATGTCCTATCTTGAACCTTGTGTTCTTTTTGTTGAATTTTGGAGATTAAGATTAGTATTTCTTTTTATAAAACATTATTCTTTTGGTGATTATCTGATCTTATACTAAACGTTTTGGAATTAGTTAATATCTAAAGGCATGGGAAATATATATATCATATTTTGTGGATTATGTGTTACTCTCTAATTTTATTATAGTTCTCTCAATGAGAAAAAAAGTCATCCTGAATATTCATTGTTAGGAGAAAATAGGAGTTTGTGTTAAGAATATAGTAAAAGATGAATGTATAAATGAAAATTAAGTATATTTCCTTATGTTTTTGGTCAATCACATAAATAAATTCCCCAACGAAAAGTAACTTTAAACAAAAACCTTGTCCTTTATCTTTTACAACTATGGAATCAAAGACTATTTAACCCATCACAAATTTGTGATTTTCTGGTGGTTAGCTTTCTCCCAAACATGTTTCTTAACACACTCCATCAGAACATGACCATTTATTTTCTCCTCCATATCCATGTTTTCATTGAATCATATTATGGGTTAACTCGCATGACCATTGGTCTTCTCTTTCTTTCTTTTAATTTGATAGTTCTACTGACTCTTTTTCCGATGTGGGACTTTCAATGAGGTTTCCGAGCCCATTTTTTAAAAATTACGAGGAGGAAATTCCCAAAATGGGTGAAGGATGTAACATACCATGTAAATAAAGAATAAGGCATAATTCATATTTATTAATATTTTTGAATTAAATATTAATTTTACATTAAAAGGGTTGCTATGTTCGATAGCGTACTCGATACACAATAATGGGGTTCTTTGAAATCTAATGTTGCACACTAATAATATTATATTATTATTTTAAATGGTAGTAAAATCATAGCCATTGTATTGGCAGTAATGAAGAAAACTGAATACAATATGATTATATAAGTTTTTAAAATGTATT
Source organism: Viscum album (assembly GCA_963277665.1). Taxonomy (NCBI): domain Eukaryota; kingdom Viridiplantae; phylum Streptophyta; class Magnoliopsida; order Santalales; family Viscaceae; genus Viscum; species Viscum album. The sequence goes on from OY728148.1 coordinate 1,485,928,416, forward strand.
TACATTTATCCAATAAATGTTATAGACTTAAAATCTGAATGAATCTAATTTTAAGCATAATTTACAATAAAAGGCTGATTTATCACCTCTATATAAAGAAACCTTTTTAAATATATTTTTTATCACTTTAATAAAATCTATATGACAAATTAAAATCCTTCTATAGAATGGGGACATCAAAATTTACTTTGTGTAATTTTTTGGCATTTTTCTGATAAAGTTAATTTTTTTAATGAAAAATGAAAAATATTGTATTTTAATTTAAATTTTCCTTTTAATATAATTAATTTATATGGTTATATTATCTTTTTAATTGGTTTTAAAGATAAATTAAAATATATTTTTACCATTTAATCTAATTTGGGTCAATGGAATTAATTTCACTTTGAAATTGGACAAAACAAGTATCAATATTTTGATAGTTATTGTTTCTTAAAAACATGCTTTTGGTTTTGACAATAAGAATTAATTTTATAGTTAATTAATTCCACTTCTATGTTTTTAATGTGGAATAATAGACATCATTATTGAATTCGTAATATCAAATATAGCTTCGGATGAATTTTGGGTAATTTTCTGAAAAACATCAATTTTTTATGAATAGTGAAACCCTCTAGTGGTAGTTAATAAAACTGACATTTTCATTTAAATGAAATTTTACCACATCTTTGAATTAAATTTCAAAAATCCAATATAAATTTTTGTCATCAAGAAGTAAAATATGGTTCATTAAGATGAAAATAATTTTTGGTGAATAGTAACTTTTGGCTTTTATTTACCACGATTAAAGGTAAATAGGGTAATTCAAGGTTAACACAATACTATAATAATTCAAAATTACCATAAAACTTGTTCAATACTTATTTTTTGAGTTATTAATGACCTTCGGAATATTTGAGTCTATTTTAGGACCCCATTGATCCACAGGGGAGTGATAATGACAATTTAGATTAATTAATATAATGTAAAGACAAATTTGACATTTACCAATAACTTTTAGTAAGTAATTTTTTATGGTGTTATATAAGTCATATATTCGACTATAAATATTAAATGGAAAGATAAAAATATTTCATACATTATGTTATTTTTTAATATTTTTTAATCATCAAATAAATTATATTATTTATGACACAATAGCGATACAGTATTTACCTCATTAATAAATGATTTAAATAAATAAGATTATAATGATTAAAATATTATCAAAAACATGTCCAATTTGGACTTGATGATTTTATTTCGACCAAGAGTCAAATTATCTTCATCTCTAATTATTTGTGGACCTTTTTAAACAGAATATCATTATATACTAAAATAATATTTTAACACATTCCAAAGGACCCCATCCTCTCCCTTAAAAAGGAGACCATTCAATCCAAATTCCTCACACATATCAAGCCATTTGGCTCGTACAAACTCTGAAAATTTAATCTCCCTAAATTCTTCTACTCCCCATATAAGCCTTAACTTAGGCAGAAGGCACTTCAATATGTCCTTTGGTTCAAACCTATGGAATTTACCCAAATTAAAGGTAACAATTTCTCTTAAATTGTTTTCTTTTATTTTACACCTTCAACCCCTAACCTCTTTTTATTCCTTTATTTTGTAACAAAAATAGTATCCTCAATATACTAGGATGTTGTTATGAGAAAAATTAGAACTAAACTTACACACACCTCCATCTAATGGATGAAGAAAATAATGTTTCTGTGGATGGAAAACTAATGCCTCACGAAACGATGATTATTCAAATATAATCAATAGCCTCTCATAGTGTCCATTATGATGGCACTGTATTTATATATGATATATATTATGTTTATGTTTTCTTTATGATTTTGTATTTTACATTTATTGAATGCCTTTATGGTTTCCATAGTGGGTAAATACGATAATCTCATTTGAGGAAGTGTGAACTACTGCCCCCTCAATGTGATGTGACTCGTTAATGACTTATGTGGGATGTATAAAGGATATATTTAATGATATTATATATGATATTATACTGGAATTATATTTTACCTAGGTTTCATTATGTTTTAATTCCATTAAAATAAGAAATAGAAATGAAAGTAACATTCTTTCGTACGTACGGCTTACCGTCTCCATAAACGATGCATTTCATTTATTACCTCTAAATATTATATACTATTATAAATAAATGTATATACTGGATATATATGATATATATGATATCTAAATAATTAATATCATTCTGGATATAATGGACTTTTGACCACATGAATAACATGTAATTATAAGAAGTCCATTTTTGACTCAAGTAACAAATATCGACAAAACAAACATTATTATCGTAAATGATTACATAATGTTTATAACATGGTAATAAGTGATACAAAATTAATAATAAACTTGAAAAAGGTTCTTAAGAAAGTAGAAATTAACTTTATTTTATTACTCAGGAGATTAAATAACTATCAAGTCAAGTCAGACATTAGGTAAGGGATCTGACCTCTCCCTTTATTTTCACGTACTCTATTTTATGTCATTACATTTATGCTCCATGTTCTTATATTGGAGATCATTATTTTGTATTCACCATACTGTAATTTGTATTTTCACATGATTAGAGACCCCCAATTACTCTGATCAATTCATTTTAATAATTTTCATGTGGCGCCGTTAGGCTGCCGAATTTTTTAAGGGATTTTCTTATCTCACTTTTTATTCCATGAGATTTCCATTATTCGTCACTTATTTATTACATGTGTTGTAATATGCACTGACATTGATATATTATCATTATTATATATATATTCATGGTATTCTGTGATTTATTTTTTTGTTATTAACTTTTGGTCATACGATTCAATTTGAATACAATGAAGTAAGGGGCTTTCATCTCACTTTTTATTCCCGTGAGATTCATGCTATATTGGTCACTATTTCCTTTTATGTGGCATATTTAATGCCCATGATTGTAAAATTTGTATAATATACATTCATTTTTGAGTATTTACATATTAATAGTATGATCCTTCTTTCATGTGGCATATGTTTTGTATGTTACCCAATCGGTAAGAGAACCATTCACCCTCTTTTTTTTAAATGAATTCTTTTTGTTATGTCATTTAATTTACATATTTTTATGTTGGGATATGTTATTATATATCCTTATTGATGTAAAATTTATGTCCAAGTGATGATATACCCTTATCTTCTCATCAGCTCATTTATCTGAATTTTAATGTGACGCTGTTAGGATGTTGAATTTTTACAAGGGAGCATCTTAACCCAATTTCAATTCTTTGGGTTAAACTTGTAATTCTTGAATATGTCATCCTATGAATATGTGTGAATGACCTCTGATTGTTTTAAAAATAATATCCACATTTATTGGTTGTATTAATATATTTCACACATAATTATGTTATTGATTTATCCGGAATTTAGGGATACCATCATTATAAGGGATTTTATCTCAACTTACATTTACATTGACAATTCATTGTTGTTATACACCAATCCACTCTTATATGATGTATATACTGTCCATTGAAATATTATATCATCAATCCATTTATTATCATGATATTATAGTGTTCTGATGAAAAGTTATTCTTCAATTATTTGAATTCAAGAATCCCTCTTATTGATAAAAAACTCGTTAACTAAAAGATCGTTTTAAATGTTTTAAAGATTAATTCTTCTAAATATTTCTCATCAATGTCCATTTTTTCAATAGGGGTTTTAGGATTTATTTATATGGACATTAATGTTTTTAAATTATAATTTTTTTAAAAATCTTCAAAGTGTCATGGGACACTTTGATTCAAAAATCAATTTTTAAACGGTTTTGAAAATGATTTGATAAAACATTGCTTATTTCAATATTTTGATTTGATATATTGGAATGTGGAAATGCTATCTTTAATTTATACATGTGTTATATGTTATGATTGTGTTATGTTTACTGGGAATTGTTTTCGTATACGGGTGGTTCCATGATAATCCTTGGGCGGGTGGGCCCGAGATAACTCTCTAATGCATCGGGTAACGTGATGGAGGTAAACATGATGTTTCTCCTAAGAGAATTAGAGAATATACCGTGATGGGTATTCCAAGTCTAACTCTCTGTGTAGTTTTTATAGCTACAATGTATGATTGATATGGATTCCATAATTAACCTTTATGATTTATGATTTGTATGTGTTATTCATAAATCTCATGATTTCATAAGGAATGTTATGATTAAAAAGTATGGTTTCATTGATTTGAATTCATTTATGGTATAATGATTTACTTCCGTATTTTATAACCCTTTGTGATCTTTTTATGCTCATCCCAAGTTACTGTAATTTTTCCACAGGACATAAAGATGAATAGGGTTAGGCATGTGATCAAGGAAAAGTCATGATATATAAAACATGGAACTAGACATGTTTCTTTTTAAGAGTTTTTATTTTATAAAAAAATTGATACTGAGTAGTAGTGTCTACTTGTAATATTCATGTTGTAATGTAATATTTATGGCCTAATTCTGTAAAACTCTAAACGTGAAAAGATCCTCATGGTGAATTATTCATTTATTTCAATATTATGAAATGTTGACGGTCGGGTCCTTATAGTTTCTATGTCACATTTTCAAATCCACAAGGATGTTTGATATTGTGAACAATTATTCCATTTATATGTGGTATTCAATACATGGTATCATTAATGTATAAGGAATATCATTTATTTTATTTTATTTTATATTCACTATATCCTTATTATATTATTTTTATTCTCACCTTACCATCGGCGAAATGATTTTTCTAAATCAATGATTCTTCTCTTCTAAGATATGGTTTATTTTCACCACATATTTCCCATTTTTGGGGAATATATTTTAATTGAAAAAATTATTTAACCAAAAATATGTTTTTACTTTTAGGTATTAAACACATGGAAATACATCACTACAAATTTATATCCAATATCTTGTTCTGTTTTAGGGAAAATTTCTCTTCCAATGAAATTATTTTATGTACACTCTATATTTTCATCATCTAATTGAAGGGTATTCAATGTAATTAAATATATATATTAATTTTTTATGTAATAGACATAACCGTATTACCCTTACTAAATATGATGTTAGTTTGACTGTTGAATATATAGATATCTATTCCATTTAATGATTGGGAAAATATTGAAAAATTTTATAATTGATATTCAAATGTAACCATTTAATAATTACTACATTTTATTTGATACATATTTTATAATTTATTATTTACTTTATATGGTTAATTCAATGGACGTAAATTATAATGTGTAGTACATATTATAGATGACCTCACAATTCATCGATTGGTCTCATGAGAAAATATATAAAGGATGTTTTAGTGTGTTCTTTTATTGAACAAAATATTTCCAATCCATGGGGACACGAAAGAAATATCATCATTTCTAAATACATGATAACTAGAAATTGGGAATGGAATTGGTTTTTTACTATTTTTCATGTAATAATTATGAAAAAAGTTAATATTATCCATGTGATCTTTCTATTTCAATTGTTATCCATTGAAATATTATTTATTTATTTTCATTCCATTATGGTATTAAATTTTACAAATTAACTTGAAATTATTTATAGGGATATTATGCTAAATTATAGTGTTTGATTTTTCATATATATTTTTACACTCAATTGGTGTTTGATGTGAAACCTTCTTTTGTTTCTATTTCCCGATGTTCTAATGGAGTTTTTACACTGTATATGTAAAAATTAAAAACTAGTGTAGAAATTTTTGATGGATTTCATGAAGAAATATTACGAATTATCTCAATTAACATATAGTGGCTGATAACTTCCAATTGATGGGATATAAAATTGATTTTATATTTAAATTTTTTTTAACTATATAAAACCATAAACCTAAATGTTCTGTGGAATATAATTGATTCAAAATCATGTAGTGACTTTTGTATTATTTATGGCTAAGAATAGATTTATTCTATTCATTTCAAAGTCGCGATGTTACTTATTTATTTATAAAATTTTTATTCCTAGATGGTTGATTGGTTTTTCATAGAGGCCTTGACCATAATATCACTATGTCTCAGAATATAATATTCATTGTCAAATATATATTTCATTGATTGGGGAGTAAATTTTCTATAATTTATATTCTATCTTAATAAAATAATATTTTTCATTAAAAATTAATTTTTCCCCAGAAGATATTTCATGGTGATGTTTTTGAAAATATTTCATGTTTATTAATTTTTTTAATTTTTTATAATGTGTATCATTTTTGTATCTATGAGATACTCCATTATATATAACTCTTATAAGAAAATGTTCTCATACTTTTTTTCCTTTTCCACATGTTTTTATTGATGAATTTTTTGAATATATAATGGACGTACATAATGAAATGCTAAATTATTTATGTAATATATAAAATTTTATTTATTTTTATTATGTATTTTTGAAATCATATATGTATCTTGTATCTTTAAAGATAATCATTATCATTTATATTTTATCTCATATATATTATACAAATGTACTAAATAAAACAGTTGATATATGTTATAAGTGATGGAGTTTTTATTATCAGTATAAAATTACAAATTAAAAACATTAGTAGCAAACAGATTCCAAAAACAATATTAAATCTTATTAAATGAATGTTAAATACATAATTATACAATCCACACCAAAATTGTGAAGATATTTTGTATTTGGAATATTATTATCATAAACAACTAGATAATAATATATATCTAAATCATCTTCCACATAGTTCTTTATAATTATATCCTCTCTTAGAAATAATATAAATCAATCTACTCATCATACATGGTGGAATGGGAAAAAATAAAAAATTGTGAGTTTAAATCCCCGGAAAGGGTAATTGTGGAAGACATTATAGTCCATTAAAAAAATGTGAGAATAAAAGGTATTTGAAGAGGAGAATAAACATTAAACATAATAGCCAACAATTTATAGATATTAACACAATTCATGGAATACATCATGAACGTTTATAAAAGTTGAATAATCAAGGTATGAAATATAATAATCTATGATAACATAACATTTCCATGATATATTGTTTTTATATATATGAATAATTTATAGCATAAAAATAATCCATGAATTATCATGTCAATAACAATTACTTAGAAATTAATTACATGTTATTATTGGGATAATCACCCATTTATCTTCATTGGGATTGGGTTAAAATCATTTTTAACCTATTTTTTTCTTTGGATTACCTCCCATGTTTCCCATTTTTTGGATTTTCATGACCTTCTACATACCGTTTGTGACCATAAAATGTTAATCCTTACCCAATGTATTAGAGGGATTTAAAATTTTTTTCCCACCCATCACATAAATATAAAATTATAATAATTACATATAAATCATTTCATTATTTATAATCTGAAATATTATTCAACTAAAAAACTTCAACATAATTTATTATTAATTATATATTGATAGTTCCATTTGTAAGTTTTAACTATTTCATTTTTCATGAGAATTTTTAACTGTTAGTTTTGGTCTTTATAAACAAATCATTTTTCCATAATAATTATAATAGAATTTAAGATAAAAATATCATATATATTTATTATATAAATATTTATTTTCATTTGTAATCTATATATATATATAAACGAATTACACTATTCTTGGATAGTGTAGGTCATACATATGTAAGATCAATATTTTCTATTTTCTATAAATGGAATAATGAATGTTTAGAAATAATTCACCTCTATAAAATATAATATTTATCATATTTGTCATATATATTAATTACGAACAGAATACTTACAATAAATTTAAATAATAATTGAAAAACGAATCACATTCATTTGTGGAGGTCATTGTACAAAATCAGGAATGAGTTGTATTATCTTTTTCTAAAGGATTAGAATGTAAAATGGTAGATATTATATTATAATCCTAGAATAATACTTATATAATATATATATGAATTTTAAAAATTAATCACATATTAATAACCATCCAAAAATAATTGTGTTTTTAATTAAATTATGTTACTATGTAGATGATATAGTCCAAAATTTTGTTAAATAAATACATTCATTTACCATTTCATGGAGTAGAGGGCGAACATTGCTGGTTACATAGTAAAATTAAAATTTCAATTAATTTATGATAATATTTTAATAATATTTTATGGAATTATTAATATTTATAGTTGTGATAGAATACATGATTTTAAGTCAGTTGGGTAGGACGATTACCTCTTCCTGGGTAGTTCTCCTTTATATCAATGTTTATTTACCATTGGAATGCTATTTTATCCGGAAAAAAAATCACAATGTCAAGGATAAAAAATTAAAGAAGATAATTATTTAGGCTTTTTTAATATAAATTTCTAACAGTGTTTTAATATAAATAGATAGAGGGTTTTTATGGTAGAGAAAGGACAAAATTGAAATTATAATTGATAGAAAAATATAATTATGTAATTATATTGAAAAATATATTAAAATGGATAAATAATCTAATTAAAATTGTATTTTTTTTAATATCTTCATCCAATGAAATTTATAAAATTAGTTGGGTCATGTTAATCCTTAAATTTTTATTTAAACCCTTCATCAACATATTTTAATAGTAAATACAGAAACAACTTTTTTTATCAGAAAGTGTTTTCTATTAATTAGAAATTAAAAATTAACTTAATATTTTAAATGGGACCAGATAATAGTTGAATTATCATCATAATTATCTAATTTGATGATTTTGATAAATTTTAGATAATTAAATACTTCATTATTTACAATGAAATATCATGGATGCCATTTTTTCAATATTTATTTACATTTATTTTAATGTTATATAGATATTTATGAAAATAAAACATAAACCTTTCACATATCCAAAAAATATTTATATTTGTATTAAAATTTCATGAAATATAATATTTATCGAAAATTTATTTTTTATTTTCATGTTTAATTTTTTTTTAAAATTTTTATATTACATGAATATATACTATGTATGTGTTGAATAAGTAGTTAAGGTAATTATTAAATCTTTATAAATTCTTAACAAACATTCATGATGAAAAAATAATTTTTTAATAATAATTTTTTAAGATTTTGATTCCAACATATGTTATCCATTTATCACGATTCAATCTCCAAAATTAGAAGTAGTCAATTTTATATTAAATTTAAAAAAAATTAAAAAAAACATTTAGACCAAATGATTCTTAATGTTTAAAATTATTTAATATAAAACTCAAGAATATTTCAAATTCAAATGGTATTAATAATATTATATTATATAAAAAGTTTAACATTCTACTTTAATTAAAAATCTATAATATATTGGGACTTTTACATTACATTATTTAATGAAATGAAATGACATTATCTGAAAATTAGGTAATTTTCAATATTTAATAATAAATCTACCATTTCATAAAAATGATTACTTTTTTCACTATTTTCAACACATAAAATAAAATAAAACCCATTTTTTAATAAATTTTCTATTTTAGGATAAAGAAACATTACTATAAATGGTGTGTTATTTTTTATTAACTATTAAATAATTATTATTAGGTATGAAAATGATATATATATTTCACAATTTGTTTTCACATATTCATACCCCCAATTCAATGGCTATCTTATAATGATTACATTTCTATATAAATATTTTTTAAAATTTATCCCAGTTATCTTTAATATAAGTGTTGGGTGTTTATAAAAAATTCAGTCTTATTAATATTTTAAAATAAATTTTCTTGGTTTTTTCTTACAACCCAACAATATAAATTTCACCCCAAAAATTAAAACTTAGACATAAATGCTTTTTTTTAAAAAATCAATTATTGAAAACTCACATCCTACATAGAGATAAGAAAAATTGTTTTAAATTGGAAATTTGGGAGACATTAAGGTTACCCAAAATAAATCATAATCATGTCACTAGATAAGGAGAACAATGTTGGGATTAAAAATTATATACATGGATGAGAAAACTACAATATAAATAAAAACATATTGTGATTGAGAAAATTGTTTGAGGAATTCTAATAACAGTTAAAAATTTATGGAGGGTGAAAAGGACACCGATATACATGAAATTAAGGAAAATTTATAATATTTTAATTGCAATATTTTTTTTGTTTTTGTTAATGTATGATTTTAGTATCAATAAAATGAATGTTCATGTAATGGCCCGAACCTTTCCGACCCATTCCTTTGTCAAAAAGAAGGCCACGAAGTGTTCTGGAGGGTAATATATACTTTTCCCACAATTTCCAGAATTTTGAAACTACAAGCTGTGTAGTTTGAATACACGTCATGTACCCCCTTGTTGCATATACCCTGTGTTGAAGGTCGTGTCCTTGCCGTGTGAAGAAATTGGTACACATCTTGTGTCCAATACTACACGTCGTGTAGTCCTTCCCCGTGTACGCGTTACAAGTCAACAGTCGTGTGTTGTGTTGAAGTCATGTCGTTGCCATGTGAAATCATTGGGTACACGCCTTGTGTGCAAACTACATGTTGTATTGTCCTTCCCCATGTATACATTACCCTAAAACAGTGTGTTGATAGTCAACGGCCGCAGAGCCATGTTGGATGCCCTGTGGAGTCCTTGTGAAATAACCGAGTACACGCCGTATACCATAAATTACAAACCATGTACTTTTTCTTTTCTTGCCTGTAAAAGGAGGGGTCCCCTCCTTTTCAACACACCTCTCTCCTTCCCTCTCCTCTAAGAAGAGCTCTCCCGAGAGACTCGAAGGCTCCTTTTTCATCGATAACTTCTTCATCCAAACTCTGATTTATGATCCGTCAGTGGCCACAGGATCGTAACGACGAGGCAGAACTAATGGCCTTGGATCTGTCGTCCTTCCTTCGGCCCTTCCTTTCCAACTTCCTCCAGAGGATGTTTTTTCGGGACTCGAAGGAAGTGACGGACGCCGATAGGCGTCTTCTAATGTTGATCTGTGGGAGCGTTGTGATCATAACCTGTTGAAGTCGGGATCTTACCTTTGTCTCTCTAGTTTGTGCATCATCCAGGGTGGGTGTCCTCGTGTTTACATGGAACACTTTTGAACCTATTTAATGAATATAATAACTGGATTATATAATGTGGTTGGGAAGTTTGTGATTGCTGTTACTTTAGTTTTATATCCTATGATATTATTTTGTGAATTGAATAAGAATATGCCAACTGAAAATCACGGTCATTGGGGGCCTTTTCATGTGAAATTAAATGTTTCCCTATCTTTCTAGACCGTTTTTTTGAATGTAACTTTTGTGGAATTTGGTTAATCACGTAAAGTTGGATGATTTAGAATCAGGAACCCTTGTGTGATCACCCTTGTTGAAAAAAATGGAATAATGAACATGGCTGTGTTGGATTGGTTATGTGGCATGTGATGGGGGTGTTTTTTGGGTTAGTGTGAATTCTATGTTGGTGATGGGCAACGGGGCTGCAATAAATGGTTTTAAAGGGAAAATTATGTACGGGTTTCGGTGTGTTTGTGGTTATGGTGGTTGACAGCGAGGTTGCAGGGATGGGATTAAATGTCAACAGACTATGGGTTGTGAATAATAAATAAAAGTGGAAGAGTTAAGGAATGGTGGGTCCTGGTAATGGAACATGATTAATAATCAATGGGTTGGACGGTTGTTAAGAAGGGACTTGGTTGTGTTGCTTTTGTTTTCCTAACTTGATTTGTAGATGGTAGGGATATGTTTTACGATCGATCGATGTGGTTGGTTGTGGATAGTTGACCAGTAGTTAAGGAACTAATAAACTAATTCTTCTAAAATGTGAAAAACTAAATGGGGTTGGGGTTGTTTGTTGTATACATGCTCCGTAGTAGCAGTGCAGAGGCACATGCTCAGTTTCTCTGTTTAGAAGCCGTATATTGGGCTGTGTGTTTGGTATACATATATATCTATATCTTTTGTGTTTTATCGCACACCACCCAATTTGAGCACTTAGTCCCGAACACTCCCATTTCATGGGAGATGGTGTTTTCCCCTTATTTACTAGCTCATTCATGCTCCTTCATCCCTAGGCTATGATGGCTTGAGGCAACCTTACACCCAAGACTCTTCGGGTGGGTTTTGATTGAGGAGGTTTATCCCATGACTCTTCGGGTAGGTCTTACTATTTCCCATGAACCGTCGAGATGAGGCCCAGGTGTGTGCGGGCAGTATATGTGGTTGTGAGGCCCAGGTGTGTGCGGGTGGGATACGTGGTTGTGAGGCCCAGGTGTGTGCGGGCGGGATACATGCTTTTGAGGCCCAGGTGTGTCCGAGCAGGATATGTGGTTGTGAGGCCAATGTGTGTGAAGGCGGGAAGAGTGTGGTAGCGTCAGGATGTTTGTCGTTAAGAAGAGCAACTAACTAGTGGGGAAAAATGTGCGGGGTACCCAATACTGTTGTTCTTATATACTACTACCTGTTGTGACTGTTTTTTTGGTGAGTATGACTTGTGAGGTTGGGTGGATAGAATTCCTTGTTAGGTTTTGGTTTCTTCTAATGTTATCATGGGACATTAGGATGTCTCCCCAATTTTGCATGAGGGATTTAGGTTTCCCTACTGAGTATACTTGTATACCTACTGTACGTTTACTTTCAGGTTTCCAGGAGGACTATTAGGGACTTGCGGGACCCTACTAGTCGGGAAAGTTGGAGTTTCTGCAGGTTTTTGTACTTCTTTCTTTTGGTATTGTACTTTTTGAGCCTTCTTATACTTGTACCTTATTTTAGAACTATTTAAACATGCATGTGGGATTGGTTTGGGTTTATTTCTATACACGTGTTCTTTTCCTTTTTGGTGGTTGACTTGTCCTATCTCCCGATCATAAATAATAAAAAGGTTAATGCCTCTCATATTTGTGAAAACTCATTCCCTTGGTGCTAGTCGCCACTCCGGGGCCTACTAGAGGCGAGACTCGGGGGTCATTATCTTCCTTTCACCATTGCCAGCTCAGGAGGGGCATCTTTGGTGGGAGGGGGTCATGACAGAATGGTATCAGAGCTGATGGATGAGAGATATGATGGAGTCTGGAGTTAGAAACAATGAGGATTGCATGGGATGTTAGGGCAACAATGTTAGTTAATCTTGGTGTGTGATATATGCCAGGGAAGACTCGCCAGGAAATGAGATTTTAGGGCCCCCTGTGGTCCGATTCAAGGACTCCGAGCCTATCAAATGACCAAATGAGACAACATTGATTTCTGGGTAGAGACCCTAGGGAAGGTACATTCATCATCTTGATCGTGTTTTACTTGATTTGGGTGTTCTGGGAAAGAAATTGAAATAAAATGATAAAATAAAAACTCAAGAATTTCCTTACTACTTGGGATTAGACGATCCTTGTTTACCATACAGCTATGGCACCTGGAAGCCGTCCCCGGGTGACTCAGACGGCTAAGGCCCAACAGATCCAGGCGGTCGATCAGTTGAGGATTGACCAAGTGGAGGAAGATAGCCAGTGGCAGAGGAATCTCCATTCATTCTAGTGGCAGACCCTCAAGAAGTACGAGGGTAGTACTTCGGAAACGGAGACAGAGGGGTACCTTGAGGACCTAGGGATCGCTTTTACCTTGATCTGTGCTATGAGGGAGTACTGGGTTCCCCTAGCAGTCAGTTTGCAGAGAGGTGCGGCGTGGCAGTGGTGGACACTCTATCTCGGAGAGAGGATAGAGGTAGAGGTTCCATGGGCTGACTTTGGGAAGGAATTCCGAGAGGAATTCATTTCATCCATGATCAAGGCGGAGAAGCAGCATGAGTTACTCTCCCTTCAGCCACAGAGTATGTCAGTATGAGAGATGGGGATCAAGTTCAAGGATCTCATGCATTTTGGTCTGGATCTCTTTCCGGATGAGGAGTCTTGGGTGAGACGTTTGGGGGAGGCGCTTTGTCCTTCGATCCTATATGATTTCACCCCCTTCACCCTTACGACGTACATGGCAGTACAGAAGAAGGAAGAAGTTGTAGAGAGGATGCACTCTCTGGGAGGTGCACCACGTGAGGGGTTTTAGCTAGGTTCGTCTAAGGGGAAGGCAGTCTGCAGCAGGTCTCATATGACGGGACCTTCCAGGTTCAGGCCAGGGGGGAGCACGCCTCAACAGTTTTAGTTCAGATCATCAGGTCCTCGTCCGTTTTCCACAAGCCCAGGACCGAAGTGTTTCTCTTGTGGAGGTTTTGGGAACATTCAGAGTCGGTTCTCGACCCGATATTTGTACGGTGGAGGTGGCCAGGTTCATCGCCCACCTCAGCAGCACCCGTTGCCGGTGAGGCCCTTCCAGAAGCAGCAGGACCATGCTCCTTCGAGTCCAGACATTGTGGGGGGAGGCCGACCTTAGGGTGCTCCTTAGGGACCTCGACCAGGGTGTGGTCGGGGAGGTGGATGACATCAGAGTGGCAGAGGAGATGGGCGTGGGCAGTTGCACACATCAGAGTTGGCAGCTTCAATAGGACTAGAGGTGGTGGGACGTAAAATTTGTTTGTTCAGCACTCTTGTTTCTGCTTTGTTTGATTCAGGAGCTTTGCACTCATTTGTTGCACCTGGTCTAGCCCATGCTTTGGGACTTGACGTAGAGAGACTTTCCATACCACTGGTGCTGATTACATCAGTTGGAGGCCAGACCAGCATATCTTGTGTTTTCTAGGGATGTGGGCGGACGTTGGGACCACATCAATCTAGTGGGGACCATCTTCTGTTATAGATGCATCCATACGATGTAATCCTAGGAATCAACTGGTTGTTTTTTGTTAGTGCCGTTATCGATTACTTCTAGAGAAGAGTCGTGTTCTCAGACGTGGATGGGTAGCATGTATCTTTTTTCGGCGGGAGGAGATATTAGGTAGGAAGCCGACATGTGGAGCCTCTCTATTCCTTATTAGGTGGGTTATTAGTGGTTCCAGCTGATACATAGATCATGGACACCCTGGAGGTTGTTCGGGAGTTCCTTGATGTTTTCTCTAAGGAGGTTGTGACTCTACCACCCAGCGTGACGTTGAGTTCGGGATAGACATATAGCCTGGTGCCCATCCGATATCGATGGGCCCTTATCTGATGGCCCCTTCCAAGTTGTTGGAGTTGTAGATTCAAATTAACGATATGATGGAGAAGGGTTTTGTTCGACCCAATGTGTCTCTATGGGGTGCTCTGGTTTTGTTCGTGAAGAAGTAAGATGGTGGACTTAGGTTATGCATAGACTACCGAAGGCTGAACCAGGTAACGATCAAGAACCGTTACCCCCTCCCAAGGATATATGATATCATCTACTAGCTAAGGGGGGTAGGTTGGTTCTCTAAGATTGATCTGTGATCGGTATATCATCAGCTGGGGGTGAAGGACAGTGACATCTCGAAAACGACTTTCCTGTGCTAGTATGGGAACATAGAGTTTGTAATTATGTCGTTTGGAGTTACGAATGCACCGGCTGTGTTCATGGGACTTATGAACATTGTCATTAGAGAGTTTCTAGACCGTTTCATCATTGTGTTTATCGATGACATCCTGATCTACTCAAGATCAGAGGAGGAGCACGTTGAGAATTTCCGAGCAGTCTTGGAATTCTTTCAACACCACCGGCTTTATGGGAAATTTTCAAAGTGTATGTTCTCAATGCAAGAAGTTCACTTCCATGGTCATGTGGTGTCTCATTGTGGAGTTTTAGTGGGGCCATAGAAGGTGGATCCAGTTGTTTCTTGGGCGGCACCCAAGAGCGTGGTGGAAGTTCTTAGTTTCCAGTGGTTGGCATGTTACTATCGGAGGTTCGTTTCAGACTTCTCTCAAGTTGCTGCTCCATTGACAGCTTTCACTATGAAGAACCAGGTATTCCTATGGAGCGAGCAGTGCCAGAAATCATTCGACTACCTAAAGGAGAAGTTGGTCAGTGCTCCCATACTCCGTTTTCCAGAGGGAGGGTATTGTATGAGATGTTTTGTGATGCTTATGGCCTTGGTATGGGGTGCATACTGATGAAAAAGAAGGGTGTGATCTGTTATGAGTTTCGACAGTTGCGCCCTCACGAGTGTAACTATGCCACCCATGACCTGGAGATTGCAGCAGTAGTGTTAAAATTGATGTTGTGGCGACATTACATATTATGGGAGCACTTTGTGGTCTTCTCAGATCACTAGAGCTTACATTATATCTTCTCCCACCATGACCTGAACTTTCGGCAGTAGATATGGGTTGAGTTTCTCCAAGACAATGACTTTGAGATATCTTACACTGAAGGTAATGGAAATGTTGTGGCTGATGCCTTGAGCAGGAAGTCACATAAGGAAGTGGTTCAGGAATCTGTTGATGCTTGGAAAGCAATGGGAGAGTTCGCCACCTTTCACTTGGATGCAATGGTAGAATGTGTTAAATGTTGTTTGTTTCAGATGATGGTGCAGTCCTCTTTGTTGCAGCTGGTGGAATAGTCTTAGTGTGGGGACTCTGAGGCGGAAGTAATGCGGGATCATGCTGATCAGAGAAACACTCTAGAAGTATGGTCAGAGGACAGCCGGCATCAGATGTGTTTCCATGGAAGGCTGTTTGTTTCGGAGGTGATGCATGATGGAGTTCTCCGTGAGTTCCATAGCTCAGCCTTGGCGGTGCATCCAGGAGTTTCAAAAATGTACTGAGGCCTGAGGAAACAATTTTGGTGGCCCAGTATGAAATGGGCAGTGGTAGAGTTTGTGGCTAAATGCCTAGTGTATCAGCAAGTGAAGGATGAAAACCATGTTCCCAGTGGTTTGTTACATCCTTTAGATCTCCCTGAGTGGAAGTGGGATGAAATATCAATGGAAATCATCATAGGACTACCCAGAGCTCAGGATGGTTATGACACTATTTGGGTAGTGGTGGATCGACTGACAAAATCAGCTCACTTCTTAGTAATTAATGATTTGGGCCCGGTGAGTACCTTAGCACAGAGGTGCGTAGATGAGGTGGTACGTTTTCCTGGAGTTCCGAAGACTATCGTCTCAGACTGGGATACTAGGTTTACCACACGAGTCTTGAGGGGGTTACAACATGCTTTTGGAACCTAGCTACGCTTTAGCACTACGTTCCACCCCCAGACCGATGGGCAGACAGAGCGGACTATCCAAACATTGGAGGACATGCTGCAAGCATGCGTTCTAGATTTCGGAGGGTCATGGGTACGACACATTCCTTTAGTAGAGTTTTCCTACAACAACAGATTACAATCTACTATTGGCAAGACACCGTTTGAGGCATTGTATGGAAGACCTTGTTGTTCACCCATTTGATGGGCAGAGGTTGGTGAGACAGGTGCTCTTGGGCCAGTGGTAGTACATAGGACTACGGAGAAAGTCCAGCTTGTACGTAATAGGATGAAAGCGGCTTAGGACCGAAAGAAGTCTTATGTTGGTCGTCGGAGGAGGCCCTTGGAGATTGAGGTGGGAGATCATGTGTTCTTGAAGGTTTCCCCTCGACGGGGGAAACAGAGGTTCGGGAAGGGGAGTAAGCTCTCCCATAGGTTCATCTGACCTTTTGAGGTGCTGAGGCAAGTTGGCGAGGTGGCATATCAGCTAGCCCTGCCACCTCAGTTAGAGAAGGTTCATGACACCTTCCAAGTCTCCCAGCTTCGTCGGTACTTACATAATGACTCTCACATTATCGAAAGGGGAGAGAAAGATATGGGAGACGACGTGACCTTCAAGGAACGACCAGTCACAATCGAGGATCATAAAGAGAAGGTGCTCCGTGGATGAACCATTCCATTGGTTCATGTGTTATGGACGCATGGCGGCCCCGAGGAGAGAACATAGGAACTAGAGACCCAGATGCACACTCAGTACATGGAGTTGTTTTGACTTTTGTTTTCCCTTGTTCTTCTGAGCATTGTGTTGATGTTATACTATATACCGTTGATATATGGAATTATTGGATTGTCGGTTATGAGACCTTTTGTTTCCTTGTTCTCTGGAAGTTTGTAACATGTCCTGGAATGTGGGGAAGGGAAAAACCTGCTCCTTAATCAAGACACATTAATTCGTATGCGATTGAACACATGCAGGCGAGTTAGTGCCGCCTAAAGCGGATAATATCTTGAAATAGGAAAAGGAATTTTCCCCAAACCACGTGTTCGGGCAGTGTGTGGGTTGCGTGGTGTCGGGGGTAGTGCTAGTTGGAAAAATTCTAATTATGGATGTGGGAAGACCCGATTCTTAATCGAGGCACATTAATGAGGATGTGATAAAACCCGTGCAGGCGAGTCAGTGCCTCCAAAAGCGGATAATATCTCGACATAGGAGAAGGATTCCTAACACATATAATTAGGGTTGTTGAATGGGTTACTGTAATAATGAGGGACCTAAGATGTATATTGTTGGGTTCCTCTAGGTTGGATATTGAATTCTAGGGGACAAGAATGTTTTAAAAGGTATCTGATTTAATGGCCCGGACCATTCCGGCCCATACCTTTGTCAAAAAGAAGGCCACGAAGTGTTCTGGAGGGTAAAAGGGACTTTTCCCACACTTTCCTTAATTTTGAAACTACAAGCCATGTAGTTTGAGTACACACCGTGTACCCCTTTGATGGGTATACCACGTGTTGAAGGTTGTGTCCTTTCCATGTGAAGAAATGGGTACATGTCGTGTGTCCAGTACTACACGCCGTGTAGTTCTTCCCTGCGTATGCATTACCAGTCAACGGTCATGTGCCATGTTGAAGTCATGTCCTTGCTGTGTGAATGAAATGGGTACACGTCATGTGTCCAAACGACATGCCATGTAGTCCTTCCCCACATATGAGTTACCCTCAAACCATGTGTTGACCAGTCAACGGCCGTAGAGCCGTGTTGGAATCCGTGTGGAGACCGTGTGAAATAACCGAGTGCACACCGTGTACCATAAAGTACACATCGTTCACTTTTTCTTCTCTCGCCTATAAAAGGTGGGGTCCCCTCCTCTTTTTCAACACACCCCTCTCCTCCCCTCTCCTTAGAGCAGAGCTCTCCCTAGAGACTCGAAGGATCCTTTTTCTTCCATAACTTCTTCGTCCAAGATCTGATTTATGATCCGTCAGTGGCCACATGATCACAACGATGAGGCAGAACTTCTGAGCTTGGATCCGTCATCCTTCCTTCGGCCCATTCTTTCTAACATCCACCCGAGGAGGTTTCGCTGGGACTTGACGGAAGTGGCAGATGCCGACATATGACTTCTAAAGTTGATCTGGGGGAGCATTGTAATCATAACCAGTTGAGGTAGGGATCTTACTTTTGTATCTCTAGTTTGGGCATCATGCGTGGTGGGTGTCCTTGTGTTCATGATAAACACTTTTGAACCGGTTTAATGAAGATAATAACTGACTTATATAATGGGGTTGGGATGTTTGTGATTACTGTTACATTACTTTTATATCCTATGATATTAAGTTGTGAATTTAATAGGAATATGCCTACTGAATATCAGAGTTATTGGGGACCTTTGCTTGCGCAGTTAAATGTTGACCTATCTTTCTAGACTGTTTTTGTGAATTGAACTTTGTGGAATTAGGTTAATCACGTATAGTTGGATGATTTAAAATCTAGAACCATTATGTGATCACCCCAGTTGATCAAAATTGAATAATAAACATGTGGGTGTTGGATTGGTTATGTGGCATGTGATGGGGGTTTTTTGTGGGTTGGTGTGAATGCTATGTTGGTGATGGGCTGCGTGGCTGTGATAAAAGGTATTATATGGATAATGATGTACGGGTGTCGGTGTGTTTGTGGTTATCGTGGTTGGCATCAGGGATGCAGGGATGAGTTTAAATGTTAATGGACTATGGGTTGTGAATAATAAATAAATGTGTAAGAGTTAATGAATGGTGGGTCATGGTAATGGAACGATATTAATAATCAATGGGTTGGTTGGTTGTTAATAAGGGACTTGGTTATGTTGCTTGTGTTTTCCTAACATGATTTGTGGATGGCAGAGATATGTTTTATGGACGATCGATGTATTTGGTTGTGGATAGTTGCCAGTAGTTAAGGAACTAATAAGCTAATTCTGCTGAAACGTGAAAACCTAAATGGGGTTGGGGTTGTTTGGTGTATGCATGCTTCGTAGTAGTAGTGTCGAGGAAAATGCTCAGTTTCTCTGTTTAGAATCCATAGGTTGGGATGTGTGTATGGTATACATATATATACTTGTATCTTTTCTATTTTATCGCCCCCCCCCCCCATGTTGAGCACTTAGTTTCGAACACTCCCATTTCATGGGAGAGGGTGTTTTCCCCTTAGTTACTAGCTCCTTCCTTCTCCTTCTTCCCTAGACTGTGATGGCTTGAGGCAATCATACACCCAAGACACTTCGGGTAGGTTTTGATTGAGGTGGTTTAGCCCATGACTCTTCGGACAGGTCTTACTATTTCACAAGAACCTTTGGGGTGAGGCCCAGGGGTGTGTGGGTATTATATGTGGTTGTGAGGCCCAGGTGTGTGAGGGCAGGATACGTGGTTGTGAGGCCCAGGTGTGTGCGGGCGGGATACGTGTTTGTGACGCCCAGGTGTGTACGAGCAGGATACGTGGTTGTGAGGCCCAGGTGTGTGCGGGGGGTGGGGGGGAGAGAGTTGTAGCGTCATGACATTTGTCGTTAGGAAGAGCATCTAGCTAGTGGGGGGGAAATGTGTGGGGTACCCAATACTCTTGTTCTTAAATACTACTACCTGTTGTGACTGTGTTTTTGGTGAGTGTGGCTGGTGAGGTTGGGTGGATAGAATTCCTTGTTAGATTTTTGTTTTTCTGTTGATCTCATATGTCATTTTGATGTCTCCCCACTTGTGCACGATAGCTTTCGGTTTTCCTACTGAGTATACTTGTATGCTCACCCTACGTTTACTTTCAGGTTTCCAAGAGGAATACCAGGGCCGTACGGGACCCTACTAGTCGGGATAGTTGGAGTTACTGTAGTTTTCTGTACTTTTTTCTTTTGGTATTGTACTTTTTCAGCTTTCTTTAATTGTAACTTGTTTCAGAACTATTTAAACATGCATGTGGTATTGGTTTGGGTTTATTTCTATACACTCGTTATTTTCCTTTTTGGTGGTTGACTTGTCCTATCTCTCGATATTAAATAATAAAAAGGGTAATGCCACCCATATTTGTGAAAACTCATACACTTGGTACTAGTCACCACTCCGGGGCCTACTGGTGGCGGGACTCGGGGTTCATTATCTCCCTTTCCCCATTAGCAGCTCAGGAGGGTCATCTTTGGTGGGAGGGGGTCATGACAATTCAGGGTGAGTTTTTTATGCCCATACAAATAAAATAAACATTAAATCGATCACAAGACCCTTAAATGAATGAATATTAATTCCTTCAAATTCTCATTTTAAAAAATCAATTTATATGAGTTATCAATAATGGATATGAGTAATACATTAACCTCTAAAATCTCAACAATAACACCCAAATTTATAAATAATCCATTCTATGAGTTCTTATCAATAATAATCTTCCAAAATATGTCACCCCAAATTCAAAAACCAAAAATAAAAAATATTGATAACATTTCTAATATAAAACATTGATATTTATCTTGAGAAGACATTATGTATCTCAAAATTTCACTTACCAAACATGTTAATTCCATGATTTTATAAAAACTTCTTAGTCACATAAAAAACCATAAAACATTAATATAAACTTTTTTTCCTCCAAAAAAAATAATAATATCCTTATTCCTCAAAAAGTCATAAAATATTAAATATAATATGTAAATAAAAAATTACAAGAATCACTATCAAAGACGGCCTAAATCACACTCTCAAAAAATCACTAACCCACATCATGGTTACTAACATTATCCTATTTAATTACTCTATTTTAATGAAGCATATATAAAATGAAAACCTTATTAACAACCCATTAGGTAAATAATGGCGGTAATTTTTATATTAATCAAGTGTTCTCCAAAAATATAATCTTACAACCACTTCAATTTTCATGGATATCAGTACAATAAAAAATTAGTTTTCAAATTCTTACACTTTAACCATTGTAATAACATAACATCATTCCTTGTTATAAGTATAAACACTTTGATTAAGGAATTAGTAGAAGTAATTCCCACATTTCCACAAAAAATGACACTAAATTATAAATGGTACATTTCGATGATATTTATTTTCCACCATCAAAACATTCATTTTCCTTGTAAATTACTTTTTTCTATTACCTTCCATTCCCCATGTAAAAATTATTTTCCTTCATGTAATAATTTTAAAAACTGATTCATTCCACCTGAATAACATGTATGGAGATGAATATTATTTTCCCCAGGTTCTTTTAGAAAATTTATTTTTCTCTTAGGAGGTGTGCCAGGAAACCTACCCATGTTAAGATTGTTAATCATGCGATGAGATATATTAGTAGGTATAAATATAATTTTTTTAAATATGGATCATGGTGCATTTTGTTTCCCAAAAGGGTAATCTTTCCATTTTCCATCACATTAAATGTTTTGCATGAATC
This sequence comes from Viscum album, assembly GCA_963277665.1. Lineage (NCBI taxonomy): Eukaryota > Viridiplantae > Streptophyta > Magnoliopsida > Santalales > Viscaceae > Viscum > Viscum album. The sequence goes on from OY728148.1 coordinate 1,485,950,896, forward strand.
CACTTGTTTCTATACTTTTTCAAAATAGATCTATATAGTCTACCAGTTAGTTCTTCACAAGTACCTCCCTTATTTATGACAACATACATGAAAATTTTATACATTTACTTGGAAAAGATATCGTAATAAATGGTGATATCCGATTATCCATAAGGTTAAAAAATGGATATATAAATGATAATTAAAAGATAAAATTGTTATAAATTGTATTAGAAAAAAATTATAAAAATTTAAAATCATATTCCACCATACATATATCCTAACATGATCCATGTTATATGTCATGGTAGTTCATAATAGAAAAACCATAACGGTACAGAAATCATGATCCAAGAGAACCTAATATTAAAATAATATATTGTAATAAAAGAGATCCAAAACATGTGGTATCAGAATATATATAGAATTATCATATAAAAAATAACTACCAAGACATTCAAAACATGATATTCTTTGGATAACCACCCATGTAATTCATTCACAATGGAATAACATACCACACATTGTGTACCAAGCATGGTTGATCCTATAGTGTGGCCTCTTTGGGGCTTGGGATAACATCTCGTGTAACTTTTAGCGCATAGAACATTAATTCTTACTCAATTAATTAGAGGTATATACATTTTCCCTCACCATAAAATATGAACAGGTCTATTTAAATTTATTAAAAAAGACTATAATAATATTTTCTATAACATAACCCTTGAGAAAAGCAAATGAGATTCATTGATATTTCATCATCATAACAATAAAAAATCCTGATAATGAAAAACGATAATCCCATCGAAAAATATTCCCAATAAATTACATTAAACAAACAAGTATATTATAATATATTAAATGTTTCATAAAATTTCACAGAATATTAATTGGGGAAAATATTATTTTCATTCCTAAATAACATATTCAAATCAATATATTTTTTGAAAATAAATGAAAAAAATTACCTAGAAAATATCCTACATAAATTATAATTATGTTTTCAAAATAATGATCATTTATGAATAGTGGATGCTCTATCCATTATATGAACATTAAAATTAGGCATCCTTTTACATTTATGGTAAAGATTGAAAATAAATCTTCATTAAATTGACATGAAGATTCATGTTAACATTTCTTTTAAAATGAAATTTTATTAAAAATATTTTATTAGAAAATTACATTATAATATTAAAAATATTCATAAAAATATTTTTAAGAGAGGAATACATGGATTAAAAAAAATAAATGTCTAGGGAAATAAAGCTCGACTTTTATAAAAATATTCATTCAGCCTCCTAAATAGATATTTAAATGAAAATAAGATCAAATTTTTTAATATCCATATGTAAAAATTTATAATAATATTAATGAGTTTCATTATTGGTTAATCTGGGAATTGTTTCATTAGAAACATAATCCTAAATAACTCTGATAAAAAATTATATTGTTACATAAATCTCATTAAAATGTGTTAATTTTTGAATCCAAAAATGATAAAATATGTAAAAATATTTTTATATGTATATCGACATTATTTTTAATATAATAATAAAAAATTAAATTCATGTTCAATATATGAATCACATAAAACATGTCAGTAGTGAATATGATAAGTGTTTCACTATAATAATAGAGTGATAAAAATCTCATACCTAATGTACAACATTCATAAAATGTTCTATAACCACATTATAATAAACATCACCTTGTTAAAAGTTTTAATATTAATAATTTAAATACTTATAATATCACTTATGATTCCCATATAACATTTAAACACCAAATTATTAATAATTATTTTTTAGAATCATCATTTCAAGGCATTAACTATTTTATTATTCAACCAATTATTCATTCAGTATTTTTGATCCTTGTACTTTCATTAGGGTTATATCATATTCCGAAATATATTTTTGAAATAAATATTGTATGTATTCCTTATAAACTTATTTATAATAAAATCAGCATACCACATATAGAAAATTGAATCACAGAGTTCATGGATATGGTCTACAATATGTATACAAGAATGTGGTTTTCACATTTCAAAGGATTGAATGAAATAATGTTAAATAATAAGTCTTATTTAAATAATAATTATTATATATAATATATCATATATATAACATATATAATATATATCATCAAATCTATCCATATTACCTTGTATAAAAAATACAATTGAATAAAAATCACATCTTTTTGTAGAGGTTCTAGTCAACAAGTAGACATGTTCCACATTATTGATCTCAAATGGATTGGATGGTAACATGATATATATGAATTTATAATTAATAAATAATAATTATTAGAGAAGTAAAATTTATAATTATTAAACCCATAATAATATAAATCCAAGAAAGATGAATTTGTAGAATGGATTCTATTTTTATATGGGGGTGGTAGTCCACTCGAGCGTACAAGTGAAACATTCATTTCCCAATTTATAGAGTAGAAGGTGGATATTGGTAGTTTCATAATCCTAATAATATATAGGTGTTTTTAGAAAACTGAATTTTCTATTTTATTATAACAATAATACATTTATGGGGACTATAAAAAATTTAAATTGAAAGATGTTAGATAAGACACTTACCTCTTTTTCATGCGCCTCTTAAAATAATTTAATAAAGAACCTATGTATGATATTTAATGATGATAAAAACATTTTATTACATAATAATGAAGCTTATACGATATGTTTTTAACAGTATGTTGATCTGGATGGCTCAATGTGATGTAAATAAAATAGTGAAATGGAATTTATTTATTAGGGTAGAGGGACACACATTTAATTACAAAAAAAGATTAAAATATAATTGAGTAATACTCATCACAAATTATTCCAAAGAGATATATATTCAAATAAATATAGCATAAGTATGAAATATCCTAATAAAGTGAAATTTATATTGGTTTTCGAGTCATTTCAATTCATATTTTTAGCCTATCCCCATTAATAAAAAAATTTACTATAACATCGATTACCAATTTTATGATATTAAAGGGTTTTAGTTTTACATATATGTTTTCAATTTACTCATAAATGGAGAATGAAATACAATATTTGTCCTTTTATAAGAGTGAAAATAATTTTTCAATAGTTACATTATTTTTAAATTATGTAACAAAGTTCTATTTTCATAAAATATGATTATTTTTTGACACGTTTCATTACCATTCACATTAATTTCATTACAATAGCTATTGAATTTGAATCTAAACCAGTTAAACATCCCAAAAACTTATATATAAATAAAATACTATTAATTATAATACTAAGAATTATTTTATTTAGTTTTAATAATTTAAAATAAATTCATTTTATTTTTATATTAATTCAATAATGATTTTGTAGACGTTACGTAAGAATTTCAAGTAACTATTGAATCACTATAAATTATTAATAAGTTAAAATGGAAACAAGAAACATATTATAATTTGATTAAAATAATTATATCCGACAATACCCTCTTTTTATCATTATCATAGATGTTTATACACAACAATGTTAAGAGAGTAACATTTTATAATTCTATTTACAAAGAAAAATATCAATTTATTTCCATGTTAAAATTGATGAAAAATTACAAATATTATAAAAAAATATGTATATGGTGTCATAAATTCCATAAAATTGGAAAAAGGCATGTTTTGATGGTTTTGAGACATTATCTTATAGTTTTAACAATGGTTTATCTATTTTACCATTTTCGAGATGATAAAAATTTATCCACATAACTATTCATAATGATAAAAAATGAAAGGGTTATATATATAAAATATAAACCACCAATTTCAAAATATGGTATATAATTTTTTAAAATTCAATCGAGAGGATGACGAAATAAATTCTAATAAAAATATATAAAACAAAATAAAGAATAATTTTTTTGAAATTTTTTTTAATGAATAAATATAAACGTATAAAAATATCTTGAATATTTCTGATTAAATGGGATTTAATTATATTATTATGAAATAAGTAGATTATATATCACATTAATAAAAAAATTTCATAAAATTGTTCTTTAACTATATATTATTTAATTAATATAAAACATATTATTTTAAATTAAGAATTTTCTGGATCCAATGAAAAATCAATCATTTGATAACAATTCTAATATTTTTCATATAATTAATTATGATATTTGGACACCCCAAATCTAAATTATATTATAAAATAAACTTTATAATTTTTTAAAAATTTAATTATAATTTCCATTCAGAAAATGAAATAAAACCCATTTTTAAATAAAAATCCAATTATAATAAAAAAATAACTATACTAAAAATTTAGTTCTTTTTTCTTATATTTTATTTTTTTAATTTTTTCATTAACCAGAACAAAAAAAACAAGTATTGTGGTTACAATTGTTCATTCTCACCAATTTATTGGATAGGTTATAATGTTCAAAGTTAAATAATATTATTTTGATAATATATATCAATTATTTTACAACATGGTGGTGTATGTTACGAATGTTGTTGAGCTCATTTTGATTTTAAAATAAATTTTTGGCATTTAAGAAAATTGAAATAATATTTCTTTCAGAATGTGTCACAGTAGGTAATAATTCTTATTTGGTAGTAACCATGAGGAGAAGATTTTAGATGAACCTAGCTAGAAGTAGAATTGTCATAACTCCCACAAAAATAAAAATATTATAGGAAATTTTATGTTTTAGATCAATATTTATAACGATTAGATTTAACTAAGTGTGTGAAAGAAATTTTTTATGCAACCTATGTGATGAAAATGAAATCATATCAAAAACCAAAATAATGTTACATGTTTTTGTACATTGATATTCACAATATATTGTGTTGAATATTAATAGTTTATGACTACATTGACTGAGGTTATGAGAAAATTTCCTCCTATAAGAAAAAAACTATTACATTAAATAATGATGAACTGATGTTGGACCACATTATATATCAATAAAACAACCAATTAGTGGGATACTAATCGACTTAGAGTTAAAACATTTATCACATCCATTGAAATGGTATTTTAGGCATTGAAATATAATGAATAGTTAAAATATATTGTTATTATGTATTGTTTTATGGGGATTTCTTATTAATGGTGTTAATTTATTAAATAATAAATGGAGGTAGAAGATATAGAGAGATTTTAACATTGACTTCGAAGATGATATTTTTTGAAATGTATTTTCAATGATGGAATGAGAGGATATGGAAATGAAATTCATTAATATAGCATAGAAATGATAGAAATTTTTTGTTCGTAATGAGAAAAATATTTTCAGATTGGAATGTTATACAATTTAGTTGGTGAGTAATCAAAATATTATGATTTATTGTTCTATTGATTGTATCCATACATTCATTCTAAGTGGAATAGCCTCTTAAATGTTTTTATCTGATTAATAGATGATATTATATTCCATTATTATAAAATGAAAATATCCCCCTATTATTTATTACAATTTAATCACAAGAATATGAGGAATACTATCAAAAATGAAAATGAAATAAGGAGAAGGATAAAATGGTTAGTTAAAAAACTTACATATATGAAAATTGGGGAAAGAATCACCTAAGTTCATACATAAAGAGATTATGACTCTGTTACATGTATATAGATATGTACCATCTTGATTTTAATTTATTTAGAATGAAACATCTCACTAATATTTCTTTTTTCAATAGTAAGGGGATGGGAAACTATTCAAATATATTCCTGATGGATTAATAGACTTTGCCTAAGAAGTTTCTGGGAGTTAAATTCAAAGATTATTTAATTAATATATCTAACATTGAAGTATCATATATTTTTTTAAATGCTACATCAACAATAAACTCATACCTTACATGATTTTGGATACACTAACTCTTTTATATTATTCATTGATATTAAATATTACCATGAAAATATGTGGAAAATGATAATAATTATGACTACTAATGTGAATATGGATACAAATAGAATACATTATCCTGTATATATATATATATAAACAATGATTTTATATTTGTTTCCATATATATTATATCTAAAAGTGATGTTGAAATAATCATACATTTTATTGATTAAAAAATTTGGAGGATACAAATATTAGTATATATTGTATATATTAATTTGTTTTGAATTTTTTGTATTGTTCATAATATATGATTTTAATGTTATAATTTTCATGGATTTATATTTTACATACAATAACTAATTTTTATTTATTATAAACCAAAATATTGGAGGAATAAAATATCATTCCATTGTGTATCCTATAGTGCATTAAATGATCTATAATGTGATATATAAAAGGGAATTTTCATCATGGTTTCCATTATTTATATTATGAGAAGAATAACATAGTAAAAAGAAATCAAAAAACAATAAAATTATAAAATTATGATTATATAAATGAATTAATTGAATAATATATATATTATATTGTCCACATTCTCATTGGTAAAATAATTCCTCAAACTCAAAAAAGAAGAAAATTTTATCATATCTTTTGTTGAAATATATCTCATTTATTGTGAATAAACCATAACATAAATAAATATTTCCTTATTTTGGATGAATATTCAATACATTTTATAATATCACCGACCTTTTCCTCATTTCATAAATGTTATACAATAAATTAAATTAATAAATTATCATCAATATCATAAAAAAATTATTTTCTTGTAGTTTCCATTATAGAAACATATTATTAGATAAATTTCTTCATCAATAGGGGAACATAGAAACATAGTAAATTTTAATACCCAATGATTTGTATGGGATAAAATAAGAAGATATCATTCAATGGTCAAATGTTCTTATAATTAAAAGGGTATATGAAAAAAGGCCATTAAAATATAATGTCATACCGAATCACTTAGGGAAACTTAATCACAATTCATTGATTATTTTCATTTGAAAAAACAATTCCTCCATAAGCGTGTAAAAAGTTTAATAATAAATCATGATCCATTTGAATATATAATAAGTTTAAGACATATGCTTTTTTAATACACATAAAAAAAATCTTTTCCATCTTAAAGGCTTACACTTATGTATATTAAACCTAATTGTGTCAAATCACCATTCAATAATTTATATAGTCAATGTTAAATAATAAGAATAATATATTAGATTAGTTCATTTACTCTATTGGATTCACTCCTCCACATCACTCTTTATAATCTCATAATATATCATTATTGATACAATGTATTGGAGGGGAACATTAATTTTTATCCAAACCATCACAGAACCAAAACAACTTATAATTTTCCCAAAATATCATTAATCATTAATCATATCATAATTTCAAAACAAATTAATGCTAAATGGGTTTTTTAAACATATCATCATCGCATAATAAAACACTATCTATTGAATGGTCGATGATAGTATCATAAGAGAATTCATTATCTCCTCATATCATTATTAACTACTAGAAATGAAACGGGGTTCATATAATCTTTCTATGATCATCATCATGGAAATTAATTATGAAAATTCAACAGGATTATAGTGTAATACCACTCCGCCAATATAAATTTTTATTATAAAGGCACTTTAAGGACATGTGAGAAAACATTGTTCACAAAACAAAAAAACCACTACATACTGAAAGATCTCACAAAATGGATAAACAAAAGACTAAGGTTCTTTGAGTCAGAAGCACTATATAATTCTCAGTGAATAGTACTAACCTGAGTGTATGGATCCACTCTGATAAGTTCTTCAAGGTGAGTAACCCTTCTGTCCATTATCTGAATGAATTCCTCGAAGGTGATTTTGCATTGGTTGAAGCCCCGGGCTATGATTCAGTCTTTCTTGTCTATCCACACTTCTTACTGCTAGGTGGCATCAACATTCAACCTTCTTTCATTAATTCTTAAAATTTCCTCATCTGAGGTGTTGTTCTGGAATACTTTTTTAATCATTTCTTCATTGGAGTGGATGACGAGCTTCAGTCACCCCCTGCTTCTTCTTTCATCACTATTGATTAATTGCTTGGGTCTCCACATTCCCTTTTCTTATAGGCCTTTCATTACCTTGTTTCCACCTTTCTTGGCCGACCTGGTTTCCATTGGATTAGGCAAGTGAGAGTATTCTTTGAATACCTTGTATTTTTTCCCCTGGAACACGATACATTTTGCTGAGTCACGCATTCATTTTTCCCCTTCTTACATCTTAGACTCTGAGGGTCTTTCTCTTGGAAATGATCCACACTGTCCGCTGAGACTTGGCTATACCCATCATCACCTGAATCCTCCTCCTCCTATGTCAATGTCTATTCTTGATTCGTCAGACCGTCGACATGGTTTTTCTACTCCACCCACGATTCTTCTTTGGGGGGCCTCAGCCGGCACCCAAAATCATCCTTGCCAACTTTGTCCTCCAATCCATTCTTCTTCCCCTCTCTCCCAGCCTAATGGGATGAGGAGTAATGAGTGGGAATGTAACACCCCAGGTAAATAAAGAATATATCATCTTTGTATTTATCCATATTTGTGAATCAAATATTTATATTACTTAAAAGGGGATGCTGTTCTCGATGGCGTACCCAACACGCAACAACGAGTTTCTTGGGAATCTTACGTTGCACTCAAATAATAAAATAATATTATTTTAAATGGTAGTTAACATGTAGCCGTTGTAATGGCGAGAATGGATAGAAATAACTAAAATATGATTATATATGTTTTTAAATGTTTTTACATTTATCCAATAAAGGATAGAGGCTTAAAATACGGAAAGAATTCAATTTTAGGCATATATGCCCTAATTTTCACTTAAGGTTCACTTATCGCCTTTTGATGGCGTACTATCATTAAATATAGTTTTCATCACTCTTATACATTCTTTTGGACCAAATAAAACTCTTATTTAGAATCTGGACATTAAATTTTAATTTGTGTAAATTTTTGGTATTTTTCTGATAATGTTCATTTTTTTAAATGAATAGTGTAAAATGTTGTATTTTAATTCAAAACCTCTTTTTAATATAATTTGTTTATATGATTAGATTATCTTTTGAATTGGTTTTAATGTGAAATTAGAATATATTTTTACCATTAAATCCAATAGTGGTTGTTGGAATTAATTTCACTTTGAAATCGAACTTAAACAAGTATCAATCTTTTGATACTTATTGTTTCATAAAAACACGCTATTTTCTCTGACAGCGGGAATTAATTATTAAATTAATTAATGTGACTTATATGTTTTGAATTTTTTAAAACATACTTCATTTTTGAATTCGGAATATCAAATATAGCTTAGGGTGAATTTTTTGTAATTTTCTGAAAAACTTCAATTTTTTTATGAATAGTGAAACCACTAGGTGGTACTTATAAAGACTGATTTTCCGTTTAAATGAAATTTTTCCATCATTGTGTTTTGAATTTCAAAAATCCGACATACATGGTTGTCATTAAGAAGTAAAATTTGGTTCAATGGGACAAAAATAATTTTTTGGTGAATAGTAACTTATTAAGTTCTTAATCGTGATTAGTGGTAATTAGGGTAGTTTAAGGTATAAATAATGCTTTAATAATATGAAATGACCTAGACACATGTCCCAACCTTATTGGTTGTGTCATGGACGACCAAGAAAAGCCATGGGTCAACTTGGGGACCCCATGGAGACACTTTGGTTGGGAAATGACATAAATATCTTTTTATTTAATGTAAAAGTAAAAATGACACAAACATAATATGTTTTACGAAAAAAATATTATATTGGGTTATAAAGATCAGATTTTTGTTTATAAATATTCATTGGAAAGACAAAAATATTTCCTACATCATAGTATTTTTTTTATAATTTTTAGACAATAAATAAATTAAATTATTTATGACATAATAATGATGCAGCGATGACATCATTATTTGACGATTTAAATAAAATGGAAAGATAATGTAAAATCTATGAACTACACATGTCCAAAACCAATTGGATGAGTGTATTTCTAACCCTTATCACCTTATCCACGAATTATATCAATTTGGGACATTTTAAAATCGAAACACATGTTCAAATAAAGTTATATTTCTTACTTTCCAAAAGTGCCCCTCCTCTCCTCTTATAAAAGGACCCCACCTCTACCTCATTTCACACACTCCTCAAGACTTTGGCTCGGCCAAACCCTCCCCATTTACTCTCTCCACATCCCTCTCTTCATCCTAGAGGATTCCCTTTGGTCAGAATCCATTCAACGGAAGCCTTTAGAATCAAATCAAAAGGTGTTACACTTTTAAAGGTAATTCATTCTCTCATGTTCATTTGTTTTATTTTGCTTCTCCAACCCCCTAAACTATTTTTATTTATTTCTTTTGTAACAACACCAGTATCTTCAATATACTAGGATGTTGTTATAATATTTATTCTAGCTACACTCTCACACAACTACATCAAATGGTTAAAGAACATACGGTTTCCTTGGATGACGAAATTGTGCCTCCCGAAACGATGATGGTTCAATACTCATTTAACACCTTCAAAGGTGGCCATTATGATGTCACTATTTTTATATATGATATATAATATGTTTATGTTTAACTTATGCTTCTGTATTTTTCATTTGTGTCTTAACTTTATGGCTTCCATTATGAGTATACACGATATCTTCATTTTAGGAAGTGCGGACTACCGCCCCCTCAAAGTGATGTGATTCGTTAATGCCATATGTGGGATGTATAAAGGATGGATTTAATGTTATTATATATGATATTATACTGGAATTATTATATAACCCTATATCATTATTATTTCTTTCCATTAAAGTATGAGATCGAAATGAAAGTAGCATTCATGCGTACGTACGGCTTACCGTCTCCATGAACGGTGCATTTCATTTCTTATCCCAAAATGTAATGTATTATTAAAAGTACATGTATATAATGAATATATATAATTAGTGATATATCTAAATTATGATTATAATTCTGGAATTAAAATATACACACCTCGTATTTAGTTTTAATTCCATTAATATGACAAAGAAATGAAAGTAGCGTTCATGCGTACGTACGTCTTACCATCTCCATGAACGGTGCATTTCATTTCTTACCTCTAAATGATTATGTAATATTATAAATACATGTATATTCTGGATATATATGATATATATGATATCCAAATCAGGAATGTCATTCTGGATATAAAGAACCTTTGACCACACGAACAACATGTAATTGTAAGAAGTCCACTTTCGACTTAAGAACCAAATATCGACAAAACAAACATGATTAACTTAAATGATTAAATAATGTTTATAACATGGTAATAAGTGATATAAAAGGAATAATAAACTTGAAAAAGGTTCTTAAGGAAGTATAAATTAACTCAATTTTATTATTTAGGAGATTAAAGAACGATCGAGTCAAGTCGGACTCGAGGTAAGGGATCTTACTCCTCTCTTTCTTTTTAAGTACACTCTTTTATGTCATTACTTTTAAAGCTCATCATTCTTGTTATTGGGATGATATTTTATATTACACTTACTGTAATTTTCATGTTCATGTGATGAGAGACCCTATTCTATCTCATCAATCCTTTTTGGATGTTTTGAGTGGCGCCATTAGGCTGCCGAACTTTCGTAAGAGATCTAACTTCTCTCTTTCTTTTTAAGTACTCTACTTTAAGTCACTTCTTTTATGCTCCTCTTTGTAATTTTGGGGGATGTTATTTTATATTACTATTTCTGTACATTGTATTGTAATGTGATGAGATAACCTATTTTATCTCATCAATCCATATTCGGAAGTTTTATGTGGCGACGTTAGGCTGCCGAGTTTTCGTAAGGGATTTTTCATCTCACATTTATTGCCGTGAGATTTATGCTACATTTGCCACAATTTCCTTTGAGTGGTGTATGTACTGCCATTATTCTGATCTTTGTGTAATATAATTCCCTTTATGAGTATTTACATCAATGATTTATTGTCCTTCTTTCATGGGGTGTATGTTTGGAAAGATACCCAAGTTGGTAAGGGAACCTTTCACCCTCCTCTTTTTTAAAAAAGACTTATTTTGATGGGTCTTTTAATTTACATATTGTTATGTTGTGATATGTTCTCATATATCCTTATTGATATAAATTTTATGTCCAAGTGATGAGATACCCTTTTTTTATCTCTCATCAACTCATTTTGATGTGACTCCGTTAGGCTGTCAAGGGAACTTCTTAACCCAATTTCGATTTCTTTGGGTTCAACATGTTGTTATTGAATATGTAATCCTTTGAATATGTGTGAATGACCTTTGATTATTTTACACTTAATATACACTTATATTTGGTGTATTCATTTGTCACACATAATTATGTAATTGGTTTATCCTTAAACCAAGGATTCCGTCTTTGTAAGGGACTTCATCTCAATCTCCTTTCATTGAGGCATATTTCGTTTTATACACAACTTAATTTTGTATGGTGCATAAACTCCTTTGACTTTTACTTTTATACAAAGGAATATTTTTCTACGAAGCATTTTACAAAACAACAAAAAGGAATGTTTCTTTTAACGTACGTGTCGACAACGACCTTTTCCGCCGCCGCGATTATTATTTGGTCTTTGGCTTTCTCATAAAGTCATAATGTTTTTAGAATAAAATAAATATCATATACTCTTTTATGTATTTTGGTATTGAAAATGGTTTTGAAAAAGGATTCTATTATGTCAATATATATATGATATATTGTGATTTAAATTTAGAAATTTTATCATTCCTTTATATTGGTTTTATGTTTTATGATTTTATACTGGTACTTGGACATTTTAACGGGTGGTTACATTATAAACCATATGACGGGTGGTGCCGTGAATACCAGGACGGGTGGTTACGTTATAAACTCCAATGCATTGGGTATGGAAGTTGGCCATATGGCTATTCCATTAAGTATGTATGGTAATTGGCCATATGGCTATTCCATTAAGTGATATGTGTGGGAGTCGACCGTATGGTTATTCCACTTAAGTATGTTTATGTCCCAAGTTACCTTTATATATGTTATGTGTTCTTTAGATGGGATTTATGGTAATCCTTTGGTTAAAAAAAGTCAAGTAATGATATTTTATTCAGTGAAGATTTTTTAATACTTCATAAAGGTGAAAAGTATTACCTTGATAAAGTATACATGGTTTACTTTTTTTTTGATAAACTAACATTTTTTATTCTTTGTGTATCCCTTACTGAGTTTTTATGCTCATCCCAAGTTATTGAAATGTTTTTCACAGGACTTAGCATGGAATAGGGTCAAGGATGGGATCAAGGGAAAGCCATGCTACCTAAAACATGAAACTAGACATGTTTCTTTTTAAGAATTTTCATTTTATGGAAATTTAGTAGAAGAGACTACTTTGTAATCTATTGAGATGTAATAGTTATGTCCTAATTCTCTAAAACTTTAAACCTGAAAATATCCTCAATGTGAATTATTTATTTAATTAAATTTTTAGTAAGGTTTAAGGCTGGGGCCTTATAGTTGGTATCAAAGGTAGGTTTAGAAAACTTTAGTGGTTAGGGTATTCTTTAAGCATAAGTGACATTGCCATAATGGTTAGGATTTTAGAAAGAGTCCTAGTTTTAGATAAAGTGAATGAGTAAGTGTATCTTAGTGTTTACCTTCTTCATTAGTACATGATGGTTTTGTTGATATACTGACACTGACATTTCTATTTTTAGTGAATGGATGGATCTAGAAGGCACCAAAGAGACAACAGGTTTGAAGGAAACTGTGGTGGTTCTCTGATTAAGATACTAGATAAAATGGTGGATTCAGTGAGGAAACTTGTGGTTGTTCTAAACCAAATATCAAGGAGTCATGATAAACCACTTCAACCTTGGTGAGTTCTCTAATGCATCATGTATGATATGGCCAACCCGATGTGGAAATTCAGGTAATAATTATTAAGGTAACCATTAGGGTTTATATGATACTTAATTTTTTAGGTAATTATGGGTTACTCTATGATATGATGGAAAATGAAAGGAATGAGATAAACTTGAGGTTAAAATAAGTTATGATTATTCTTGAAGATTTTATCTCATTTTGGGGAATGTTTTAAGAATTATATAGTTTTGGAAAAAGGACAACACGTAGACCGTGTGACATCCCGTCGTGTCGGACAAAGCTTCGGGAATCGAACCCACAACCAAAGTGCGACTGGTATTTATCGCCTACCACTGGACTACGTGAAGTCCCTGGTTAGTTTGACTGATTATTTCTGGTTATATGCTTTTATGAATTAAGAGTAAGATGATTTTGGGTTATATATGAAAATGATTAACCTATCATTGAAGATATGTGATTAGGTTAATTACATTTCGATACGAGACTTTAAGAGCAACTGATGTTGTTTGGAGATAAATGTTATGATTTAACTTGGAAGACTATGTGACTAAATCCTTAAGATGTTTGGGTTTCAATCTTAGATTGGTTTTCTTTGAGGAATTTTTATGGACAAATTTTTTTATCGGATGGTCCTCGTTGAACTTTGGATTTTGTTGGACAAATTTTGGAGATTAAGAATAGATTTTATTTTTATAAAGGGTTATCCTTTTCTGGATTATCTGACCTTGTAATAGACTTTTTGGTTTTGGATTTTGTTAAAGTCTAAAGACATGGGATGTTTATAGTTCTATTTTGTGGATTAGGTGATTCTCTAGAAGTTGATTATAGTACTCTTAATGTGAACAAGACTTCCTAAATACTCGTCTTTTGGAGAAAATATGAGTTTGTGTAAGGAATCTAATAAAAGATGAAAGTCAATATGATAAGTGATTATGTATCCTTATGAATAAATTCCTCAATAAAAAGTAACTTAAAACAAAAATGTTTTCTATTAACCTTTCCTACTGGGGAATCAAATACTGTTTAACCCATCACAAGTTTGTGATTCTCTCATGGTTAAATTTCTCCTAAACATGTTTTCTATCACTCTCCATCAGAACATGACCCTATGTTTTCTCCTCCATGTCCATATTTTCATACTTGGAATCCTAGTATGGGTTAACTCGGGTGACCTTTGTACTTATCTTTCTTTATTTTAAAGTGATTGTTTTACCGATCCTTGTTCCGATGTGGGACTTTCAAGGATGTTTCCAAGCCCAATTTTAAAATTGCGAGGACGCAATTCCCAAAAGGGGGGAAGGATGTAACACCCCAGGTAAATAAAGAATATGTCATCTTTATATTTATCCATATTTGTGAATCAAATATTAATATTACTTTAAAGGGGATGCTATTCTCGATGGCGTACCCAACACGCAACAACGAGTTTTTGGGAATCTTACGTTGCACTCTAATAATAAAATAATATTATTTTAAATGGTAGTTAACATGTAGCCATTGTAATTGCGGGAATGGATAGAAATAACTAAAATATGATTATATATGTTTTTAAATGTTTTTACATTTATCCAATAAAGGATAGAGGTTTAAAATTCGGAAAGAATTCAATTTTAGGCATATATGCCCTAGTTTTCACTAAAGGTTCACTTATCGCCTTTTGATGGCATACTATCATTAAATATAGTTTTGATCACTCTTATACATTCTTTTGGACCAAATAAAACTCTTCTTTAGAATCGGGACATTAAATTTTACTTTTTGTAAATTTTTGGTATTTTTCTGATAAAGTTCTTTTTTTTAATGAATAGTGTAAAATGCTGTATTTTAATTCAAAACCTCTTTTTAATATAATTTAATTATATGATTAGATTATCTTTTTAATTGGTTTTAATGTGAAATTAGAATATATTTTTACAATTAAATCCAATAGTGGTCATTGGAATTAATTTCACTTTGAAATCAGACTTAAACTAGTATCAATCATTTGATACTTATTTTTTCATAAAAACACGCTATTTTCTATGACATGGGGAATTAATTATTAAATTAATTAATGTGACTTATATGTTTTGAATTTTTTAAAATAGACTTCATTTTTGAATTCAGAATATCAAATATAGCTTAGGGTGAATTTTTGGTAATTTTCTGAAAAACTTCAATTTTTTGATGAATAGTGAAACCATTAAGTGGTACTTATAAAGACTGATTTTCCGTTTAAATGAAATTTTGCCATCATTGTGTTTTGAATTTCAAAAATACGACATAAATGGTTGTCATTAAGAAGTAAAATGTGGTTCAATGGGATAAAAATAATTTTTTGGTGAATAGTAACTTATTAAGTTCTTAATCGCGATTAGTTGTAATTAGGGTAGTTTAAGGTATAAATAATGCTTTAATAATATGAAATGACCTAGAAACATGTCCCAACCTTATTTTTTGTGTCATGGCAGACCAAGACAAGCCATGGGTCATCTTGGGGACCCCATGGAGACACTTTGGTTGGGAAATGCCATAAATAACTTTTTATTTAATGTAAAAGTAAAAATGACACAAACATAATATGTTTTACGAAAACAATTTTTATATGGGGTTATAAAGATCAGATTTTTGATTATAAATATTCATTGGAAAGATAAAACGATTTCCTACATCATATTAGTTTTTTTATAATTTTTATACAATAAATAAATTAAATTATTTATGACATAATAATGATGCAGCGATGACATCATTATTTGACGATTTAAATAAAATGGAAAGATAATGTAAAATATATGAACTACACATGTCCAAAACCAATTGGATGAGTGGATTTATAACCCTTATAACCTTATCCACTAATTCTATCAATGTGGGACCTTTTAAAACCGAAACACATGTTCAAATAAAGTAATATTTCTTACATTCCAAAAGTGCCCCTCCTCTCCTCTTATAAAAGGTCCCCACCTCTACCTCATTTCACACACTCCTCAAGCCTCTGGCTCGGCCAACCCATGCCCATTTACTCTCTCCACATCCCTATCCTTATCCTAGTGGATTACCTTTTGGCATAATCCTTTCAACGGAAGCTTTTAGGCTCAAATCAAAAGGAGTTACACTTTTAAAGGTAATTCATTCTCTCATGTTCATTTGTTTTATTTTGATTCTCCAACCCCATAAACTCTTTTTATTTATTTCTTTTGTAACAACAACAGTATCTTCCGTATACTAGGATGTTGTTATAATATTTATTCGATCTACACTCTAACACAACTACATCAAATGGTTAAAGAACATACGGTTTCCGTGGATGGCGAAATTGTGCCTCCCGAAACGATGATTGTTCAATACTCATTTAACACCTTCAAAGGTGGCCATTATGATGTCACTATTTTTATATATGATATATAATATGTTTATGTTTTACTTATGCTTCTGTATTTTTCATTTGTGTCTTAACTTTATGGCTTCCATTATGAGTATACGCGATATCTTCATTTTAGGAAGTGCGGACTACCTCCCCCTCAAAGTGATGTGATTCGTTAATGCCATACGTGGGATTTATAAAGGATGAATTTAATGTTATTATATATTATATTATAATGGAATTATTATATACCCCTATATCATTATTATTTCTTTCCATTAAAGTATGAGATAGAAATGAAAGTAGCGTTCATGCGTACGTACGGCTTACCGTCTCCATGAACGGTGCATTTCATTTCTTATCCCCAAATGTAATGTATTATTTAAAGTACATGTATATAATGGATATATATAATTAATGATATATCTAAATGATGAATATAATTCTGGAATTAAAATATACATACCTCTCATTTAGTTTTAATTCCATTAATATGACAAAGAAATTAAAGTAGCGTTCATGCGTACGTATGGCTTACCGTCTCCATGAACGGTGCATTTCATTTCTTACCTCTAAATGATTATGTAATATTATAAATAAATGTACATTCTGGATATATATGATATATATGATATCCAAATTAGGAATGTCATTCTGGATATAAAGAAGCATTGACCACACGAAAACATGTAATTGTAAGAAGTCCACTTTCGACTTAAGAACCAAATATCGACAAAACAAACATGATTAACTTAAATGATTAAATAATGTTTATAACATGGTAATAAGTGATATAAAAGAAATAATGAACTTGAAAAAGGTTCTTAAGGAAGTATAAATTAACTCAAGTTTATTATTCAGGAGATTAAAGAATGATCGAGTCAAGTTGGACCCGAGGTAAGGGATCTTACTCCTCTCTTTCTTTTTAAGTACACTCTTTTATGTCATTACTTTTAAAGCTCATCTTTCTTGTTATTTGGATGATATTTTATATTAAACTTACTATAATTTTTACGTTCATGTGATGAGAGACCATATTCTCTCTCATCAATCCATTTTGGAAGTTTTGAGTGGCGCTGTTAGGCTGCCGAACTTTCGTAAGAGATCTAACTTCTCTCTTTCTTTTTAAGTACTATCCATTAAGTCACTTCTTTTAAGCTCATCTTTGTAATGTTGGGGGATGTTATTTTATATTCCTATTTCTGTACATTGTATTTTAATGTGATGAGATACCCTATTTGATCTCATCAATCCATATTTGGAAGTTTTATGTGGCGCCGTTAGGCTTCCGAGTTTTCGTAAGGGATTTTTCATCTCACATTTATTCCCGTGAGATTTATGCTACATTTGACACAATTTCCTTTGAGTGGTGTATGTACTACCATTATTCTACTCTTTGTGTAATATACATCCCTTTACGAGTATTTACATCAATGATTTATTGTCCTTCTTTCATGGGGTGTATGTTTTGAAAGATACCCAAGTCGGTAAGGGAACCTTTCACCCTCCTCTTTTTTAAAAAAAGACTTCTTTTGTTGGGTATTTTAATTTACATATTGTTATGTTGGGACATGTTCTCATATATCCTTATTGATGTAAATTTATATGTCCAAGTGATGAGATACCCTTTTTTTATCTCTGATCAACTCATTTTGATGTGACGCTGTTAGGCTGTCAAGGGAACTTCTTAACCCAATTTCGATTTCTTTGGGTTCTATATGTTGTTATTGAATATGTAATCATTTGAATATGTTTGAATGACCATTGATTATTTTATACTTAATATCCACTTATATTTGGTGTATTCATTTGTCACACATAATTATGTAATTGATTTATCCTTAAACCAAGGATATCGTCTTTGAAAGGGACTTCGTCTCAATCTCCTTTCATTGGGGCATATTTCGTTTTATACACAACATTATTTTATACGGTGTATAAACTCCTTTGACTTTTATTTTTATACAAAAGGAATTTTTTCTACGAAGGGTTTTACAAAACGACAAAAAGGAATGTTTCTTTTAACGTACGCGGTGACAACGACCTTTTCTGCCGCCACGAGTATTATTTGGTCTTTGGATTTCTCAACAAGACGTAATGTTTTTAGAATAAAATAAACACCACATACTCTTTTATGTATTTTGGTATTGAAAATGGTTTTGAAAAAGGATTCTATTATGTCAATATATTTATGATATATTGTGATTGAAATGTGGAAATGTTATCATTCCTTTATATTGGTTTTATGTTTTATGATTTTATACTGGTACTTGGACATTTTAACGGGTGGTTACGTTATAAACCATATGACGGGTGGTGCTGTGAATACCAGGATGGGTGGTTACGTTATAACCTCCAATGCATTGGGTATGGAAGTCGGCCGTATGACTATTCCATTAAGTATGTATGGAAATTGGCTGTATGGATATTCCATTAAGTGATATGTGTAGGAGTCGACCGTATGGTTATTCCACTTAAGTATGTTTATGTCCCAAGTTACCTTTATACATGTTATGTGTTCTTTATATGGGATTTATGGTAATACTTTGGTTACAAAAAGGTAAGTAATGATATTTTATTCAGTGAAGAGTTTTTACTACTTCATAAAGGTGAAAAGTATTACCTTGATAAAGTATACATGGTTTACTTTTTGTTTTGATAAACTAACAGTTTTTATTCTTTGTGTATCCCTTACTGAGTTTTTATGCTCATCCCAAGTTTTTGAAATGTTTTTCACAGGACTTAACATGGAATAGTGTCAAGGATGGGATCAAGGGAAAGCCATGCTACCTAAAACATGAAACTAGACATGTTTCTTTTTAAGAATTTTCATTTTATGGAAATTTAGTAGAAGAGACTACTTTGTAATCTTTTGAGATGTAATAGTTATGTCCTAATTCTCTAAAACTCTAAACCTAAAAAGATCCTCAATGTGAATTATTTATTTAATTCAATTTTATGTAAGGTTTAAGGCTGGGGACTTATAGGGAATGTTTGGGTGCAAGGACCCGAGGACACTAAATCCATCATCCCCCCTTTCACGAAGTGAATCTGTAGTAGCTAGCAAAAATTACATCCCTTATAGTGGTATTCCAGGATCCTCAGCCTCCATGTTGCTGCCACCCACTAGGGAAACACTGCATGGGGGTATTTTCATATCTAATATTTTATGGTGCTCGAATCCTTGACCCATAGATTTAGGTTGCTTGTTAGCATCCTCCGAGCCCCGACCTTGCGGCTCAACATGATTGTATTGACCTTCAGTAGAAATCTCAATGTTTGGAAACTCCTTCGTAGGACTTGAACTCATCCCAGATAAAATTCTCACACACTCACCTCTGTTTTCATTACAGCCACCTTTCCTAGTCTCTTGAATTTCCCTTACATGGACATCCTTCACATCCTCTTTGCAACCTAATGGTTTAGTCGTGTCTTGATGCATCACCACACATTTAATTCCAGCACCCATTATATCTGCACTACCCCTGGAATCCAATGCTCCTGGATTTCACACCCCCAGATCGTGTTTCAGTCTTTCATACACCGTAGAAACTTTCAGGTCCTCAGATTTCTCCACTTACTCCTTCATGATTCCATGTTCTGCATTACTTGGACTAGACTCATCCAGCTCCCAATCGGCGAGCCTCTGATGCCTCTACTAAGAACAAGGCACCACACCAGCCTGCACACCCTCAACGGCCTATATAATCGACATCATACATCAACACTTTTCTGGGTGATGTCCAATTTTGATGCACCAGTAGCAGAAATCATTCCAGGACTCAAAAACTACTAATTGTTTATACCTGAACTCCTCACCCATAGAAATTAACATTGAATGAACCAGTGGGCTGTAGATATCCACTTTAACACAAATCTTTGGAGAAATCGGGTGACACACTGCCCTTGTCCTGCTATCAGAGAAAATATATCCACTGACAATATTTCCAGGCATTCGGATAATCGATGGATTATAAAACGGAAGTAGTAGTTCAGGAAAATAACCATTAAATTAAATGTCGAAATGTTTTTTAAAAATAAGATAATATTTTTGATATAATTTTAACATTTAAATTAATAAAAATATCACAAAATTGTATTCATTTAAAATAATTTTGGAAGATAGTTTATTATTATTCATTTAATGTAAACATCATTATGTTAGAATAATATAATCATACTATTTATGGGAAAATAGAATATTAATTTCCAACATTAATAAAAATCAAAAAATGAAATGTTGGGAAAATCACTTTTTAAAAATATTAATATAGAACCATTGAATAGAAATTAAATTGTAATAAAAATGGAAATTTTAATAGTTTAATTTACTGGTTATTTTTTATGGATGTTAGTTCCTTTTTCCAAGACCATATTACAATTGTATAAAAATAATGGAGGTCATATGATTCTAAAAATGTATCATATTACAATCTGTATCATGAAGAGGAAGTAAATCAATTGGGAGACCAACTATCTAAGAAACACATTGATTTCTTCCATTATTGGGAATTCCATATCCAACCATTGTATCATAAAAAAAATATTTGTGATGATGTAGTTGATGTTGAGAAGTGAGCAGTGGAAATCCATCTAACAGGTAGTAATCAGCCACGTAAGATGACTCACCCCATTTAAAATTTCCTTCACAATGATATTCATATTACATAAAATACAGTTATCGGCCCAAATATAATGTTTTTTGAATGAAATAAGATTAATCAAAAACATAATTTTTTCCTCCATATAATTGTTTATTCCAAAATATCAAAAAATTCATATGAGGATCTGAAAAATATGATTTTTGAAGATAGCACACAACCCACGGGACCTGAATTGTCTTTGGAGGATCTATCCAAATTTACATTAATCCAACCAGAAAATGATGCTATCTAAAACACATAAAAAGTGTATCGAGGTTGAAAAAACTTACATCAATCTAAAAAAAACTGCAGAATCCCAAGGTCATGTAATGTGTTGCTACAATGGCCCTTTTGCAATGACGAAGCTTCATGTTTGGAAACAAGGATGCATCTATCCTGCATTAAGAAAAAATGATAAATTATTATGAAGAATAAAATTCCTATCATACTATAAATAATCTTATAAGATATGACATTAGGGGTATATTGATCTGGATGGCTCAATTTTGTGTAAATAAAATAGTGAAATAATGTCTATTTAATAGGTGGGGGGACGCACATTGAATTTCAATAAATATTAAAATATAATTGATTCATCCTCAACAAAAAATATTCCAAATTAATATATATATATTCAAATAAATATAGAATAAAGAAGAAATAACCTAATATAATGAAATTTATATTGGTTTTGGTGTAATTTCAAATCGTATTTTTAGTTTAACCCCATTAATAACAAATTTGGACCTTAACATCGATAACCAATTTTATGATATTAAAAAGTTTTAGTTTTACATATATGATATAAATTTATTCATAAATGGATAATGAAATACAATATTTGACCTTTTATAAGCATAAAAACGCTTTTTTAATATTTACATTATTTTTCAATTATTTATAATGTTTTATTTTTCATAAAATATGATTATTTTTTGACAAAATTCTTTACCATTCACATTTATTTTATCACAATAGCTATTAAACTATAATATAAACAAGTTAAACATCCCAAAAAATTATATATTAATAAAATATTATAAAATATAATGATTAGTATAAATTTTATTAGTTTTAATAATATAAAATTAATTTATATTATTTTTATATTAATTCAACAAATATATTGTCGACTTTATGTAATAATTTCAAGTAACTATTGAATCAATAAAAATTCTAAATAAATTAAAATTAATTTTTTTTTCTAATTTCATAAAAATATTTATATCCAACCATACCCACTTTTTATCGTTATGATAGATATTTATACACATCAATGTTAATAGTGTGACATTTTAGAATCTTGATTACATATAATAATATCTATTTATTTCAAAGGTAAAATTTATGGAAAACTACAAATATTAAAAATTATCATGTATATGGTGTAATAAATTCCATAAAATTAGATAAAGACTGGTTTTTTAATGATTTTGAGACCATATATATCAGTTTTAACCAAGTTGTATCTACATTACCATTGTCGAGATGATAAATATTTATCCACATAACTATTCATAATAGCAAAAAATAGAAGGATTATATTTATAAAATATAAACAACCGATTTTAAAATAAGGTATAAAATTTTCAAGATTCAATCTTGAGGGGATGATGAAATATTTTCTTATAAAAATACATAAAACACAACAAAAAATAGTTTTATAAAAAAATAATTTTCAATAATATATATTAATGTAAAAAATAACTTGAGTATTTCTAATTAAAAGAGTTTTAATTATATTATTAAGAATTAAATAGATCATATATCAAATTAGTAAAAAATTATCATATAATGGGTCTTTAACTATAAATTATTTAATTAAAATAAATCATCTAATTTGAAAATAATAATTTTCATGATTCATTGTAAAATCAATCATTTCATAAAAATCCTAAACTTTTTCATTTAGTGAATTATTATATTTTGATTTCCCAAATTTAAATTATATTAGAAAATAAAATTTTACTTTTTATAAAACCTAATTATAATTTACATTCAAAAAATGAAATAAAAACCCTCTTTAAATAAAATTCCAAGTATAATAATAAAATAACTATACTAAATAATTATTGATTATTTCCTGTAAATTAATCTATAATTTATATTTAACCCAACCAATATAAAAGAACTATTATAGTGGATACAATTACTCATAGTCACTAATTAATTGGATATGTTATAATTTTCAAAGGTAAATAATATTATTTTTATAATATATCTCAATTCTCTTACAACATGGTGTTGTATGTTATAAATATTGTTGAGATCATTATGAATTTAAACTAAATTTTTTGCATGTTAAAAAAATTGAAATAATATTCTTCTATGAATGTGTCATAGTTGGTATTAATGCTTATTTAATAGTAACTATGAGGATAATAATTTAGTTGAACATATCTAGAATGATGAGTTTCATAACTCCCAAAATGATAAAAAAATATTTGGAATTTTATGTTTTGGATCAATATTTATAAATATTAGATATAATTTAGTGTGTGAAAGAAATTTTTTATGCAACCTATGGGATAAAAATGAAATCACATCAAGAACAAAAATAAATATACATGTTTCCCTACTAAGATTTTCAAAATTTATTGTGTTGAAGATGAATAATTTATGACTACATTGAGTGGGGTAATGAGTATATTTTTTTCCTGCATGAAAAAACCTATTACATCACATAATGATGATATGATGTTGGCCTACTTCATGAATCAATAAAATCCACCAATTAGTGGGATACTAATCCACTTAGAGAAAAAAATTATCACATCCATTGAATTGGTATTTTAGGCATTGGGATATAGTTAATATTAATAATATATTGTTACTAAGTGTTGTTTTATTGTGATTTCTTATTAATGGTGTTCATAGATTAAATCATCAATGGAGGTAAAGGATATATAACGATTTTAACAATGTCTTCAATGATTATAATTTTTGAAATGTATTTTCAATGAGGTACTAAGAGGATATAGAAAGTAAATAAATTAATATATGATAGAAATGATAAAAATTTGTTCCTGGGAATGAGGAAAACATTTTTAGATTGGATTTCTATATAATGTACGTGGTGAGAAATAAAAATATTTAGATTAATTTTTAATTGATTAGATCCATCCATTAGTTCTATGTGGAATAATCTCTTAAATGTTTTCATAATATGAATATATGCTATTATATTCCATTAATAAAAAATGAAAATATATCTCAATTAAATATTAAAATGTAATGACGAGAATATGAGGAATTTTAACAAAAAATGAAAATCAAATAAGGTGATGGATAAAATGGTTAGGTAAAAAATTAAAATATATGAAAATTGGGAATAGAATAACATATGTGCATACATAAAGAGATTATTATTCTGTTACATGTATAGAGATAGGTACCATATAGATTATATTTAATGTAGAATGAAACATGTCACAAATATTTTTTTTAATATTAAGGGGATGGGAAACTATTCAAATTAATTCCCGATGAAATAAAAGAATATTCCTTAAAATATTATGGGATGGGAATTCAAATATTATTCAATTAATATATCTTATATTGTTGTATATTAGGTTGTTTTAAATGGTACATCAACTATAAACTCATTCCTTATATGATTTTTTATCTATAGACTCTTTTATATTATTCATTGATATTGAATATTACCTTGAAAATATGTTGAAAATTTTAATAATTATGACTACTAATTTGAATCTTGTTACAAATAGAATATATTATTGTGTATTTATATTTATATAACCAATTATTTCATTTTTGTTTCAAAGTATATTATAAATAAAAACGATGTTGAAAGAATCATACATTTTAGGGATTAAACTATTTTTAGGATCAAAATATTAGTATATATTGTGTATATTAATTAGTGTTGAATGTTTTTTTATTGGTTATAATATATGATATTAATGTTAAAATTTACTTGGATTTATATTTTAGTTACTATAATTAATTTTTATTTATTATGATCTAAAATATTAGAGGAATTAAATATCATTCCATTGTGTATCATATTTTTCAATAAATGTTTTATATTGTGATATATAAAAAATAATTTTCATCATGGTTTTCATTATATATATTATGAGAATAATAAAGTACTAAAAATATATCAATACCCAATGATCATATGAAATTATGATTTTATAATAGAATTAAATGAAGAATATATATTCTGTTATCCTCATTCTCATGCATAAAACATTTCCTCAAACTCAAAAAAAGAAGTTAAATTTATCATATAGTTTGGTGAAATTTATCTCATTTATTATTAATAAACCATAATATTCATAATTATTTCCTTGTTTTATATGAATATTTATTAAATTTAATAATAATAAAAGCCTGTAGAAAATAATTGTTTCCCTTATTTCATAGAATTTATATAATCAATATTCATAATATATTATCTCTAATATATTAATAAAATTATTTTCATGTAGTTCCCATTATTAAAATACATTATAAAATAAAGTTCCTCATTATTAGGGGAATATTGAAACAGAATAATTTTTAAGATCAAATGATTTGTATGGGAAAAAAATAAGATATCATTAAATGATCAAATGCGATTATAATCAAGTGGGTGTAAAAAAAATACCATTACAATATTATGTCATACCAAATGAGTTATAGATCCTTAATCACGAATCATTGATTATATTTTTTTAATAAATAATAATTTTTCCATATTAATGTGGAATTGTAAATAATAAATCATGATCCATTAGAATATATCATAATCATAAGACATATGCTTTGGTAATACACATAAGAAATAAAAACTCGTTTCTTTATTCAAGGTATACTACTATGTATATTAAATCTAATTGTGTCCACTATCCATTAAATAATTTCCACTGTCAATGTTATATCTTAAAACTGATATATTAGATATATTCCTTTACACTATTTGTTTCACTCCCCCAAATCATTATTTACAATCTCATAATATATCATTCTTTACACAAAGTAGTGGAGGGAACATTAATTCACATCCAACCCATCACAGAATCAAATTCATTCATAATTATCCAATAAGATCATTAATCTTTAATCATATCATAATATCAAAACATATTAATGATATATGGGTTTTTTTAAACATATGATCATCACATAATGAAACAATATCTAGTGAAATGTCGATGATAATATCATAAGACAATTAATTATCCCCTCATATCATTATCAACTACTAAAAATGAAATAGGGTTCATGTTTGTTTCCTAATGTCTTCATCATTATAAGTAATTCCAAAAATTCAATTGGATCAAAGGGTAATATAACTAGTATAGTATACAATTACTTAAATTATGTTGACATTGATGGAAATAACTATTACAATAAAAGTTTAATTATTTTTTGAAAATAAGAAAATATTTTATTTTTTCTTTTAACAACATTCTTACATAAAATTTAATAAAAAGTTCATAAAATTGTTTTAAATAAAATTAATATTGGAATCAAGTCAATTAATATTCATTTATTCTAATATTTATTATGGAGGAGGAATATTTTTGTACCTTTAATGGGAAAAGATAATATTAATTTCAAACATTATTAAAAATAAAAAATGACATGTTGGGAAAATTTATCATTAAAAATGTTAATATAAAACATTAAAGAGAAATTAAAGTGTCATGAAAATGAAAATATAAAAAATTTCATTTACTAGTTATTTTTCAAATAAGTTATTTCCTTATCCAAATACCAATGTAAAAATATATAAAAATAATGGAGGTTACAAGATTCTAAAATTGGATCATATTACAATATGTATCATGAAGAGGATATAAATACACTAAGAGATCAACTATCTAGATAACACATTGATTTATTACCTTAATTGAAAGGCCATATGCAACCATTATATCTTCATAAAAATATTCTTGATGATGTATTCGATTTAGATATGTGAGAGGAGGAAATCCATCTAAACGGTAGTAAGTGCCCACATAAGATGAGTCACCCCATTCAAAATTTATTTCATAATGGTAGTCAAATTACATAAAATCCAAATATAGGCCTAACTAAAATGTTTTTTGAAATAAATAACATCAATAAAACACATAATTTTTTCCTCCATAGAATATAAAATTCCAAAACTTTCGAAAACTCATATTATGATCTGAAAAATTATGATTTTTTAAGATAGGGCACAACCCACGGGATCAGAGTTGTATTAGGAGTATAAATTCACATTTACATTAATCCAAAAAGAAAAAACTTCTCTCCTACTCACATAAAATGGGTTTTGAGGTAGAAAATTTTTCCATCAATATAAAGACAATGCAAAATACTAAGGTCAGGTACACTGTTTCTACAATGGCCATTTTGCAACCATGAAACTTTAAGTATGGAAATAAGGATGCATCTGGCCTCCATTAAAAATTTTTATTTATATTGTGTAATTAATTCCATAAAATTGGATAAAGACATGTTTTTTTGATGATTTTGAGACCTTACATAATATTTTAAATAGTGTTTTATCTATTTTACCATTATAGAGATGATAAAAATTTATCCACACAACTATTCACAATGATAAAAAATAAAAGGGTTATATTTATAAAATATAAACAACCAATTTCAAAATATGGTATATAATTTCGAAGATTCAATCTTGAGAGGAAGTTGAAAAGAATTCTAATAAAAATACATAAAACACAACAGAAAATAATTTTTTGAAAAAATTCTTTTTAAATAATAAATATTAATGTATAAAAATATCATGAATATTTCTAATTAAAAATGTTTTAATTATATTATTATGAACTAAATTAATGATATATAACATTAATAAAAAATTTATCATATAATGGGTCTTTAACATTAAATTTTTTAATTAAAATAAAAAATATTATTTGAAAATAAGATTTTTCGCGATTCATTGAAAATTCAATCATTTTAGAACAATCTCAATAAAATTATTAAGTGAATTATGATATACTGATTTCCCAAATATAATTATTTTAGAAAATAAAATTTATTATGTATTTAAAATTTAATTATAGTTAACATGAACAAAAATAAATAAAAAACCATTTTTTAAATAATATTCCAATTAGAATAATAAAATAACTATACTAACAATTCTGTTCGTATTTCCTATAAATTAATCGATAATTTTTTATTTAACCTAAACAATATAATATATCTCTTATATTTGTTACAATTATTCATACTAACCAATTAATTGTATATGTTATAATGATCAAAGATAAATAGTGTTATTTTTATAATATATCTAAAATCTCTTAAAACATGGTGTTTAATGTTAAGAATGTTGTTGAGGTCATTATGATTTAAAAAAATATTTTCCATTATAAAAAAATTGAAAGATTATTCTTCTCCCAACGTGTCACAGTTGGTATTAATGCATATTAGTATTAACCATGAGGAGAATATTTTAGATGAAAACAACTAGAAATAGTATTGACATAACTCCCATAATGATAAAAATATTATTAGGAATTTTATGTTTGGGAAAAAAATTTATAAATATTAGATCTAATTTATTCTGCGGAAGATATTTTTTATGCAGCCAATGTGATGAAAATGAAATCATTTCAAGAACCAAAATAAATATTTATGTTTACCAACTAAGATACTCACAATGTAATGTGTTGAAAATGAATAGTTTTTACTACATTAATTGAGTTTATGATTAAATTTTTTTCCAACATGAAAAAACTTATTAAATAACATAATGATAAAATGATGTTTGACTACTTCATGTAGCAAGAAAATCCACCAATTAGTGGGATAAAAATCCTCTTATAGTTAAAAAATTTATCACATCCATTCAAATGTTATTTTAGGCATTTAGATATAATAAATAGTAAAAATATGTTATTACTATGTATTAATTGATGGGGATTGATTTTTAATGGTGTTTATTGATTAAATATTCAATGGAGGTATAGGATAAATATATATTTTAACAATTTCTTCAAATATGATATTTTTTTAAATGTATTTTCAATGAAGGAATGAGAGGTTGTGGACAAAAAATTCGTTTATTTATGATAGAAATGTTAAAAAACATTTGTTGGGAATAAGAAAATCATTTTTAGATTGTAGTTATATACAATTTACTTGGTTGTTAATAAAAATATTTAGATTTATTGTTTCATTGATTTGATCCATCCATTCATTCTAAGTGGAATCACCTCTTAAATTTTTCTATCAGATGAATAGATGATATTATATTCCATTATTATAAAATAAAAATATGCCTCTATTGTATATTAAAATGTAATCACATGAATATGAGGAACACAAACAAAAAATGAAAATTAAATGTGATGAATGATAAAATGGTTAGGTAAAAATTAATTATATGAATATTGGGGAATGAAGAACCTATGTGAATACATAAATAGATTATGTGTCTCTCACATGTATAGAGATATGTACCATCTAAATTTTATTTTATTTAGAATGAAACATTTCACAGGTGTTTCTTTTCTCAATAGTAAGTGGATGGGAACTATTCAAATAAATTCCCTATGAATTAATAGAATATCACTTAGAAGATCATGGAGTGAAATTCAAAGATAATTGAATTAATATAGCATTCATTGATGTGTAATATTTTGTCTTAAATGGTGTATCAATAATAAGCTCATTCCTTAAATAATTTTGGATCTACAGACTCTTTTATATTATTAATTGATATTGTATATTTCCATGGAAATATATGGAAAATGTTAATAATTATGACTACTCATGTAGATCTTTTTACAAATAGAATAAATTTTCTTGTATTTATTTATATATAGAAAATGATTTTATATTTGTTTCCAATTATATTATATCTAAATGTGACGTTGAAATAATCTTACATTTTATGGATTAAAAAACATGGAGGATAAAAATATTTTTATATATTGTATATATTAATTTGTACTTAATGTTTTGTATAGTTCAGAGTATATGATTTTAAGGGTAGAATTTACCTAGATTTATATTTTACATACAGTAACTAATTTTTTATGGGCCTAAATATTGGAGGAATAAAATATCATTCCATTATGTATCATACAGTGTATTAAATGTTCTATATTATGATATAAAAAATGAATTTTCATCATGGTTTTCCTTAGTAATATTATGGTAAGAATAAAATACTTAAAAAATCAAATCACAATAAAATTTTGAAATTATGATTTTATAATGGAATTAATTGATGAATATATATATTTAATTATCCTCTTTCTGATTGGTAAAATAATTCCTCAAACTCGAAAAAAAAAGATGATAAATTTATCATATCATTTTTTGAAATATATCTCATTTTTTGTGAATAAACCAAACAATACATAAGAATTTCCTTATTTTAAATAAATATTTAATAAATTTAGAAATAATACATTCCTGTGGACAATAATTGTTTTCCATAATTTCATACAAAATATATTATAAATATACATAATAAATTATCTTCAATATCTTAATGAAATTATTTACTTGTAATTCCCTTTATTGAAACATATTAGGAAATAAATTTACTCATTACAAGGGGAACATTGAAACACAATAAATTTTAAGATCAAATGATTGGTATGGGAAAAATAGAATATATCATTCAATGATAAAATGTGATTATAATCAAAAGGGTATATGAAAAAATACCATTGAAAAATAATGACATTCCAAATCAGTTATGGATCCTTAATCATGCATCATTGATTATGTTTTTATCATAAAAAATAATTTTTCCATAAGTGTGGGGAATTACCAATAATAAATCAAGATTCATTAGAATATATTATAATCATAAGATTTATGCTTCTGTAATAAAAATAAGCAAAAAATTTCATTTCCTTATTTAAGTCCTACTACTCTGTATGTTAAATATAATTGTATCAACTCTCCATCCAATAATATCTATAGTCTAGATGCAATCTTAAGACTAATATATTAGATAAATTATTTTACACTATTGGTTTCACTCCCCTCCAATCATTCTTTATCATCTCATAATATATAATTCATTACACAATTTGGCAGAGGGAACACTAATTTTGAGCCAACCCATCACAGAA
The DNA here is from genome assembly GCA_963277665.1 of Viscum album. NCBI lineage: Eukaryota > Viridiplantae > Streptophyta > Magnoliopsida > Santalales > Viscaceae > Viscum > Viscum album. Next base: position 1,485,982,773 of record OY728148.1, read on the forward strand.
TCAAAAACATTAATAATTGTCCCATCTTATTGTTTTTCATTAATCATATCATAATATAAACATAAATTAATGAAAATGGGGGTTTTAAATATATCATTATCACATAATAAAACAATATCTAGTGAATGTTAGTTCATAGTTTCATAAGAGAATTCATTATCCTGTTATATCCTTTTTAACCACTTGAAATGAAATAGGGTTCAGGTAATTTTTCAGTGATCATCATTATTATAAGTAATTTTGAAAATTCAATTGGATCATATGGTAATATCATTGGTTAAGTATAAAATTACATAAATGATGTTGAAATTGATGGAAATAACCATTAAAAAAAGTTGTATTATATTTTTAAAATAAAATAAAATTTCTTTTTTTTAATAACATTCTAAAATAAAAATTAATAAAAAGTACACAAAATTGGTTTCATTGAAAATAATTTTTGAATATAGTTAATTAATATTAATTTAAACTAATAGTCAGGATGGGGGAAGAATATATTCTTTACATTTATAGAAAAATTGAATATTAATTTCAATCATTAATAAAAATAAAAAAAATGACATGTTGGGAAATTCTCTCATTAAAAATATTAATATAAAACCATTGAATAGAAATTGAATAGTAATGAAAATGGAAATTTTTAAAATTTCATTTACAGGATATTTATTAAGGATGTTATTTCCTCCTCCCAAGATAAAGGATCAAATATATGAAAAGAATAGATGTTACATGATTCAAAAAATGGATCATATTACAATCTGTATCGTGAAGAGGAAGTAAATACATTGGGAGATCAACTATCTAGGTAACAAATTGATTTATTCCCTTATTGGGAAGACCATATTGAACTATTATATCATCACAAAAAATATGTGTGATGATGTAATTGATTTTGATATGTGAGTGGAGGAACTCCATCCAACAGGTAGTAAGCTACCACAAAGGATGAGTCACCCCATTCAATGTTTGACTGACAATGCCTGTAAAATTACATAAAATACAGATACTTGTCTAAATATAATGTTTTGTGAAAGAAATTGAAGGAATAAAACACATCTCTTTGTCCTTCATAGAATAGTCAATTCCACAACATCTAGAAAATCATATGAGGATATGATAAATATTTTTCCAGATGATAGCACACAACCCATCGGACCCAAATTTTATTTTGAGGATCTATCCACATTTACATTAATCCAACCAGAAAACGATGCTCTCCAAAACACATAAAAAGTGTGTCGTGGTTCAAAAATTGCCCATCAATCTGAAGACACTGTAGAATTCCATGGTTATGTACAGTGTTGCTATAGTGGCCTTTTGAAATAATGAAGCCTCAGGTATGGCAATAAGGATGAATCCGACCTGTATTAAGGTTTAATGAGAAATTATTTTGAAGAATAACATTTCTATCAAACTATAGGACTTTATGAAATTCCGAAACATTACCAAGGAAATGGTTCTTAATTTACTGAGAGAATTTCATATCAAAACATCACTTTTTTGATAGTTTACTGAGTCAAGAATCAACAATCTATAAAAAAAGTAAAAAATATTGTTCAAAATAGTAGAATAAGTATAGCAGGAAAATAAGATATGGTTTTTATCTTATCTATGTTTATTAAAAATGAAACATTTTGAGAATAATTGATTTCCAAAATAATTAAGGCACATATCTGTTGGATCTTTATGATTACAATTATGACAAATAAGAGTGAATATGGATCGTTTTATCCATGGTTTGTCAGAAAAATCATCCATCCAAAAGCATTTTCATTCCTATGAAAGTAATTTTTATAAAAAAATTAGAGGTATGCATACCATTGTGGGAATGATCCTAAATTAAAAACAAATATATTTTAGAAATGGGGTAGTTGTAAATTACATGTGATAAAATATCAGAGAGATGATCATATTGAGAATTAAATATAACTATAATTGAATAATTTTTTCAATTAGTAATTTTATTAAAATGAATCACAGATGTTAATGGAGATCCTGTCTTGGTATCCTACGAGAAATTCATTGAGGAAACTCAAGAAACCGTCCATATAGAGTTGGTCATAATCCGGAAGTATGAGTATTTATTCGATGGCCCGATAGAAGTGTAGAGAAAAATATATTTTCTATTCTTTTGATTATCAAAAAAAATTTTAGAAAATAAGCAGAGTCAGATTTATTGTAAAAAATATTCTAAATGAGTTTTCCTTGAATTACATCATTAAAAAACACAATATTTTTTATTCCAATACCTTCTTTTTTGATATGTTTTTAAAAATTCAACCAATGTACTTTTACATGTTTCCTTCTAAGAGAGTAACATGGCATGAGAATTTATTTCTGAAGTATAAATTATTTTCATAAGACTATCATACCATTTTTAGCCCATAAAATAATATTCAATTTTAGAAAAAATTACAGATTTGTAAAGAAAGATAATGCCTTATATATAAAGAGATTTACCTTTCCATGATGAGAGATGATTATGAACTTGGTCAAGTATTATGGAAACGTGAAGAGATTTGGTTCTGCCCCAAAAATTGAGAACACAAATATATGTAAAAGAAAAAACCTTATTTAATGCCTAATTTTCTAGTGATATTAAATTTTCTATTTAGAGGATTTTTCTCCCAAATGAAATAAGAAATTCTGTAAAACTAATTCCTTGACCCGAATCATCTTTATAATGTGAGAGAGAAATGTTGAGTTTTTGATATATTATTTTTATCACAATGTAGGAAAAGGATGATGTCATATTTGTATAATAGTTGTGTGGGAGCAATCACATTCCTAGAGTCATTTATGGGATTAAGATTGTTCAAATCCACAAGATGTGTGAGAATGTGTCTAAGATATTCTTTTGTGATTGAAAAAATAATGAAATATTTGGGTTCACCTTGTCTAAAAAATATGGTCCTTTTGAAATGGCACCCAAGGAGAACCATTGACTAGAATGGAAATAGATTCTTAGTTGAATAGGGTTTTGATTGTAGAGATAAAGGAGTCATTAAAAAAAGATATTTAACAAACATGAAAATAAAACACTAGTAAATAGTACCAATAGATATTATGATGTCTAATTTAATTTAAATATTACCTCCTATTTTATTTTTGTATATGGTGTTGATGCACTTAGAGGCTAGAAAAATGCAGTCATGCATTGATCTACCCTTGAAAAACCGAAATTGGTTCCATGAGACTATTATGTTCAAAATAGTTTAAATTTTATTAGCAATGTGTTTAGTAATGATTTTATAAAGGGTGTTAATGAGAGAAATGGTCCTAAATAGTTGAATCTCAAAAGCATTTTCCACTTTGGGGTTCAGTTAGATAAATTGAAAATTTAGACCATAGGGTAGATCAACATTGGAAATGAATGATTTGACATGTTTACAAACATCATATTGGATGAAACCTCAATAATTCGGATAGAAACCATTATTAAAACTATCAGGAATAAGAGCCCTATCAGGAATAAAACTAAAGATAGTGTCTATAAACTAATGGTTTATAAGAATACATAAAAGAAAGGTGTTCTCATCCCCTATGAACACCACAATAACAAACTCAGGTTATAGGTATTTATTGGTGGAAGGGCCACTGAAAATGGTTTTGAATTAAGAGACAATATGATTAAAAATTTAATCCTCTTTGTCTAAAAGGTTATGCCCATATATAAAACCATTTAATGGTCTGTAAGCATTAATGACTCTTTTCATTTTTTATAGAACATAGTATTAATTTCACCATCTGATATCCATTTTACATTGAAAGCTTGTTTCAAAATTTTATTATTAAAGTTGAGCAAGGAGTTGAGATTTACAGAATTTTTGATTTCATGATTTAGATCAATGGTGAAATCAGATCTAGTAATATTGATCTGAAGTTAGTTATGTTCATCCTCATCTTGGAGAGTTTTGTTGTCAATTTATTTGTATTTAGAACAACACTAACCTTTAAATTCTTCTTTGGGTATTTTAGCTTAATAGAATAAGAAAATTTATCATTATTGTGCGTTATATAAGTGTAATTGTTTTTTGATACCAGTAAATTCAGTGTTAGATAACCACACCTTCATAAATGTGATTGGTAGGGGAGGATTCATATTTTTGGTGGAGATATTGAAAATTAGAATATGATGATTATAGTTATGTTTGTGAATGGTGGTGCTAGAGATGGTGTCACATATATATAAAGCAAGGTTATTGGTGAAGGCTCTGTCTAACAACTGGAGAACACCCTGTTGTAGTGCCTTCTATCACATGTATATCTCGCAGTGGTAAGATTAATTTCATTAAGGATTTTGTCCTTAATATAATTCATAAATTCAATAATGAAAATAGAAGCATTATATGGGATAACATTCACTAGAGGAAATAATGTCATTAATGTCCCCAATAAAAAACCCAATGTCTTTGGATACTAGTACTTAAATTGTTCAGGTCATTCCAATGAGGCCTTCTATCCTATAATCTATTCTTTTCATAAACAAAATAACAATATATAAGAGTTACATCAATATTTTAAATCACATTTAAATGATATCTCTTAAATATTAAGAACATTAACATTCTGAAAGGAGGAGTGTGAGAAGATCCAATGGGATTCAACATAGGAGTTGTTTTTTTCCATCACTCATAAAAGAATAATTGTACTATCTAAAGTGGGAGAACATATATTAATAATTAATTTCGAGCATAACAATACAAAAATTCATTGGATGATGATTTTTAGTCATTATTTTAAACAATAATCATGAGAGAGTTAGAAACACACTATAAATTCCAAAAAAGAATATTTATATCGATCTGGATTTGAAGATAGAACTCCATTTTTTCTTATTCCCTAATCCATTTATTTAAATAATACCTTCTAATGTTATTTATTGTATTTGGGCTTTTATCATTCCCCTTCTTACTTTATGATGTAGCATAAGAACTATTTGAGGTACCTACAATAGAATTTTCCATAGAAGGATCCAAAATAATATATTTTAGATCTGAAGACACGAGACTATTATTTATTTTAATAGTATGTTATACATTCTGGAAAGAATTCGGATTCTTATAAGTTCAATAAAGAACATTATTGGAAATAATTTGAAAACCCATTGTACAAGGATTGTCAAATAAAGGAGGGACATGTGTACCGAATTCCTTCATTGTATTAACGTGAAGAAGGTGGTATTGAAAAAAATATTAATAATTAGATTAGAAGATAATTTATTGGTATTAAAGGATAATATCTATAGAGATTCTGTCAAATTAAATTTAGAATATTTAACGCAGAAATGAATTGATATTATGACATAAACTCGTACATCATGTTCCATATTACATTGAATGTATTATATTCTAATATATAACAAAAATGTACATATAATATAAGTATATATACTAGATACATATTCACACATAAATAATAGTAATCATCACTTTATAATTTACAATTATCATTTTATTAATAATGTTTCATTTAAAATGAACATTGCGATGAAAACATTACAATTTTATAAGAATGATTCAGTTCGATGGATTCAAAATTTTACCATTTTTTAACTTTTTTCTACATCTAAAAAATAATATAGCACCACATAATTAATTAGAAGGATTGGTGTTAAATCAGTAATGGACACTAATTTTGGTATGTAGTTACTGGGTATAGAAGTAGAACAATAGTGGCACTATGATAGAACTCTAAAAGGTGATACTGATTCCCCAAATATTATTTTATGTCATGTTATTTATAATTTGTTCTATCATACCACCTAAACTCCAAGATTATTTGGAACACAATACCTCTTAGTTAAGATGTTTCATAGGTTCAATATAGAGTGTGAAACCAGGAAAATAGATAAGATAACCAGTAGTTACTTGGCAACAAGATATGGTAATGTTTTTAAAATGGTGACATAAAGACTAAGCCATATTTCTATGCATATTTTCACAATTGATATTCTATATAATATAAATTATATGAGGTCTTCTAGGAAAATATTATGTGGTGTTACACAGGGGTATTTTAATGTAGTGGGGTAAAATTAAGATGTATATGTTTTGTGCCTTTAAGCCTATATGGAATATATGTGTTCCACCTCAAAAAACCAAAAAAGGATTTTTTTTTAGAAAATGAAAATATGTAATTAGACATTTAATACAAATTTATAACTATTCATATAAATAGATGATGAAAACCTAATTACCGAAATTTCATGAGACAATAGTTCATACATACAAACGATTAATACTTAAACATTCTAACGAATATATCAAAAGAACAAAAATAATAATATACCAATATAGAATCAATATTATATATTAAATATCCTTTAAAATCCTTAAATATTTTCTTATTATCATTGATTTATTTTTTAGAAGAAAATAAAATCATAATGATTTGTGGAGGTGATTGTCAATATATTCATATAAGTGACGTTATAAATTTTCTATGAATTGGTATCTAATGGTAGATAAGATCATGTAATACCAAAAGAAAAATAATTTCATAAATATCACATATAAATATAAAACCCATATTCATAACATTCCATAATTTATGGTGACAGAAAATGACTCATATCACTATGTGGAGGAAGTTTTCAAAAATTATGCATCAATGATACTTTCATTTACCATTTGATGTAATGAAGGAATAGAGTGATTACACCATATTAATAATTAAATATCAGTAAATTTATGATAATATAATAATTATTTTAATAATGATTATTTTTATTCATAATGTATATGAATGAATAATCATTAAAAGATTCAGTTCTGAATATTCCAACTATTTGAGAAACCTCATTAGGTTTACAACTTATAGATTTAATGGAAAAGTCCTATAGTAATAAAATAAGCTCAACAATAGAGTCAAATAATCAATAAATTTTTATTTTTATTTATTTCCAGTAAAATATGGAATAAATAATTTTATTATTTGAGGATAGGTGGTTACATTTTATAGGTGAGGGGATGAACAAACACAGAATCTCCTAAAACATTTACAAAATATATATTAAATTTCATATAAAAGTGTCACATAACAGATTTTAAATCGAATTTATTTAATTATAATTATAAATAAATTCAAAATATTTTATTTATATATGCTTTTATAGAATTTTTAACATTATTGAATTGTTTATTCTCCTATAAATCTCATTTTAATCCATATTTTTGATTATTTTTTACTAATTTTAATATACATTGTGGCCAAACAAGAATGTGTTCACTGCTAAATTTGGATATATAGATTCAAAATATGTAATCCATTTTATAAAAATAAATTTTTATAAGTTTAATGAAATAAATTTAATATAATTTCAAAAAACACAATGAGATTCATTTCGTGAAAAAAATTTGAAGGATAAAAAAGGATTTTCAGTTTTTTTTACACTCGACAAAAACAATAAGATCAATGATAACGAAATTTGATAAATATAGAATCTATAAATTTCATTAACTCCATTCATAAAAAATTTTAATTTAATTTATTAAAATATAATCACATTTTTAGTATAATAATGTTTTTTAATAAAAACAACATTACTTGTTTAGCTTCAAATTCCATTATTTCCCTTTCTATCCAATTATAAACCATTTGACTAAATTTATTCAAGTGTAAATAATATTTTAATATTTTTATTATTATGAATAAATTTATATATAAATTAAAATATCCTCCAAATAAATCATACCTGATATGAAAATTCTAATTAATAAAATAGTTGAAGACTTATCATTAGGATCATTATTATTTTCTATGCGAATCATTAATGATCATCATTAATTATAATTTATTTTATGATTGTAAAATATTTTTCATATTATTTTCTATAAAATGTATTCACATAATTTAGTTATTTCTTGTATGGTATGTAATTAATCAAATTAAATTTATGAAGTGAAAATGTTATCATAAAATCTAAAGGTTAACATTATGACCCTTTTAATACAAAATTTCCTTTGAAATTCCCTTACACCAATATAAAAAATAGATGATTATTATACAAAATCACATCCTTATATTCCATTGTAGCTACATGAAATATATTATTTCTCCATAAAAAAGTATCTATGTGAGTGGATTTTTTCCACATAACATTCTATCTTAGATAAATATTCTCTATAAGATGTTCCATGTAAGGGAATTATTGCTCTAATGGAATAAATTCCAGGTTTATTAAATTTAGATGAATTGGTATTCACATAATCAAGAGTGATATATGAACACATCATGAATGGGATAGATATCTAGTGGATTATCCAAGTGATAAAAAACTATTCATGTCTAATAAGAATTTAATAAGTGGATGTGTATCTAGGAATCATATTCCCCTTCCACAAAAAATTCATTACCTTCATCGATGGAGATATTTATATGAACAAAATATTACCTATATTGAAAAAAATATATCATTTGTGTTTACTTGTATAAATTTTATCCAACTATGCACCACCTTGATGTGTTGTGAAATAGAAAAAAATTTCACTTACATTTCCTTTTCTAGCTAATGTCCCAATAAATTTTCTTCTGAAACATCATCAATGAACATTAGAGTTATAGAATTCCATCTATATTGGTCTCCATATATATTCAATTAAATATTTGATAGAATTTAATTATTCTTTGTAAAATTTTCCATTGAATGGTTTTAATCCTAACCACTTTTGAAATACTTATAAAATGATCTCAACATATATTCTTGAATTTTAGTAGTACACTCAAATAGACCATCTGAATTAAGATGATATATAATTATAATGTTTTTCTATTAATTCAAATATTTCTCATTTTTTATATAAAATATTCATGTAATCCTCAGATCCTGATGAAGTAAAATATAATGTGATACTCAATTATACCTTAAAACATCGAAAATTTTTACTACATAAATATAGTCAAGTTATAATTATTTATTATTGTAATGAAATGTGAAGGCATAAAAAAGAGATCACATACTTCCAAATAACATTATAGAATTTATATGTTTTAGGGAGTCTAATACCGAAATCTTGGGTAATGTTTCCCAATTACTGTTTTAATATGTTTAATTTTTTACATACACATGGAATTTTGTCTCTCATCCTAAATTTGCTGACATACCATATACCATGATATAAAATCTTCATTATCCAATCTCATGTTCTCCCAAATTAAACACAATCATATATCTCAATTCACTTATAATTATCCATTATGTATAGCTAATTATGACATATGAGATTCATCCAATAGCCCTCACTTAACATATTCCATTTATAAAAACAAAGAAAATTCATGAAACATATAATTATATAACAATAAAGGTTTATCATATATAAATTTGTAACATATTTATTTAGTTTAACATCTTCCTTTTCTGCTTCTTCAATCCTGATATGGAAGGATGGTTGAATTGTTATCTAAACAATATACTGTATTACTCAATTACTTATTATTTTAGGGTTAAATCTCTAAAAATTCATATGTATTAGATATCGTTCAATCATCATCATGGGAAAACTATAATGGCCCCTCCATCCATGAGAATCATCCCCCACTTCACATTCATAGGCCAGTTATGTATATAGAATGAATAATATGTAATCATTTCTAACCATCATCACATTAGAATATCTAACAATTTTAGTGTGAGTATACTCATTAATATTTTTTTATATGTATATATACATTACTTTTTTTATCATAAATATAATCCCCATATTTTTAATGAAAAAATTATTCCAACCTAGTACAAATCCAGAGTTAGTTAATTTTTAATGAATTTTCCATTGTTTTGAGAAACAAGTTATAACCATGTTATTCTATGAGAGGAATCATCATAGTCACATCATTTATGAATTACTATATTTGATAAACCCTTCTCCACTCTAGGCTATTGTGAGTAATTTTGTGACGACTAACATTCACATAAACTCCTTTATATTTTAATGAGATTTGTTAGCCTGAATAGTATGAAGCCCATTCGATTCAACATTGTTATTGAATTTGATTGATTTGATAAATATCTCTCAATAATTCAGTGGTATCCAACCCACACATGAGAAATATATATATAAATAACCATGGTTAACTTGGGAAATGGTTAAATAAATTCCACCTTTATGGGATCCACTTATATAACCTCACATTGGATAATTTAACCAACAAAAAAATTATATCTACAATTCGCACTTACATAATTTGGAAGAAATATTCATCTTTTTCATGTTCATGAAAAATAAATTGCATCATATTAATGTTATTTGTTTCTCTTTGAATATATAGGAAAAACATCTGTAATTACAACTATAAACTAATCCAGGATATATTCCAAAAATATCTTCCTCGGTCCATACATATTATAGGGGAATTGTTATGTCCAATTGGAATCACAATAAATTTTCAATGACCATAAAGTGTATGGATGTAATTTCTATCAATAACTTCCTTATTTAACCACAATTGATAAAATATTGTTAAATCATGGGAATGTATTGTGATATGTTTAGTTTATTAAAAAATTCAACAATATGCGTTATAATCTTATTTTCATTGATATCATTTTTTATGTTCTCGATAATTAATTAAATGATTCATTTTCCCATCATTACTATTAATAATTAGATAATATTAACAACACGGCGAGGAAATATAGAATATAAATCCATTATCATGATTTTCCTGAAGTTTCTTCTACAATTACAGAATCTGAATAGGTTATATTCAGTGGTTTAAATTTAAAATAGTTGAAATACCAGATAAAATTTATATTAAAAACCCTATATCATTAGTTGAGCGAATAAAACGTTTTCTTAAAGAAATAAATTAATAATATCATTAAAAATAGGTATATCAACAATGATGAGTTCCTCCCCAACCATTGATTATTAATAACACTAATAAATATTTAATATGACCTATTTAATGGAAATAAATTACATTGTAATTTTTTATTCACCATATCACATAAATGCAATAAATGAATGATTCAAAATAAAAAATTTGATATCCTTAGGTAAGATGATATGACATAGGAGGTGGGAGTTCTCAATCCAAATGTGGAATTTATTGGAAATTGGATAATTTTATTATCGTAATAGTGTATTCAACTTGATAATAATATGTTATTCATGTTCATGTTTATTGTAAAAATATATTTATATGAAATCCATAAATACTACCCTAAATTAATCTATATATGTTAGTAAAACCCAATTCATTTTTCCCATGAAAATAGCAGAGGCATTGAGATGTATGAAAGGTATTAATGGGTACACATAAAGACCATACCTACATAAGAAATATGAATGTGGTATGTTAGAAGTCATACAATACACATGATTGTATAAATCCCCAAAATTAGTCTTCGAAAACTCTTCCACTCCTCCGAGGTGATCAAATATTTCATCTATTCAAAGTATTATAAATTTATTCTTAACTGTGAGTTGGCTCAGCCATCACTAATCCATGAAATGCCTATGAATACTATATTTCTTATTGGGAAAAGTACCAGGGAATACCCTGGAGAGGTGATATGATAGATTAGACCCTTAGATTCCATGTATTATAACTACTTAATTGTTTCAATAATCTCCCTATATTCCCTCATGTAAGGTGTAATGGAAACTATTTCCCCTCATGATAATAAGAAATTTGTGGATTCTACCTCTCTCAGTGGAAGTAGAACAAGAAAATACTATGTGTACATCTCTAAGATTATACTTCACCAGAGGTAAAGTGGTAGGCTTCATCACCAGATCATTTAAAAAGATATTATTGATATAGGATGGAATTCATCCTAGGCCATGATGCTCGGGTCCATGTCGAATCTCATAGACATCCCATTCTCCATTTTATTTTTTTGACCACCCTATGGTGATGGAAGAATTGACATTAAATTATAATAATATATATTGTATCGATAGGGAAACAATTACTACATAAAAATAATTACAACAAACCCTATCACTTCAAGGATAAAAATATGCCATGTAAATAGATAATCACCCATCCCAAGGGGGATGTCCTTAAAATGGAAGAATTCATAGATCAAATACCTAATAGGGTATCAAGTGTAATCACACCACCTAATTACTCCATCCCATGGACCAAAATCCATAGAATATCCAAGATATAAAATGGTGTGATTCTACTATGACAAACAAGGAAGAAACTAAGGTATAGGGCACTAAAATAGTGCATTGAACATTAGAAGGCTCGTCTCTTTTTTTCTATGGAAACAAGTTTCATTTCATGTAACTAGATGATAATAAGGCCCTGATTTAAAATCTAAATTACTTTAATCAACCCACTATTCATGTTCAACGAATCATGTATATGTTTCCCTCTTCCTTGACCAACTCCTCGATCTGAGCTACTAGTGGTTCTCTTGATACCTTCATAGAAAGTTATTATTGTCCTCAATAGAAAACATGGATTCAGTATAGATCATTCCTTGGAAGTCAATAATAAAAAGTTCATGTAGACTTCGTGAATATGAACCATCCTTCAATCGAATCTGCACTAAACCAAATATCCCACACACTCAGGTTTCATGTTATCTTGAATCCAACACAAGTGAAATATAATGAATGTATTTGTACAATTTATTTGACTACCACAACCCCCATTAGAATCCTCAAAGTAAATATTTATTCAATGTGAATATATCCTGTGATTTCTACGTGTGAAAAACCATGTCTCACACATTCAAATTATCATTAATTCTTATAAAAAATGACATACTAGTTCCATATATATGGATTTATATCCAATAATAGATTAATTGTCCTTTTTAGTGGGAATATACAAGACCATATACAAAATCATCTCTTATTTAGGAGCTCATCCCCATCTAGAGTAGGTGAGAATCAATAACGCTTAATAAAATGGTAAAAATTACCAATCACATAAATATTCCCCAACTATGTGTTCATGAATTACATATATTGGTTTTTCCTAAATGTCTATTGAATGATGTAATATTAAAACAAGATCTCATTATTCCACGCAATAATATCATGATGTTGGTCTGCCTGGGTTATGATATCCCACCAACAATTGGTAGTACCAGGTTTCATATACACTTTAACCTTGATCCTCCTTTATGGAGGAGTCTCTAGATGACCAAATATAGAATATATAGACACAATCCATCTCCCATCACTTTGACTATAATATCCTAACAATTTAGGAATTTTTCTCCCTTCATTACATGAACTCTTTTTTCCTAATTTGAGTAATTTTTGACTATGTTTTACCATGGTAAGTGTTTCTGTGAAAATTTGAGAAAAATGAAATAAATAAGGAAGTGTATTAGTGGTGAATGGTTTTCCAATACCATTATCCCTAGCCCAGTAAACCAAGAAACCATGGACAATAGGGAATTTCATAGTTGGTCCCCGGTTTATCAAACTATGATACCCCTTATGAGTATCCTACCATCCCTAAAAATTAAGATCCTAGTTTAGATGTGTGGTTAGAGGAAACCATGCACCCCTGCCGAGTAAACCATGCACAAAAATTTAATTCACCCTAAAATTAGATTTAACTATTCATGAACAACCATTTTTATTTAAATTTGACCCCATTTGACCAGAGCATATCTTTTACAATTTTATGGCCCTCTTGGGAGATTCCTTGCCTTCCTGACCCATGTTCATCATAATTTGATGATTGAATCAATGAGCTTCACCACTCAATTAATGTGCATTCTATTCAATTGGTTTAACAGTAATCACTCTTTATTTATCCATCCAAAAAAGAGTTATTATACTATTTTTATTACATCTAGATATGTGATTATAGAACAATATCTATAATTTAAGGATCCTGATTTATGAAATATTGTTATTGAGATTCTGATTCAAACCTTATTCTGTGTTGTTTCTCAGCTCAATATTGTGGATTTCCGTTCGACGATCTCTTGTCAATAAATTATGTTAGGTGGTATATAATTCAAAACATATAGTCATTCTTTTAATTACATATATGTAGTTGTATAATTACAATAATATTTTTAGAAATTATATTTCCAAATTGAATTAATTGACTTGGTTGGAGTGAATAGTAGAAATTAAATTTTGAATTAATTAATGTGAATTGTTGATATTGAAAATATCGGGATTTAATAATTAATTACTGAATTGGTTAAAGAAACATTGAAAATTTTGGATGATGAGGAAAAAATATTTTTATAATTATTTATGGAAAATTTTGTTTATTTAATATTATAAGAAAAATTTTGAATTAATTTATGAAGATTTTTATATTGTGAAATTATTGGATTGGGATAATTAATAATAGAAATATTTATTGTGATTCATTAATTATGAAATTAGGAAAATTAATGGCTGAAATAATAATAATGATATTGGATCAATGTAATGGGATTAATTAATTGGTGAATAAATTAATGGAGTTGTTGAGGCAAGTTAATTAATTATCTAATTGATGAGGTTTTCATGAATAGAAAATTGATGATTTAATTAATGGATTATTTATGATTAATAAATTACTGAATTAATTAAAGTGTAATATGTGATGCATGTTATGTATATGATTGAATAACAAAATGAGGCCTGTCATGGGATAAGATGCTCTAAAAAACCCACAAGGTATTAGGAATTGTGTTCTAGACTCAAGGAATGCATAAAACTTTTATGGGACATGTGCTAATGCATTAAATACACATGATGTGTGATACATGGACTACTGCTCTAAATAATCAAAATTCACTATTCAGGGAAGTATATACCTAAAATAGTGGCATTGGGATATGATTCTAATTAGCCATGTCTATAAATAAAATTAAAAGGTTATTGATGTCCCATTTGTTAACTGAATTGTGAATTTATAATGTGAAATAGTTTAGACTCCAACACATGATGAATAAAGTGTTGAGGATCAAGTGTCATCAGAATCCTGGGGGTCAATGTAGTTAAATAAAGAATAATTTATAATGTAATTACAATTTACATATTCATTGTACATATTTATTTATAAATCTGCATATATTATTTTTGAATGTATATTATTTTAGATTACCTTTGTGGTGGCCTACTAAGTTTTAATCACATCCTTCCAAGGAATCCTGATCGGTTCCCAAATAGATTTAATGGTTGCATTATAAGATCAAGTATATGGCCCTATGTTAGATGGCTGAGTCTAGATGGAGCTTGGATGCGGGAACCAGACATGGTTTAGGACCCACGTGGGAATCATCAGTTTCATTATGTTTAGGGTTTCATATTAGAAACATGACACAACTATTGGAATTGACATATTTTCTTCCTTAGTGTTAATATTGTATTTTTAGTTTTATTCATCATGTTACTTTGGTACTATTCATTTTATGGTTATATGTTGTTCCGTTATTGATTCTTATTCTCTTATGGTGTATTAAACTGATATAATAAGTTATAGTGTCCCCAGGATTAATATTAGTATTTGATAGCTTGTCAGAATAATCTGGTATAAAAGGAGGATTCTTAAGGTCACATAGTTGTCCATATTGGGGAACCAACTTGTGGCACTCAGGTTGGGATGTTACAAAGATGTATTAGAGCTGCATTTTAAATTTTTTTCATTTAGATTTCTATTTAAAAAAGTTATACATGATTGATGGTAGGTTAGATCTATGGTTAGGAGCTCATGTATGGGTTCTGGAAACACAAGTATAAGGTAAAACCCATTTACTAGGGTTGGGATAGTTATTATTGGGGATTACTATTATAGTTTAATGTTATATCACCTTGGGTGACAGATTAGTTGTGTGTTGTGATTATTGTTTCAGAATTTTTTGATCAATTGACTCATCACCCAGTATGGAATGAGTGTTGAATATGTATGCATCATTATATGCACTCATTATTATTATGGAACACACCATTTTAGGCACACACAGGGAAATTATTTTCTGGTCTATTTTTGATCATGAAATGTTTATCCTTGGTTAGGAAATTGTAAATGGTAAAATGATTCCTAATATGAAAAAATCGGTGTCTAAGTTCAAACAATTTATTAATGAAATGTGTTTACACTTGTTATATAGGGACGTTGTGTACTGTGGTTATGGGTAGTTATAGATCCCTGTTTTTTACAATGTGGTGAGGTTCTGGGAAAAGACTTTTTGTTCCTTATTGTGTTTCCCTCTTAGGTAAATTTCATAATTTTATGAATTCTTTCCCAAGGTGCAGGTTTGGAATTTTAGAGATATTCCCCCCAAGAAACACCTAATGATAGAAAAAAAGCAGTATATGGATGTTGATACTCCTCTGGTCATAAAATATAAGGCATTGATAGTTCCTGTTGAAGATGATATAGAGATGTTACAAGAGAACTTCAATTGATTCATTCAATTCATAGAAAAAGTCCCAGGGTGGGTTTTGAAAAGAATGACTAATATGGAGAGGGATTTCTAGTTGCAGAACTATCTAATATTTACTATAGAGGGTGGACATGAGGGAGCTACATTCTGGTTTGAGTATATCTATACAATACATGACCCCTAGAGACTCATGATGAGAAGATAGTATAATTTGTTGACAAAATGCTATGCGACCAGAAAAAGCGATGGGGGATATCTAGGATCATGATGGAAAAAATGGATTCTATTGAATAAAAGGATATTAATAATGAATTTCTAGGGAAATTTTATCCACACACACTAATATATGAGAGATTTCCCATGTTCATGATATTAGCTTAAGGAAATATTTATGTAATGGACAATTAAGGATGCTTCATTTATTTGTAATTCTTTACTCCACTTTTGAATGGACATGAAGCTACTACCTCAATGAGGCATTAGTATGGAATTAATAGAGAAATTACATCCCCGATGAATATCTTCTAGATGAATATGTTATCTGATGTGGTGAATCGAGATCTCATTATGAAGGGGATCATAAAAGAGGATTTTATTGGTTGATGTGATGTTAAATATAGATGTGATGGAGGAATGAATTCTCAGGGTTAGAAGCATCGTTATGAGAATATTATCTTGAGTAGTGGGAAGAAAAGTTGAAAATCAGGGGGATAAGTTATTTAGGATATTATCTGTGTGATTTCACAATTGTATGGTAGTCTAATGAATGTTCATAAACATTGACCCCAACCACCAGAAAAATATGGAGCATGTGGAAATATTGGTAATATATATAGGTACAATAAGAACCCTAGAAACATGGCTAGGGATCCCAGATCAAGAAATAACCATAGTTTGGAAAGGGGGTCTTCTACACAATAATCGTTTTGTAGTTGAAGTTCTAAAAGTAGAGGTGATGGAGGTAGTGGACAAGGTGCTATATCTAAATATCCCTTGTATCAGCAAATTATCATAGGTCAAGAAAGTCATGATTCATCACCTATAATCATTGGTGGAAATTTACATTCCATTCAACATACACTTGTTGAAAGAGGGGATAAAAAATCATTAGTGACATGTATAATTCAAGTAGTTGTTTAATTATGTGTTGATTAATTCGATACTAGTTCCTCTTCATTCTTTATATATTCAAAACATTTGAACAGTTTGATCTTCATGATGGATCATATGAGAATGGTGTTCATTATAGGCACACATATAGGAGTAGGATCTTGAGACATTATTTGGGAAAGGGGCGTTCCCTCGAGAGCATGAAGAATTGTTTTCTAGGAAATCTTTATATCCGTGAGATGTAAAAAAAATTATTTTATTCTGGGAATAGTCTATCCAATACCATACGGATCTATCATTGATTGTTAACGAAGAATGGTGAATTTAATTTCTACTAAATGATACCTTTACAGTCATCATGTAGAGTGGGATATCCTGGTAGACCATGAATGTCAAATTTCAATGAAACTGGGAGATCTTAAAGCCATGGTCTCAGGTCTATTGTTGGTTAGTGGGGATATGAAACAACATATCCATCCACCAATATAAAATAGGTTTCAGGATGTGATTCCTGATGACTTATCATGACATTCACTTGAGTGAGACATGGATTTTACTACTGAGGTTATCTCTAGAGAAGATATGTGTTCTATTCCACCATAATTAATGACATCGATAGATCTTCAAGAGATAACAAAAAAGATAGAGGATTTAGAGTATAGTGGATTTATCTGTCCATGTACGTCACCTTGAGGTTCCCCTATGTTGTTTCCAAATAAGGATGACGAGTGTTTATGATAATTTTTAGATTACTAGATGTTGAACCAGATGGTTGTGTAGAAATGGTATACTCATATTAATATCAATGATCAGTTTTACTAGTTGAGGGGAACATGAGTATTCTCAATGATCATCTTGAGATTAGGGTATCATCACCTGAGAATTCAAGCTTTTGATATACTGAAGACTTCTTTTAGGTGTAGGTATGGTAAATATGTGTCCATATTAATGTCAATTAGATTAACGAATGCCCATATAGTTTTTGTGGACATGGGAAAAAATGACCTATCTATACCAGGATCAATTTGTGGTAGTGTTTGGGGGTGATTTCTTGGTGTACCCAAAGACCCATTATGATCATTCCCAACAACTAAACTTTGTCAAAAGTATAATAAGAGATAATAATCATTAATCTACGATATCTATGATTCATTTTTGGATTTCTTATGTAAACAACCAGGGTCACATCATCTCGAATAAAGGTGTGTCAGTGGTCCTAGAAAATGTATTGGCATATTCATTTGAGATCATCCCAAGAATATTTTTGATATCCACTTATTTTTTGTTATAGTTTTATATTAGTGGATATTCATTCATGATGTTTCCCAAATGATATAAAATCATACGTACTTGACCACCACATTTAAAAATATTGATTGGTTAGAAGATTGTGGTTATAATTTATAGGAGTTAAATAAGCATTTGACATCGGTTCCTATATGAATCATACTAGATTCAGATGATGAATATACTGTGTATTTTGATGCTTCGAGGATGAATCACAGGTTTTTGATGATGAAAAGATATCATGTTATGTAATGTAGGTATCATTAATTGATGGAACAAGAAAATAACTACCCAACCCATGACATTGATTTGGATGTAGTGGTTTCTTCAATATACTTTTAGCACCAAAATCTTTTGGGAATATTTTTTATTGTTTATAAAAATCATAAGATCTTGTAATATATCTTTTTATAGTGATATTTGAATAAATGTTAACATATATTGGGGGGATTAGATGCGTTCTTTTTATTTTTATATGTCTTATACACCCTAGAAATGAATCATTGTGGCTGATTCATTGAGTATAAAAACATAGAATCATGCATTTCATGGGTCTAGTGATCAGTGGAAAATGATGGCCCAACTATTGGAGATGGGTGTGGTGATTCAAGGGAGTCAAAATCATATTAGTCTCATATTTGTTTTAGTAGAGTGTACACATTTGGATAGATTTGAGACAAGAATAATTATGTTATGGATCGCTTATCCATAGGGGAAAGCATTGAATGTCAGGATTCACCATTATTTTGGAAAATAGATAAGTATGAAATCATCTATGTGAATAACTAGTTTATTGTTCTTACATACATGTGAGAGAAGATGATGTGGGATTTTCCCACATCAATGTGGGTTGTATATCTAGTAGTGTTAAAGATGTATCGTGATTTACTACAATTGTTTTGGTTTTCCGGCATGGAATATGATATAGAAGGGTTTGTGACATGATTCCACAACTGTCAGTAGATGAAAGCCAAGCTTAAAAGACATGGATGATTAATACCACAATTTACTATTAAATAATAGAAATGGGGGGATCTGACCATGGATTTTTGGCGGTTCTCCCTAAGATACCTAAATAAAATTATTCTTTTTGTGTTGTTGTGGAGATACATTCGAAATTAGCACATTTCATTCCAATATGTGAGACATTATATGTGGACTATATAGGTGAACTGTATGTTCGAGAGATAGTCTGTCTACCTTGGATGATAATGAATATTCATTAATATCACAACTCACACTCTAATATTTTCTTCTAGTACGGATTAAAAAAATTATCATGGTACATTGATTTTATAGAGTACGACCATCCTCCCACAAATATATGGGAATTCCAAACATACGATAATGGAGGTTGACTATATGTTGTGAGCATGTGTCATTGACTTTGGAGGATTTTGGGGGAAGCAACTTGTTTTGGAGTAGAGTTCCTATAAAACTAGTTACCATAAAATGATACATAAGGAACCATACAAGGTACTCAATCATAGTCAAAGCAGATGAAATTTGTTCTAGATAGATCCAGGTGAGTCTTAACTCTTGTATATGAGTCTCATAGAGAACACCTCAGAATAGGTTCATCTTATTTGAAAATTTATATATATGAATTAGCATAGAAAAATGTTTTATACTGATAGATGATGATATCACGTAGAGTTTATAGAGGGATATTGTGCGTTTCTTCAAGTTTCACCTACATTGGGACACCACAACAAATTGAGATTAGGAATTTTGGTACCAAGAATCATTGGACCTTTTGTGGATGTTGAGAAAATTTAGGCAGTGGAATATCGATTGGATCTTCCTTATAAATATAGTGATATCCATGATGGTTTACATGCGTCACAACTTAGTTGGTAACAACATGACCCTTCTCATGTGTTCTAGGTGGATCATGTTGAGATTGAGAATGATACATCCTTTGAGTAGAATTATATATGTGTGTTAGAACGCAGTGAGAATGTGTTGTAGGGAATTATCATTAAGATATTTTTTATATTTTGGAAACATGTTCATGTATAGTAGGAATCATGTGAAAAGAAAGGAGATAAAATGGATTTATGGTTGGATCATTTTCACATAGAATTATATATATTTGTGGCAGTGAATCTCGAGGATGAGATGTTATAATGTGGTGATATTGTATGATCCTGAGAATTTCTAGAGTCATATCACTCTTAATTTCAAGGAATATTTTTTAATATTTGAATAAATTTAATTTGGGTTTTACCTTTGGGTGTGTTTGGGTGAATATTTAACAATAATGCCTGAAATATGGTTGTTCATTGTTAGCCAACATTTATCCCTAAACATGTACCCCAGCCCAACAAATTATAAAACCCTAGATAGATAGTATTTTCCTAGTTGGAACAATGTTATTCAAACCATGAACCATCTTATAAGTAACTATTCACCCATACGTATGATGATTGCAGTTTAGAGGCATCTTTGTGGCAAACCATGCACCCCTAAACTTCAAACCATGCACATGATGTTAATTAATCAGATAATTAGTTTTTATTATTCCTGAACCACCATTATTTTCCACAATTGACCCATATTCCAAAAAATCATATTTCTCACAATTTTGGAGCCCTATAAATAGATAATATGACTTCCCATCCTAAATTCTTTGTGATTCAATTACCGGATTGAATATCTACAACCCTCCCAGAAAGTAAAACTTATTTCATCATTTTCTTGAATATTTTCATTTCATCTTCCCCCTTAGATATGACTATTATTTTATTTTGATTAGATATTGATCATAGATTATTTATCTAGATCTATAATTTATGGTTCTAAGATTATCAAATTTGGATTTAGGGATTTATATCTACATCCCATTGTACAGAATTACACCACTTAATTTTATGGATTTACGTTGGGCGAGCACACCTCAAGGAATCAAGGTATGTGTTCTATTATTCAAATACAAAAAACATGATTTTATTTATATATATGTTTTTATATAATATAGGTTTTTTATTTATATTATATTTCATAATTGAGTTCAATAATTAACAATCAAATTAATTTGGAAAACATGAATAGTATAAATTTATTTTTGAATTAATTTATGAGAATTGTTGAGACTTCATATTTGAGGATTTATTAATTAATTGTTTAATTGAATAATAAATCATTTGAATTTTTGTATTTTGAGAAATAATTTATTCTTGAATTAATTATATCAGATTAATTTATTTTATTGTATAAATTATTTGTTTAAATAATTACATAGTATTATAGTATTGTGAGTTTGATGATTTGGGATAATTAATTTGTTAATAAATAATTTTGATTATTTATATATAGAATTAGTACAATTAATTATTGAATTAATTTTTCACGATATTTTATTAATGTAATGGGATTAATTAAATTGTAAATTAATTCTTAAATTTATTGATGATGTTTTTTCATGATTAATTAACATTTGAACTAATTAATGGATGTGTTACAATTAATAGATTGTTTATTAAACTAACATGAAATATGAAAGACATGTGATATATGTGATTGATTGAGAAAATAGGGTGTGGGACATGTACAAACACTCCAAATACCCAAGAGGCCATAGACATATCTCACTAGACTTAATGAATACATAAAAATTTTATAGGACATAGACATATGCTCGAAATACCAATGATGTGTGCGACCTAGAATGATAATCAAAATAATCACTTTGTGATAGACATTATGATCTTCACCTAAAATAGTTGAATTGGACTATGGATCCATGAAGTTGTATCATGAATTGAAATGAAATTGATAAAAAAATTCCACTAGTTAAATGAATTGTGTATTGATAAACTGAAATGGTTTAGGCTACAGCTCTAGCCGAAGATGGTAATGTATTTCATATTTCCTCATGAATATGAGGGGTTATGTGGTTAAATTAAAAAATAATTGATAATGTTATAACTCTATGTTTATGAATTGTATTTATTTATTAAGAAAACATCATACATTATTATTGACATGATATTGTTTTAGATACTCCTTGTATTGGACTAGTGAGTTGTACTAATAACATACTTGGGCAGTCTGATCTGTACACAAATAGATTTCTAGGTTGCAGTATAAAATAAAGGATAGGGACCTCTGATAGATGGTTGAGTCTGGATAGATCATGGTTAAGGTAACAACACATGGTTTGGGACTTGATTAGTATTCTTCTATTTATTTACTTTGGTGTTATAAATTTGGATAATTTACATGTATATTGGAATGACATATTTTTTTATTTAGTTTTATTATTTTTTCTCCCAATTGGTTATCTTGTGATATGTGTACATTTTTTTTAATGGTTATTAGTTTTTTATATGTTCATTATTAATTTCTAATAGTGTATTACTCTGAAAAAATTGTGTTTAGTCTCCCTATGATAAATATTAGACCATCATAGCTATCCTAAAACCACAACCATATGAGTTAATGCCTATGAGGTCATGGGATGGTCAAGGTTAGGGCACCGATGCATTCTACTCGAGTCAGGATGATACACTACGGGTGATTGTCACCCAAAAATGTATGTGGACTCTTCAGCTGAAATTCCCAATTAAACTACATAATAGTTGGGGTAGGATGAATTTTTTATATATAATGAATCATAATAAGGAAGCCCTATCAAAACTGGGTGTTAGTTCCAATGTTAAGAATAACTACTCATTTTTTATGTTTTACTACAAGATTTGATAATGTTTTCTCTTTCCCCACCACATAGGGAGCATGGTTGTCACTTACCTATTTGCGTATGAATCAATAAAATCATTGTGGAATGATACAAAATTCCAAAAATAATCCTTATAAGAGAATTATTCATTTGAAAAATTGTATAAGAATGATTTGGATATGTACATTCTTTCATATTTATTGACTAACACCTATTTTCCAACACATATATCCATGTATAAGAGATAAAGGTATACCATGAAAGTCTATAATAATGATTATAGATATTACAAAATTCCTACTACTAAGGCCATGTTTGGGTATATACATCATATCATATGATTATATCCTGGAATATGGAGTTTCAATTAAAAATTATAGGGAACCCATTAATTTTTAATTGTCATCCACATTTAATAGTATCCATGTCATATAATGATTTATTTTTTATGGTTTAAATATTAAATATATATATATAGAATGGTTTGGTTAGATGTGTCACCATTACCAATTTATAACAGGAACACTCATTATAAATTTTTAGCGGCACATCATATAACGGTGACTATGAACTTACTTGTAGTATCATCTTGCAATAGGTCGTATAAAATAATTTTATTATATTAATTACCATTTTAAATTATTTGAGTAACTTTCTTCACAAATTACCATTAGGATTTTAGAAATCAACCCAATTAATGTTTCATCCCATGGAACTAGGTGTTCTTGGATGAGACATGGTTTAATTGGTTAATAAATGTTCTTTCATCAATATATATTTGAAACAACCCTTTAAATTGGAGAAAAAACTTTAATCAATTAAATTATTATATCCTAGAAAGAAAAAATAGCACTTATTAAATAGATATCAAGGCACCAAACTATATACAGTAGTCATGGAACATAGTGAGTAAACATGGAATGGATATATCTTGGAATATAAGTCTTGAACTGCCTTTAATGATGCAAGAGATACTACCTCTATATCATAGAGATATATGTGTAAAAGACACTATACATTAATAATAAATATAATAAAAATAATAAATAGTAATGATAACTATATAAAACATTTGAATCATCCAAATGTTAAATCTGTACCACTATAATAGTCGTAATAAATTAAAAACAATATCCTAACACATATATTTTGAATTTTATTATTATGTAGGTTGGATACTGCAATGAAAATTATCTTTAACAAATTTATACAGTTTAATATTCACCTATATAATACAAAAAAGTTAATAGAAAAGGAAAAAAATTCTACCAAATATTAATGTCTTGAATTGGGAGCCATTAAATAGTTCCATAATCTAGTGGGTCCCATGGAATCAATAACACCTCATCATATGCCTGAGGATTCCTACTATTAATGAGGTTTTATGGTTGTAAAATTTTGATAATATGTAATCTATTATCAGACTATCACCAGAGTAACAATAAATAAACATTAATATAATATATATAATATAAGTGGCATCACAAAAGAATTATGGAAAATAATATATATTAGATATAATAATGTACTAAATGGTAATAATAATCATTTTAATGGTCGATTAATATAAAAAATAATCTTTTTTCAACTTATTGTTCAAAATGGGGATAAATGGGAAAAATAGTATAGTCATATACAATATTATATAGAATAAAATAGAAGAAAAAATACATATCTACACGAATCGAGAGGATACTATTGGTCCTCTTCCCCCATGATCCCATGTAATATGCAAATCTGGTTATGCAACCATGTCACGATTCATTCTCTTGTCCCTTCTAGAGTCTATCAGGTCTGAGTAATAACCATTCGGTGCCTCAAATAGGGTATTATAATGATTATAAACCCACCAATAATGGAATCTTTAATAATATATTAAATGAATATATCATAACAGTGTGTTTGTATAATAAATAATTAAAATAATAAAATCCAGAAATTATTCAACTTGTGATCTAAATGGAGACCAAGCTGACACTACCTTCATCCTCATAATTTGAAGTTGATATGATTTATTCTTTCATATTAAATAGTTTTCTATTTCATAATTCATAATATTTATACTTGTATATACAAAACATGTGGGATGATATGTATAGGCACAATCATAGATACTAGTCACCAGAAGGACAAAATGTGTTACTAAATTATCCAAATATAGTCAAATGAGTTATAAAATCCAAAATGGTTACTCCCCCTGAATATCATTAGAATGATACACATCATGACAGTTACTGAAGATAGTTTGGTGAGTCTTCATGCCCAACACTTGATCAATGAGAAAATTAATTTTCATGATTAATTTTCATGTAAATAGTGTGAAATTTGATGCCCCAATATCAATGTAACGGAATGTGAAATTCCATGCCTATCACATACCTAAACTATTATCAATTGAGAAATATGCATTATATAATTTTAATAATCATAAGGAACATAAATTTTATGTATTTACATTCATTTACCCCCATCTAAACATTGGGTTAACAAGATAGTTAATTAATTATCGATTTATAAAATGTGATGTGGTCTTCCATATCAATTCCATTTAATTAATGTATACCCTTTCATTTAGAAATCAATTAGAATCAAATTTTATGTCAATCCAGACCATAGAGGAGGTTGTTTGGTCAGTTATACATTTTCATCAAATAGTGAATTTAATTCAACATAACAAAATTGGTGGTAAGAAATAATTTTGACATCCCACTATAGTTTAACATAGGACTAGTGGAATATCTAAAAATTAGACAATTAATAATAAAGGTAAAAAAATTTTGAAATCATGTTGACGATTCTGGTGTGGGGCACAAAATATAGTGATATAATAATTCCTAAACCACATAGGAAAATTTTTATACCACCTACATTATGACCATTGATGACTTCTCATCCGATATCAGATTTTATATTTGAAGTAGATTGAATGAAAGTTGAATAATATAAAAAAAATATCAAAATGTAGTGAATATTAAAATTTCTATAACTTTGTTGAAGATAGTGAGATAAAAAAAGTAAGAAGGAAGAGGATTTTATATCATACTAGTGGTGATCCAACATGACATGAATAACCTCAAAAGTTTTCAGACGAATAATATAGTCTGAAGAATATATTATAAGAGGATTGGGGGATTCTTTGATGTGCTGTTATCTAATGATAAGATAAAGGAAAATGGGGTTAACCTCTTTAAAATAACAAAGGTAATGAACATGATTTCACAAATATTTTAAGAGGTGAACAATTCAACCACACCGTTTTATAAAATTTTGTCTAACTATGGAACTAGAAAATCCTTCAAAAAAATTCCTTTATACAGATATACCTCATGGTATGAAAAATCTATACTCTAACTATTTGGGGAACATCTTATCTGGATGTAAGAGTGTGGCCTGGGTGGACATTTTCTCCAACAGTATTCATCCCATGTTGGTAAAATCTATCACTTTTATGGGACTTCATTCCTGGCAATACGACATAGTTGGCAAGGATTACTATTATAGCTCTTCCATTTTCATCCATAATGGTCACCCAATAGTATTTGTAAAAATCATGCTGCCAAGGGTAATAGTTTATAAATAATATTAACATAGGATTTTCCTCTATAACTAGGACCTTTAGGATACATCGAAACTCTATATTTTCTTGAGACCTTTATTAGGAAACAACACTCATTTATAAAGATAAAAATGTTTGATTTGAATTGAAAAAATATCAATACGTAGCTTCATAATATTTCATATTGTTACACATAATCACATATAATCTATTAACTAGTCAAGGATCACTACCATGACAATCATAGTGGATTAGTTTCACTCCCCCTTCTATCATTTCTCTATTTGCTCATCACTCCAAAGACTATCACAGTGGATATAGATTACTATTTCACCTGTTTCACTATCTATTCTTATCATTATATCTCATGGTATGGAATTCTGTACCAAATACATTAGAGTGGTATATTATTTTATGCTCTCCCATAAAATAATAGAAACCATACAAATGTTTAGTTTAATATCATATAACATTCATCATAACATCATATTATAAAACAAGTAAAATAAAATGGTTGCATAATTTTATTATCATCAAAAAATAATATATTATCTGATGAAATGAACTTAATGATTTCATACGAGAATTAATTATCTAAACATTCCTTAAATAACCCATGTGAATTGAAATGGATCAAGTAATCATTATAAAACCCTCATAATTGTATTTCATCTATAAATTTTTATTTTATATTAAGGGAATATACCTAGTGAAGAATAATATATCATATGTGATGTTCACATTGATGAGGAAGATACTAAAAAAATTATCCATTATTTGAAAAGATGATAAAAATAACCATTCTATTTTATTAACTTTTATCTTATAATTCAAAACATATTTAAAATTTTTTTTCATTAAAAATAAAATTAAAAACATCTATTGTAATATCAAATGAATCTTCCACACATTATGGTGAGAAAATTAATTCATACCATATATGTTAAAAGATAACATTTTACAAAATTTTAATAAAAATTTAAAAACCAATTGGCCAGAAAATGATTCACTCAAAAAATTCCTTTTAAAAATAAGTAAACAAATAATATGAAAATATGTAACGTTTTAAAAATATTTCATGTGTATTTATAAACATCCAAAAAATTATTTCAAAGTGCATGGACAAGGAAGAACAATTATATTGACCAATGAAGAAATTGTCTTGGAATTTACATAAAATCATTTTAATGGACATTTTAAGTATCAAAGAGAGTAAAATAGTATGAATACATGAAATTTTCATAAAAACCCATAATATAATAAATTTTTTATTTTTTAATTAATAAGATCTATATATGATTCTTGAATAGGAATTTAGAATATGAACTCGCAAAAAATGATATTTTAATATAAATTGTTACCTTAAGTCTCTTCTTACATCTTTCATGTTCAAAACCCATTTATAAAAAATTTATATTTTTTATAAATATACTCCAAAACCATATTCATCCATAATAGACTATGTTTCGTTACATTATAATTTCAAATAATCATTTTATGAAAATTTTATTCACAAGAATGTTCATTTTTGTGAAAAATGATATGTTTTACATGCATGTTTCAGTTTAATGGTTCAATTACATGAATACTTATCATGATTTAATAATCTCAATAATTTTAATAATGAAATAATTCTCATATTATTTCATTATATACACCTCCAAAACCACTCAAATAATACAATGATGAAAAATTAATTACAATACTTCAATGGAATGGTAGTCCATACTTATCTACGAATGACGTTTTCACTATTTAAAGGACATAACATAACAAATATAAAAACTAATACCAAATTAAATTATAAATATTACGTCCAAAATATATTATATTTTCATTATTCCTATTCTTATTACATCCTTGTCAAGTAAAAAAATTAAATTCCAATGTCATTACATGGTTGATATGTTAGTCCATATGTATGCACACACAATATTATCGTTTTTATAATAGGTCGTAATGTATAAATGTATAAAAGTTTCTATAAAATTATCAATTTAATTATGAGGATTTGGTATTCCATACATACGCCTTAAGATATTCTTTAATTTCCAATTTGATGAAAATCAGGTCTTAAATGATTTTACCATATTGAAAATATCTTATCATTATATTTATGGTATTGGATTCAATATAATTTGAATGATCAAAAAGTTTTAGTTGAATTATTAGAATTAGTATACATTTATTTTTTCATATTTGATTATTTCATGTTCTTTGAATGAATTCCATTTTCTTACACCATAATCCAACATAACATGGTATTAGGGTAACAATAAAATATAATAAACGATGGGAATGGATATAAGAATGGCTTAGGTATTGATTCACTGATATATAAGGATGAAATATTATGATTAAGGGGGATAATATGTTTCATTTTATGTGTTAGGAGATTAACAACCTTTCATGAACTGACCTGAAGAGGGAAGAGAAGCAACAACCTCAATTCCACCTACGATTGGCCAGGGGCTACCGACTAGCGCCAGTAAGGAATATAACACCCATGGGAGGAATGAGGCATTAGTACCTATGTGAACATATACATATCCAAACCAATTATATTATTTAATGTAAAAAAATAAAAGAAAATCCATGAATACATCTATAATTCCTTGAAAAGAGTATTAAAAAAACTAGGGAAAGTGAAAAAAGTCCAAATACATGCCCAACCAAAGCGATAATGGAATGTCTGACATGCTTTATAATAGGGAAATGATGTCAAACAGAACAATGGTATACACCTCAGTCAATCAATCCCATTGTTTATCCACCTTCTCAAATTCCCCCCATGAATTTATAAAATGGTAGGTCGTATGTATAAGATGTGACTCATGAGAACACAACCCACAAGAGGGTTGAGTATAAAATTAACAAGCAGGACACCTTAAAATAACTAAACAAAAATCATCAATATTAGTTAGATAATTTAATGATATTTCATTAATAATTCGAGGAATATAATAAAAGAACAAAATATACTTTCATTAGACATACAATCTCCTAGTAATATCACATTTTTAAATTCCAACCTTCTATTCCAGCTAGACGCTACACCTGACACTCATACGAGAGAACACACTCCTAAATATATACTTCCACTATCAAAACCCAACATTTAGGTCGTGAACATTAGGTAAATAAATAGATAAATGACGTGATAGTTCATCTAGGATACACACATGATCGATCTACACCTCATTAGAAATATTAAATATTAATACATTAAAAGGAGGGAACTCATGTGGCTCACAAGGGGGATTGTAGACCCTTTTGAAACATACTCAAATACAGGGGATTAAAACCCTTGTATATAATAGTCTCTCTAATTCCCACAACCCCATATATTATAACAAAATGTTAAATAATTATCATTCTCGGCCACTTAGAGGGATGAATACTCTGTCACTGATTCGGTAGTTGTAGCAGATAGAGTCAACTCACTCAATGAGAAGAGAACTCTCCCACACAATTATTGTAATTGGAATCTACTAAAGGATAACCCTCTATGATGAGAACAAGATTCCACACTGAATACATATAGTAATATAATAAGGGGAAACAATCAACCAATACTAGTATATGGAATCTCACACAAGCTCTCATTGAAGATAATATAAACAAATTGAAGAATCATATTTGTCCTAAAATGAGTACATAGTATGACCTTAGGTGTAAAAGATGTGTCTGAACAATCCTGGATCATCTAGTGGCTTTCCCTCACATGAAATGTTATTCTCTTCATAAAATATCATTCTGTAATGGTACATAGTATGTAAGAGTCCTCCCAGAACTCCACGTGTCATATTTCATGTTCCCATGTGCTTTATAATGTACACAACATATAGATCAGAATACATGGTGTGTATCCCCCCTCTAAATATCCTGGTTGATTACTCATTGTACATGGCAAGCCTCCATCCATGGTGTACATGGTGTGCAGCATGGTCCACATGATGATCAACTCCAGTCATATTATTGTGTGTGTACCCCCTATAACCATGGATATACTCAGCTACATGACACATGATGTGTTACATGGTTCATGTAGTTTGTGATACTTTTTTTCACTCTTAAAACATAGTTACACAAAAAACAACAAGTGTGTGTTCATGATAGTAAATTTCATATTGCCATGTATTTCATAGAATACACTGAGCTTCATGATAATTAAAAATATGTCACCACCACCACCAAATATACTCATATATTTTGGGTCTGGGTCAACTAATGCTGATCATCATCAGAGATACAACTTTTGGCAGATTAGTGTATTCATGAATCTCTTCCAATTTCAATTGTTGCGTTATGTACATGAAATGAACCCATTCATTCAAGATTCGGTCTGATCTATCATCAATGATATTGAAGAATGATCCCATTTTCAATCTAAAACATGGTCTTTGATATCACTCCATTACACCATGAAATGGGTGTGGAATGATTTATAAATGATATTATTTGAATCATGATCTAATAGATTTTATCACGATGAATGAAGTATCCAGAAAATGGAAAACATAAATTACAAAATGAGGAACTAACATCTGATGATATTTGTGTTGCTGTTATTTCATTTTTGTTAGAACAAAAAATAAAGAGATACAAAATTAATAAACATGAAATTACTATTCTCAAATTATAGATATCCAATACCCATAAATGCATTATCCATTAAAAATAATGTTGGTAGACTAAATCATTTTAATCCTAGAAATCTTAATCATGGATAAACCCAAACTAAAAAACATCATACCAAGATTTTATTGGTCACTGAAGAATAGTGATGTTGTCTCATTGATGTTGGTGAGATCTTATGATTACATCAGACGTCGTTCTTGGATCCTCAATCTGGATGTCCTCCATTAATAGAGTCCCTATAATTCTCTCTAATGGGCCACAATTTTTTTTTCATTATTCTAATAGCCATAATATTTTTCGATATCCAGTATTTAAGTAAGATGATTAGGTTACTGCTAATTTCAAAATTTAATAAATAAATTTGTATATATTTTTTTCTTTCGTAATGGATTTTTCAAAAACAACCCATTTCGAAAATTGTTATGTCATTCCTATTGTAAAATATTTCTCTAATATAAATTCCTTCAATATAATTATGATCTATGCCTCCGTTTAATAGTGTATCATCTTCTTTTAGAAAATAATCACGCACAAGATATTTAATATATTTTGCAGATTAACAAAATTAATTTTAAGCACATTGTGCTTCAGAATCTATTATCATCTATACTCTTTTCTATATATATATTCCAAATAATATTCCAACATATTAATCATAAATATATTGGGTTTTAGATTATTCCATCCTTCAAGGATTTTCATTCCATAA
Organism: Viscum album; assembly: GCA_963277665.1. NCBI lineage: Eukaryota > Viridiplantae > Streptophyta > Magnoliopsida > Santalales > Viscaceae > Viscum > Viscum album. The sequence goes on from OY728148.1 coordinate 1,486,015,069, forward strand.
AATCCCAAACTATGAAAACAATTGGGATATTTAACTCTCAATTTGGTATCCAACTCTAATGAGGTCTCCCAAATGTTCTTTGTGCTATCCAAAAATAGGTTCCGAAGGGAAATAATTTTCCATGAATGGTCGTAACCAACTAATTCTTAACATCAACATCTAATATAAAAGGAAACTCAACTCCCATAGTTCAGCTCACCCAGGTCGTTGTGAATCTACAAGTCCTTCACATACCCCATCAGCTATGAAATGTGGAGAATATCAGGAAAACCTAAATTCATTTTTCCTCAGGGTTATTCATCACACCACCTTACCTGGCACAACAGTATTTAAAATAATGGGCCTAAACTGCCCCTAGATAGCTTACTACCACGGCTGAATATCCATAAATATCTATTTCCTAATTCCACTATCATTAGTACACTGAGGTCTCCAGATATTTTATGGATATTCCTCATCCTCCTTGGGATGAACAACATCTTTTTACAACCAAAACGAAAACAAACACTTCGAACCTTATTCTATTACCCATTGGATATGGCCAGTATAATAGTTCCTTGTAATGTCCTTTATACATGAACTCAATAAAAATAAACTCTAGTTTTGGATTGGAAGCCATCATGATAAGAAAACCCCACCAATAGAATATGACCCTACCAACTATGGCTCAAAACACATATTCAAACCAACAAATGATCACCATAACCTTAAAGGTCCACTCTACCTCACTACTGACTGGGGTAAAACATTATTCCAAACTACTAAAGAGTCCCAAAAGTCACATTGAATCCACTACCTTATAATTCCATGTTGTAATCATCTCAAAAAAAACTATCATTGAGGGAATTACCTTGAATCAAAAATACCTCTTGTATGAATAAGTATCCAACACTCCATCACGATCTGTCAGTTATGATCCATACATATATGGAACAAAAGTGAATAACTGAAAATAGGATATAAATCTCCTAGTGGAAAAACTGAGGATATGATATCCCAATATTACTTCACCTCCCCTATATGTACTACTATTGGAAAACACCATCCTTGGAACATCTTATAAAATGATTATTAAAATCATCCTCTGTTCCAAGAAAATGGATAACATGATTACCCCGATCATGTATTTTCCATTATGAATGTATCTAGATGATACCCAATCATGAATGATCTCCCAATTGGAATTTCCAAGTCATCCCTCTGTAACTAACCTAAGAAGTGTAATTATATTAACCATCGAGTGGAGTTACATTGAAATATATAGACACCAATTATGGCGAATTTCAATGATGTTAACTATTTTATCACCTCACTCAACAATGGTTAAGAAAAACCCTCGATGTGAGAATCTTCTACATTTGATATCCCCTATTTTGCCCGAAAGATCACTATTCATCAAACTCTCTATGGTCCCCTTCCACTCCCATATCATAGATAACGTTTCCTAGTATGTAATGTTGTTAATATAGAACAAGAACCACATAAGATTCTTGGAAACTATATCTCCTGAATCATGACTAACACTATTCCATTATGACTCACATGCTCTACCTCTATCAGGGATGAAACATTGATGTCGATGATGAAAGCTACCATGAACTCATCCCAGATGGGTTTTGTATCCAGTCCCTATGTATCTCAATATAATTGTGGCATACAAATATCTAATGTGTATCAACACTAAATAAATACAGACACAATTCAATTTAAAATGTACTTTTCGTATATCATTCTCCCCCAGAAGAGTTGACGATAACTCATACGAATTCCAACTATGATATCCACCTTGCCCCCTTCCACTGGAAAAAGTGTTCATCAATTCTACGGTGTGTATAGTTTACCTCATGTCACCATGTACACATGATACCAATTCACATAAAATCTTAAGAAATCATTTATCCCTGAAGTGTACACAATATTCCTAAAATGAAAAACAAAATGGTCCTTATGAAACCCCTTTCTCAATAGTCTCTTGACTATATCTTATTCACTTACAGAGGCATGGGGTTATCTAATATACATTCAATAGTATAAGGCTGTCCATGATGTAGGTCCTAGCAAGTAACACATTCTCAAAGGTGAGGTACACCTAAAACATCATCAAGACAGATTCCCTCATATTCCTTTATCATCGTAGGAACTGAAATCTCATTGAATCTAATACTACAAGGGTTATACTAACCAATCCATAAGGAAATTCTCATAACCTCCTATGAATGATCACATATTTCCCTAACACATAACACTATTTTTCAATGGAAGAAATCTCGATACCATCCAAATGGAAGCACATATACACCATCTGGTAGAAATCATAAATGAAAGGATTTATCGACTCCCCACTTAACCATAATGATGACTCACCACCATGGACACCATCAGAGTGGGGTCTCATCCATTGGGTATATTTACACATTAGTCTAGCGCCGGTACTATGTCATGTGAAGAGGGGGTCAATGATAACATGTAACATGGATGATCACTATCTTAGGAACACATGTTAAACACTCAACAATGGTATTAAAACTTCCAATACCACCAAATTCAACTTTTTATCCATGGAGAATATGGGTGTCAAGTGGAACCATCCATTTTTGTGGACCCGTACAAGCATGGACCAAGAATCAATCCCTAGAGTCCATAGTATACAAACTGATGGTATTTATTATCATCGGAGCTCAGTGATCCCCATCGCTTAAACTAGTGTCACAGATCAAGTATGTGTGTATCATCATCTTATCGCATTGGAGCTCTTGATTTCTCAAAAAAATGGATGATCAACTATGTGATACACACAAGGGTCCATAAGCTTCTCAATTACTGGTAGTACCAAATAGTGACCATCTGTAGTAATGAACATAATCAGTGAGTCTTTCTTGGAATACTTCATGAATTGTCATTTCCTCATTACTACATTATCTCAAAATTATTTTTGGTTGTCGTCTTAGAGGAATCTTGAAGATAATGAAGATGTACCTCTTTTTATTACTATATCTAGGTAGTTGAGTCAAGATGTATATGGAAACTATAACACATTATTATATGATGAATTTACCAATATTTTCCGTGAAACTAGTGTCTACATATACAATGTCAAGAAGAAGGTCATCCTAGTACTGGTGAATAAATATGCCAGCTTCCACAATAATACAAAACACTCCATCCTGAGAGAAATCATCAAAACACATTAACATGGTTTCCCTTATTTCCAAACCAAACATCATAGATTGACAATATAAAATCCAAACTAATAGCCTAAACCCAGGAAATTTCATAACACTTCAGGATGAGTATGATTTGATTCCATTATATCATGACCTCACCCTATGTGGCTCGAGACACAACTACCGCAAGGCACCTCCAGTACGTTATGGGCTGTCAACCTATGCTAGGAGGGAATATCACACACATGTTAGGCATTATCCTTATGTATCAATATTGAAAAAAAATTATCAAAAAGATAAAATGATGAAATTTAAATCAACTAAAAACAATTTTATCATACATCTATAATCACATTTCCAATGTTTGAAAAACTTTACTTGTAGTCAAAAAACAACCAGCCAAATATTAGCCCAACTGAAATTAGAAAGCAATATTCTACATGATCTGAAGGAGGAGATTGCTATCAAATGAATCAATGGTAGATAATGTAGTTTTATATCCTAAAAATTCCCCACCATCTCCTAGTCCACCAAGGAATCATTAAAAATGATTGGTGTCTATATAATAAAATATGCTTCTAGGTATAGCCCATCCAAGAGTGAGTAAAAAAATACCTTATGGGCACCATAAAATAACCAATATAATTATAAACAGTAGTCATGTCATCATATAAAATTTAAATAAAAAGTTGATATATACAATAAATCATCTAAATATTCTCTTTGTAGGCACACAATATCAAGGTATGCTCGAAACTGTAAATCTACCATAGGAATCTAGCATGAAGGATCTAAAATTGATCATTTGAGAAAACACACTACATCAGTTATAAAACATATAATGACAAAAATCCTAGTAGTCCTTCCATTCATGTTTATAAATGGTGGAATGATGAGAGGCTTCATCTTTGATCCACACTCGATATGACTACACCTCATCAAAACAATTAGATATTGATTCTCATATAAGGTATTATCACCCATGGCTCACTAGGGGGGACACTATACACCACTGGAAGCATCATCCTACAGACGGGATTAGTGCCTATGAAAATTGTGGTCACACAACTACAAACAACCAAATTTATGGTAACACCATGGGAAATGATAATCACTATAAACCACATGAAAAGATACATTCTCTAAGCCACCGAGTTAGTAGTTAAAGAAGTCTGGGTCAAATCACTCTATAATAAGGGAAGTCACCCAAAGTACATGAATCATATAAAGCTACAGCGAGATCCAATTCTATGACTAGAACATGATCCCACACCAAACTGTCATATGAAAAGAAAAAGTTAACATACTTAAACAATACAATACTAGGAAATCTCACAAAATATCTCAATGAAGATGAGCTAAGAAGAATATAGAGTCTGATCCATCCTCAATGGAGTATTCAAAATGACCCTATGGGGTACAAGTCATGTCTCACTATGCCTAGTACTAACCATGCCTTACAATCATAAAACATGTACTTTCCCACAATACATGGTGTGTTCTAATGGTACACACTATGTAATAGTATTACCCATACTCAGAATCCCATCTTTCCCACTCCCATGAACATTCCTAAGTAAATGACATATGTATTTCCATACACAGCACCTAGGACCCACACTATCTCTTACTATTTTACTCTCTATACATGTTGAGATACCTTCCATGGTGTACACGACATGTGGCGTGGACCACAAAATATTCAACTCCACCTAGAGAAATAGGAATTTTCTCAATATATGTTTTGAGGTACTCAGCTAAGGGTCAAACAACATAGGAAATGGGACACATGGTGTGTGATACTTTTCTCAGTGTTGAAACCCTAGCATTGAATATAATAGGCTACATGGTTTGTGTTGAAATGAATTAATTTTGTGTAGTTTTATGATTCACCATAACCATGGTATTTCATTTGTATTCCAAATCTTCCCTAGTTGCATACAAATTGTTATGGGGATTGCAGATCTGGGTCAACCATGGTCGATCATCGGTTGAAAAAAAATTTATAGTGGCTGTATTTTTTCATGAATAATACCTAATACTGACCGCTTTAATGACTCCATGAAATCCACCCATACATTCTTGATCTAGTCTAATCGGTCAACACCGTTTCTATTGAGTTATCTTCTATTGATTTGATCCCAAAATCTATGGTATTAATCTGATATAGTATAAAATTTTGTTAAAATCTATTTATTTACCCATACCTTGTTGAATCATGGGGCATGGGATTTGGATATGATGAACAAAGAAGTGGGTAAGGGGAAAGAACAATGAATAAACATGAGGAACATAACACATCCATTTTTTATGTCGACCTCTATTTTTTCTATTATAAGGAAGAAAAAATAGGTGTGAAAATAATCAACATGAAATTCCCAATTTTGAAACACCACACTCACCTACCAATAAATGCACAATCAAAGAATCAATTTTATGGTCGATGTATTTTTTTTCAATAGTTGAAATCAAAATAATGTATAAATACAAGTAAAAAGACTTCCTCCATCGATTTTGATCGATCAGAGCAGAATAAAGAAGCTACATTATTGTCGTTGGCATGATCCTCATATTCCATTAGACACTAATTGTAGAACCACGATCTAGGTATTGTACGCTAACAGATTTCCTCCAATTATCTCCAATGGATCTCAACTATTATTTAGGTTACATGGATAACCATTAATATTTTCCATAAATGTTTTATAAAGTGGAGGATTAGGAAACCATTTCATTTCAAATTAATTAAATAAATTAATTTTTTATTTCATTTTACACATGATGACTTTTTCCCAAATGAAATCTGATGAAAAATGTTTTGTTGATCCTAGGGTAAAACCTATGCTCTAAACTCAACAGTTCCCAAAAACATTTTATTTGGGCCTCCGTTTAAAATTTATTCCCCTATTTCAAGAGAATTGCATGAATATGTTACTTAATATATTTACTAAATTTATAATGATAATATAAGGAACATCATTCCTCAAAAATAACACACTATATAATTTCATATATATGAAAATATTCCTCTAAATATTCCAAAATATTATGTGGAAAAAAATTGTACATTACCCAGAAATTCAGAAAATTAATTAAAATATATAAATATGTTAATGTCGCATTCTTATGAAGAAGCCGCCAAATGGAAATGAAATTAATGGTGTGTTAGGATAAAGTAAAAATAACATCAAAATTATATTTAATCCAATTAATGTGGAATATTTACTCATATATGATTTCATAAACCCCCGATTAACCTTTTTATAAAAAACTGTAGTTACAAATTATTATTGTTTTTACTATTCATAATGACAAACATTTATTGTGGAATCTTTAAAAAACATGTATATTATAATTAATAAAATGGAATAAATTTTATACAATTTAATTTTGATAAGTGTATAAATTTATTTTAAAATAATTTCAAAAAATTAAATAAAATTCAGTTTCAAAAAAATACATTTTTTATTTGTAAAATTATAGTTATTGATACTCTACACGTAATAAAATAATAAATTTATTTTGATTAAATTTATTAAATATATATTAGGTAAATTTAATTAAATAAATCTCTAATTGTGACATATATAATTTATTAAAATAAAAACACTTTGTGTTCATAAAAATTTTTTTTATGAAAATAATTTATTAATACCATAAAAAGAATTTATTTTATTTTCACACTAATTAATAACTAATTAATTTATGTTATAAGAGTTTGAACTATATTTTTATATGATTCATTTTCTGAATTAATATTATAATAATATAAAAAATAATCTAAGCTAAATATACAATATAATATAAAGTTCATAAAAAAATTAAAATAGATCATTTTGATCATTTTTTTCCAATGTAAAATAGAAAATCTATTCAATTAAACTAATAAATTTAAATTCCATATAATGTGGTTCATCATATAATTTATTAAAAATATACACATAGTTTTAGTGTTTTGTGTGAATAAAGATATTGAACATATTAAATTTATTATAGAATAATATATCATATAATTTATTTGTGTAATATTTTCAATCAAGGATTTATTTCAGGAATTCATTTACCATTATGGTTCCAATAATATGGAAAAATAATTTTAGAATTATTTTATTATTAAATAATATGATTCCAATTGGTATATTATTAATTAAATATGAATATAAAATATAAATATGTGATTATACCTATATGAATATAAAATTATTCTAGTAATAAAAAATAAAATATTTATTGAAAATATTTAATTACTATAGAGGTAATATAGAAAAATTGTTTTTGTATGTATCTTACATTAAATAAATTATTATTTGAATATATTGTAACACATGGACCAGCAGAATAAAATGACTCCTGAAATCTTTCAATTACATTAGGAATATAAATTATTAAATAAAAATATAGAATAAATAATTATGCATGCTTTAAATTTTTTTTATTGATGTTATTTAATGATTAAAAAATTAATAAATTAAGTGTTGTGATAAAAATTATTCAATGATAAGAGGTTTAGATTTCATGAAATAATTTTTGATTTGTTTTGTATATTAATTAAGAGAATAATTTTACAAGGAATCAATGTTTGATATAATAATTTATCAATAAAATTATTATAATTTAGTATGAAATAATATAAAAAACGCATATTGTTAAAAAATTATATATATGTATATATATATTATATATTCTATATATATATAATATTTTCAATTCAAATTTAAATTAGTATTCTTTAAAATTGTAAAATGATGAAAATAATTTTTTTTTTAATTTGGGACATCATCAATATATGATGTGGAATTCTTGTGATTCTTCAAAATTTGGTGAGTTTTTGGGGAATAGTGAAAAGTACCATTTTTTAAAATATCATACATCTAAAAAATTCATCAGGGTATAATAATAATATAAAATTATATGTGATACACCTATATATGTCCTTAATTCCCAATAGGATAGGGAATTTAGAAATTTATTTACATGAAACAAAAAAAAGCACTAAACTAATTAGTTGTATACAAATTGGGTCGGTCACACAGAGAGAGGGTTGGAAAAAATTTTAATTAAATAATGAAATACCTAAAATAATTAGTATTATATGAAATTGAATCTCATCTTTAGATAATTTGATTATTGATGAATGTGGTAGAATAAAATATAAATTGGTTCTATGACGTAATAAATTCATGTTCGCGGTAGGGAAAGGTATAAATAAATTGATTAACAATCATGAAGTTGTCAGAATGTGGTGATACTGAGTCCAATGGTCTTGATAAACACAATCCATCCTAAATTATCCTTTTCTGATGGATTGTATGTTTCTATTACAAATATGGGTAAAATAAAACATAATTTAAACATAGGGAAAAGGTAAAACCAATGGTAGTGATGTATTTCTATAACTGATAATGCACATTAAAAAATGATTTCAATCATCTCTAAAAATGATCATTCTCAATGAAATAATGAAATTAAACCCATTCCCCAACCCGAATCACAATTATCTTGCATGAAGAATCATTAAATAGATTAAAATGATGAATATATGTGTAATTCCACCACTAATTTCAGTCAATCATAAAATACCATATAAATTCAATCCATAATCATTATTCATTTTGTGACATAAATAAATCACATCCTCATGATATCCACATGAGGCTGAAGAAAAAAGTGAGGAAAAATCATATAGAATGGCGGTGAATAAGGGCTCTACATCATGTGAGAGTTTCTCAACAGGCATCAGTCATTAGTCCTTTGTCCATGATACACATAAGTCAAAGATAAGGGGTAATTTTATAAGTATTTTTGTTCAAAACAAAATCTGTTTCATTCATTACTATATATGTGTATCTTTTTTTTATTCTTCAAAAAATACATGACGTGTAATAATGTTTCATGATGTGTAATCAATGTCAGAGACATGTTTTCTATATCACTCAATCATGACATTTCCTAACATGTATTTGAGAACACATTGTTTAAGTTGTTTTAAATGCATGTAATATGTAATGACTTGCCCTGAGTGGAGGCAACTCCTTTTGAATCTCACATCACGTAAATGAGAAAAAAGATGTGTACTTATTCTACTGTAATTTCAATGCTACATTACATCCTCAAAAATCTAGTACAACACAGCATATATTTTTTGGTGGATCTAAGTGAACTTTGGATTCAATATTTAAATTTTTTCACTCTTTTCATTACTACCCATTGAATCCTTACTTGAAACATAATACAAGTCAAATAGTTCATAATTTTTCATTAGTAATCAATTAAAAATTTAAATCAATACATTAAAATAAAATTATACATATGACTGAAAAAAACTAACATTATTAAAGAAATATTCTAAAAAATATGCATCTTAGGAGTGAAATAACATTATTAAAAATATTATTGTTAACATAGAAAAACAATTCAGACAATTTTTATCATTAGTGATGATTTAATCTAATAAACGATATATTTTATAACCTTTTAATTAATTAAGTAACCAAAAATGTAAAATTAATTTTATGAATAGTTATAATGTCAAAAAGTACAAATTTTTTATAATAAAAAACTAATTTACCAGGGGTCAATTTTTAAACAAAAAATTGGTGTAAAATTCTTTTTATTATTAAAGAGACAATTGTGTTTGAAAAAAAACTATTTTCCTTCCTTTTTTATACATAGGTATGATTTTTTATATAATTAATTTAAATGATAAATATTGATAAAAGAATTATATATTTTTAATTAAATTATTAATATTATTTCATAAGTCGTATTTCAATTTTAGACTATTATATAGTTAACAAGGAAAATGTTTATCATCGTCATAAGGGACAAAAGGGATAATGATGGAATTACACAAATGGAAATGGATTAAAATATTCGTAAAACATATATAAATTTAATTATATGTGTTTATTTTAACTCTACATGACCTAATATTCAAATTTAGTTTTATATGGTTCAACCATCCCTAAAAAAGACTACTTTTTTGTTATATGTATTTAAAAGTGTTTCAATAACCTAACTTTTAAAAGGTGACAATCACCCCCTTATTAATTTTAAAACTATGACAAAAAAATCATAAAAATGGTTGATGATAAATAATAGGGAACCTCATCAAATTTAGATGAAATTTAATGTATGGGGGTTCATATAGATACATGTCAAAACATTTTTTATGTAATTTAGATGCATAATATAAATTAATTTCATGAATTTAAATGATGAGATAAAATTAAATTAAGGAATTTCTACATGGTAACAGGTGTATATGGGATGAATTAATGAGATAGAAAGAGGTGTCTAATAATTTAAAAATAAGGTGGGATGTATGGTGGAGATTTAGAATCATACCCTGACTCTTTTAATTTAAAATAAAAGGTTATATCATCATAATGAAATTTGGAAAAATGTGAATGAAGGAAATCGCTTAGTGGGATGTTTGTTACAAAAAGGATTTGGAGAGGCTTGAGAGAGGATTCTTGGGAGCTTGGGGAACCTTGGGAGGACTTCAGAGGGAGTAGGGAACAGTTTGGTCGAGATTCAAATTAATTTATTGAAGATGATGTAGGATCATAGGTGTGTATATATAGGAAAAGAGAGGGAATTCATTATTATTTAGAATTTGGACACAACAAATTAAACTAATCAAAACCACAAACCAACCCCTGGGTTTTCCCATGGGTTTTTTCCAAATGGGATCAGAATATAATATTTTATATGTTCAATGGCCTAAATTCTTATAATATAAGGCTTGATTATGTGGATATGAGTCACACTCTCAAGTAAATCATTTCAAAATGATAAAATGATTTATATGTCTAAGAGGGTCCACAAATGCTTTGTAAAATAAATAAATCAAACCTAAAAATGCATTATTTTAATGGTACAAATTATATTATATGATCAACACATTTATAATATTTTATTACTACACTATTTGGTCATTATGATGTCAAAAAATAAATTCTATATTTAAATGGTTTTTAATGTTTACCTAAGAATTTGACTATCACGGTAAATTAGGAAGAAATCATGGTTGGATAATTTAAACATCCTGATTCCAAAACTCATATTAATTTCATATAAATAATTTTACAAATATGTAAATTTTAACTTTTAAAATAAAAAATCATATTTATCGAAAATTCATTGTTTTTGACAAAAATAGCTTTAAACCATAATAAAAAATCACAATTGCATTCATAAAAATTATATGATCATTTATAAATAATAACAATTAATTTTATATTAATATTTTATATAAAATTTATTAATTCAATAAACCATTAATTTATCAAAATAGATTTATTAATTTCATATTAAATAATTATAGTATTAGTTATTTAAAAGCTATTCAAAAAGTAAATATATAAAAATGAATCTATATTTTTTATTATATACATAAATAATGCACATAATCATAGTGATGAGGTCATGATACAAAACACCTTATATCACCCCCATATGACCTAAGGGTAAGGTGTGTCATGGTTATATATTCTTGTGGTGGCTCTGATTATATCGCTCGGGTCTCAATCTCAATCTACTTCCACTTCTCTTGCGGACAGTTCATTTTGAGTATAAAGTGATAAAGCTAGTATTGGGATTGGTCAAGAGTGAATGCCAATGACTCCACCTCATTACTAAACCCTGACAAATGTTCTTCATTTGGGGAACTTCTACTAGATGATGGAATCTCTTCCTTTTTTCGAGTAAATCATGTGGTCACTATTTAATGCCTATATTATCAAAGGTAACAATTCATAACGATATTTTGAAATCCAGAAAAATAAACCAAGGATGTTCATATGTTTTACATAACCATTTAACATAATGAGACTTCAAATTAGATCAAAGTGGAATTTTTATTAATGAATGTTTGGGTCATTACAATACTCCATTTTTAATAAATTTCACAATAAAAATTTCCATTTCCCATACTAAAATATTTATGGTAACTATACTTCATCACTTCCTCTGATTACCATGATTCTTATTCAATCTTGTGGTTTCACCACAACACGTTGATGAGGGGAATTTCCATATTTCGTAGAAATTTTTCCCTATGATCTATGATCTTCACTGACTTCTCTTCATAAGAGTTGTCATTCTCCAATGGTACCACATATGGATTGAGTACATGTGATGGGTCAGGTATGTACTTCCTCAAGAGTGATACATGGAATACATCATGTATATAATATAATTTTTATGGGAGTGCAGTCGATAAGCCACTTATCCAATGTGATCAAGGATCTTAGAAGGGCCAATGTACCTTGGAATATTCTATAAATTCATCCCAGATATCAAAACTATCTTCCATGGTGATATTCATAGGAATACCATTTCTCCGACATCAAACTCTATGTCTCTTCATTGATTATCATCATAGCTCTTTTTTCAACAATTAGTATCTTTAATCTGCTGATGAATGGTCTTAACATTCTACACAATTTCTTCAACCATTTATTGACCTAGGAGTTTTCACTCCCCATTTTCATCCCAACATGCCTTTGTTCTACACCTATTACCATACATGGCTTCATAAGGATCCATTTGGATGCTTGAATGGAAACTTTTATTTTAAGAGAACTCAACTAGAAGAAAATGTTGATCCCAACATCATTTCAAGCCCACCGAACATGCTCTCAACATATCCTCAAGTGTTTGGATATTACTCTCAAAATTTTCCATTAGTTTGGGGAATATATGACATAGTGAAGTTCAAGTCATTATCCATATCATGTTTAAGACACTTCCATAACTTATAGGTGAATCCTAGATCTCATTCAGATAAAATAGATTGTAGTACTCCATGCAGCCTTACCACATCTCCGATTTATATCCATTCCATTTGATCCAATGAGAAATCCTATCAAATTAAATTGAAGAATGCAGTATTTTTACAATGATCCACAACAACCAAGATAGAATTCCTTCCATTGGATGTCATTAAAAGTCTCATGGAAAAGTCCATGGTTATGTTCTCCAATTTCCATGATGATATGGGAAATGGTTACATCATCCCCATAGACTTCTAAATCTCATCCTTCACATGCTGAAATATATGTAACATTGATGTATAATCAATAATCTCCTTATTCATGGTATATAAACTATAATTCTCTCTAAAATCAAAATACATCATATTTTTCCAGGGTGAATGGAGAAATTCAAACTATGTGCATCAACCAAAAGTTATTTCGTTAACTCCGAACAAGATGGAACTCATAGTCTTGTCACAAATCGCATAATACCTTCTTTATTAACATTGAACTCAGAGGATTTACATTTTCTAGTAATTTCCACTTTCCTCAGAATTCCCACATCTTCCATTTTAGAATGATTTAAACATTCCAAAAGATAGGTTTGGGAAATAATTAATGAATGGACTTAAGATGTACCATTTTTTTATTACTATTTCGATCTTCATCAAATATACGAAGATTTGATCCTTTTAAATTCACATCATTGTTAGAATTGATGGGTCCTTTTTACTTATAGAATATTCCACCATTCTCAGCTTCCAAGGGGTGTAATGGATTGAGCATTCATAGTCGTTGATAACCTCTTACCATCATCATTAGAGAATGTTCATCTCTTTCTTTGTGATTATATAATTAAGTATTTTATGGTTCGTATATATTTCACACTTCTCCACAAATATTTAATGCTACCAAAATTTTAATGTTAATATCAATGAATCCAACTCCATATCACATGTTGGATTTTTTTTCTCATGCAAATTCAATCAACTTGAAGAATAGGCAATTACATTGTCATTTTTCATTAAAACACATCCCAGACCCTTTCACAAATCATCACTAAATACCAAAAAAAATTCTAGACATGTGGGTAATGTGAGAAAAGGTGCATTGATAGGCCTCATTTTAATCTAAATTAAAATATATTCACATTCATCACTCGAAGAAAACATAAAACTCTTCTAGGTTATCTTGGTAAGAGGTATTGACAATCGTGAGAAAATTCTCACTAATCGGTGATAATATCCGTCTAAATATACAATGCTACTGATATATGTTACTGAGCTTGGCCTCAACCATCCCTCAATTGCTATTGTCTTGGTGTAATTCAATGATACCCCATTTCTTGTGATTATATTACCCATGGATGAAACCATCATAAAAAATAACTCTATCTTGTTGTAGTTTGTATACAGCTTCTCCTTTCACAAGGTCTCAAGTATTGTTCTTAGATTCTCTTCATGATCCTCCATGGGGTTGGAGTATAATCTGATATCTCCTATAAAGACTACCAAATATTTGTCAAGGTAATTGATAAATATTCTATTCATCATGTCCATGATGATTAATATAGAATTAGTGAATCATAAATGCATTAATATGAACTCATTGTGGTTGTATGTTGAACGAAAAGTAGTCTTGGTGATATCCTCTTTCTCCCCCCATGGTAAAATCCTGACTGCAAATCCACCGTAGAGAAAAATTTGTGCAACGCGTATCTGATAGAAAATTTAATCAATTCAGGGAATATGATACTTGTTGTTTATCGAGATTTTGTGAAGCTCGCAATAATCAATTCCAAGGCACATTGATCCATCATTCTTCCTGACGAAGAGGACATTTTCCCTCATGGTGAAGCACTTGGAGGTATAAACCCTTTATCCAGATTCTCCTGTAGTGGTTTTTTCAGCTCCTCAATCTCCACAACAACCATTATATATACGGTCTTGGATATTAGAAATGACCTAGGTATAATATCAATTGAGAATTCAACATCTCTTCTAGAAGGAAGACCCAAAAATTTCTCAAGAAAGACATCATAAAATTCCCTCAGAATAGGGATGCATTCAAGGATGTTTTCTTCCTTGGAATGAATTATCTGAGCCAGATACGTGTGCTAATAGTGAAGAAATATCCATTGTTGAGATGATTGTTATATGGAAGATTCATCCTCTTCCATGCACTTGTACAGAATCGGGGGTTGATTCCCCAAATAGAGAGTGATTTCTCTCTCATGACAATTTATATAGGCTCTATATAAGGAAAGCCAATCCATGCCAATAATTGAATCAAATTATACAAGAGGAAGTATGACGAGGTTCACAAAGAAGTTTAATCCAGATATTGTGATTGGGGTGGAGTTTTACTCATGGGTTAAAAAGAATTCTGCATTTTTTATACTCATCATCATCTTTATTTCCATGACTTGTGGTGGTGTTGGGATAATTCTACTAACATTCATGATATAAATGAATGTGTAGAACTAGAATCAAAAAGTATATTATCAATTCTTTAATGAATAACTATTGTACCTATCACCACTTCATTTTTGGTGTTCACATCGTTGGATGTGATGGAAAAAGATCGACCATGCTATATTGGATGTTTATAGTGCCTATAAATACCCTTGTCTTAGAGAATTGGTTTTCATAGTGCCCCAGTTCATTGTAGTTTAATTAATTAACAACACGTTGAGGGTAGAATGGAGAGTTACTCTCCTAATTTTCTGCCAAATTATTCTCTTGATGGTAGTTAATTACCATTTCACCTTCTCTTCCACACCTAAATTATTTCCTCGTCCCCTTGATGAAATTTATAGGGTGTTATTTCTGCACCATTGGCAAGTGGGTGATGGATTTTCTTTTCCCTGTTGTATTTATCCATCGAACCACAAGAATTGATGTACACCTTATTCTTATTATCCCAATAATACCCATTAGATTCTCTGATATTCATTTTTTTTATTGCATATCAGACGATATCCTTATTTCTATCGATATCACGGACCATAAGGGCTTTTCGTAGGCTAGGTTTTATCCCACCAAAGAATTAGTCAACCTTGAATTCGAGGGTAATGAAAATGACAGAGTAATATCAGGCTATCCTTGTGATGTATTCATCATACACTCTGATGGGTACTTTGTTTTTAATTGAGGAAATGGATGTCCCATTCCATCTTTTTTCGGAGAGTCTGTGGAAAATATTTATTAGAAAACATCTTCTAGAAATCCTTCTATTCCAAATCCTCGAGCTTCACATTAGGACTCATAATTTTGACCAACAACCAACATTGATCATCTTTACCCTCCATACAATAAGAATCCAAAAGAATCTTCTCTTGTTCTGATAATTGTAGGATGGAGATGATATTTTCAATTGAGTTGATCCATTGTTCGGAGATCATGGGATCATATGATCTTTTAGAAGTACAAGGCCTTTCTCTCATGATGATCTCGATTGAGACATGTTAATTATTAGGGAGAGTTAAATGTTCATTCTGTCCTATTTTACTATTCAAACCATGAGTTAACTAAGAGAGTATCATGATGAAGTTATTGAATCTCTCTCACTGCAGGTTGGACATCTCATTTGAATAGTCATAACATTGATATATTCTTCGGTTGTTAGTCCGATTCCTCATATTATCAACCATTTTGTGGAAAAAAGGAAATTTTGGGTTAACACATATTGTGTAATACAAAGACAAAATTGAATGACTGATAAATTACGTTTATTTATTTCCATATGAATTTATAGTCTTCAAACTAGGTAATATATTATTTACATCCCTACATAAATCATATGGACATATTTTTTATTCACATAATAATGGTTAATACATTGAATATGAATTAACCAAATCATATCCTTCGGGATTTCCATAACCAAGAGTGCGTCATGGCCCAATGTCACGCCCCAGTTCTCATTCAAGTCTAGCAAAAACTGGTCTTTTTTGGGTTTTACCCCAAGATACAATTGTGCTAGATCTGCCTCCACCTACTCGTATCGAGATAGTGGTGTATTTCCTTGATAAAATACTTACATAATACACACCAAATTTTAGGGATATTTTTATTATACATATTCTTATCCCTAATTCTTTCACAATTTTTTTTCTAATCCTAATCCCAAAAATAACTAAACCTATCCTCTACTACCAACTATAACAAGTTTTCTCTTTATTTCACACATAATCATTATTTATTACATAAAACATTCAGTTGATACTACAAAGAAAATATTGAGTTATTTTTTCTATGGTGATTAAAAATATTACATCTCAAAATAAATCCTAAAATTCATAATCTTATTAAAAACTTCTTTTACGTGAAAACATCATTCCCTCACACGTGGCATTGAACGAGATAACCAGAGGACATGCATAAGAAAATTGTGAGATAGAAATCACATCGAGGGAGTAAATAAGGAATAAAATGGAGAGTATTGTGAATTTAAACAAATATTCATATCAATGAAGTAAAAGAGAAACATGAATATAAAGGCATGATATAACATGATTATCATAACATGGAAATGTGGCAACCACATTTAACTTGATATTAGCATGAGACAAGGATAATTGAATAAGGATCTTGAGTAAAACCTCCTTGAACATGAATTATAATGAATGATCCCACATTTCACTCAAAATATCATGATAATAATCATTACCCAATGCATTGGAGTGCTATCGAGGTGCACCCTTCTTAATGATTTCATTTAATGAATAGGTGTGCCACATGGACCATATGACATAGTGTTATTAAACATAATAATTTATTCCATAAGAAAGGAATGTTGAATTCATAAATTAGGATCTACAATCAATATGTAAATGTGAATAAAGGTGAATACCCCTGATTGAGAAATGGTCATGGTATTCATAACACAGTGACATTGGCTTGGAAAATTGGGGTGTAATTTTTGCAGCATAACAGCGTGACATAAGAATCCATTAAAATAATAGATGAGATTGAAAGGTTTATATCATCATATGTACATGAAATGTAATGTAATTGTTTTCATATTAATAAATTCCCCAACATATTTAATGGAATTTAGAAAAATAATATATAAGTTTTTTTGAGTGTCAATGAGGAGAGAAGATTTCGTTATGAAATTTCGGCATTGTAACATGTGTAAATGGGAGTAATTAATGAGAGATAAAGGGGTATCTAATCATTCAAACATAATGAGGGTAGTATGGTGAAGGTTCTAAATAATTCTATAAATTTTTAAATTTATAATAAAAGTGTATAAAATCATAACTAAATTTGGACAGAATGAGAAAGGAAGAAATCCATTATTTGGTAGTACGATATCAAAGGCTTGGGAGAGGCTTGAGAGAGGGTGCTTGGTATCTTGGGGAACCTTGGGTGGAATATAGAGAGAGGATGGAATAGGTTGATCAATCTCTAATGGATTTTAGTGAATACTAACTGAGAGCTTGGGTGGGTTTTTATTGGAAAAGAGAGGGATTTCTATATTATTTATGTTTCTGACCGCTCACATTAATCTTATCGAAACAAAAAACCACCCAATTGTTTTAGCACTTGGTTTTTTCATAAGGTTATTGAAAAAATTTATTTTATAATTCCAATGTCCGATAATCATAAAATATAAGGCTTTCTTATGTAGAGATGAGTCATACTCTACATAAAATCAATTCAAAAAGATAAAATGTTTTATATGTCTTGGGGGGTCCACTAAAACTATGCAAAATAAATCATACAAACCTAATGTCACAATATTTTAATGGTAAAAACTATATTGGCAGATCATACCATTTAAGGTATTTTATTACATCAATATTGGATCATTATACTTTCATAAAACACATTATATATTTAAATGGTATTTAATTTTTCCATTCAAATTCGACTATCTCAGAGAACTATGAAATTTCATCGTTGGATAATTTCGACGTCCTAGATAAAATAATAATAATAATTTTATATAAATAATTTTTAAAATATTTTTATTTTTACTATTAAAATTATAACCAGTATTTATTGAAAATAAATGGGTTTTGACAAAAACAACTTTCAATCCTTAATATAAATCACAATTGTGTTCATAAAAATTATTTGGTAATTTATATTTAATAAAATGTAATTAGTAATAATATATTTTTAAAATATTATTTAATTCAAAAATCCATTAATTCATCAAAATATATATTTTTTTTATTTTATATTAAATGAAAATATTGTTTGTTCTTTAAAAACTATTTTCAAAGTAACAATAATAAAGTGAATGTATATTATTTATTATATATAAAAATAATGTACATAATCATAGTCCTAAGATCTTGTTACATAAACCTATATAACACCCACATATGACCTAAGGGTATGCTATGTGATGGATAGAAACTCTTGGGGTGGCTCAGATAACATCAGTCAGGTGGTAATCATTATTAACATTAACTTCTCCTATGCCCATTTCCATTTGAACTTAATGTGTTAATTGTCGGCATAGGATTGGTCAAGAGACACACCCATTGATGCCACCTCTTTTCCTAGCTCCGAAGAATGGACTTCATATGGGAAAATTTATCTAGATGAGGCCATCACTTCCTTTGTCTCTGTAAATTGTATTTGTTAAAAACATATATTTATTATAATCATGTGGTAAATGTTCAATATCTATATTAGTAACAATAAAAATTCTTAACATTATTTTGCAACAAAAAAATATAAAATGAAGGAAGTGCATATGATTTACACAACCATATTACATAATAAGACATTAAATTAGATCTAGAGTAATTTACATTAATGAATGTTTGGGTGGTTAATATTTATTTTGTGAATTCATTTGTTTCCTAGATCATTAAATGAAATCCAATTTTTAGGATATCTCCCAACGGTCATATTTCTAATTTCGTTGAAATAGACACAAATAGATGGTATTTTAACACCTTATAGTGATATGGATCATGAACATGATAGGTAATAATGATTTAATATAATTTTTTCTGACATAATTAAATGTATAAATATTATAATGGTATTATGGATTCCGTCCAATAGAAAAAAATACATATAAACTCATTATTATCTTTTCATAGTGTGATGAACTTCATTATATTTTTTCAATGTGATAAAATTAATTAGGTTCTTTCTGATGTATTAATAGAAATTTCATAATGATAATGAATTTTGAAAAAATTATTGAAATCAAATAATTCTAATCACTGGTTAGAAGGCAAGATGGTCTGATTAATTTGATGCTCTTTCATTCCAATATATCATAATGAATAATATATGTTTATATTCATTATACATGAGTACTTTATCTGTGTTTGGTGTAAAGTATCTTTCTAAAAAATCACACCAAAACATCTATGAAATAAAATCTTAGTAAAAATGTTTATTATAATTTTTTTTGAGATTTCTGAAGAAATGAAAAAGAAAATTTTAAATTAAAATATTTTCCTTTACAAATTATCCCATTATTGAAAGCCTAAAAAATAACTCATAAATGAAACCCATAACATTGAAAACCGCACAACCCTTTATTCTCTATGTTCATTAATGATATAATTTATATCTAAACCCCCCTATGTTTATGACTTCATTATGACCCAATATATAGTCTAGATAGATATATCAAATCCAACTCACTAAGAAATTTTTTAAAACTATTAAATAATCCCCGCTTAAATATCTAAAAAACATCTCCCTTTTAAGAACGTTTCCCATTACACATGTATTCTTAGTAATTCTCCCCCCTTTTTTGTTTAAAAATTGAAAAAAAGTATATGCCAAAAGTTGTTATAATTATATAAAATAAATATCAATTGTATGTAAATTTAATAATCATCCATGATATAAATGAAATATCATACAAAAAATTGAATAAATATAGACATACTGAATTTAGAATAATATTTATTTTGAATTCAAAATAAATAACGATTTTTCAAAATATTACATCAAGTGTTCAAATGAAAAATTTCATTCTTTTATAAAACAAAATACAGGGCTTGTTTTATCATCATAACATAATTATCATATTTATGAGATTCTATGATCAATACGTAATAATTCATGATAATTTACACCATAACATTTCTCTTTTGAACTTCTATCTTCAATTATTCAACTTGATGAGAGATAGTTTTACATCATAATTATCATGATATAAATCAAAATCAAATGATCAGTGTGTTCTATTTCCTAAATTTATGTTGTGATCCATTCCTTTCTTTTATTTTACTTATTCGCTATGATCATCAATATTTTCAAATAAATTTTCTATTTACTTTAAATGGTCAAAACAATTTGTTGATAACTATTCAAATGAATCATCTATTTCTAAATATAGTTTCTCCAAATATATAAACTTATCATCATGATCCTTGAGAACATTGAAACTTTGTTTTGAATATTTAACCATCATTTTTAATGATTTATTTTTTTCTTTCGTCTTTTTATTTTATGGTTTTACATGTTCCACAATCTGAACAACTGATTTTGTCAAAATCTAAATTGATTTCAATTTTTTTAGTTTTTCATAACCAATTTAAATCATGCCTCTATTGTTATAAGATATTATATGGAATTAATTAACCTCTTAATGTTTTAGAAAATATAATCCAATCATTTCTATGCAATTGTTTCTTCGAAGTCTGATGATCCTGATAAAATTTTAATACTTTGTGGATGATGTGAACCAACATTCTATTTTTTCTTCTCCACATTTTCCTCATATTTATGAATTAATATTCATCTTCTAAAAATTTTATAATCAATAATTATTTATAAAATTCATCCATGTGTGATGATTTTTCATGATGTTTTTAATATTTTTCCACTTATTTTCCATAATAATTTCCCTCTTCTTTAGATAATGTCTTTTCATCCCGTGATTCATCTCTTTCTAGATCCTGATTTGTTGGAGAAGGTAATGGGGATAAACATAATGATGTCTCTGATGTTTTATTTTCATTTTTTCTATTGATATACATCTATTTCTTCCACACCAACATCTTCCTCTTAAATCGATGTGGGACAAATTGTGACCCACCCTTATATAAGTGAATGTGTGATGATCACATTCAAAAAACATTCAGTGGATAATTTTAGAAATATTTATCTAATTTTAGTGATGATATTTGATTTAAGAATTTTTTTAAAAAAATATCAATAATCCTATTTTTTAAATATTTTACAAGTGGTAGAATCATATTTATATGAAAAAGAATATTTGTAACCAAATTATAATTGTAAAATTTAAAATAATATGTAAACAACAACATTAATAATCTATTTAATGAAAAACATTAAAAATTAAAAGAATAATACCATTCCTATTATACAAGTTTCATATGTATTATAAACCAATTATTTTTGTTTTTTAATGGAAACTGGTTATGATAAAATTTGTAACATAATTATTTTCCATACGTATTATAATATTTTTTGAGTTAAAGACGTTTATCCAAAAAAATTATTTTTAAATACATTATTTTAAAAAATATTGGCACTAATTTATTGTCTTTGATGAATCTTTTATTATGTATCATGGATCTAGAATGTTTTTTTTTATAAAAACACTTTCAGAATTTTTTTGATAATTTTTAATGTCTCAAAAAAAGTAAATATGAAAAAAAAACTTTCTATATATCATATAAATTTTATGAAATAAGACTCTGGTGAAAAAAAATTATGAGAACAAAAAGATTATGAAAAAGAAAAAAGTTTTATAAAATCATAACATATTTGTTCCCTTATGAAAATGTGTTCATTAATGTAAGTAGATTAGTAATAAAGATGTAGATATATGAATATTTATATAAAAGACATCATTTCTAGTTTATATTTATGAAATTCAAATCTACTATAACTAAGTGTTTGTGTAAAATATTATCATGTTTTTCTTACATTCTGATCAATAGTAATATTTTATCTGATGTAAGTGTGTGATCCCAAATTAAAGGGTGTCTCTTTTATAGGTTCATGGAATTTGTGTTTTATTTAGTGGTTTTACTTAAACCAATGGAAAATATTTTTTGACAGAAAATTTTATTTTCATTTCAAAAAAAAATCCATAGTGACTGATTGTTTATTTGATCAACAACACTTCATTGGAATAACTATAAGCTGCAACATATTCAGCATAAGAAGTGTAATTATCTACTGATTTTGGAATTGTACAACTCCCTAAAACAATAACCTGTCCTATTAAATTACATGTTTTGGTATAATAATTTCTATACACTATATATCCCCAAAAGCCAGTGTATGGAATTTTTAACTCAAAATCATTTCGAGAAGAATAAACTAAACCAACTTCCATTGTTCCTTGAAGGTAAGTTTATTTTTGAACGACATTAATATGGGACTCATTTTCATTAACATGAAATCTAGATTATATGATTGCTGAAAACATTAAATCAAATCGAGTAGTTAAAATATAATAAAATATTTCATTCATAACATAAAAATTATTTTAATAAACTAGTTTCTTTGGATCATCAAGATCTATTGTATTTTTTTTCCTGATAGGAATAACAATACAAGTAGGGTTTGCATATCCTAATTTATTAATAATTTATTTTATATAATTATATAGATATATAATTGGTCCTTCTATTTTTTTGTGAAATTTCAAAATATCGAAAGTATGTTTACTCACCCATTATACTCATTTTAAACATATCATTTAAATGATATTAAAATTACTCTATTCTTTATTTTCTAGTTGAACTAAATATAATGTGTTCAATATGTATATCTAAAATAATAATATATTTATTTAATTATTTTATAAAAATTGCTGGATATTATCCTCCATTAACAAAATTGTGTTGTAAAAAATAATGTAAACGTATTATACTAGGATCTAGGGGATTTTTAAAGACCATAATGTTCATTGGAATGTTTGTAAACATATTATGGATATTTATCAATTTAAAAACTAGTGGGTTGTTCTAGATAAACATCATAAAATACATATTCATTAATGAATGAAATATTCGCATCCATTTGTTTTTTTAAATAATAGAATTCTACATCATCTAGAAGTATATAGATATCATCTAGTATTTATACAGGATAAATGTTATATTAATATTCTATTCCCACATGTGGATTATATCCATTAATATATTATAGATTCATATAAAACTATTTCTCAATTTTAATAAAATTTATTCTGAAAGACCCATTTTACTAAAATTATAGAAGATTCTTTAGTTTTCATAACCAAAGTACAAACTGTATTCCTTTCAAAATCATTGTAATCATCATGAAAATATTTTATCCAATCCTTTTCACATTTAACATTATCAATATTCGTAGGTTCAAATTTAGAATAACATTCAGGAAGTTCAATTTCATTAGTCATATAAATACTAGTTTTAATAGGAATATCTATAATCATAATGATAATATCAATAGGATGGTTCCATGGAAAAAACATAGATCATTTATTATTAACAATATATTCTGAAAAAAACATTGAAAAAAATCCATACGTATAACTTTAGGAACATATTCTCTAATTTTTATTTCTTAATAAGATAGTCATACATAGGGTGAAAATCAATTTTTGAATTAACATCTGATGATATAGTTTGAGGTTGTTTGAAAAAAAGTTGTAAGGACCTCATGTGTTTTTAATGAAATTAAATTTTTATAATTATGTCGTATATTCACATGAAATAAAAAAACAATAACTATTAATTACTATGTGACCTTTAAGCATAATATTATCACTTATGTGATTTAAATTTCGAAAATTTGACATACACGGTTGCTATCAGTATGATTTTTGGAGTCCAATAAGGAAACAAATATTTGGTGAATAGTAGCTAGCCCATATGAATAGTAATATTACACATATGAATAGTAATATGACTCTTATGAATAGAAAATCATCAAAATGAATAGTAACATCACACGTGAATTTATAAAAAAAATTAGGCATCTTATAAGTGATAATATGACCATTGTAAATGTATTGGAATTTTTTTATATCATTAATAATTAATTAAAATTAATAAATTCAATTAAACTAAAATGTAATTTCCTAATTTTCTTTCATAAATTATCAATTTTATGTCTTCTTGTTTTAATATAATTTTATGTGACCTTATGTAATTTTGGAAAGATTTATAAAATAAGTCATAGTTTTAAAATTAGTATTTTTTCCATTAAATTGTTATATTAATTTTAAGTTAAATAATTATTATTTATATTATTATTATTTAAAAATGGATCTAATTTATGAATTCTACAATTTGTTAAAATTTTATGGTGATTTTTGTTTGATTTTTCTAAAATACATGAAATTTTATTAAATTGTGAAATACAATAATTTAACGTATATACAAATTATAAGCTAAATGGACTATACCAAGAAACATATAAAATGTAAAAATCCATAGTTCTAATTCACCTGAAATTATTTCAATTTTTGGTCATGTAATCATCGTTATTCTTTATCTTATGGATAAATAATAAACTAATTCTTTAAATATTATAAAATCCCCTCTCCCAACTACTATAAAAACAACCCCCACTCCCGTCATTACCTCACTCATATAACTCATTATAAAATCACTAAATTATTCCCAAATCTCTCTTAGAGGTCCTCCCCCCCATCCATAATCATGTGGTTTCATTAAAAGACAAAATACTCTCACAATAAGAGATTCCCAAGGAAGATTAAATCAAGAGATAAATTCATATTTTCTTTTCGTTCATTTTCTTCTCATGTTCCATGGTTTTCATTTCTTTGCAATCCTATTTTCATTATAATGGTATGGAATATCTATTACCATAAAAGTACTATAATTTTGTTATTCTAATGGTATAATTCATTATTATCTCTCCTTTCCCCTTCTCAATTACGAAAGAAACGAAAACACTATTGGAGGTGGGTTAATTTATCACATTCAATAATGACGAGTTATCAATTTATATTACCATACTCAATTATTGTCATGAAACCATTTGTATGGTTGAAACATACAATTAAATATTTATTTTAACTTATTTATTGATCTAGAATAATTTTTCACATATGTTGGAAAATAATAATACGAAACAATATAATTGTTAGAAAAATCACCAAATTAATCCAAGCATTTATGATTATTGTTTTATAAAATTATTCATCATTAATCCAACATAAAAAAATTAAATTTACAACCTGGTAACCATATATATTTCCAATAATAAAATATAACTCCGAATATGGACAACCATCTTCATTATATAGGTTTAACAGTTCATGTATATATAAAAACCAAACAAGAAATAAATAGACCCGAATAATAAAATTGAACATCATAACCAATCAAAAAGGATATGAATGAACACAAAAAGGTTATACTAAAATAATTACATTTAAATTTTGTTATGTAATTTTTTATTAATCCAGCTAATTTAATTATTCATGTTATTAATATCAAGTGGAGAACACAATCCAACGGATGTTAAGGGATCCTCTCATTCTCACATTTATTAATGAATATACTCTATGTTATGTCCTATTATTTGTTATTAATAATGATGGGGCTTGATTTATAACCTCCACCATATATACCTTGTGATTTATAAAAGATAAGAAAATATTCTCTCTCTCATTATTCCCTCATAAGTACTAATGATACCCTGACGTTATTTTTTTAGGGATTTTTCCCTAACCACCTTTATTTTTTTGTGTTGATCAGTTTTTATTTTTATCCAAATTATGTTTTAATTTTTTTTTATTTACGAATTATACATACTATTTATAATCCCCAAACATGTGTTTTATGACCCATACAAAATTTTCTTTCAGGGATAAACATTTTTTTTAAATGATTATGTCCTCAATACTTTTCAATAAGCAAACCTGTTTTAAGGGATCTTTCTGATTTCTTACCCATCATCCAGTACATTTTATCTTCTATTTTTTCAACTATTTTTTTTATAAAACCACACATTTTATTACAAAAAATATCTTAGTTACCTTATGGTTTCAGATAAGTCATCATTAGATGTTATTTTTTGATTAACCTTTGCTATTTTTCATTTACAGCTTGAATATGACCAAATTGTACTGTTTCCAAAAAAAATTTATTTTAATGTTATAACATAAATTTTACATCAGTTATCATGTATTATTCCAATTATTCCTTTTTATTATAAAATTATATTCAGTCATGGACACATTCATGGTACATTCATTTTTTATGATTTATGTCATGATTATGATGCCCAATTCTTTATTTGGGTAACCCTTTTGTTTATGGTTGTTTATGTGTGCTTCTATTTGTGGAAATAATATTAATGAACATATTAAGATTGGTGGTCCTCTATAGTGCTTTAATTCATTTGGAAGTGTTTATTATCATGAGACGTTATGTGAAATGGTCTTGGAATTTATCATAGACTCGTGCTACCATGTGCAATAGTCATGGTGGTTAACCTTGACTTTTGATCCTCTATGATCAATGCACCCTGACTCGTGCTAAAGTCACAATTAATGTTTCTTCCACATTTCTATGATTAAATGTTTATATAATGCAATTTTTATATGTTATGATTAAAAATTAAATTTCACATCCTTATGTCATGATCTCTAACACAAGTCTTAAATCCTTATTCTTATGCTTTTTATCATCTAGGATTTTAGTGCACCCTTTCGTTCACGTGATCCTCATGGGACCATTTGAAAATGAAAGGGCTAAAAGGATGTTAGGATATATTTAAGAAGATAAAATGATGAATTTTTTTTATTCCCATGTTTTTAGTTTTCTGTACCTGATCTTTAATGACACCATACTTCACGATACTTATCTTGTTATCTAATGTATAATAATGCTTAAAATAATTTAATGTTATGTGTAAACTCCTTGGGTCTCTATATTTAGTATCATAGTATGGGTAGTTATTTTTGTATAATAGGAATATATTTGTGCATTAATAACCTTATGGATGAGACTAATTATAAGAAAACAACCCAAAATTTTGGTATGTATAGAGTCAGTGGCTTATCAAGAAATTACTTCCCTATCTGGATAAAAACAAGTAGAGGTGGCTCTGACCTAGATGTAACTTGGTGTAAAACCTGATAACACCTCATTGATATGTACTCAAATAGGAACTATTTCATGAAAATGTGCCTTGCTTCATTCTTGGTATGACACTCTCGGGGGATATGACGGGGTACATTTATGATCTTGGTACAAATCATTATTAAGGAAATAAAAAAATCCCATAATAATTAAAGTTATGAAATTGATAATGGGTGACATATATTGATAACTATGAATTCACAAGTTAGGATATACATCTCATTTATATTTTATCCGATTATGTTTAATTTTTTCTTTTTATGATCAATAGATAAGTATTTAAAACTCAAATTGTGCATTATGTTAATTAGTTAATGGTAAGAAATAGAGGAACTCATGCCGACAATCAATGTGATAGGGAATGTGAATATTCCCTTAATTATATTCCAAATATTATGGGATCAATTTCTAAAAAAATCACGAAAATACTTTATTAGGTTGATCATGTTATGAATAATTACATGAATCATGTGGAAGACCCACCTAATCAACAGAAAGAGAATGTCTTTATTAAATATTTCATTAGAAAAAGGCCTCCCATGCATAGTATCTCTTCTGATCCCCTCCTCACAGATCAATGGATTAACTCTATTCAAATTTTATTCTCTATCCTTCATTCTTATAAGAAGATAGCTTCATATATGCTATCTGTTGTTTTGATGGGTAATTTGATCAGTGGTGGATAATGATCAAGAATATGATGCCTTATGAGGAAATTTATTCCATCGATTGGGTGGCATTCAAGAGAATATTTTAAAATAAATATTTTCCCTAAACCATTCGTATCAAGATGAAAAATGAGTTACATAGACTCAAACATAATGACGTCTCGTTAATTAGGTCGTTTGAAGCAAAAATTAGATGGATTTCAAGGTACACCTTTAGTTTATTCAGGGAAACCCAATGAAAGATGGATCATTTCATTAGAAGACTAAAGCTGAGTCTATGAAAAGCGTTTGTGATTCGAGACTTCAACAACTATGAAGATATTGTTTCTTGTGCCTTCTAGGATGAAATGGATATCAGATAATCTCAGTGGTATCATGGGATCATAGACAAAAAGATGAATAAGGAATCTAATGTGGGAGGTTCTGAATAGAAATTCCATCATTTAAAGAATCTCAATCATCCTTTCGGTAAAAATTGTGGGGAGAAGCATCCTGAGAACAATCTAATGGAAATCATGAATTATTAAACATTCAGAAAGTTGGGACATCTAGCTAAATCCATCCAACAAGAAATGAATAAATTTTCTAATGTGGAAGAAGAAAGGACGGTTAAGATAAATTCTTATCTAGTGTAGTTGTGTTACAACTTCAAAGAGTAATTGAATTATATGAACTATTTCTTTAATCCAAGGGTTGTGAGAGGAAACCAAAAAATCATCCATAACAATAAGGAAGGGATAATGCTATCACTATTATTGAGGTGGTGTCAGAAAAGATGTGGTGATAGGTACGCTAGTTATTTATTATAGAATAGTGAGCGTACTATTTGATTTCGATTCTACACATTCAATCATATCATGCAAGTTTAGTAGAACTATTCAAACACCACCTCAAAATCTGTAAGATAAGTTATCTATGAAAAAATCGAATGGGGAAATTATTGTATCCATAGTTCATAACTCCTCCTGAATTATCATTTGTGGACTGAAACTCTGATAAAATAACATTATTCCTCCATTAGTGGAATTCAACCCTATCATGGACATTGATTGGAGGCCATCACTCAAATCCAACATCAATTGTCTAGAATGGGAGATCACTCATTACATCCTGAAGAATACTAAAATTCATTACAATTGTATGGATGAAGATGAATCTCTTCTAGAATCAATGTATCATGTGTGGATATTAATTCTTATTGAAGAAGGATATCAAGATCAAATGATTGAGAAAAGGATAGTCTCATGCTCAAAGACATAACCTTAATGAGCGATTACATTGATGTATTATATGAAGAGTTTTCGTTTCTTCCTCCTAATTGAGAGGTTCAGTTCTCAATTGATCTTATTTTAGGATATCTACCTATATCAATGATACCTTATAGAATGACCACAGTAGAGCTGGAATAGATGAATAAGAAGTCACAAGGGATTATAGAGATGGGTTTTATACACCTTAGTGCTTCAGCCTGGTGTGCACCGGTCCCCTTCTTCAAGAATCAGGTTGGATCAATGCACCTCTACATTTATTATCATAAAATAATTTAAATCAATGAAAAAAAAGAAAAAATATCCCCTACCATGGATAGATTAGTTTCCCTATCTGCATCATTGGACTAATTATTTCTCAAAGGTGGACCTTCAATCCAGATGTCACCAATTAAAGGTGAGGAAGTATGATATTCACAATACTTTCTTTTTAATAAGGTATGAACTCTAGGAATCCATAGTGGTTCCATTCATAATGACTAATGATATAGAAATTTTTATGTATTTAATGAATAAATTATTTAGATATTACCTTGAAAATTTTGTTGTAGTCTTTGTTGATGATACTATGATATACTCTAACAGAAAGGAGGAACACGAGGAGGGCTTGAATACTATGATAATGAAATTGTGAACAGAATAAATATCAACAAAGTAGAGTAAATTTGAGTTCTATATTGAGAAATAATCATTATTAGAAAATGTTATCACTAGTAAATGGATATCCCTTGAACCTTCTAAATATTGATATTAATGAGTGTACTAGAACAACATCTATAATGTAAATCCGCAACATTCTGATTCTTTCCAATAATTATCAATGATTTTTGTAGAACTTTTCTCAAATGTAAAACCCAATAACAAAGCTAACATGGAAGAGAGTATAGTTTTCTTGGGCTTAGTAATGTAAATCATATTTTATAGATTTGAAAAGAGGCTTATATCTACGCTATTACTCACACCACCCATAATTAGAGATCCATTTGTTGTGTACAATGATTATTCAAAGAAGGATTAGGTAGTGTGATGATGCCAAATGATAAGGTGATATCCTATTATTCAAGCTATATTGAATTGCATCAGAAAAAATACTCTATTCATGAGTTAGAGTTTGGAAATTCGATATTTGTGTTAAAATTATGGAAGAATTATATCTACGGGGAGATGTGTGAGATATGTACTCATTATAAGATACTTAAATATATATTCACACAAAAATAGATTAATACGAAACAATGAATATAGATATATATCATCACAGATTATAATTTCTTAATCCATTACCATCTTGGTGAGGCAAATAAGGTGGCAGATGATCTATGTAAAAAGGGACATGCATCTTTATCAATGTTGAGTATTGAAAAGGTTCTGATCGTCATATATTTTCAAAGGATGGACATGGGAATGATTATTGGAGGATCATCATCAATTATTTCTCAAATGATTCCACAACCATACATCCTAGAGAAAATAAATCATTCTTAATAAAAATTGGTGGAAATTCAGAAATGGGTGGAACCCATTAGAAATGGTAAATCCTCAGAGTTCACGATTGAAGAATAAGGATTTGTATGATTTGTGTCACGATTATGTGTACAATAAGATCCAGTGATATAGAATGATATTTTTAAGGACGTTCATAACTCTTCCTTCTCTATTCACTATGGGAGAAAAATGATGTATTAGGATCTTATAGAGATCATTTGGTGCGATAATATGAGAAATTATACTGCAAAGTATAAATCAATGTGCATTGTCTATCAACATTGAAAGGATAAATGATAGGTGTCTAAGGGGATGATTCAACCACTAATAATAACAACATCGGAGAACATCACCATTGCCTTTCTCACTAGCCTTCCAAGGTAATCTAGAAGTAATAATTCTATATCGGTCGTTATGTATCATATTTCAAAGACAACTCACATTATTGAAATTCAAGAGGACATGTCATTGCATAACAATTCATGGATATATATCTATGAGGTGGTAAGTACTCATGGAGTACCACTATATATTGTATCTTATAGAGTTCAATGATTTTCCTTGACGTTCTAGAAAAGTCTCCAACATGTTGTAAGCATTGAACTGAACTTTATTATGGCCTATCATCCTTAAATGGATGGTTGATCTAATAAAACTATTCAGACACCGAAATATATATTGAGACCATGTTATATAGACATCAAAGGGGGATGAATCCATTATCTTCCACTAGTTAAATTCTCTTATAATAATAGTTTTCACTTGAGCATCCAAATAACACCTGACAAATCCCTTTATGGGAAAAGGTGAAGATCACCAGTGTGTTGGGGTGAAGCCTGTGAGCATAAGCTATTTGGACTTGAAATGGTTGAAGAAATGGTGTAGAAGGTGAAAACTATACAACATCGCATCAAGAATCCCAATGTCAATAGAAGAGTTATGTTGAAAATCATTAGTGAGACCTTGAGTACAAATTTAGAGACATGGATTCTCTATTCATATCTCTATGGAAAACGTTTATGAGGTTTGGGAAGAAAGGAAAGTTAATCCCTAGTTTCGTCATCCCTTTCAAGATTCTTGATCATTTTTGGGTTGCATCTTATCTACCAGAACTTCCACCTACCACATCTAATGTACAAAATGTCTTACATGTATCACTCTTAAAGAATTGCCTAACATATCCTTCACATGTACTCTCTTCAGAGGTGGTATAGTTGGAGAATGATCATTCTTATGTAGAGTATCATGGGATGTTATTAGATTGAATAGATAAAGTTATGTGTATCCGGACTACTCACCTTGTCAAAGTACTTTGGTAGAACCATCTGTACGAAGAGGCAATATGGGAACTAGAGTAGGTAATGAAGGAAAATTACCTTCACATTTTTATAGCTCCAAAAGTAAAATAAAATTTCAAGGGTGAAATTTCATAAGGAGGAATAATGTAACAGACTAATTTTTTATCAATGTAATTAAATTCATATAATTATTTCATATAATCACATGAAAACAAAAAAAAATGAATTACAAATTACTATGTGACTAGTAAACATAATATTTTCAATTCTGGGATTTGAATTTCCCAAATCTGACATACACAGTTGCGATCTATAAGATGGTTGGAGTCTAATAAGACAATAATATTTTTTATTGAATAGCAACTGACCTGTATGAATAGTAATGATACCCTTATGAATAGTAATATGATTGTTATAAATAATTAATCAGCGAATAAAATTAAAACTTGTACTGTGAATGTATAAATAACATTTATGCATATTATAAGTGATAATATGACCATAGTAAGTGTATTGGTAGTTTTTATAAGTCATAAATAAATAATTATAAACATTTATTTATTTTCAAATAAAATGTATTTTCCTAAATGTTTCTCATAATGTAACAATAATATTTCCTTGGGTTAGAAGATAATTTTATAAGAAATTTTTTAATTTTTGAATGCATTTTAAAATCTGACATTGTTATAAAATCTGTATTTTTTCACGTAAAAAATATGATTTTAACTAATAATAAAATCAATAATATTTAGAAAATTATTTTTGATAAATTGATCTCATTTTTTGATTCTAAATGTAGATAAATGACCCTAGGGAATTTTTTTCTATTTTTGTTAAATAATTGAATGTTTTATTAATAGTGGAATATAGTAATTTACATTATTTATACATTATAAGCTAAATGGACTATTCCTAGCCTCATGTATTATCTAAGCAACCTTAGTTTGAATTCATAAGAAATTATTACTATTTCTGGTTGTAGAATAATCACTATTTCTTATCTTATGGTAAAAAATATATACTAATGAATAAAATATTAAAAAAACCCTCATCTCCCCTATAAAAATCACCCACAATTCCCTTTTCCATTCAACCTTCTAATGCCTTCTGAATTCCTTAAATTCTACCCAAATATCTTCACCAAATCATCCCCCATGTTAAGAATACATTAGTCTCCGTAGAAGGCCAAATCGTTAACCCTTAAGATGCTCTCAAGGTGGATGAAATCAAAATGTAAAATCCACCTCTCTTTTCTTTAATTTTTATTTCATGTTTCATTGTTCTCTTTTATTTCCTAAACTCTCTTCATGTTAATGGTAAGAAACATCACATACCATAAATTTATGGTAATATTTCTATTTTTATTGGATAAATCATTACCATATCTCTATTACCATTATTTTTCTTGAAATACAAAAACACCATCTAAGATGTGTTAATTTATCACATTAAAGGATGAATTGTTATCAATTTATTTTACTATATTCAATTACCATCATGTAACCTTTTTCATAGTTGAAATACACTATAAAATAGGTATTTTATCCTATATATTGTTCTATTACCCATTAACCTATATGATTTAAAATACTAAAATGAAACAAGTTAATTGTGATAAATATCTCCAAATTTGTCAAAGTGTTTATCATTAATGTTTTATATAATGATTCAACTTCACTCAAAGTAACCATGTTAAATTTCAAAAAATATAAACATCTATATGTTAAATAATAAAATATAACTCCAATTCTAGACAACCATCTTCATTTTACATGATTATCCAATTCTGTATATAATTAAATGGAACATGAATCAAACAGACCTAAACAATGAAATTGAACCTCATAACTCACCAAAAAGGTTATTAATTAACATTAAAAGGTTACAATAAATCAATTACTTGTAAAATTGGTTCTGGAAATATTTTTTAATGAAACTAATTTTATTATTCATGTAATTAATATCAGGTGGGGGACACCATCAGACATAAGGTATGAGACCCAATTCTCACATTTATTCAAGAATCTCATCTGTATAATATCCTTATATGTGTAATTCCTCATAATAGGGTACGATTTACAACATCCCCCAGAATTCCATAATGATTTATATATGATGAGAATCCACTTTCTCCCTCATTAATCCTTCCTATATACATGTGACCCCATGTCGATATTTCGTAAGTGATTCTACCTGAACCTCCTATATTCATTCGGGTTTCTGTACCTTTGTTTTTACCCAAATAAATTTGTCTTTTAATTTTATGTCCAAATTCTACATACGGTTTATCTGATCCAATATCATGTTTCATGATCCATCTTTCATTATTTTTTATCAATATACATGTTTTTAAATTATTCCCTCCCTAATACATTCTGTTAAGCGAACCTATTTTAAGGGGACTATCCAAATTCTTACCCATAATCAAGTAAACTATATAAATTATTTCTAAGAAACAATAGTTTTTATGAAAAAATTGTTATTATGATTCCTTTTCTAGTACACATATATTTTTATATAAATGATCATTCCCATTTATGTTATAAATAACCATTGTTATTTTCCTTTAACTGCATAAAAATGTTTAAATCCTAACGACCCCCAAAAACAATTTTTCATGTAATTACATCAAATTAATATCACTTATTATGATTTATGCATATTACACCCTATTATTATCTAATTCATATCCTTCATGGGAAATTTTATGATATGTTCATTTGTTTTTGATAATGTCATGATTATGATGCCAAATTCATTCTTGGTAACCCATATATTTATGGTGGTTTCTGTTTGATTTCGTATAAGGAAATCATAATCATGAACATGTTAAGATGGGTTCACAAAGGCAGCACTCCAATGTGTTGGAAAAATATTAGTCCCATGAGATGTTATGCACGATGTTCTTGGTGGTTATCCTCGACTCATACTTCCATCTGCAATAATCTTAGTGGTTAACCATGACACGTGCTCCCCTTTTTGTAAAGATCCTTGACTCATCCAAAATTCTTGATTAATGTTTCTTTAATGATTCTATGATTCAATATTTATATGATCCCATGTTTATATTTAATGACTTTATAATAAATTTTACATAATTATGTAAAAACCTATAAAAAATGTTCTAAAGCCTTATTATTAATTTTTCCCCTTACTGGGATTTAAGCTCATCCCTCTGTTCATGTCATCCACAGGTTACATTTTATAGATTTATGGGATCAAATAAAGTTCGGATCTTTATATAAATATTAAATAAAGAAGTATTTTTTACCCCCATGTAATTAGTTTTATGTACCAGGTCATCAATGAAAATAGAATTAATGATCATTTGATTGTACTCTGATGTATAATTACGATTAAAATAATGTAATGTTATGTGTAAATGTCTAGGGCCTCTATAAAAAGAATATATTTCCTAATTCATGACATGTACTATTTCATCAATAGTACATGTTTTTTTATTAAAAACACTATAAGTCCTACAAGAAGTGGAATAGACTAAAAATATTTCCGTAGTGGATTTTGGAGAAAATTTATGTGAGTTATCATTAATATTCAGAATGAATACATTGAATATAAATAATTTTATGTGGGAATGTTTTTTCATCCTACTCTTAACTAATAAAGAGTTTTATAAATTAAATTTATTATTAAAAAAATTATAGTATAATAAGATGTACAAACTGCTTCATCAAAAAAATGTTTAGAAACCATGTTTTCACATATCAATTTTATATTTATCTCTAAAATAATAATTCTTCATTCAAATACATCATTGTTGTGTATAGATATATTTTCTAAAATGTTATGTATAATAACATTATTATGGTAATATTTTCTCTATCATAATTAAAAGATTTTACACCATGATCACTATGTATATGTATAAGGGAGATACTATTACAATTTCTAACTGTGGATACAATATTTTTAAAATTAATATAGGCTTCAGATTTTATTTTACGAAAATAGACCAATGTATAACTACTGGAATCATCAACTATGTCATATACAGATAATTTCCATCAATAATTATTGTTTTTAGAGTAAATAATTCCATGATAACTAATTACAAGACAACATAAGTTGAGACATAACTTTTATATTTAAATTATAAATTATGTTTCTTAATATATTGAAACTTATCACAGATGTTTGAATTATCAAACCATAGTTTTAATAAGGCCTTATCATGTACTTTTTAGATATCCCTTATTTATTTCTAGGATTTTAGTGCCCAAATTTTGTATTCCATAACCAATAGTTATTCTCCAAAGCACTATGACAAGATATTTCTTAGATCCTAATGCCTTCTATCGAAATGGTGTAAAAACTATCGTACCAATTGGAAGAATGAATAAAATCTTATTTTGAGCTATGAAGAGTATATTTTTCATTCATGGAGTTCCAAATATTACACTCATCACGTAATTTTATTAAGATAATACGGTTTTGTTTATGTATAATTACAAATAAAACATTTAAAATCAAATCATTTCAAAGAAAAACATTGTTATTTATACCAATGATCTCCCATTGAGCATTATCTCTAAAGGTAACTATTCAAACATTCATCATGATAATCTTATTAATGAAATATTTTTTATCCTGTCATATGTCTAGAACAACCAATGTCTATGTACCAAATATATTATTGGTTGTTACGTTCATTATTATCTAATAAACAATGACATTAGGTATCCCAAAACCAAACCTTCTTGGGTCATGTATTTTCATAAAATAATAATTTTGGCAACCAAATTTCTCCAATATTACGTTTTTGTGGAAATTAATTTTCATGAGAACATTTAACATTATAAAAACAAAAGGTTTTAAATTTATCGAGGGAAAATTAAGATTTTAAATGTCCACAATATTTATTGTTTTTTAAAATATTATTTTTTAAAACTAATTAATCATTAGTAAACAATGTTTTATTTTTTGTAAAAACCATTCTGGAATAATCATTAAACAGTCTAATTTATTTATATGTTATGTAATATTTTATATCTGTAATGTAATCCTAGAAATATTTTTATTCACACTAGAAATTTCTTATTATATTTAAACAACTATGTTCTTACATTCAGTAATATATATTTTTTATCAATGTTTTAAATAGTTATATTTTCAATTTTTTTCTCAAAAATACTATCTTCATGATATTTTTTATGATAATATTTCTAAAAATATGATTTTCAAAATATTTTCAAATATAAATTATTTATTTAGTTATGGATGAGATTATTGAATCTGTCATAATAAGTTTTTCTTTCAAAATATATTTTTCATAAACATTAAATTTTTTGTTATCAAAATGTTTAGAAATCTAATATACTTTTTCATAACTATGTAACATATAATCCTAATCATATAAGTTTAATTCTTTATCTGATAATTTATAATTTTTTTTCAGAGTCACTATGAAAACAATTTTCATTAAGAGTATTATTTGTAAGGCATACAATAGTTTTTACCTTTTCAATGAGATAATAATAATTATTTGTTATTTCAAAACATAAAAACAAATTTTTTAATTCCATAAATTCTATTTTCATAAGTAGTATCCAATTAACCATCTCCTCTACATTTACTTGAAGTGTCTAAAGAGTTCAAAAATATTTATGTTCTTAGAATTAGAGTACTTATTAATATTTCTTTATAGATTTATTTCCATAATTTCAGTACATTTTATATTATAAATACCCTATTAAATATGTCCTTTCTTATTAAATTTGTTTAAAATAAAAGCATTTTATTTTTTCATTTCATTCTATCATTAATAATTTTCTTAAATCAATACAGAAAATATTTCTTTCCCATGATTTTATTCATTCTTCTACCAATATTGTCTTATTCATTTATAATCAGTTTTGATGAACAATAATCTGATTCTATAACCAAATTAGTTTCCTTATATGGTTTCTTATCATTTAATACTGAAAGAACGTTAGTAGGAATAGAATTATTAGTTGCAAAAAAAAACAACTATTATTCCTTTTCCTCATTTCATTATGGATTCTCAATACACCTTCGTATTTTAAGAGATAACCAATAATAACATCTAATGTAATATTAGTAAACTATTATGTATCATACATGTCTACATTTATGGATTCCCATTCATTGGGCATGCTTAATCTATTCATTTCAACCACTATTCCACCTATAAAGAACTTTTTCTCCAAGAGATTGAAAACATTTAATAATAGTCATAAATTATTTATTCATTTTTCCTACTATTTCTCACTTTTTTAAATAATAATATTGATAGTATTACTTCATTGTAGGACTATTATACACAACAAACTTTTATGTTCTAATGTTGGTGACTTATATCTTTTTTTATATTCTATTAGTAGCTTCACATAATGAGATATGAATATATATACATTTTCATGTAACATAATATATTATTCCTTAATCAACATTCTATTGATATTAATTTTTATCATAATGGGTGAAAGTATTAAATTATGTTTTAGGAATCATGTATCCACAATTATGCATCAAAAAATTATCAACTCTAGTATTGGTAATAAAATATTTTATTCTTTTTCTCTTTTACTCATAATAATTTCCATTAATGATAGGTGGTAGAATGGGATTCAGAGTTTATAAAAATGATAAATTGTGTCCATCCCACATAATGATATTATAAAATCTTTTTCTATAATCAAATTTTCTAAAACAATATTATAAACTATTATTTTATCAAAATACATAATAAACATGAATTTGATGGATTATGTAGAAGATCAAAATCAAAATCATTAGAAGATTCTCTGAATCTAATTTTTGGATCAAATGAGTTTAAAATGGTTACATGTTGGGAGGGGGGATTTATTATAGTTTAAAATTAAAGTAAACCATAAAAAGTCATCTTTTGTAAAAATGATCGAATATAGATTTCATCCCAATATCATTGTGTTGCCATTTTATCCAAACAATGTATGATTAAGTCTGAGATTGTTTATTTGTGTCATAGTTACACTGATAAAATTGGTTGTTATAAATATAAGTATAAAACTAACATTCTAATACACATGCACATCATAGAATAAATATTTTATACAAAATAAATAACAAATATTACAAGTATAAAAATGAAATAAAATAATATAAAATAATTTACTCTATTTCCTTTATAGATTGGGTTTTTTGAAATATGGACTAATGAAATTCATTATTTTCGTACATATTGTAAAAGGTTGTTATATCTTTACCAGGAAATCCCTCAATCAGATAGTTTGGAATAGACACTATCTTATATTCCGCATGAATATCACGACAAGATAGATCATTATTATCTATACCTTTATTGAACATGAAATCCAATGTTATAATGATCAACTTCATGTCTATGTTCCTTGCCCCGAAAATTCCCATTATGATTGATTATATTCACCATCTTCATATTCAAAAAATATTTTTATCAGTACCTACATCAAAAACATGATTATAAAATCAAATGTTTCTAATAAATATAATTACCTTTTCAGGTTTCCATAGAACATAAATAATCTAATGAATTGAATGTAATTTTGTATGGCATGTTAAATGTGGGCATTTTATATTCCTTTTGAGTTGAGAATTCATTGGCTCCCATATCTGCAAATAAACTCTTATTTATTGGCAATAACATAAGAATAATATTTATTATATGGTTTCACTGTACGTAGACATATTTCACTATGATATCTTATAATGATCTGGATGTCTTAGTTAACATCAATTTAATTTTTATAAAACATTTTTCCAACATTATTTATTTCAGTATCATTGAAATACTATATTGAATTTTGTTTGAGAGAAACAGATATATATACTTTTATTATGACTATTTTATAGACTAATAAACTTCCTAATAGTTTTATAATATGATAAACTAAATAATGATCATTATTATGTATCGGGGCCAATTTCATTTCTATGATCATGACATTTCTAATTTTTTCAGACAAGGCATAGGTATAACCACTGGTTAGAATAAAACGTGTTGGATGAATCAGATGCTCTATCAATCTGATAGATCATCATGAATAATATAATTTAACATTATATATTAAATTGAACTTTTTTATGTTCTAAATACTGTACTTCTGTATAATATAACAAATTAAAACACTTGAAAAATGAAAAATTATTTAGCATATATTTAAGAAAGTGTTAATGATTTATTAAACAACGATAAGGAAATAAAGAAAGGGAAAAAGTATTATTAATTTAAAAGTTATAAAAAAGATAAATATAATTTTCTATCTTATATTAATGATTAATAAATATAAAATCACTATTTATTTGGTTAAAAAAATTTAAAAATTTGTTAATCCAAGCAAATGATTTCTTTTACCATTTCATTTTAATATTGTATTTGTATGTTTAAATTTAAAATTGAGAAATTATAACATATTTCCCAATTATGTAGCATCTATATTCTTATTGCATATTTATTTCTAGGGATTTAAGGTATTATCTATATTTCTCTTAAATTGTTAACTCCAAAAGACCAAAATAATGTTTTTTAGAAAATGAAATGTTATTTCCTATTATAAACTGTGAATGTTTTTTTTGTTTCCATGTTCATAATAGTTATTTAATAATGATATTATATAAACTAAAATTATTATTTACCATATTTTTTAAATATCATTAACCTAATTACACTGTATAAAAATAGAATATTTTAATCATTTTTCCTTATGGTACACTTTTGGGTCTCTTTATAAAAGTAATAATGTAATGTTTTCTATTATTATACAATGACAATATATTCAAAGTGACAGGAGTTTTTTCTATTACAAATCACCCCTTTAATTAATTAATATTCTTAAAATGAAAATAAATTTTACGCAGTTATGAGAATTTATTATTTTATATAGAAATAAAGGAATAAAATTTTCATTTAAACATAAAAAATGGTTTTTTAGTAATGTATATTTTCTAGTACCACTCAATATTTTCAATCATAAGAATATATTATTTTTTATATTGAATTATAATAAACTATTTAATAATTTATTTCTGGAAAATCACTTCTTGACACTTAATTAAAATTGTTATGGAAGTGACCATTATCTTTTTTTAGCAAACATAAAAAAGTAATTAGAATGTTATTTTGGATAAATTTATGATAATTTTCTCTAAAAAATTTTATAGGAAATTCCATTTCAACAAAAAAATTATTTTCTAAGTAATGGATGATATTATTTTATCTTACACACAAAACACACACTCTTGGATTTTGAACACATAGACACATAATTTACATACTAATAATGATTCAAGACATAAAATCCTATAGGTAACCATAATTAATGAAAAACCCAATAAAATCGATCAGGTCTGATCTACAGGGTCCCATGACTTCATTCACATATCCCCATGCGCATGAGGATTTTGACATACATTGAGGTTATAGGTACATAAACGGGGATACTATGAACTCTGTATCATGTTATATCGCGAATAATAATAAACACTATAATAAATAATCATAGTGAGATATAGAAACTAAATATGGAATGTAGCCATAGAGCTAACAAATTGGTATCTAAATATGTAAGACAAACCATATTCATTAATGATGAAAATAGAGAAACTAATAAATTGTGGGGTCCACCATAGTCCTTCCCATTTTGCTACCATATTAATGATACCCTTCACTACCATCATTCATAGACCCCATTCCATTATTTATAATAATATTCATGAAAGCATTAGGTGCATAAAAAATTCTAATACATGATGTGAGTAATAAACCCAGTAGGACACCACTAGTGAATCATTTTAAAATGTACACATTTATTTAATGTGTATGATATGATTATAATAAATTTTTATAAAAGTATAACAATACAATTTCATATATAGAAATCATGCAAAAACTATGTTTCTACAAACATAGAGACATATCTGCTTCGTCTACAAGATATATGAATAAAAATAGATGTCATATGTAATAAAAATATCCACAGGGAAATTATACCATAACCTCAATATAAAAATGGAATCAAGTGTATATTCTATTAGGAAAACAATATTCATCATCTCTATCATGCTACCTAGTATCCTATAGCCGTGAGTAACTATTTTACCTAGAATCTAGTATGTGTCCTCGATCAACATGGTACATGATAATTATTATGAATCCTTGATTTCATCCTCAACATGACCTCTATGGCTTCATTAAATCTCCACCATATGATCATGAACATTTTTTCCATTATCATAATTCATTTTCACTCCCCCTATATGGGAAAACCATGAAAAATGTCTCACATAATTTGAGATCCACTAATTATTCCTATAATGGAAATGGATCATACAGAACAAGGTAAAACATACATGAATTAATATCATCATGATAATTATGTGGAAACATAGATACTTTTGACCTTACTAAAACATTTCTAGTAAATCTACTTGAATACTAATAGAATCAAACCTCATAAATGGACGCACTGGCTATATAGACAGATAATCACTTGTCTTTATAATGTAGAATAGTAATTAAGTTATTCCAACCTCAAAATTATACCAATGAAATAATTTTTATTCAAGAGACCCAAAATTAAGGTTTCTTCTGACCTAAAATTACTTTTAAGTGATTACCAATATTCATCATGAAAATGTTTCCTAAGTTGTGCCCCGATATTCTTCAATTAATATTACACAACTAGTATTTCTATAACTGAATAAAATATTTATTTTCAAATGAAATAATATACCACATGTTATATCAAATTATCCCTCCTTTGTAATCCATAATAGTGAGGATAATTCTCTCATGTCCCTCTATATAATTAAGGATTAATTCATAGATAATAAATCTAATTCAACATGTGATGAAAAAACATATCTCTTGGATAATCAAAGAATAATCTTTAATAATTATTATTATTCATCTAAATAGTTAAAGTTTATTATTTATTTCTTAATTCTAATCATTTATTCCAAGAATTATTTGGGAATCATAGATGTAAAGAAAATTGTATGAATACTATGTGTATTTCTTTACTATGACTTAACTCCTTATAATAATTTCTCCCAATATAGGTAAGAGAAAAAGATTATACCATGCCTTGAGACCCAAAAAGTGTACATATTGGAAAAATGTGGATTCATTGATCCAACACAAATAGATTGTAAAGCTACTGATACTAAAGTATTAAAAAAAATTATGGATGAAATGCCCATATATTTTTTAGAATGTAAATCCTTGAATGGAATCCAAATAAAATGATTTCAAAATTTAAATACCATTTAAAAATATTCCGTACATGATTTTAGAAAATTTATAAATTAGTATACTTTTTTAAAAGAGTAACAATCCATAAAAGTGATAATGAAATTAATTCTCTAATTTCAGTATTTACGATCATGAGAATATTTTATCATACAATTTTGGAGAATAATGATATTAAACATGGTTTTGGAAAATTATTTACCCCAAGGGGAATTGTGTAAATGTTATATCATTTTCTATTATGAAACATAGATTTTTTGCATAAGAATAATATTTTTTACCATTAATTAGGT
Organism: Viscum album; assembly: GCA_963277665.1. Taxonomy (NCBI): domain Eukaryota; kingdom Viridiplantae; phylum Streptophyta; class Magnoliopsida; order Santalales; family Viscaceae; genus Viscum; species Viscum album. The sequence continues at coordinate 1,486,059,330 of OY728148.1, forward strand.
AACAATCCCATTATTATCTTTACATGCCATTGAAATACCCTTACACTTCTTTTAGAAATATTCATATTCCCATATACATTATAGTATGAACTGTAACAAGATCTATATGTACTCATGAACATCATGGCATGCCCTTTGGAAGAGATAGAGGAACCTTATTCAATGAATGGTTACACTAACACATGGATTTTTACCCTTACATACCATCCATTTACCCTTACTCAAGTAATATAAAAAGTGTTGAACACCAATGTATCTTGTGTAACTTAATGTTTACCATAAAAATTGTCTATAAAACCCATTTTATCATTATAAAATTCCATAGATAATACATAAGGGTTATGTTTATTGAAAATTTACATATTCATATAAAAAATACCTATATATTAAATACTAGAGATGTTTTTTTATAACAACTCTTCACTTTATTACACTAATAAACTCGTTTTTTTACATAAACATTCCCATAAGACATATTTGAGGATTGAGGTGTCTAGGGTATTGGAAAATTAGGAACACTACATGAAAATATAAAACATAAAAATACATCATCGTTATTGAAAAAATCTTTTACAAGACAACAACATTCCTTCATACTTAGCATTGAATGGGATAACAACATGACATATATTGGAAAAGGGTAATCTATAAAGTTCAGTAAAAGAGTAAGCAAAGAATTACATGAAAAATATAATACATGTAAGATAATAGGAATATCAATATTGTATAAGTGAAACATGAACATAAATCATGATATACCATGGTTATCATAACATGGATATTTGGAAACAAGTGTTATCATTATATTATCCTGAACCAAGGTTCAGTGTTGTTTGATCATGAGTAATATATCATTACAAATGAATTATAATGATAAAACCCTCATTGTAAATAAATTAGCATGATTCAACACTCATTTCACATGACGTATCATGATATTATTTTTTACCCAACCCATTGGAGCGCTATTAGGGGACACCCTTTTTAATCAATTCATTTCACGGAAAAGTGTTCCACTTAGATCATACAACATGGTTTCATTAAACATCATAATTTATTCCAGGAATCAGAGATGACGAATACAGAAATGTTAGTCCTCATTAAACTAGGACGGGTTCGTAATGTTGGAATACCTTGATAGAGAAATGTGTATGGTATTCACTTACATAATAATTTCGGCATCAAACATTTGTTGTAACTTCAGCAGCATTGCTACATCAAATAGAAATTTTAAAATAAGTTGTTGATAGATAAAGGAATCCCTCATCATTTATACATGAAATGGACTGTAAGGGGGACATGGAACATAATATCCTAACAGATTTAATGGAATATAGATGTATAATATTAATTAATTTCATGAATGAATATGAGGAGTGAGAAATCTCTTATGGAATTTCAGCATGGTAACAACTGTACATGGGAGTCATTAATCAGAGAGAAATGGGTCCCTCATTATTCAAAAATAATGACGGAAGTATAGTGGAGGTGAGATGACATACCCCATAATTTTTAATTGAAAATAAAAGTGTTATAACAATATAAGGAAACATAGAAATAAATAAGGAAGGAAGGAAAGTGATGATCGCTTAATTGGAATTGTGTGACTTTATGAGCTTTAAGAGGGGCTTCATGAGAGATTGGGGTTCCTTGGGAGTATTATAGAGGGAATAAGGAATATTATGGAAGTTATCCAATGGTTTATATTCATGATTATTGGGATATTGGGTGGGATTTTATAGGAAAAGAGATGGGACTTCTTTAATAATTCACAAACATATGTTTTGGAATATATATAATTTAATATTCAAAACAAAAATCCATAAAAAGGTTTTTTCCAATGATTTTTCCAAAATATGAGTGGAAAACATTATTTTATAAGGCCAATGGCAGAGATTATTAAAATTTTAAGCTTCTTTATTTAGAGGTGAGTCACACTCTCAAATATATCATTTTAAAATGTTAAAATATTTATTTTTATGTCTTGGAGGGTCCACTAAGACACTATAATATAAAAAACAATCAGAAATCAAATTATTTTAAAGTTAAATCATATATTGGTTTAATAACCATTTTATATTTTTTATTACATCATTATTGGGTCATTATGATGTCAAAAAACACATTATATATTTAAAATGTACTTATTTTTTACACAAAAATTAGACTCTCTATAAAATAGGAAAAATTCACAATTATATAATTTAACATCATCAATCCAAAAATAATATTAATTTTAACGAAAGAGTTTTCTAAATATATAAATTTCTTACATTTAAAAATTTCCATTTATCGAAAATTAACGGTTTTTGAAAAAAAAACCTTTAAATCCTTAATAAAAATTATAGTTTTATAAAAATTATAGAACCATGTGTATTTAATAATAATTAATAATATAATAATATTTTATTATAATATTATTTAATTAAAAAATCCATTAATTCTTCAATATATATTAATTAATTTAAGAGTAACTAAGAATATTATTTGTGCATAAAAAAATTTACAATGTTACAATAATAAAAGAAATGTATAGTCATTATTTTGTTCAAAAATAGTGCACATAATAATAATTCTACTGTATTTTTAGATTATCCATAATAAAAAAATCATAAGACCTAAGGGTATGTTGTGCGATGGTGGCAGACTCTTGGGACACGTTGGATAACATCGCTCGGTTGATAATTTCTGTTAACGTGCACCTATCTCGTAGGAAACTCGGATAAAACATAATGTGTTTAACCTCAACTTGGTATTGGTAAAGAGTGAAGCCCGATGATTCTGCCTCTTTTCTGAGCTCTATAAAATGGGCTTCGTATGGAGCAATTCTACTGGATGATGTCGTATCTTCCTTTTTCTGTGTAAATTAGATTTGTAAAAGCGCTATATTTTTAATAATCATGTGATCACTTTTTAGTTTCTATATTAGCAATGTTAAAAATTCATAACAATACTTTAAAATCAAAAAACATAAATCTAAAGAAGTGAGTATATTTAAATAACCATTTTATATAATAATAGATTTAATTAGATCAAGATGAATTTTCATTAAGAAAAAATTTCGTTAAAATCTTCCCCCTTAATAAATTTCACCCTAAAAAATTTTATTTCCCACAATAAAACAGATGAGGGTAAATCTCATTCATCACGTCCTTTGATTCCAACATTTCCTCATCAAACATGTGGTTTCACCCTGACAATTTCACGAGGGGAATTCTCTTATTTCATAGTTCTTTTTACCAATGATCAATGATCTTCACCACCTTCTCTTCATAGGAGTCATTACTCTCCAATGGTAACATCTATAGATTGAGTACATGTGAGGGGTCTAGTATGTACTTCCTCAACAGTGATACATGAAATTCATCATGTGCATGAGATAGGTTCTATGGGAATGTTAGTCAATTATCTATTAATCCAATGAAATCAGGGATCTCAAATGTTATGTTGTACCATGGACTAAAAATTCCCTTCTTCCCAAATCACATAAGTATCATACACGGTGATATGTGGAGAAATATTCTACCTCCAACATCAATCTCTAGGATTTCATTATGATTGTCAATAAGGATATTTTTCGAATTTAAGAAGCTTTAATGTGTTGTTGGATAGTCATAAACTTCTCCCCCATTTCATTAACCATTTTTTGACCTTGGAGTTTTGACTCCCAAACATCATCCCAACATGTTGTTGATATGAACCTCTTCCCATAAAGGGCTTCATAAGGATCCATTTTAATGCATGATTATAAAGTATTATTGTATGAAAACTCGACTTGATAAATTTTTTGATCCCATCCTCTTTTGAAGTCCATTGAGAATGGTATTAGAATGTCCTCAAGTGTTCAGATAGTCCACTTTAATTATCAATTTGATTGAGGATCATATGATATACTGAAATTCATCCCAGTATTCAGTGTTTTTTTGTGACTCTTCTAGATCATATAGGTGGATCTTAGATCTTGATCAGATAAAATTCATAGTGGTACTTCATACAACCTTACCACTTCCCTAATGTATATTCCTACAGGTTTATCCAATGATAAATCCTCCCATGTAAGTAATTAAATTTAAATTATTTGTAAAATGATCCATAATAACCTGATATCATTGGTTCTTTTGGATGTATTCTGATGTCTAGAGAAAAAATCCATGGTGATGTTTTCTCATTTCCATTTTGGTAGGTGTTATGGTTTCATCACCCCATTAGACTATTTCCTCCCAACTATCACTTACTGACATACCAAGCACATTGATGTATTGTGGTCATTCTTCTTCTTCATGTTATCCCACAAATAATACTTCTGGATATATCGATATATCATTATGTTTTCTGGGTTAATGGAAAAATTCAAACAATGTTCATCAAACAAATGTTATTTCATTAAATCCAGATTTTATGGAACACATATCCTTGACCCAAATCACAAAATTCCTTTTACAATAACATTTATCATTAAGGATTTACATTTTCTAATAGTATTTACATACTTCTTAATTTTTCCAATATCTTATTGAGTATCCTTTAACATTTCCAAAAGAGATGGTTGAACAATCATTTCTATAATGATTGATGATTTTCCCTTATTTATGATTCCAATGTCCATCATCATCAAATCTAAAAATATTGAATCCTTTTCAATTTTCATCAATGATAGATTCGATTGGGTCTTTCTAAATAGAGAATCTACCACCATGTTTTCTTTCCCAGGTTAATAATGGATTGAGTAGGAATAGTCTTTGATCAGATCTGGCCATCTTCATTTGTGCATATTCAACTATTTCAATATGAATATATACTTGAGTATTTTCTGATCCGTGTATTTTTCAAACTTCCCCCCAAATTGGTAATGTCGCCAAATTTATAAAGTGATTTTTACTACAGCCAAATCCAGATAATATGTTGGGTAGTTTTTCTCATGAACATTCAATTCAATTTAAGAATAGGAAATGAATTTGTTATTTTGTATCAAAACACAGCCCAAACTCTTATTCGAAGCATAACTGAATACCAAAAAAATTTATCCAATTGTGGGTAGTCTGACCATTGGTGCATTGATAAGCCTCATTTTCAAATCCTTGATGTTCTCTTCTAATTAGTCACTGCAAGAAAACGTGAATCCCTTCCAATTAATATTTATAAGTGGTTTTTAAAATCATGATAAATTTTACACAAATCAATGATAATATCCAGATAACCCAAGTAATCTATAGATATCCGTCACAGATGTTGGCATCAAACATCTTTCAATTGCATTCTTCATGGATGGATCCAAAAATATCCCAATTCTTATGATGATATGAACCAAAAATGAGACTTCATTCCACAAGAACTGACACTTGTTTTACTTTTCATTGAGATTCTCCATTCGCAAGGTCTATAATACAAATCTTAGATTCTCCCCACACTCCTCCTTGGATTTGGAGTATATTAGAATATAGACTATAATGAATACCACAAATTTGGTGATGTAATATATAAAAATTCTATTCATCACTTCTATTAAGATTACTGGAGAATTAGTGAGTCCTAAAAACATTTCTATGAATTCATAGTGCCCATACCTTGTATAAAAAGATGTCTTGGTGATATCCTACTTTTTTACCCTTACATGGTAATATCTCGGTAGTAGATCCTCCTCAGAGAAGAATTTTTCTCATTATAGCTGATTAAACAAGTCATCAAAAGATAAATAGGATACTAGTTTTTTATCATTATATTGTGGAGATCACAATAATCCATGCAAAGGCACATTGACAAATACATCATATAGATGAAGAGGAATGGTGCACCACATGGTGAAGCAGTTGGGTGTATAAAAACTATATCGGGATCCTCTTTTAGTTATTTATTTAGCTCTTTATGCCCCACAATAGTCCTTCAATATGTAGTCATGGATATTTAAAACCCCCAATGTATAAGATCAATCAGAAATTCATCATCACTTTTAGGTAAAATACTAATAAATTACTCAGGAAACACTTCCACATATTCCCTCATAATAGGCATGTCTGCAAGGATGTTTGCTTCAATAGACTCAATCATCACAACAAGATAATATTACTCATTGGGAGGTAATATCCAGGATTGAGATGATTGTCCTATGGAAGATTCATCCACCTCCTTGTACTTGTACATAATTATGGGTTGATTCTACATATGGTGGGTGATTTTCCTCTGACATCAAATTATGTTGGATCTATATATGGAAATCCAATCCATGCCAATAATTAAGTCAAATTACACTAAGGGGTGTATGAGGGGTTTGTAGGGATGTTCAATCCACTAATTGTGACAAAGGAGGATTTATTTTCATGGGAAGCAATAATTTTCAAATTTTCTATTCTCTCCACTATATTTTCTTCCATGATTTCTGGATGTGATAGGATTCTCTACTAAACATCCAGGATATAAAATAATGCATAGAAACATATTAAAAAAGTATGTTCGCTCTTCTTTATTGGATAACTACTCATATCAAAACAACTTTATTATCGGGGTTTGTTGCAGTAGTAGTGATGGAAAATCCCTCCCTTTCATCCTTGATGTTTTTTGGTTTCCTCAAAAAACAATTGTCTTAGGGAACTAGTTTTCAATTTTCCCAAATTCCTTGTAGTTTAATAAATGATCAACGGTTTGAGGTTCAAACAGTATGTTCCTCTGATCTATCACAACAGTGGGTTTTTTGTTGGTAAATAAGGGAGAGGTTCCCTTCTCCTTAACACCAAATGCATTTCCTCTTCCCCTTAAAAAAATTTATGGGATGCTTATTTCAACACCTTGGGAAAGTGAGTTATTATATTTTTGTAGAACTATTAGATTTATTAATCCAAACAATAGATTTAATTTCCATATTCCACTTGTTATCCCCATAGATCCCATGAGATTTGGTAATCTCTATTTTGACTTTGAGGGAAAAAAGAATAATTCCCTCATAGCTATCAAAGTTATGGATCACTAGGGATTTTAATAGGCTATGTTTTATCCCACCAATGAATCATTAAACCTTTAATTCAGTGTTAAAATTAATTTCGGAGGCATATCATCCAATCCCTATGATGTTTTTATCAAATGACTTTATTGATTATTCATCATTTTCTTTAGATAAAGTAATTCTCATTCAATCTTATGTCGGAGGGTGTAATGAAAATATTTATCCCAAAACATTTTTTTGAAAATCCTTCCATTCCAATGCCTTGATCTGTTTGGTAGGCTTTATTTAGTTTATCAGTGTCTACTATTGATCTGCTTCACCCTCCATAAGATAAGAATCCCGAAGAACTTTTTTTTGTTCAGAAAATTGAAGGAATGAGAAATAATATCAATGGAATTTATCCATTTTTCTTGATTGGGGGAACATATGATTCATTGAAGGGAATAGTCCTTTATCTCATGAATAAATCTATTGCAGATTGTTAATTCTTGGGGGCGGGGAGGGGGTTTTAAGATCCTCTTGACCCATGAATCTATTCAATACACGAGTTAATTGAGAGTGTCTCATGTCAATGTGTGTGATTCCCTCTCACATAGGATTGTTCTTCTCGTTAGATCAATCATCACATTGATCTTTGCATCGGTTATTAGCCCGAGTCCACTTATTAAAGAACAATTTTTGGCATAAAATGACTATTAGGCATAACACATAAAGTTAAATCCAATTAAAAAAGGTATACCACATAAATTATTTTTATTTCTATAACTTATGAATTTATATGCTTCAATATTTGTTATCCATGATCTACTTCCCATCATATATTCTTACGAGAATTTGTTTATTCTCTTTATAATGGTTCATACTTAGCTTTTTAATTTACCAGATAATTTCTAACGGGAGTGTGAAAATAAGAGTGCATCAAGGCCAATTGTTATTCACCAGTTCCCATTCAAGTAGAGATCAATGTGATATTTTCAGGTTTTACATCTGGATACATCTATTCCAGATCCACCTCAACTTGTCCATATCTATACCGGGATATATTTACCTAATAAAACAGTTTGTATATACTCACCCAAATTTATGGATGTTTTTGTTATGCTTAGTCTTATCTACGAGGCATTCAATAGGATTTTATAATCCTAATACCCAAACTAACTAATCCTATATTCTGATACCAACTATAACAAACTTATTCATTATAACACACATAAACGTGAATTATTAAATAAAATTTCACTTAATACGACCCTAAGAATTGTGAGGTACAATGTATTGGGACATTATGAACAATACATGGAAAAATAAGATATAAAATTACAATAACATTGTTAAAAACTTCTTTTACATGACCACAATATCCCTTCATATGAGGAATTCCAAGGGATAACATGAGGACATACATAAGAAAAGGGTGAGCTATAAAGCCTAGTAAGTGAGTATACAAGTAATTACACGATGAATAAAACACATGGTAAGAAATTGGAATAAAAAGGATTATAAAAGAAACAGGAAAATTAATACATGATTTAACACTACGACCCTAGTTACCTAGAGTTTGTGCATTATTACATAACATTAGCATGATTAGAAGAGATCATGTCTTGAAAGACTGATTTATTTAGTAGCTTTGAAGTACTAGATATATTCATAAGTTTTATATTACATCATGAGACAAAAACAATAACATTTGTCCCCGATAAACACACATATATCCCTTATCTTATCCTAATAGGTCAACCATAAAACACTTCTTCACATCCTGGGAAACAAATATATAGAAAGGGATGAGCTTAGATGCTCAGAAAGGATAATAATATGGTAAAAACATTCATAAATAAGCATAAACATTTTTAGAAATGTATAAGACTAAAACATAATATTTTTAAAAATAAAACTAATTATAATATGGAAAATATAAGTTAAAAAATTCCATTTACTTATTGACAAGGATATAATACTAATAGAATAATGACAGGAAATATCAATATACAATTTCATAATGGTGGAATTCATAATGCCGAACATCATGACCTCATAGTCATGGACTCATGCCAAGAATACAAATAAGATTCTCTCAAGGACTTGTTCCAAGATAACAGTTTGTCTCGTGATACCTACCAATGCATTGATGATCTATAACCAGATGCATATGTCGCATACAATTTCAAATGCATTCCTCATATGAAAATGTTGAAACATAACATAAGAATTCATATTAAAACTATCAAACACAATCTCAATAATTTAACGATAAACCTTGAATGGTATAAAATATCACATCCACAGTCAAACATATCACAAATCCATCAATACAATATATAATATTCTACCATAATAAATTAACATCAAACAAGCATAAAATCCAATAAAGGATGATGACATAGATGAAAACAAAACTATTTGGGATAAATATCTCTTCCTATTTTCAAATCATTATAAATTATTTAGATTTAAAAGAAAACTTTTATATTTAAAATATTCTTATAATCTTGTAATGGATTCTTTTAATGTGTTATAATGGTAGAGAAATGTTTCACCCATAATATATGTTAAAAAACATTCTTACTATAATATGTCAAAAAGGTCGTAAAGGACCCTATTGGGAAAATGATGGACATATTCTTTTATAAACATATTATACAATGTAAAAAAAATTATAATTTATTTTAACCCATAGTCTCGGAAATAGTAAAAATGTTTTGAAATTAAATTTTTTGAAACACACATGTGGATGATAAAGAGGTCGTAGTAGATACATAGGTATAAAAAACCACAGATAATAAAGAGATTGTAGAATTAACCCTTAGATTTTAATTTTCCGTGAATGAGGGTAAGTTAAACTCATTTATAATAGTTAAACCATTATTATTAAATTGAAAATAACAACATATATAAATATGATATCATATATTATATTCTAGTATTTCATCGTTAATAATATTTCAATAGTATCATTGTTTTGTTTGTTAAATAATTTGTTTTCCTTTATGTGTGTAGTTACATAAGACATGTTTTTTATTGATAGGATGTGTTTGATTCATAGAATAAAATTAACTTATTAAACATTATTTTCTATCATAAAATAAAAAATATTCTTGAATGGTCATGATGGGGAATGAATTTCATCGCGTTTCGTGGAGACGATAATCCGTACATACACATGAGCGACAATATCATTATATTGATGGTGAAATCAAATGTAATTGGATTGTATATCATATTTAAATAATCCTTAACATGTTATATTTATTATTTACATTATTTCTACTCATTATTAGTCCCAAACAAATAATGAAGAGTTTGAATAACAAATTACACCATGACATGGTGACGTTAAGTCGTACATACACACATATGGAGAATATTAATTCATAGGATGGATAGAATAACCAATAACGTCATAATATATTTATAATAACATCACAATATGTATAAGGTACTGGATTTATAATTTTTGTATGGAAACAAAAAATAAATAAGAAGTGGGAGAAGAAAATAACTTTGAAAGGGGTGGTGAAATTATTATCACTACATTGGGTGTTTCCTTTTGAGTTGATCAAAAGGGCTTCAAAGGTTTGATTTATGAACAAATAAAGGCCTCTAGGATTAATTGAGAATTTTTGGAGGATATTTGGGTAGGGTATGGATGAAAAAAATTGATTTGGATGGGTTAAATTAAGATAACGGGAAGTATCCTTTTATAAGAGGGGAGAGGGTCACTTTAGGAAAACCTTCAGATATTATTTTATGATTCAATAATATTCTTAATATAATGGCTCCAAACTTTTTATTTCAAGGACATAGTGGGGATGTGTCAAAAATATCTCAACCAATATGTTTTAGTCAAGTTTACTTCACCATATTAACCTTATCATTTAGATTTAACTCTTGGTAAAATAGTTTAACATTTACCATGTTTCCTTGTATTTTTATATTATATGGATAATAATCATTCTACAAAATGAAAAGAGAACCCCATGTAGTTCATTAATGACATATCTATTCATATATATGTCCATTGGAAGATCTATTGATTTTTAGAGCTACTATATCATTTAATAATATAGTATTTGTTTTAAAAACTCATTTATGTCAATTTTGACAGTATTGTATTTGATTTTTGGTAAATTACTAAAACATGATTACATAGAAACAAATAATTTAAAAAACCATAACATGTCATATTAACCTATAAAATTATTTTAATTCCTCAAAAGTCTCAATTTACATTTATTTGTATATTTATAATGTCATTTATTATAATCTTTCATTAATAAGGTAATTACTGCATCCTCATTGTGTAAAAATTTATACTATTTAAATAATGTCTAAAAATTATAAATAAACAACAATTATTTAGGAAATATTTTTATATTTCTAATGAATATTTATAGTTTAATTTAAATTTTGTGTTACCCTGTATAAAAAATGATTTAGTTAGGAAACATTGAATATAACATGATTAACACTTCATTAAATAAAATAATAATAATGGTCCTAATATAATTAAAGTTTACCAAAAGAATGACATTTTATTCCTAAGGGTATTTTGGTAGTAATAAACATACAAATTATAATTAGGATATGTTTTAGGGTAAAAATAATTTCATTTTTACATTTAATAATTATATTTTGTTTAGAAGGTGGTAAATAAAAGTGAAAAGTAACGATTCATAGAAAATTATTTTCATTTATTGAACCACAGTTTACTTACTAATATAAACAGCATCTCTCGAACATTTGAAATTTAAATCACAGAAGTGGTAAAATTAGGTTTTATGAAAAAAATTTAATGTGTTTAGAATGTGGGTAAAAGATGGAAAAAAGTTCAATAATATTTTATAAATTAAATTTTATTATAAAATGACTCCAATGAATTATATTGAACTATTATAGGTATTATGTTTCTACTTTTAATTTAAATAAATTTAAATAATTTAAATAATTATTTAAATAAAAATTCGGTTTTAATCTATAGCCTAGTATTTTTTACTATTCATCAAAATTGAAAATTTTAAGAATAATACCAAAAATTCACCCTACTCAAATTTTGATATTTCAGATCAAAAAATGATGTCCATTTTTTAAAATAAAATTTCAAATGTTTCAAAAAGTGGGTATTACTCTTCATAATGGCTAGTTTGATTGGTTGTGGTGTGTTTGAACTTGAAATTGCGTAAAACAAAATATGTTGTATTATTTAAAGGGAAACATACAATGATAGCATAGGTTCTTTCATTATCCGAACTATAAAATAATTTCATCCTTGAAATTTATAGAATATTACAGTTAAACAGATTAGTCTGGTTATTCATCATAAGTTTCTCGGGTTCCCATGTTACCTCATCCATATTATGGTTTCTCCATAAACCATTTAACAGATGAGTTGTCCGGTTTCTCAACACTTATTCTCATGTATCAAAAATCTTGTCAGGCTCTTCAGAATAAGACAAATCGGGATCCAGTTCAATATCTTAATATGTGATTACATGCATTGGTTCATTCACGTATTTTCTCAATAGTGATATGTGTAATACATCATGAACTTTGGAGAGACTTGGTAGTATTTCCAAATGATTAGGTATGAAACAAATTTCCTCTAGAATTCTGAAGGGTCTGATGTATACGATACTATAATTACCCTTCTTACCGAAATGTATAACTCCCTTCCATGGAGATACCATTGAGAAAACATGATCTCCTACTTTAAATTCAAAATCCTTCACTTGGTTATTATCATATCACATTTTCCAACATTTGAGCTGCTTTGATGTGGTTCTGTAAAATATTCTCCTCTTCCATTGTTTCCTCAAAATGTTCTTGGAAAATGATTTTTCATTCACCAAAATCATCCCCACAAGGTTTTTTGCAACATCTATTTCCATATAAAGCTTCATGTGATTCCATCTTAATTCTTGAATGGAAAATATTTTTATCGGCATATTTTACAAGAGGTAAATATTGATCCCATGTACCTCGAAAGGCAAATGAGAAAGATCCCAACATGTCTTCAAATGTTTGAATTGCCCGTTCTAATTTTACATTAGTTTGAGGATGGTAGGAAGTGCTCAAAAGAAGTTCAGTATCTAATTCTTTCTCAAGACATTTCCAGAATCATTATGTAAAATGGGGATCATTATCAGAGAAAATCTATTGAGGTACTCCATGATGTCTTACAACATCACTAATATATAGTTTTTCTAAATGTTCATTTTTTAAATCTTCTCTTATCGAAATAAAATGTGCATACCTGGGAAGATGATACCAATGACCCAAATTTCATCATTCCTTCTAGAAGTATTTGGTAACCCAATGAAAAATTCCATCATAATATCATCCCATTTCCAATCAGGAATTGGAAGTGGCTTCATGACACTTGTGGGATTTTGTCTTCTAGCTTTCACTTATTGAAAAACCATGCATCTTCACACATAATCAGAAATATCCCTCTTCATTTTTTCCAACCAAAAATGTTCCTTCAAATCTCTATACATCTTAGTGCTACTAGAATGTATATAAAAATTGGATCTCTGAGAATCATCAAGAAATTCACATTTTAGATCAGGAATGTCAGGAACACAGTATCTCCTACCAAATTTTAAAATCCCATCTTCATATAAGAAGATGAACAATCTCCCATCATTCACCACTTTATTGCTCATTTGAAACATCTCATCATTAGCCGAATAACATTTTACCATTTTTAGTAAATATGGTTTATATAAACATTAAAAAATTATTGATGGTTCACCTTCCGTGATTACTCCAATATCTATCTTTAATACATCCATGTAAATAGGATCCATTTTAACTCTCATCTATTTCAAAACACCATGATCCATTATGCTCAAATAATCCGCCACCTTATTTTCCTTCCTCGAGTCGTATAGTATAGTGATATCATAATGTTTATGTAGTTCAAGTCACTATATTTTCCTATTTTGAGTTCTTTTTGGGAGAAAATATACTTCAAACTCTTGTGATCAGAATAAATAGCACATTTTTCACTAATGTTATAGTCTCTCCATATTTTTATAGAAAATATTACAACTTCTAACTCAAGATCCTGAGTAGAATAGTTTTTCTCATGTTTTTTAAGCTATCATGATTCATAGACAATAATTTATCATTATTCATAAGGACACAACCAAGTCCTTTCATTTAAACATCACTACAAATAACAATCCCATCATTCCCTGATGGTAGAGTCAATATTGGATCATTGATCAATATTCTATTAAGTTCATAAAAATATTATTCATACTCTTTTGTCCAAACAAATTTAACCCCTTTACATGTGTTCTTGGTTAATGGGTTAGCCAATCAGGAAAAATTCTGGACGAAGCGTCAATAATAACATGATAATACAATAAATCTATGTACCCCAATTATACTCGTCAGTGCTGACCATTCTTTGAATGCCTTGGTCTTTGAAGGATCGATAGAGATTCCATATTTATATTCAATATGTTCATGAAAAGAAATTTCTTGAATTCAAAATTAACAATTGTTAAACATCCCATATAATTCATTTTTTTTAGGGTTTTTAGATTATTTCACAAGTTATTTTCATGATCATCGTAGAATTTTGATTATACCAAGATATCGTAAATAAATACCAAAAAAAAGTTATAAATAAATTACATGAACACTTTATTCATTAGATCCATGAAAATATAAGATGCATTATTTTTCCAAAAGGAATTACTATAAACTCGTAATGCTCGTACCTAGTTGGAAATGCAATTTATGGAATGTGTTCATTCATCACACACAACTGATGATATCCAGTTCAAATGATAATTTTTGAAAAATATTGAGCTTCATTAAGTTGGTAGAATAAATCATCAATGCGAGGTAGGGGATACCTGTTCATTATTATTATAGAATTGATCTCCCTGTAGTCAATGCATAACCTCATAGATTTATCTTTCTTCTTAACAAAAAAATAGGGGATTACCATGGAGAAATAGTAGGGCGAATAAATCCAGTTTTACATAATTACTCTACATGTTTCTTTAGTTCCACTAATTCCATAGTGGCTATTCTATAAGGGGTTTTCGATATGGGCCTTGAACCAGGAATTAAATCAATGTAAATTTTTTTTCCAATTCTAGAGGATGTCATGTTTAATCCTCCGGAAACACATCAACATAATCTTGTACAATAGGTACATCCTATATTCGAACACTATTTTACTCACCCAAAGTTATATTATTATCTTTCTCCACAATAATTGAATTTATAAGAGCTATAGGGGTGGATCTAGATAATAATCAGGTGGTGACGTTTCTTCTCTAATGATAAGGTACTTGTTATCATCCATAAAAATTGAATCATCCTTCTTCTTATTAAAAATTTTCACATCATGGTCTGAAATCCAATCCATTATGGGTATTATATACAATTCCATCAAGGGTATGAAAATGTGGTCAGTAGATAAGGAGAATTTATATTCCCTAATGGGAACTGAATCGACAAACATTATTTCAACTATACTTCCATTTGGTGTTTTGACTAACAAGTCCCTTGTTAAATCAAATTAAAATATCTATTTTTCTTCTCAAATTGTGTATATATTACATAATGTCATGATCTAGAATCAAATAAATAATTGGCTAATGTAACATCCCAGTTTCAGAAGCCACCTAGAGGTTCCCCATACCCGATGGGTCACATTGCCTCAATCACATTTCCCTGCACTCTTGAGGCTGCCGACTAGCAGAGAGGGATTGGGTTTGATAGTGGGGAAACTATTCCCTCATTGGCAGAGTACATAGGAGAAGTAAACAACAGACAATAGCGGAAGCAGTAACTACCCAAGAATAGTAAACAGCTGAAGACTAGAATAATAAATAACCGAAGATCATATATATGTAAAATGATTCCTGATACATATGTCTAGGAAAGCACCCAAACAAGTAACAATGTTGGAAATACAAACAGTGTGAAACCAAAGTTCAAAAGAAAAAGTTAAAAATATCCTCAGCATCATAGACATAATCTTGGTCCCATGATCCCCAGCTCCAAAACAATTCATGTACCTGGAGTAGAAGGGAGATTTACATTATATATTCCTACAAAAATATAATCTGTTTGCGCCCAGAAGCATGGCCCATACATGGTGTGAGACAAAATCCCATTAGGAAACCACCCAAATATCGGGGCCTAACAGTCAGTGAATATATGGAAGGTAATGTATAGAAATCAGTAAATAGTAATGTACTTGGAAGTAAAGAATACATAGTTTCAACCTAACGCAACAGATAATTAAACAAATAAACACAATAGGTAACCCTCTGGGAAGTACTCACGGCCATCCCCTCTGGTCATACCTAACATGTACAAGAAACCCTCTGGAAAGTGCTATCATCCTAACCCCATAGGCTTAGTATATAAAAACTCTTAGACGAATCATTCATAGTTAGTCCCCCTTTTAGTCTATGGTAGTTGGGAACTCTCTATGGACGCTCAGACGGACAATTATTCTTATATCCTCATGGTCATGGACTCTCTGAGGAAGCTCACTGGGTCAATTCCCCATATAGCTCAGGTCGTTCATAGATGCTCTAAAGAAGCACTCACCATTAATTCCTCTAATAGTCTAATGTAATCAAGGTAATTCAAATAAAAACAAATAATCTCTGAGGAATCTCACACAATCACTTCCCCTTATTGTCTAAAGTGCTCAAAGACTCTCTAAGGAAGCTAACTCAGTCAATTCCCCTTATAGCCTACCACACTAGGTTCTTACAGTCTTGTGTAGGTCATGACCATAGTAATGTAATATGGCCAAAGTAAACCTAGAGAACTACATGGCTAACCATTCTACAACATATAATTCAATTTCAAAATACAAACTCTCCATCCTACAACAACATGCATGAAAAAAGGAAAGGTAGCCAAACTGGCTAAACACGACTAAATATTCGTAAACATAAAATGTGTGGGAAATAAATCCAAAGACTATAAATAAATTCTTTAAAATCCAAATAACCTCTATACAAACAAGAGATCATGGAAGGCAATCAATGTGGGTAAAATAGTAAACACACAATTCCCCGTTCATGGGTATTGGTGGAATTTTCACATAACACTCAAATACATTGAATGGAAAGGCACAAACCACCTACCTCGGCATTGAAGGAATGATATATGTGAACCTCAAATCTTGAATCAACCTAGAACATTGAAGATCTATAAAAACATATAAAATTTTCAAACCATGATATCTCACAAGAGAATAGAAATCAAAAGATGGTGCTCTTGGAGAAGAGAGTACTCACCGATTCGATTCCAATGAAACCGATGATTTTCTATTCAGTGGATGGATTGAGGCTCAGGGGTTGGTTGAAGTTCAATAGTAGTACGGATCTCTCTGTCAAATGAGACCTAAAAGAAGATAATTCTAGTGAATAGACGTGACTCTGGTTCATTTAATAGAAAAAATAAAGTACACAGCTGATACATTTTAAGTACATGATGTGTACTCGCCATTTTGGAACATTGATTTAAGTGGTCTCTAAGCCACTCCCACACGGCTATGTGTGTGGCTACTACAAGACCTGCACATGAGCTCCTGTGGAAACTTAGTACTCAGTGTTTACTCAAAAAGTACATGGGGTGTACTTAAATAATTTATAGAATTTTCTCTATTTATAAAAAATGACCTGAAAAGGAAAAACATTCCTGAAAAGAAAAACTATGTTCTTAAAAACTTCCCCTTTAAAGAAATTTTTCCCTGAATATCCCTTGAGTGTCGTTGGAGAAGAAACCCTGAACAGTTCCAGCCATTGTGATCATACGTCTTCCTCCCTCTCCCATGTCTCATCTTATACTTACCCGTGATACCAAAGCACCCATACTAGAGGAATAGAATGGCCACAGAGAACCTTCGTACGTTGGTCCAAAATCTGTATAGGATGATCCTAAAATGATGCAACCACTTCCATCTCAACCTCCATAGGTTGGAAAACATGAGACGGTTCAGAAAAATATTGTTGAATCCAAGAAACATGGAAGACATCATGCATGGATCGGTTCCTCTGAGGTAACAGCAACCGATAGGCAACCAGCCCAACTCACGCAAACACCTCAAAAGGCACAATGTACCTCTACAAAATCATACCGTATCTCCAAATACATTTGTGTCCCAACATCGGTGTGACATGTAGGAAAACATGATCCTTGAATTTGATCTCTGTAGGTCATCTCCACTGATCAACATAAAACATATATCGAGACTACGAAGTTGTAATATTATTTCAAATCAACTATATCTACTTTGGGGTTTCCTAAAAATGATGAGGTCCCTGCAAAGTTTCCTCTCTTACATTAGACATCATAAGGGTGATCAGCATGGCCTACTGTACAAAGCCTCATATGGTGTCATCCGAATAGTTTCTTGAAAACTATTATTGTTCGCAAACTCCATAAGAGGTATATGCTTCTCCCAAGAACCTCCAAAATCCAGGATGCATGCTCAGATCATGTACTCAAGCACCTGAATCATATGCTTGGACTGGAGATCTGTCAGTGTATTGTAAGTTGTACTCAAAAGTACTTCTGTAATCAAGGCCTTCTAAAGACCATGCCTTACACGAGAAGTAGAACGTGCATCCCTGTATGAAACAATGGATCATGGAACTCCAAGAAGATGTACAGTCACTTGGATGTAAAACCATCCCAGCACATCCACACTGAAGGCCTCCTTGATCTGAACGAAGTGACAAACCATCATGAGTCTTTCAATGACAACCCAAATAGCATCATTCCCTCATGGACACCTCAGTAAACCTGTCACAAAATCCATGCTGACATCCTTCCACATGCACTCAAAAATGGGTAACTATTGTAAAAGCCTTGCTAGTCACTGGGGCAGCTCCATCACCTGCTGAAAAGTGGAACACCTCATGATAAAACCATAAAAATCTCTATGCATACCTATCAACCAATACTAATGGTGTATATCTCTATACATCCTGGTGACGCTTGGATGAACTGCCAAAACTAAGGATTGAAAGTCCCACATCAAATCCTCGCATATATCGTCTAGAACCCATACACTCCCCTAGAAATTAAAGATCTCATAATCACCTATGTTCCATCTAGAAATAGGTTCCTCTCCTGACACACTATCCCTTAGGACTAGGCCTTTAGAATTTGATAACTGCCTCATTCGAAATCGATGAAGAAGAGTAGATGTAATAGCTAGAGATGATAGAACGGTCTACCCCTATCTGTCGTGCACCTCCAAATGCATCTTAGTGAATAGAGTCATGAGATGCCATTCACTTCTAGCCTCTTCAACTGCATGTATCTGAGTTCTCCTTCTCAATGCATTAGGCACTGAGTTTCCCTTCCTAGGAATTTTGGGAAGATCAACATCAAAGGACTAATGGTACTCGACCCACCGTCAGTGACTCAAATTCAGATCACGGTAAGTGAAGATGTACTTGAGATTTTTGTGGTTCTTGAACACCACAAAATGTTCTCCTAGAAGATAATGTCTCCAACAGCGTAGGGCATGAACAAAAACTACCAACTCTAGATCGTGCATTAGGTAATTTTATCTTGTGGCATCAACTGCCAAGACCCAAATGAAATGACTCCATATCCATGTATAATCACATATCCAAGCCAGATACTAGTTGCATCATTGTATATAATAGAGATATTTCCCATCTTAGGAATGACTAGTATCAGTGTTGAATCCAACCTCCCTTTCATATCCTGAAAGGATGACTCACAAGAATCTGACCAGAATAACTTCACACCCTTCTAAGCCAGACCCATCAGCGGTGCTGCTAAGCATGAAAAGCCTTGAATGAAGCATTTTTAGTGTCCAGCCATCCATAGAAAACTCCATACATCAATGAAGTTCCTCAGCAGCTACCAGGGAACTACTGCTCTCAGATACATTGGGTCTACTAAAACTCTTGTATCTGAGATAACATGACCCAAGAAGTGAATCGGATCCATCCAAAGGTGGAATTTTGAGATCTTATCATATAACAGATTCTCCCTCAGTGTACCCAAAACGATCTCAATATGGATAGCATGGTCGTGTCGAATGTGAGAGTACACCGAGATATCATCCACGAAGACCACCACGATGAAATCCAAGTATGGATGGAACTATGAGGTCATCTGTGCCATGAAAACTGCCATCACGTTCATGAGACCAAACGGCATAACCATGTACTCGTATAGACCACACCTGCTCTAAAAGGCTATAAGAGTTATATCTGATGTTCTAACACGCAACTTATGGTAACCAGATCTCAGGTAAATCTTTGATAACACTTGGGATATTCAAAGATAATCAAGGACATAATCAATCTTCAAAAAGGGATACTAGTTCTTGACTGTCAACTGGTTCTACTTCTGATAGTCCACACAAAGCCCGAGGGTGATGTCTCCCTTCTTCGCAAACAGGACAGAAGAACCCTAAGGAGAAGTAATGGGTATGATGATACCCTTTTCCTACAACACCTCCAACTGCTTCTTGAGCTCCTACAACTCAGGTGTAGCCATTTTATAAAAAGGTATGGACCCTGGTGTTGCTCCTGAAATGAGATAAATAGATAATTCCACATCAAGATTTGGAGGCAAACCTGAAAATTCCTCTGGAAAGTCAACTCTGAAATGATCCACCACTGGAGAAAAGTCTAACTGTGAAGTTTCATGGTCATCCAGATATAGACTATAAATATGGGCTGTAACACCTCCTATCACATGATTCTTGGGTCCTTCACTACTCGCTTGCACATCCCACACGCCCATATGAAGAAACAATATACCCTATAGTGATACGAAACTAACCCTACAAAGATAAAAATCGACGACTCCCTTGAAGGGTACTATCCAGTTCATTATGAGAATGATGCCATAGCCTATCATATCTAGGACAAAAAAGTCCCTTAGAAAGTGACATGCACCAAACCCTATTGGTAACTCCTTGAAATAACATTTACTAGTTGTTCTAGTCCCATAGGGTGTGTCTATCGTCAAAATATCAACAGAGGAAAAGATATTGAGACCAAGGCACTACAGAATAGTGACAGAGATAAATCTATGGGAAGCCCCAGTATTGAAAAGAGCAAAAACAAAAACTAAGGCTACTGAGATCGTAACTCATACTGTTGAATGTCTGGGATCCTGCTCTTGTTGGGTCTGCACCACTAAAAATATCTGGCCTACACTGTAGCCCTGCGAAACTATCTGACAACTCTGAGCTAATCCACCCTGCTATTGCTGGAAACCAGGTGACTGGCTACCCCAACCACAACCTCCACCTCAGCTCGAACAGTCAGAAGATCTCCAGTTCCCTCACTGCTGTAAAACTGGTGGTGCTACTCCTGAATGAGGAGTCATAGAAGAACCCCTGCCACTAGCTGCCGGTGAGAAGAACTGAGAAAAGTGTTGATGTTAACCCATCTTACTGCAAGATCATCACTCCACTGGGTCTCTTGGCCAACATGGCCTCGTATTACCACTCTTCCTACACTTGTAGCACAACACTTGGATACCGAAAGATGCATCCCCCCTACTCTAATATCCTCGTGAAAACTCCATGTGGTGCTTCCTACTGTCATGAGGAGGGATACTAACTCTGGATGCCAAACCGCCCTAGATCACGGATCTAGAATCCCCCTGATTATGCTATGTGATCAGTTCCTGGTTGAAGATAGAAGATATCTATGTAAACCTGAGGATGTTTTCATGGGATCAGATGTCGTGCCTCAGACCATCCTCAATCTTCCATGAAAGGAACAACTCGTCACCTCTTGTAATTGGCATGAAATGCTGTAGCCTTGTGAAGAAATATGAAATATCTATAACAGAAAGCCTACCCTACTCCAGAATCATGATCTCTCGGGCTCGATCGAACCTCAAGGACTCTAGATAGAAGCAATTGAATAAGATGGGTTGAAACTAATCCCACGACATATTATAATGGTGTCCCGCCTGTGAGAAGACATCCCACCACCTCATGGCAGAGTCTCAAAACATGTAGGTAGTGAGATTCACCATCTTCACTAGGGGTATCTCTAGATGCTCGAAAATCATAAGTGTGGCTTCTAGCCATGACTCTCCATCCTGGGGTTCTCCATCCCCAAAGAAAGTGGGAGGATGCTACTTCTGAATGACCCGTGTCAATTCTGCCATCAACGGGGCAGGAGATGGTGCTCCCTAAATGGTCTACATTATCCTCAAAAATCGCTCCATGAAATTTGCATCAGCAATTATTTCAGGTAAAATGGCTGGTACCAAGGCTAGCCCGACGGGAGGATCTATAGGTAGTCCCAGATCAGCCATTTCCTCTGTCTGCTAACCACCTAGAAGCTTCCATAAAACCAGAGGACGTCTCGATGGCATGATTATGCAAGGTAAAGTGCACACCTTAGATCATGATTATCAAGGACTGAAAACTTGAAGTGTAAAAATGGAATAGTAGAAATAAAGCACTCATGATTTACAAAACATGATTACAGAGCGTTTAAAATTCCTACATGACGTGCTCCCTTAAGCCATTTACATGGGCGTGTGCCCCTACCTATGTTGTGTAACACCCCTAACACATGGTGTGTTCTCTAAACACAGGGCGTGTACTTGAATCCCCCTTCCCTACTGAGTCCTTCTACATAGTTAAGAAACATGTCTATCCTTATTCACGACTACACAATGTGTTCAAGTTAGAAACAACATGTACTATACAAGCTTCACCTGGCCCGTGTTGTTAGTTACACGGCCAAACACACAACTCACATTAAAAGGAATGTTCCAGATGGACACGAAATGTATGAGAAAGGATAACACTAACCCGTGTTGTTTGTGACATGGTCGGGTACTTGGGTCATACTACACGATGTGTTCAACTGGTACATTGAGTGTTCCCACAAAACTTTCCCCATCATGTGTCTCTGCCCACATGGTCTATGACATGGATAGAGACTACACAACGTATACATAATGTTCATGATGTGTAATAAATAAAAACAGTTTCTTCCTGAACAGAAGGGCACATGGCAAGTACTTAACATTAGACGACTTGTATTCTGGGTTTTTCCTGATAGTAAGCCTTATAAACTACTCCAGAACCCAAAAAAACAATAAAAAAACTTTGAAAGTGCCAAATTCCATTATGTGAGGCCATACTCCCCGTGAATATTTTTTTTTTGCATTTTACACATATTATTACATGGAAAACAAGGAAATGATCCACCAAATACCAGTCCATGAGGGCCCATAATACCTCAAGAACCAATGTTTGTCATTCATTCAAACAAAACCTTACAATACAATTCCCTATCAAATAGCTTGTATTTTTATCAAGGCATTTATCACAAAAGCATTCATATTTACACAACATCTATCAGAACAACATGTAATATTTAATGAACCCTATATTCTATGGAAATAATGCATGACATGTGATACCTAGAAAGTTCCTATATAATGCATGAGATGACATACCCTCATCTAATCGAGTTGCAACAGAAATAGAACCTCAATAACATCAACAATAACAGTACAAAACATATCAGTCACCCAACAGTGAAAATCAAATCATATATGAAATTGAAAATAAGAAAAACTGCAATTAAATGGGGTAGATTGGATTTTCCATGTACAAGGGTCATCTTATCCTAGTCACAACTTATTAACAAGTACCTATTACATAATATCCCTGGATAAAGTCTCTAAATAGTAAGGCATGAATAAATGAATTCCTCTTATACCACATTATAACATCCTAGTTTCGAAAGACACATAGAGGCATCCCATACCCGATTGGTCACATGGTCTCAAGCACATTTCCCTGCACGCCAAATGCTGCTGACTAGTAGCGAGGGCTTTGTTGTGATTGTGGGGAAACAATGCCCTCATTTGGAGAAAATGAAAAATAGCTTCTCAACATCACAAGACTATGCTAGGTCCCATGTTCCCCGGCTCTAAAGCTAGTAAATTCCCTGAAGTAGAAGGGATCTTGACCTTATCTATGCCTTCAACATTATAATCTATTTGGGATAAAAAGAATTACCCAATCAGGGTGTGAGACAAATTCCCAGTATGCAACCACCCAATGATTTGTGCTTGACAGTTAGTGAATATTTGGTAGGCAATGTACAGAATGAAGTAAACAGGAAAGTACTCATCTGTAAACAATCCATAGTTTCAACATTGAGCAACAACTAATTAAATAGCTAAACACAACAGGTTACCCAGTGGGATGTACTCATGACCATCCCCTCCGGTATTACCTAACAATTACAAGATACCCTCTGCGTAGTGCTCTCAGCCTAACCCCTCTTGTTATAGTATATAAATAATCATTGAGGAAGAACTCAAATTAAATTATCCTTATATTCTATGTTAGTTAGGATATCTCTGAGAAAGCTCACATGGTCAATTTTTCTTATAGCCCCAAGGTCAAGGACTCTCTGAGGAAGCTCACTCGGTTAATTCCCCTTATAGACTAGGTCGTTCGTAGACTCTCTGAGGAAGGAATAACTGTCAATTTCTCTTATAGTCTAAAGTAATCAATGTAAGTCAAATTAAAACAAATAATCTCTAGGTAAGCTTGAACATTGAATTCCCCTTATAATCTATAGTGCTGAAATAATCTCTGAGGAAGCTCACTTGGTTAATTTCCTTTTATAGCCTGCAACCCCAGGTTCTCAAGGCCATGTGTAGGTCACGAGCATAGAAATGCTATATGGCCAAATTAAATCTATAGAACTAATTAGCAAACCTGTCTACAACATATCAAGAAATGTCAGAATACAAACTCTCCATCCAATAGAAACAGGCATTGAAAATAGGAAAGGCATCCAAACCTGCTAAACATAACCAAATGGTCGTAAACAGAACATGCATGGGCTTTATATCAAAAGAATTGAAATCAATCCTATCATATCCAAATAACCTATACACAAACATGCGAGCATGGAAGGTAATAAATGTGGGTAAAATGGTGTACACACAATACCTCGTTCAAGGGTATTGGTTGAATTTTCACATACTACTCAATGATTTTGAATGGAAAGGCACAAACCACTTACTACGACTTTGTAGGAATTTTATATGTGATCCTCAAAGCCTGAATCACCCAAGAAATCTGAAGATATACAATAACTTCTAAAAATTTCATCCCATTATATCTAACTAGTGAAGAAAAAATCAAAAGATGGTGTTATATGTGAAGAGACAAATCACTGATGCGATTCCAACGCAACCGAATGTGATTGTTTCGGAGGACGGACAAAGTCTTGGGGGTTTGTCAATGATCCACGGTCGTACATATCTCTCAGTCAGACGAGACCTAATATAAGAGAATTCTGGTGATTAGACGTGCCATCAGTGCATTTAATGAAAAAAAAGTGCATGGCATGTAGTTTTGAATTACATGGTTTGTACTTGTCGTTTCCGTACTCCACATTATTTGGCCTCCATGTCACTCCAACATAGACGTGTGTGTGGAAACTACACGGCCAACACACGGACTCCTGCGGTACAACACTACATGGTGTGTAATCAAAAAGTACACTATGTAGACATAGAATATTTCCAAAAATTTTCCATTTCTCAAAAACAACCTGAAAAGGAAAAACAAACCTGAAATGAAAAATCAAGTTCTTATAGAAAAACATGAATAAACCATTAAATTACCTGCCACCACGTCTTTAAGAGCTTCATCCTTAGCAGTACTGATCGAATAATATTTTACTTGATACCATGGCATTTTTTGAGATATGTTTCATTGGCACTTAAGATATTCATTTCAATAATGTCCCATTTATCAACAATTTTATCATTCAACATTTACAACCTCTTTCTTTCCCTTGAAATCATGTGCAATGTGGAATTTTTCACCACACTTGTAATAGACTCCCATTACCCTCATGTTATTACTATGATGATTCATCCCACATTTACCATCAGATGCATATTAGTCTTTTCTCTTCTTCCCCAAATTTATATTTCTAGAGTGTTCAATAGATCTCTTCTTCACATTCTTTTCTTGAATGTAAATATACATAGATATTTCCATTTCATTCTTGATAGTAGGTGAGGCTATATATTCATATGATGAGAATGATTATGAGACTAATGATTGAAAAAGAAATGAGTTTAACCCATCAATGATTCGATCAATCTTACTCTTTGGGTTGCATATATAATCAGCTGCATGTGTTGATAACCATGTAATGTTTTCCTCATACATTGTGTCATTCTCATCCTTCATTTCCCTCAGACTCAAAACTTTTCTTTCCATATCCTCTCGATGGTCATGAGGAAAGTAATTTTATTTTAAAATATCTTTAAACAACATCCCTTAAATATTTGATACTTCCTAATCCTCCATTATGTTTTTAATTAATGACCATCGTTGATCTGCATCTCTCGTGAGGCGATAAACTGCCATGACAACATTTTCCATTTTGCTACTCCCGAAATAATGAAATATTATCTCTTACAAACATATCTAGTGCTCAACAAAAAATGGATTTGTAGTCCCATTGAATGTTGGTGGTTTTTTCCTCATTATGTTGTCTAACATTAATACCCCATGTTGTTGATCAGGGAGCTCTATGTAGGAAAGGTTATTATTCATAACCTAATCGAGTTGCCTCTGTCTAGTGATAAGATGATCAACAATAGATGAATCACCTGATCCACTATAATTATCTACAGTTGGAGTGAAATACCTACAAGGATTACATGCATTGATATAGTTTCCATTCTTTCAACTATGAGCCACTTATAAACAATGGCATAAACTATATTTGTTTATGAATCAAAATTCATAATTGCAAACTTGTAAAAAAACTAACATAAATTGAACAATTTATTTATGTATTCCATAATAATAAAACTATTTTCATTGAGGAATTATATACTCATAAATCCTTAAGAGTTGGTTTTAAATAAAATGTGGATTATCCTATGAATATCCCCTGGCAGTGTCGTAACCAAGTTGCAGCAAGGCCCATTATCGTGTACCTGAATACCCCAGGTCAGGCTTGAAACTCCTTTATTGAATTTTCACTTCTCGGTACATTAGTGCCAGAGCCACCTCTTCTTACTCGTATCTATACCGGGATATATTTCTTGGAAAACTCACAAAATCTCTACATTACCTAAATTAAGGGAATTTCTTCTGTACTAATCATCAAATTCTATCTTAGGGTAATGTTCTCTATTCAATGTTTTTTGAAATCTAGCTTCCAAGGATTTTACTAAACATCCTATGATACCAACTATAATTCCTTGACCCATGTTACCCAGAGTCGGTTCATTGTAACATAACATTAGCATGATCACAAAAGATCATGTCCTGGGAGAACAATTTGTTTAGTAGATTAGATAGTACTAAATATATACCTAAGTTTTACATTACATCATGAGATAAAAACAACAACACCATTTTTCCCCATTTGAACACACTTATATATCATAGCCCATCCATGCATGTCAACCATAAAATAATTCTTCATGTCCTAGGAAAAATAAAACATAGGAATGTGTGATCTCATATGCTTAGTAAGGTTAACAATACAACAGAATCATTCTTTTATAAGCATAAAAATTTAAGGAATGTATAAGAAAAAAAATATAAATTTTAAACATAAAATTCAGAATAATATGATAAATTTAAATAGAATAATGCAATTTACTTATTCACCTGTATATTCTACTAGTCTAATAATCACATGAAATATCAATATACAATTTTATAACGATTGAATGCATAAGGACGGACATCATAACCACATAGTCATGGACTTGTACCAATACTACAAATATGATATGGTCAAGGCCTTTTCCCAAGACACTAGATTGTATCTTGAGATCTACCAATTCATCGAGGAGCTATAGTGGGCTCCACCAATTACTTACAAAGTACAATTCATTCCTCATATGAAATAGTTGAAACATAACATAAACATTTCTATTAAAACTAGCATACGAAATGTAAAAACATTAACAATATTCCATGAATGGTATAAAAATATCACATCCATAGTCAAAAATATCATAAAAACATCAATACAATATGGAATATTGTATAATAATAAATTAATATTAAACAAGCGTAAAATCCAACAAAGGATGTTGACATAGATGAAATCAAAACTATTTTAGAGAAATATATCATTCCAATTTGAAATAATATTAAAGACATGAAATATTAAAAGAAAACATTTATTTTGAATATATTCTTATAAGAAAGTAATACAGTCATAGAAGGTGTTATAATGTAGAAAAATTACTTTATAGTCCGTATAAGTTAAAAAACATTCATACCATAATTCTTCAAAAAGGTCGTAAAGGACCTTGTTTGGAAAACAATACAATGATTCCACTATAAACATATTATATGTAGTCCAAAAATGTAATAAAATACTTTAACCCAAAGTATAATAAATATTAAAAATGTTTTGAGTTACCTTTTTACAAAACACAGATTTGGATGATAAAGAGGTCTCATTAGATACTCAAGTATAAACAACGACGAATCATAAAGAGATTGTAAAATTAACACTTACCATGTAAATTTACTTGATCAAGATTAAATTAACCACATGTATAATATTAGAATAATTTTTTTAAATTATACAAGTTCCACATATATAAATATGATATCATATATGATCTTTTTATATTTCTTTGTTAATAATAATTCAGTAGTATCATTGTTTCATGTGTTAAGTGATTCATTTTACTTTATATGCTTGGTTATGTAAGACATGTTTTTTATGGAAATGATGTATTCTATTCATATATATAATTATATTATGTTCCTAAATGATTTTGGTAATAAAAAAATTAAAATTTTATTTGAATGATTATGATGGGGAAGGAATTTCATCATGTCCGTGGAGATAGTAATCTGTACATACACACGAGGGAAAATATCATTGTTTTAATGGTGAAATAATTTGTAATTGGAAGGTATATCATTTATAAACAATACTTCACATGTTTTATTTATTATTTATATCAGTTATACTCATTATTATACCCATCCAAATAATAAAATTCTAGAATAACAAACTACACCACAATGGGGAGATGGTAAGTCGTACGTACGCACGTATGATGACTTGTCATTCATTGGATGAATAGAATAGTGAATATGTCATAGCTTATTTATAATTACATCACAATATATATATATATATGTCTTCGGATTTTTTATTTTGGTATGGAAACAACAAATAACGATGAACTGGAAGAAGAAAAGAACATTGAAAAAGGTGGTGAAAATATTACCTCTTTATCAGGTGTTTTCTTTTGAGATGGTCAAAATGGATCTGTAGGTTAGATTTATGATTAATTTGTGGTCTCTATGATGAATTCAAAGATTTTGGGAGGATATTTGAGTGGAATTTGACTTATCCAAATGGCTTTGAAGGTGTGAAATTATGAGATGATGAAGAACCCTTTTTTATGAGAGGTGAGGGTCACATTAGGAAATCCTTGAAATATTTTTTATTGTACAGTAATATTCTGTTTATAATGGATCCAAAATGATTTATTTGGACGATAATATTGATATATGTCTAAAAAATCTCATCCAATAGATTTTAGATAGGTTTAGGTCACCATATTAAAATTATATTTTAGATTTAACTCTTGGTTAAATATATTAACAATTACCATATCTCCTTGTATTTTTATGTCATATGGTTCATAATATTACTATAAAATTCCAATAGAACACAAATTTGTTCAATAATGACATATATACTATTATATAACTTTATTGTCCCATCCATATATTTTAATTACCATTATATTATTTTATAATATAGTATTTGTTATAAAAATTAATTTATGTCAATTTTGACACAATTTAGTATTTGATTTTAGTCAAAGTCCTAACCACATGATTACATAGATAATAATTCATTTATTCAAATCTGACATATCGTATTAAAAAAATAAAATTAGTGCAATTCATCAAAAGTATCAATTGAAATTTAGTTGGAAAATTATAATGTCATTTATTTTCATCATTCATTAGTAACGTAATTACTACATCATCACTGTGTCGTAGATAAATTTATTAATTTAAGGCCTAAAAATTTTAAATAAAATAACATTATGAATAAAATAATTTTACCTTTATAATGAATATTTATAGTTGAATTTATGAAATGTTTATCCCTAAATTAAAAATTTTTTAGTTATGAAACATTCAATTTAACACTTTTAAATATTCTATTTATAAAATAATAATAAATGTTCTAATATAATCCAAGGGGACCAAAGGGATCAATTTTTATTCCTAAGGATGTTTTTGGTCTAAATAAACATTTCTAATAGAATTAAGACATGTGTTAGGGTAATAATAATATCATTTTTACCTTTAATTACCCTATCTACTTTCAACCATGATAAATAAGTCAAAAGTTACTATTCACAGAAACTTATTTTCATCTTATTGAATTAAATTTTACTTACAATTATCATCCATGTCTCCCGGATTTTATAAATTCACTTTATAGAAGTGGTAAAATTATGTTTTATACAAATTTACTATCGTGCCTAGAAGGTGAGAAAAATATGGGAAAAAGATAAAACAAATGTTATAAATATATATATTTATAATTTATTATAAATTTAATTCAAAGAATTGCATTGAAATAATATAGGTATTATGTATCTATATTGACTTAAAATAAATTTAAATAAAATAAATAATAATTTAAATAAAAACACAGTTTTAAACAATAACACAATGTTTTCACTATTCATCAAAAATTGAATGTTTTCAGATAAATACAAAAAATTCACCATAAGATTATTTGGATATTACAAATAAAAAAATGATGACCATTTTGTAAAAAAATATAATGTTTCAAAAAGTTCTTATTACTATTAGTAACGACTAGTTTGATTAATCGTGGTGTATTAGAACTCGGCGTTCCATACAACGCAAGCTATTGTATTATTCAATAGAAAACGTACCAAGGAATATTGGCGTGTTACATGGGATATATAATGATTATCATAACATGGATATGTGGAAACAACATTTAAAATGAAATTAGCATGAGACACAACTCATTGCACATGTAGCATGAGTAAACCATTATTGAACATGAATTACCATGAGTAAGCCCTCGCTAGACATGATTTAGCATGAGTCCACACTCTTGGATCATGAAATATCACGATACTATTCTTCACCTAATATATTAGAGGGATATCAGATTGCACACTTCATAATCATTTCATTTCATGCATTAGTTTGACAGATATATTATACAACAAGGATACATTAGACTTCATAATTTATTCAATGATTATGAAATGAGGAATAAATAAATTTAGGATTTCAATAAACAAGTACATGCGCATTACGGTGAATACCCTTGATAGATAAATGGACAAGGTATTCACACACATGTTGATTTTTTCATGGAAACTTTCATCTATCTTGGGAAGCATAAGAACATCAAATAGTAATTGTAAAATGGGTTTATGAAAAATCAAGTGGTATCTCATTTTTCCATCATGAAATTGACTGTAAAGGGGTCATGGAACATAATATATCATCATATGTAATGGAATTTCGATTCATAATATATAATATTTTCTTGAATGTAAATGAGGAGAGGGAAATCCCTTATGGAATTTCGACATAGTAATAAGTGTACATGGGAGAAATTAATGAGAGAGAAATAATTATCTCATCATTAAAACATAACGACGGTAGTATAGGGGATGTTATAAATCATAACCCAACATTATTATTTAAAATAAAAAGGGAATTATAATATAAGGAAGATTAGACCTAAATAAGGAAGGAATGAATTTTAGGATCCCCTACTTGGAAGTATGTGACTTCATGATCTTGAAGAGGTGATTATTGGGAGTTTAGGGTGCCTTTAGTGGATTCTAAAGACTGTAGGGTAAAGTAGGTACGTGGTCCCAAGGTTTTTGTTGAAGAGAACTGGGAGAATGGGAGGGGTTCTATAGAAAAAAGTGGATAATTATTTAATATTTCACAAACTAATGTTTTGGAATCTATATAATATAATATTTAAAACCAAAAAATATTCCATGGGTTTTGAAAAAAAGATATTTCAACCCTTAATAAAAATTACAATTGTACAAAAATTATATGATAATTTATATTTAATATAAATTAATTTATTAATATTATATAATTAATATATTATTTATATAAAAAATCTATTAATTTATCAAAATGTATTTCTTAAATGAATAATAACTAAAAATAGTATTTGTGTTTAAAAAAATCAATGTAATAATAATAAATTGAATTTATATTTTTTATTATATTAAAAAATAATCAACATAATCATAATTTTAGGGACTTTTTATGTAACCCCTTAGAACCGCCAAACAATAAATAAGTTTAATGTCTGTGTCAGTTACATAATCTTGGGGAAACTCGGATAACATCACTCGGGTGGTAATCTATATTAACTTCCACTTCTCCAAAAAGTGGTTCCATTCAAGCTTAACGTGTTTAATCACATCTTAGGATTGGTTGAGAGTGAAATGCAATACAGATAACTCCTTTCCAGTCACTATCTAATGTCCTTTGTATGAAGCAATTTTACTAGATAAGGTCATCACTTTTTTTCTGAGTAAATTGGACTTGTTAAGACCCTATAATTATACTAATCATGTTATTAATATTCAACATCTATATTAGCAATGTTAAGAATTCATAATGGTTTTTTAAAATCCAAAAACATGAAATCAAGGGTGTCCATATGTTTTATATAACCATTTTAGATAATAAAATATTTAGATAGATCAAGATGAATTTTCATTAATATATTATTGGGTTGTTACATTTGTTATGATCTATATTGAATTGAATATTTTTACAATTGTTCACTATAACTACTTCTCATGCTCAATAAGTTGATAATTTTTCATTTTTTGATGAAAATTTGTCACTGGGAAAAAAATTATATGGATACTCCCATTTCTCCTCATGGATACATTGATGATAACATTGGATCTATAAAAGTATCATCAACTCCCTATGAAATACCATCTTCATATGGTTTATAATATATATATATAACAATCATAATTGGATTCATATGGATCAAACTAGACATACACATAGTGAATGAAATGTTTATGATCATCCATATACATCCAAGATAATACATAAGAAATAGGTTTTTCATATCTCAGTAGTGATAATGCAGGTCCAAATAGTACAACACTTTCTTAATGGTTATCGTGATCTCATACGGTCCACAAATCTATGGTTCTAGCTTCCCCTACTTCAAAATAATATGATTCCCCATCCATTGTGACACACATAATAAAACCTAATCTATAATAAGGCCATATTATATTACCAAAATATGATCCATGCATGATATGAGAAACAATGACCATCGTCTAGATAATTTTATCTCTCTCAGAGGACTCCAAACAAAATGTTGTAACCAAAATCGATGTATCATGAAAACAAAGTGGTGATCGATATAGCCTACCTTAATGATCCTAAAATGGTTAGAAATAAATATAAATCTATTAAATATTTTTTATATAACCTCATCCAAGTCTATGTGATCATGTAATTCTCCACCAAATCTATTGTGCAAGCTTGAAGAATATCCTTTAGTATGCGAATTGCCCACATGGAATGTGTGTATATCTATGGTTTGTATATTGTTATTTATATCATTTATGTAACTAGTGTATTGTACATTCCATTAAAAAATAATGAATTTTAAAATTATTATATATTAGATAAAATTATTAAGGGTTATATATACTCATATTTTGATAAATACATATTTATTTCCCATATCATCTACAAATTGATTCTCCAAGATCGTTAATATGTTAGAATCCTTCATCAAACAATCGAAAATAACCCAAATAATCTCAAGGTACATATTCACTACTATAGGATGTACTACCTAGATATACATATCAAAATCCCATATTAGATCTTTCAGGATAGAAGAAGAGAATACTATTATCTCCTGAAAAAATATCCCATCATTGTCTGGTAATCACCACCTGGGTATCTGGTCACCTCCATCTAGTTGTTACTACAACATATTAATCGTTGGGTTTGAAACCAACGTCACATTTACCTAGTCTATGAAATATGAAGTTACCACCAATAAGATATATTTCATTTATCCCTATACATAAAAATAATATATCCACAAGTCAACTAACAAGATTATTATAAACCACTTCTCCTCTCGAGGTCGCCCACCATGATACAAT
Source organism: Viscum album (assembly GCA_963277665.1). Lineage (NCBI taxonomy): Eukaryota > Viridiplantae > Streptophyta > Magnoliopsida > Santalales > Viscaceae > Viscum > Viscum album. The sequence goes on from OY728148.1 coordinate 1,486,093,528, forward strand.
GTAACTTGTGTCTTGATGCTAAAATTATCTCTAATGATGGTGTATTTTATTATAGAATAATAAATCATGGCCTCAATCACATGATGATACATTATCCAATTACTACACCTCATCATCATGTACCATTTTATTATAATATAACATGGGATTTTTTGATAGTCTATACAATAAACATCTCACTGAAGATATTGTTTCACTAACAATTTTGAGTGTAGAAAATTTATGACAAATCAAATTCAATAATATGGTAGTTACACTCATTTTGTTATAAATAATGTGACCCATAAGTTTCTACCCACCAACACAACATTAGTAATTCTCTTAAATGTGTTCCTAAAGCATCATAGTACACTATATAATCAATCAAATGCTTTCGATGTTTGTGCACTGTAGTTATAGTTAACCACAATTTAATCATAATAAACTCTTATCAAAATTTGTCTTAACAATAAATATATCCTATATTATTCATTATTGAATAAATATATTCTATTAATTTTTATATTCTATAAATAAATATTTGAAATATAATAAATGTCCTAAAATTTTCATGATTTTGCACATGTTTTGTTGATTATTCTTGGAAGTCAATAATGCCACATTTTATTAATGCTCAGTTATACCTATCTTATATAGCACATCAACCCAGAATGATAGCTACAAAAACCATTACATTAAATTTTATATCTTAGATGAAATATAATTTTCATAAATTGTAATAAGGACTATCTCATGGTGTCTAGTATACTTCTTTGGTAGCATGGATTAAATATGAATTTCATCAACATGAAACACAATAATCATATATATGTATGGGTGTAAGATGTTTTTGATGATATAAATGAACACTTATGGTGTTTTCTTTATATAAAAACAGTATAAATAACTTATTATACATCACATACCTAATCTTAAACACCATCATTGGGATGTATCACACTCTAACCCACAAATAGTTATAAACCGATAAAATATCATTGTTTTTCAATCCTTGAATGTAAGGCAATAGCCTTTAACATTATAAAATATTGAATTGATTTAATAAATCAAATTTTGGATCTTATTAGGATTATAGATTTATATAATTATGTAATAACATATACATAAAAACATTAATATTACAAGTAGATGCGTCAAATTTGTGTCAATGTTTTTCATAAAATAAAAACTCTTATTAAAATGAAACATCTTTAGTACAATGTTTTAAACCACATGACTTTTCCATGATACCATCATTGACAATATTACACTTTTAGTTTATTGAAAAATATTTCAAAAACCTGGTATAACATAAAAAGATCAGTAAGGGATACATAACAATGAAAAACTGTTATTTTTCAAAAGAACGTTTAAAACTTGAATACATTATCATAATGTAATACTTTTAACCATAATGAAGTAATGGAAACACTTCAATGAATACATGTTCATTTCTTAACTATTTTGTTACCTAAATATTTACACAATACCCATAGAAAGTAATATATAGCATATAAAGTTAATTGGGTACATAAACATACATAAATTGAATAATCATACTATCATCTTCCAAACATAACACTAAATAGAAAAGCCATTCGGTTGACTTCTATACTCAATTCATTTATGGTTATAACATAACCACCCATCCATGGTTTATCACAAAACCATAATTAATTAGGTTTATCACATAACCATCGATCATAGGGTTATCACGTAACCACCCGTCAAATGTCCAAATTACATTATATAATCAGAACCCAAAATATATTAAAAATACCAATAGTTAACTAATTTCATTTCATTTAAAATCCCATGAAATTATTTAAATATATCTAAATAATCAATATATTTCAAAAAACTCTTAATAAAAAATACCCAAAAATAGAATATGTTAATTATTTTCCATAAAAAACATTACCGCTTGTTAAGGAAGCCAAATATAAAATAATGCTTGCAGAGGAAGAAAGGTTGTTTTCACCACATACGTTAAAAACAGTCCTTTTTTCATTTAGTAAAATTCTTCATATAAAAAACCCATTGAATGAAATTAATATTCAATGGGTTTTATTATACCCCATATAATATAAGGATGTGTATAATTTCAAAATATGCCTCAATGAATGGATATTGAGAAAAAGTCTAATACGTCACATACACATAAATCGTTCATTCATTAATTTACTCAACAATAAACATTTGTTAATTTGAAAATTAATTATATCCTATATTATGTTGATTATACCTTTTATATCACTTATAACAACATTATAAAAATTAAATAATTTTTTATGTTCATATCAGACATTTTTCGATATTCATTAACTGAGTCAAAAATGACCATGTTCTAATTAAAAATTGCCCATGTAGTGAAAATTAAATTACCTATAGAATGATATTAATGATTTATATATCATATATATCATATATATTTTGTATATATGTTTTTATAATATTCCATTACATTTGAAGATATGAAATGAAATGCGCCATTTATGGAGACTGTAAGCCGTACTTACACATGAACTCTGTATTCATTTTTATTTCATATTTAAATGAATGAAAACTAAATGATGCATCGTTATATTTTAATTCCAATATAGTATCATTATATATATATGATACATAATTTCATGAAATCCATCCTTTATATGTTCCATTTATAGCCTGAATGATTCATATAACTTTGGGGGCGGTAGTATGCACTTCCCCAAATGAAATTATCATAATTATATAACATGAAAATCATAATGGTCTATTCTAAAAGAAAATTACAGAATAATAGAGATAAAATAAATTTAATATATATCATATGAAATTATAGTTCCTTCAAAATGGCCCCGATGAGAGGTGGTATCAAAAATCGATCAATCATCATTTCGTGATGCAGTAGTTTGTCAAAAACATATAGAATATTTACATATCCATTATATGGTTGTGTGAATAATTGAAGTTATAATAAATCTCATAAAAAATCATTGTATATTTAATATTTTTTTGTTGTAAAATAATTCAGTAATGGGTGTTAATAGGTTTGTAGAAGGAAAATAAATGAATAAAGCTTGAATAAAGACATTACCTAAAATCTGGTAACATCATTAGATTTTAGCTAAAACAATTTCTTGAATTGCTTTATTAACAAGTTAATGCTTCTATGAGGAATATATGTTTTTTGGGAGATTATTTGGGAATTTTATGGAAGATCCAATAGATTTAGAGGTGTGAGTAAGGGGTCAGATATGGTTTCCTTTTATAATAGGGGGTGGGGTACTTTAGGAATGTCTTAAAAAATCCTTTTATTATAAACACATTTACAATTTTCATAAGTTATAAATATCATTTAATTATAATATAATATAATTATTGTTATAAATCATCTCAGCCAATTTCTTTTATATAAGTTTCTCTTTCAAATTTAACGTTATAATTTATCTTTAACCATTGATTAACTAATTTAACTCTTACCATGTCTTCTTGTATATTCATTATCTATGGTAAATATAATTACCAAAAATTAAAATTGATCATCAAGTGGTTAATAATTACATTTCAAAAATTACATAAGTTTTATGGCCAAATTGTATATTTTTATGAATATTATATAATTTAAAAAACTAGTATTTTTTAAAAAACTTATTTATGTCAATATTTATATTATTCATATCATGACATTTAAAAATCCTTATTGACATGATTATTTTAAAAAAAATTCATTAATTAAAATATAACATGTAATAATCTTCCATAAAACTTTTGGATAACATAAAAAGTTTCCAAATAAATTTATTTTAATATTAACAATTTCATTTATCTAAAACATTCATAAATATGGTAATCAATATAACACCATTGTGTAAAAAATAATTTTTTTTTCAATAATCTCTAAAAATTATTAATAAAATATCATGATGTGGGAATTATTTTATTCTTTTCAATTACTATTTATTGTCAAAAATATATTTGATATAACCCTATATAATTTTTTACTAAAAGATATTTATTTAGGTTATATTTTCCTTATCATCATATTAATAGTAATAAATTATCATTTTCACACTAATGTGGGTCCATAGAGTCCTAATATCAACCCAAGGATGGACATGGTCAGAAATATCTAATCAAATTGGGGTTGGAAATACTTTAGTATAATTTAATATTATTATAATATTATTATTTTTTCTTTATTACCATATTTATCTTTAACCATTGTAATGAAAATAATTACTATAGTTACAATTCCTAAATTCTAAAAAAATAACTATTTTCACAACTTGGACTTCATGATTCCAAATATGTAATATATTTATCCAAATTAAAAAAAAACAATTTTTTCAAAATTAATTTAATATTAATTCATGTATTGAAAACTAAAATGTTTTTTTTAAAAAGTACAACTTACAAATAAATTGACATGTGTTTGTGTACAATTTTAATATTAAATTACTTCCAATGACCAAAATTCTATTAAATGGTAAATAAATAATTTAATTTAACTTTAAAACATATTAAATTTACAATCTAACTATATAAATAAATTATATTAAAAGGGTGATTGATTTAAAATTCTTGTATTTTTCACTATTCATTAAAATATGAACTTTATCAAACAAAATTAAAAAAAAATACCCACAGTAAATTTTGATGTACCTCTTTAGAAGAAAAATATTATTTTGTCAAATGAATCATTTAAAAGTGACTAAAATTCGATTTAAAAATGTTTCTAAATCAAAAGGCGGTAAAACGACCATTTAATAATATTATAGTATTTCTTACTTAAAATTGGATTAATTCTCAATTTTAACCCTCTAATATATATTGGATAACTGTTCAATAATTTAGCAGACATGTTTAATAATAATAGAGTTTTTTCTATTCCTTCCTACCAGTAAAAAACATAGTGTTAACTAACACTTAAAATAATTATATCATATTATTACTTTTTTAGTATGACTCAGCATTGTGTGAAACATATGATTTCGTAGAAACCCATTATTACGTGACATGTATTCCATTAAACATAGAATACCGTTTAATGTAAAATTAATATTTAATTCCAAAATATGATTAATTATGAAAATTTCATATTCGTTATTTACCTGGGATGTTACTTGGAACCCCCATAGCCAATAAAAAAGATTTTCTATCCCAAGTAAATGAAGTTTATTCTTTACCATTACCTAGTTTTTCATTCAGTAATCATCATAGTATTGAATAATACCATCCCAGTTCATAGTGAAAAACACATGTTCACTCTGTGGTGATTTACTTTCTCTGATATATCCATTCTTCCCCAAGTCCTCAAGCTATACCATGACATTCATCATCTCTGATGGAACTATAGTATACCGTGGTATAGAAAATGGAATCACAAAAATATATGAACTATCTCAAATTAAAATAATATATTTTGAAATAAGACCTATGAATACATAAAAAATGACAACCTAATAAAGATCCAGGATTGAAGGATGTGTCGAGTGGGATACCACTCATCCAATCAAAAGTGAAAATCCCACAATCTATTTCATGATTTCTCTAATATGAAATATTTCTATTCCAATACTACCAACTTCTATTTCCCATTTTTCTTTCATCAAGAACATATACCCATTTATTGATGTGAACTACCCATATCTATAATGTAAATCAATATAAACTCATAATCGATTCATCTAGTACATGGCCCTATTCACAATAAAGCACATTATCTTTTGGGATCATGAAATTATATAGAAGTACATAACTAATGATGACTATAAGACACTTTATGAATCACTAGAGATGGTATACTTTTAACTCAGTAATTGATCAAGGGATACTAAAATTGAGGAAAACAAGACTATTGTGTAAGTTTTAGGAACTAATGGTAAAGATATAAAATAATGTGAAGAACTAGAATAGAATATTTTATTTTAAGAAGTAAATGTGATTAAGACCATTCCTCATAATGTATATGGTCCCCTGACAGTATCTGAAGGGGTTTAATCCACTAAATATATATGAACTACCTCACCTACATGGCCTATTCCATCAATCTCCAAAGTTCTAATCATATGGGTCTGCGAATGAGGACCCTAAGTATATCCCATGTTCATGTATGATGAGTAAATTTATCTCCTACCCATTTATCTCACAAAGAATATTGAAAATGGATAATCTTTCATCATGTTTTACACATTCTCTGAGGTTCCATGAAAACCCAATTTCATTGACTACAATTCCTATGGTTTAAGCATTATAGGTCACATCCATACGGAACTAATGAAACTAAACTATCATCCGACTATATACTAAATATCTATTACATTTTATTAGTCTTGTTCAAAATTTTACTAGAATATATACTCCGTAATGTAGTTGTATGTCCACTAACTTATGAACAGGATGGTTGGAGAAGAACAACAACTTAATTATCCTCTATGTTCCACTCGATGATGTAGGACTTGTGTAGAATATCTGAGTATTTTTATTTGTTTCATCTCGTGACCCACTATCGAATGTCTTGAAGAAGAATAATCTTAAACATTCTGACCATAGAAAACTCATTCCCATCAAGAAAATGTGTAATGAATAGAAACACAGTAATATTTGTTTTGTATGCGGACACTGTCATGGAGCACTAATATAGCCCTATAAAATTTTGTGATAATTTATTCATTAGTGTTTCAGGAATGAACTCTTGATGTAATTTTCCTTCAAGGTATCACACTTGATTCCCTTAGATTCAATAGCATATACAATGAATCTTCACCAATTTTTTGGTGGATCTCAACTGTGTAAATGCATTCATATTCACTTCACAATATTCTTAAAATTTAAATTGGGTCAAAGATACCCTTGATGATATCCACCTGGACCTCAAAATCTTATGGCCCACTATATTCCTAAATGCAAGGAAGATGCTAATGCTAAAAATATTCGATGAAGTATACCATGGATCATGGTTGAAGGAAGAATTTATAGAATAGGCATACAACCATCACCACTGAAGCTGGTGTGGGACATTTCACTAAAGTTACCTCATAGTTGGTTCATGGTCCCATCTAACATATATAAAGAGAAATATTCTATATCATGAATGATTTTTTTAATAATAACAAATACTAACATGTCTATAGGATTAAATAAGTTTATCCTATTATTCTATACATAGCTTATGGTAAACCCCTCAATGAATTAGCTTTTTTCTCATTCGTACACATTAGTCAATGTCCTTATCAATATTCTATATAAAAATAGAATGCATAGTTCAAATATTTAAGGATAAAATATATATGTCTTTATATAAAGGAAAATATAAATTATAAAAAAAATTGAAAATCTATCCTAAGTAGATCACATTATTAAGGGAATTTAATTAATGCAATACTATATAGTACATAAATAGTTACATTTATGGTATGTGATCTAATGTGTCTAAAAATGGTACATGAATGCACCCATGATATAATAACAATAGTTAAAAAACTCATCAACTCTAACATATAGGTCTTTTACACAAATGATTGACAAGAACATTTAATCTCCCCTTACTAAGTTCCACATGGCTATCTTCCATAAAACATTTCCCATTTTAGTCTAAAAATATTAGAAGAATTATTTCTTAAGTAGCATATTTCAACTATAACACAATGAGATTTTATGAAAATTTTCATAAAATAAATTTTATTTCATTGATATAATGAAATGAAAACTACACAAAGATAGTCTTTCATTATTCACTACCTCGATTTAAGATTTCAATACACGCAACAGAAACATAGATCATGTAATACGCAACAATGACTTTTAACAAAACAATGATATACTATAGTTACTTAAACATTACAATTATTACATATCCATTAAAATTATTAGTATTAATAGTAATATATTTTTTTTGAAATATAACAATTCTATAAATTGAAAATATATTGATAAAAAATACGTTAGTTTTTTTGTAATATCATCATAAGATTTGAAAATACAATTTTCTGAGAATTTTTTTTTAATTTTTTTCAATGAATAATAATATAAATAAATTTTAACACTTTTAAAAATTTAATTTTTTAAAATAAAATTAATATTTTTTCCTAATTTTAAAATTACCATATTGTGATTTTTTTGATTTTTTCTAAAATATTTATTTCTTTGGATAAATTGTGAAAAATACAGATTTCTAATTTAAAATTTCATTTTCGCATATTTTTTTTAAAAAATTAAAATATATTTTAACTATTTTTATAAAAATTATATTAATTATAAATCAATAAATACAATTAAGGTCATTTTAATCAAATTCACATTGAAATTTGATAGGAACACACTTCATTCGTTGGATCATTTTTCCTCTAAAAACAAGCATTATCCATATGTATGTGGGATTATTTTTACATTAATTTCTTCGACATTTGTGTTTATATTTTTTAATAATTAAATATATATTTCTAAAATAATAATAATTAATAGTTTCTCAATAATCAAATATTTTTTACCAATATATTTAGTTAAATCAGAAAAAATTATTCACGATGATTAATAAATTTGAGTTTACTAGGGGACTGAACAATAATCATAATGGGGAAAATGACCTATAAAATTGTAAAAAAACCCATTTAATGGAATTATATACATGTAAAAACCACTTAAATAAATATTGTCTCATTAATTCTAGCACATGATGTATTGGATACCTCCCAATACTGTATAGTTTCTTCGTATTTTCAAGAATGTCATTTCGCCTCCAATATGAAAGGGTGCCCACACACCTCATTTATTCCCACCTATCAATGGACTTCAATAATTAAAACCAAACCATGTAACTTAAAAAAATACCTAATCTCCAAATCAAAGCATAAAATTGAATTTAAATCCATCAAAAATGGGCCTTTGGTGGAACCAAAAATGAGATACCTGAAGAAGATATAATGATTATCAATAGATGATTTTCCATTATCTAATCCTCAAAAAAATTAGATTAATTTTTATTGATATTATATAATAAAAATAGTATTTTAAATATAATGATATTTTATTAAGTTATGGTTAGAAAAATAAAAATCACCCACATCCATCAAATGGGATAGACAATCATCCTTCATGTGTGTGACTGACTACCGCTTCCGGAGCTGATGGAAGTTGTTCTTCCATTTTTGATTTTCATGGAAAGTAGTAGTGATGAAATTATAATTTTTCTGTGATATATATTATGATTATAATTTTGTCATTATTTTGAATTTTTTTATCACACGTTCCTTGATGCTTTATATTTTTTTGGAATTTGATAATGTCATTCGTGTGTATGACATACTTCTTCTTTGTGAAGTGATGTGATTCATTCAAAAATTTCACATGATGCATTAATGATGGTTTTATTAAAAAATAAACATATATTAACTAAAAATTATTATGTAATTAAAATATCTCATATACATTTTTTTTCAAATGGATAATAAAATTGAAACATTATTCATTCAAATGTACAACTTAACTTCTTTATGAACACTGTATTTAATTTAAATTTGTTGTATTTGTATATTTTTACAAATATATACTATTAATATATGATATTTAATTAATTTTTATCATTCTAGATATAATGTTAAAAAAATATAATTTTCTGCATCAACATTAACATATCAAACATGTCTAAAAATAATGCGGTTATTACCCGAATCATAAAATTAACATGGAATTTTTAATAATTGAGAAATATAAATTCATATGTAAATAATATATGTTATTATATATTTTAATAATTTTCTTATAGGTGTATAATCAACATATATTTATTATATAATATGTTTCAATGTGTATGAATTAAATCAGGACCTAAGGTGTGGGATCTCCATCTCACTTTTATTTTTCAAGAGAAAAAATCAATGATCACCACATATTTCTTTTATGTGGTGTTAATAATTATCATGGATTTATTTTATGATTATTATAAAGAGAATTATTGGGATGTAAATATTTATTTTATGATCAATGTTTCATGGGTTTTATGGGTTAAAAATTCCCAAACCCGTGAGGCAATTTTTCTATCAATTTCCCGTTATTAAAATGTACTTTATATTATACACCTAAATTTTTTATAGAGGTGTATATAAAATCTCATTGACATGAACTATCGCGAATTTTTTCATCCTCATGATATTTTATATTTAATTTTCTATTATTCACACAATGTAAATAAATTATTAAGAGTTTATTGCTAAAATCACATCATTTGTTGGGAATGTTTATGATTGTGATTCGATGTATGAAATTTTCTGATCCATGTCTCAAGAATTATAATTTATTTAATTATCCCCAATTTATTCATGATATATTAATTTAATTTTATGATATTAAAAATCATTTTTAATTAACACACAAAAAATTATACTTAAGAAAATATTCTTATGAAAATCATACATTATTTATCTCTTTTGTCAGAAATAGTTTTTATTTCAAAAAATTGTTTTCTAAAAATATATTCAAATTTTTTTTACCATTTGAAAATTATTTAGTAATAATTTTTTACCCAAATTTGATTTTAAAAAAATATTTTTAATAGAATATTCGTTTCATTGTGTAATCATGGAACTTTTATAAAAATTTCACAGTGAAAAAGTAATGTTAATTTATCATATATATCATGTACATATTAACCCTCTGCAAAAACATAATTTTTTTGATGATTCCACTTCAATTTCATGGGGTTATTTTTATTAATTTTTTTTTAATATTTTGGAAAGTTATTTTTTAGAAATATATTTTCTAAATTATTTTATGTTTTATAAAAGATGCTTTTATAGAAGAATTGATATTTTCATATATAATATTTTAAATTTTCATTGAAAATTATTTTCCATCTAAGCTGAAAACAATTTCTTGACACACATGTATTTCTAGGGACACGGTCTAAGGGTTCCATTTTTATTAATTACATTAATGGTATATGTTTCTATAGAATGATGTTTAGAAACCTCATTTCTCCTCAACATGTTATATAATTTTCAGACCCGATTCTTTTAATTGGTTGTGATATAATTATGAAACTCACATATTTTTTATTGTTTAATATATTATGAAATGTTTAATATATCCTTTTAATATAATGGGTTATAATTTGATACATTTTTTTAATAATGTTGAACACATATGCAGGATTTCATTATCTAGTGGGAGGGGAATATATCTACCTCGAACTCATTGAGAAATGATTTAATCCTAATTGAACAATTATGAATGGAATGGGAAGTAAATAAGGTTTATTAAAACAATGATAAAATGGGAATTTAAATTGTTTTAGTAATATGGGGTGGGAACATGATGTGAACTCAGTTCAGTAACACAATACTATAATGAGGTGTGAACCCAATTCAGAAAAGGACTTTCTTTTATATGATGGTATTGGATGATATCCTTCAACAATGTGGAAGATATTATCGATTAATAATTTTCTATAATATATTATATGTCTTATGATGTCACATATCATTTTCATTGATTCCAAAATTATTCATGTATTATGAAATACCATTCATTATTCAATGACTCTTGATTAGATTATTTTATTTTCATGGTATGATAATAAAATGAAATGATCATTTTATCACGCCCTTATGCTCAGTATTATGATAAAATATATCCATTATTTTCGCTGATTGATTGTATTATCTCATCTTATCTTGATTTTTCATCCCCCCATGTAATTTATATATGCATTCTGTGTAATGTTTCTAAGAATGGTGATAGTCATTGATGACCAAGTGGGATACAATTTAGCTCACTTATGTACCAGTGCTTCTATTTCCATTTTTTAAAGGAATTAAACTTATATGGTCTTTTAGTGTCTAATTTTTTTAATTAGATTAATTTTCCACTAAAATGATGTAATGTATATGTATGTTAACTGAAGTTTATTATAGTTGTTTTCAAAAATAATGTTTACATAACCTTTAGAAACTATAAGGAGAAAAACTTTTTGATATCCCTAATGTCATTTATAAGGACAACAATAAGGATAAATAAATATATATTCAATAATCTGAGAGTTGGGGTAAAGTACAGAGCTTTTAGATTCCTAGAAATTCAACCATGTTGTTGATACTACATGTGGATGTCACTCTGGAAGAGATGTACAAAGGTAAAATAACTCTAAAAAATTTGTATTGGAATGGACTAGATCAGGAAGTGCTTCATGACAATGAGCCTTGTTTCCAAGATATTTTTACACATTCAAGGGATATTCTATAGAAATTCACAAACTCATTATGAACAATATTTTAGTATTTTAATAGATGATGACTATAAATGTCCTAGTACATACCTTGCTTTTCATAGATTGAAGAAGGTGCTAAAATATTTATATCCTATAAGTGAATTCTAGGATTATGTGGTTTCCCACTATGATTGTTATTTCACACAAAATGTATTTTTATTTCTTTCAATGGACTGAATATGAACAGAATATTTTAGTAATCAGTTTCACACTGACCATCCCTTCTGAACATTAATCATTTACTTTTACCCCAAACTGAATTTAATAATTTCATAATCATATACATACTGAATAAGAGAAATATCATATTCTTCTGTCCATGGTTTTTTTATTTTCCTTTGAAATCCATCAATATATTCTTATCAAAACTAGGATATTGATACAAAATTCCACCATCTATTTCAACTTTAATTACATATTGCAAAATATATTCAATACTACCAAATTCTCTTATGGATAATGCCCATAAAAGAATTGGTTTTATGCAAAAATCAAACCATTAAACAATAGATTAATATTGGTTGATAACACTAGATACATACCACACATGTCTTAAAAAATTATCCTCATAGGTTCAAATTGATTCTACATACTTTTGATTTATCTTAAGGAGCACCATATCTATTTATTTATGAAGAATATGAGGAAATTAACTATTGAAAAATAATTTCTCAATCTCACCCCATAACATGGATTTAATCTCATTTAGTTTCCTCTTTTTATTGATAAGATCCAACCTTTGATCTGATTCTCCTTACAAATTTTTGTCTTCCAAAATGAATTTTTCATGTTTCAAACATGGGAGAATAAAAAAATATCATTTTAGTGGAACTGAATAATATAGATGACCTTGATTTCATCATTGGAATTTTTTGGATTTATCTATATCATGCCCTTATTAATTGAAGTGGAAGGGAAGTTTCATTTTATATTTCAAACTAACCCATGATATTTTATCAATGTGATGATATATATATGAACTTCATTTAAAATTACATGTATTTTATGGGTCATAATTTCTATTAAGAAGGAATTTTTATCTCAAATGGTTATGGAGAAACACAATATCAATGATATTCCAATAGTTAATGAATTTTTGTATGTCTTCCCAAAATAATTTCTTAGACTTCCAACAAAACATGATGTTGATTCCCCAATATAACTCATACATGGTACAAAGCCAATGTAGATGAATCCCTGTAGAATGGACCCAATTGAGTTAGAGGAATTGATGAAGAAGCTACAAGAGAAACCTGATAAGGGAATCATTTGGAAAAGTGTGTGACATTGTAATGTACCAATTCCATCTACAAAATTGATAGATGGATCACTGTAACTATACATTGATTATAAGGTGATGAACATGATACAAATTGAGAACATGCATACTCTTCCTTGTATCGATGGATAATTTGATCAAATTAAAAGATACCAATGCTTTTCAAGGATTGACCTTTATTATGGTTATCTAAAATTTAGTGTTGGGATGCATGATAAAACAAATTCGACATTTCATGCATGGTATAGTCACTATGAATATAAATAGATACCTTTTATTAATAATAATTATCCATCTATATTAATGTATTTGATGAACATAGTATTTAGAAATTACCTTGACTAATTTATGGTAGTCTTTATAGATGTTATTCTTATCTACTCAAAAAAAATGGAAGACCTTGAATACCACTTTAGAATTATAGTAAATAACAAAATAATGATGAATATCTATATAAAAATAAAAATTTGTTATATTTGTTTGTAATAAGATTCATTTCTGGGTCTTATATTCTATAAAGAAGATATATCATTAGATAAATCAAAGACTGATGCTATTGAATGTTTGTAAATACCAACCAAAGTGAGTTAGATATGTAGTTTTCCTAGTTTATCATGATATTTTCATTGGGTTTTGGAGACTTTTTCACAAAAATCTAATCCTACAACCATTTAAACTCGGTACGGATCCAAGTACTCCTTGAAATATGGATGTGATGAATATCTGAATTAATTTATGAGAAGGTTAGTTAGAGAGCCTCTGCTAACATTACCTTGCAGTTTGATAAGGAATTATAACCTATAGTGAGGCATCAACAAATGGATTGGGAATTTTTATTTTTTAAAACAACATGGATATAGCTTTGGTATTTTGAAAATTGAGGATTCCTGAGATAAATTACCCAACTCATGATTTGGAACTAGAAATAATTTTTTTTTGTATTAATGATACAGAGGAATTTTATTTATATATAAATATATGATATATATACATATAAAAAATTTACAGTTTATATTTATGTAGAAGTATTTGAACATGAACTATAGAATATTGATTGAAATTATAATGGATTCTCTTTTCTCAATGAATGTCCACACTATGAAAGTGAACCTAGTGGTTGATTCTTTGAGTAGGAAAATAAATAATATATTATCAATGTTGAGGATCACAAAAGATCCAATATTTATAGATTTTAAAAGGATAGATATATTAATCATTAAGGAAAGAGAAAATATTATCTTGAATAATTTGATTTTCTACAATTAATCCATGTGAAGATTAAAAAAGAAGATAAAGAATATGTATAGCTAAAAAATAATGTTGGAGATGTTCTTGATTTTAACCTTGATCATGATCGAATGATGGGGTTCAAGAACCGTGTATGCGTTTCTTCCAAACCTATTTTAATAATAAGATGTTAAATGATCATCATAGTTCATCATTACATATTTATCCTAGATGTATGCTGATGTATTATGATGAAAAAGAATACTTATGGTTAGATTTCATTAAGAGGAAAATTTTAGAGTTTGTATATTAGTGCAATATATTTCATTAAGATAAGGATGAATGAAAAAATTACAAGCTGATGTTACAACCTTTGCCTATACCGGAATGGAAATCGAAGAGTATCACTATATATTTTGTAATTGGACTCCCCAAAACCTATAAATGGAGTAATTTTATACGGGTGACAGTTGATCTATTTACAATAGCAGTACAGATAATCTCTACCATATAATACTTCTCTCTAGATAAGAATAATAGAATATACATTATAGAAGTCATATGTTTTCTTCGAGTACAACATTATATCATATCTGATTAGGATCCAAAGATTACCTCAATGCTTTGGAGAATTATATAGGAAGACCTAGAAAAGGAATTGAGTTTCAACACAACCGAGCAATGTCATATCGATGGTTAAAATTAATGAACAATTCAAACTAAGTGGATATTCTAATATCTTGTTCTCTAGATTTCAAATGTGTTTGGATCAACTATTACCCCTATATGAGTTTTCATAAAAAAATTCATTCACATAAGAACATATAGGGCTAATTATGAGTCCCTACAATGGAAAAATTTATAATCTCAAATATTCTGAAATAAAGTCATAGAAAGAAAGATATTGAGGCCAGATATTGGTGATGAAATAGAAGATAAGGTTAGATACATTTAGAATCCTATCAAGGAAGATTAAATTAGGTTGAAAAGGAAATTTTACAGTTGTAAATTTTACCTAATATTTGATGTATGTGAAATTTTATTTCTATGAATTTCTCCACGAAAATAGCTTGTGTGATTTAGGAAGAAAGGGAAAGTAAAACCTAGGTATATCAATCCATTTCTGTAATTAATTTCATGAGTAAGTTAGATTATCCCATAGATGTATCACAAAACCTCTCTTAAGGACATGATTTGTTCAATGATTCTGTCATGAGGAAGTACATACTTGACTTTTCAATTGTATGGAAAAATAGAAGTCATATCGTTGGAGCAAGATAATTCTTATGGGGAACAACCAATTGAAATTATAGATCATACATAGAATTTTAATTGAAAAAATACAACTCACCTTCTAAAATTGATATAGTGAAACCACCCATTTTTGGATGATATATGGGTACACAATGATATAATTAGGAAAAATTACGCAAATTGTTTTGTTTCAGAGTGACAAATTTCAAGGAAGATATTAATTTTTAGGGGGTAGAATATAATATCACTAATTTCTAAGAAATTTTTTTGAATAAATTGAATTTCATAGATATCATTAATTTAAATCTCAATTATGTTATGTATTCATTAAAAAATACACCATGATAACATAGTTCTATACGTAACACTAGATTTGCATGCATTAAAAGTGACAATGATTTAAAAAAATTGACTTATAATATAGATATTTAAACATGAATATTATAAAATTGTTTTTAAACATAGTTATACTAATAATAATAAATAATACAAAAATATAAATTTTTATATAAATAAAACAAACTAATATTAAAATACCTAATATTTGTAAGGTAATTATACATTTTTAAAATATTATTTTCTAAAAAAATTCTTTTTATGTTCTTATATAAACAACAATAAAATTCATTATTGGTAATTTTTGAAATTTATTAATATTTTTAATTATCTTAGTTATTGATTTTATAAATTAATTAATTATTTGGGTATTGTTTTTAAGAAATAATTCATTTTAGATGAATAATGAAAAATACAAAAAATGTTAAATCAATGAATCCTTTTCAAATAATTTATTTATAATGTCAAATTAAATTTTAATTTGGTTTAAAAAAATAATATGTTCATTTAATCATCAATAAATTCAATTAATATCATTGAAATCAGATTAATGTTATATTTTATACAAATAATTTTCAAACATTTTTACATTATCACTTTTATAACTCGCTTTCTTGATGGGTGTGTGGGGAAAATAATTAATATTTTTTGGGTACATCTAGGTTATAAACAAAAAAATAAAGAAATATTATTATTTTTTAAACTGTATTTGTGACTGATATTGAAATCAATCATGGAGATTAAGTGAAAAACGATTTTACTAAGGGATTAAAAATTATACATAACGTAAAAAACAACCTATAAACAATTCCATAGTACATTTAATGAAATTATTTCTACCAAATTCAATTATTTAGTTAAAATGGTTGATTGTTGGAGGCACATTATGAAAGGGATAACTCCTAATAGTTATTGCGTTTTGGGATTTAAAAGAATACAACTCATTCTCCACGATAAAAGGGTACTCACCCAATCACTTATTCATACGTATCAAGCCATTTGGATAATCAAGACCCTATAAAACTATCATATTAAATTACCTTATATCATCTTATCTGGCTTACATTTTTAATAAATCCATCCCAATGAAGCATTTGGTGAAAACCATAAAGAGGTACCTGAATAAGCGACATTGCTATTAACAGACATTTTTTAATTTCTTCGTCTAAATCCATAAATTATATTTATATAATGATTATATAATAACCTAAGTATATTAACTATACATATACTTATTTATGATATGTTTATGGAATAAAAATTTATACACTTTGATAAAAATGGATTTTCAATCATTGTTCGTGTGTACGGAAGAGTACTAATTAGTGAGATGATGTTTTTCATTCTTCCATTACCACACTTCATTGATTGTAATATTGATTGATTTAAAATTTATATATTTTATATATTAATTTTAAAATTTTATGATTATTATTATTTAATTACTATATAATACATACCATCATGATTTTGATTTTGTTGGAATACGATGACATCATTTGTGTGTACGACGAACTACCACCTTGTGAAGAGATTTCATTTATTCACGCTTTACATGAAAGGTATTAAGTATGTTTTTAAAATTCATTTTTTATATATATGAGAAAAATATATAATTATAATATATCATATAATTTTCTTTTTTTCAATAAGACATGTAAATGGAACAATTATTCATGCATACATAAGACATATTGTCTCCAAGAATGGTGTATTTCATTTCCTCTTTTTATATTTTATATATTATTAGAAATAAATATATTATTCATATATATATATGTATGTATATGATATTTATATCATCTATATAGTTCTAATGTGGATTAAACCTTTATATAAGTAATATTTATTATTCTTTAAAGTCAATCATGTATGAAAACAGAGATGATATTAACCAAAATACATCATTAACATGGAATTGTTAATATAAAAACAATATAATTCCATATTTAAATCATATATTCTATTAAATATTTGAATATGGTAATATTAAATATTTATAATAAACATATATATTATTTAAACTAGAGGTTTAAATGTGTATGATGAGATTCAACACTTGGGGAAAGGGATCTATGTCTGTCTTTTATTTTTATTAAGGAAAAAGTCATATTCCCAAAAATTTCCATATATGTTGTCCGTATACTTATATTAGATGAATTTTATTATTCTTATATTGATAATTATTTTGATTTACTTATCCATTTGATTATTATTATTTCATGGGGTTTAAGGATAAGGAATTATAAAATCAGAAATATGAATGTTGTCTCGATTTTCCTTCTTTGAGAATAATGTTCTGTTATGATACAATATTAAACAATGAGGTGTATATGCAGACCCTTTTTCATGTATTATTTTTAATTTGTCATCATAATTGTATTTTCAGATACATTTTATGTTATGATTCAATTTTACCAATGTTGTATGAGTTTATTTCTAAAATCTCTTCCTTTATTAGGATTTTTTACGATTATGTATCCATTTATGAAATCTTATAATAAAACACATTAGAATTATCATGAATTTAATTCTCTTATATCTTTTCAATATATATTCATGTATTGATACTATTTATCTAGTATTTATAAATTATACTAATAAGAAAATGTTTTATATGAGAGTATGAATTTATTTCTCTCATCAATTAGAAATCTATTTTCTTCAAAAACCATAATTCGAAAATATATATGGAAATTTTTTTATGATTTTCAATGTGGTTTATTAAAGGTAAAATTTCCCACTGTTTTTTTACTTTTTTCAATGGTGGTTTATTTTCATTTTCATTTCAATGAACATTTCTAAATGTTTTTTAGTGAAAAATAATTCTACATTTTACGTGTACAACATATACAATTTTACAGTCCCTCATAAACATCACTTATTTGAATAACCTTTTCTCATTTAAAAATATTGTTTTAATGAAAATTTTTTCCCTTTTATTATGGAAATAATTTTTAAATTTCTTTTAAAGGAATATTGTTTCAAAAACTATTAATAATTTTTTAAAATGTTTCAATAAGGAAAGGATATTTTACATAATAAATTTTTTTATTGATCATTAGGATTTTTCCACCTAAATGACATCAATAGATTTCAATCATGCCTTAATAGAGATATAATTTTATGATACCATTCATATATTTTTTTCAAATGGTTTAAATTTTGATGAAAAGATATTTATGAAAACCTTTTTTCTTCCACAGAAAATAAAATTATTAAATGGGCTTCATTTATTGTGTTATGAAATTATTATGAAACTTATCTCATTTAGAAATGTTATGATAAGATGAAATCATTATTGTAACCATTTAATTTTAATGTTTATAATATATTGAATGTATATGATCATGTGGTACTCATATGTACGATTTCATTATGTGATGGTTGGGACCTATATCTCTGTTAAATGCATTGTGTAATGATTTATACCTCTTGATATAAACATGAATAAAATGGGTAGTGAACTCAGTTCATTAATAAATGAAAAGAATAGAATGTGAACATGGTTTAGTAAAATAGATAAAGAAAGAGAGGTGAACTCGGTTCAGTAAAACAGTGTTGGAATGGGGTGTTGACCAGGTTGAGTAAAAGGATTTGTATGATATGATATTATTGGATGTGATACATGATTAATATGGAATAAACATTCTATTCTTTTGTGTGTGACAAAAATTCTATATCATATTCTCTCATGGTTCATGTTCATTTATTCCAATATGATTCATGCCCTATGAAATTCTAATATTTATTGTGTGACTATTAATTATGATATTCAATATGTAGGGTATGATATTTTAATTTTGTGATCATGCTATATTATCCTTATGCTCATGAATATTCCAAAATATATATATTTATTACCCTTATTGTGTATTTTATCTCACCCTAAATTATTTTTCATTTCCTTAGGTTCTGATGATATGGATTATGTATGATATTTCTAGGAAGGGTTCTAGTCCTGGAGAACCTTGTGGGGTATTACATAACTCACATTATACCATTGTTTATGTTTTATTATTTCATAAGGACAAAAATAAAATGGTCATTAGGTGTGTTTTTGTGCAATGAAATGTATTCTATCTAAAAATTATAGAATGTATATGTATGTGATAATCGTGTCATTATTTTAACACCCTACACTAAATGAATAGAGATCGAGTTCATGTGTCACATCATCTCACGCTCCCTCCCCATATGCATTAGGATTACATCTAACAGTAGAGGTTTATGTCCATCAGTAGGGATAATATATATTATGTATCATGAAACAACACAAAAAGTAAAAAAATATAATATGAAATTAGTGTTTCCTATGTAAACTAATAATGGAAATCATGAATATAAGTTACCAATAATATCCAAAAGGTGAAACCCAAAGAAGAGTAATAAATGCAGCAGATAAATATATTAATACTTCAGCAGGTCCTCTAGAGTTATTCCTAGTTTTTTACCTTCTCCATTGTCCATTTCTCATCCAACATCCATGGTCTCCTTTTTATTACATGGATTTTAATTTCTGATGTCTACACATGCATCGAAAATTACCATATTGGGTATGTTAATGAACACAATAGGATGCCAATATTTCATTTCAAATAGGCATTCACATGTATAACAGCTATATTCTGTGATATAAATATATATGTATAAAATAATGTCATCACAAAATTGTATACAGATTCTTCCTTCCCAAATAAATCATCTAAATACCCATATTCATACTTACATATTATCCATGATGGATAAATAACAATTGATTTCATAAGATTCCAAATAAGGAACAAATCTACTAATCCAATACCTCTACATCCCTATGTCATTGGAATACATTCTACTTGACCACATATAGTCATCATGTGTGTTATGATTCCTTGAAATCTATAGTATTAGGTAACCATGTTACATAAAATCCAATTGGTAACCTTGAGAAACATGGATATTAAATCATACATGGATCCCCATAGATTATCCTAATCATGGTGTCCATTAATCTATCATGTCATCAACTTGTGCTTAGCTGCACTATTTCTATAAGTAGCAGTAAATATCACACTGTAAAGACCCGTAAAATTCAAGGGAGATTTTTTATTATTTTTCTTTGAAATTTTACAAGAGCGCGGTTTCTGACGGCACCTGATTCTGAGGCCCGGTGTGCCCAGAATCAATTTCTTAAGTTTTTCTCGGGTACATTCAGTGAACGAACGAGCGGGTTTTTCTAACATTTGAACCGGTGCCCGAAATCGAATTCTGAGGGCACCGATGAACTCAAAGCGCTGATATTCCCTTAAGGAGACCTTTTCCGAGGTTGTGTTTTATGGGGGATGAAAGTTAGTTTTGGGGAAAATTAGAAGAAGTTAAATAAAATTGTGGAACACAATTTTATTTTTAACTTGTTGGTTATTTTCCTCCCAAAGGGAGTTAGAGGCGGGACCCACATCCACATAACCTCCCTTGAGAGGATTATGTGTGGTATGGACCACACGAGCCCTAACACTTCAACTTCCCTTAAACTCCCCAATAACTCCACTCTAATTAATTTGACAACTTGTGTTTTTAATTAAGATGAGTTACTTAATTTCAAACCATTGAAATTCAAATAGGTTGGGTTGTGTAAATAAAATAAGGCTTAGACTTATTTTATTTTGGTTAGTATCTTTTTCCACCTTGAGAGGATTGGGAAGCATTCTTCATCTTCTTCATCCTTGATGAAGAACGCGAAGAACACTTAGGCTCCAACGATGAATGATGTCACCATATGAATGGAAAGATGTGTCATCTCTTCTCATCTCTTCTTCGCAGCCGGTGTGTTTCTGAAGATTGACGACGCCGCTTCTTTCGATCTTCTTCCCGTGTCAACGAAATGAGAAGCCGCTTTCTCCTCGGGCTTTCTCTGTCAGCTAACGAAGCTTCTCCAGCGATGTTACCTCTTCGGACGCACCTCAACGTCAATGGAATCGACGTACGATTCCCGCGACGCTTGTCTTCCACGTCTTGTTGGCATGCTCCGCTCTTGAAACCTAGGTAAGGGATTATTGTTATTTTATTAAATTATTTCTGTTCATGATTCTAGCATGTCGAACTTGGTGGTTAATCGACTAAATGTTATCGTTAACGAGAGGGGGCCGGACCGCACAAACACGACCGAACCCCCCTCCTTTGTTCATGATTGTTATTTGTGAATGGAACGGGATGGCGTGGTGCCCTCGCACCACGCGGGAATCACACATCAAGTATTGTGCGGGGCCGTCGCGCCGTGCCGTGGAAAGAAAATCAAGAACCCGATGCCGTCGCGCTGCGTTGACGGAAATCGAAGGATCGCGGCCGGAGCGGGGCCGCGGTGGTGGGGCGCGATGCCGTCACATCACGCTGGATGACAAGGGACGCAGCCGGTTCTAGGCCGCGGCGGAGCATGGTGACCGGAGGCCAGCCGGGCCGCCGGTGTTAGAGCCGGATGGGGACCGGCCACCACCGGTCCCATTGAGGAGGAGCCGGCCAGCCAGGTCGGGCCGCGCCGGGCCAGGCCGGGCCGGGCCGTTCCAGGCCGGGCCGACCCTGTCCAGGGCGGGTCGACCCGGTTCGGGCCCCGGGCCTGAAACCCCCGATACCGAACTGTTTGGGTTGAAATGCCCATAACTCGAGCTACGTACCTCTAAACAACGCGCCGTCAGTGGCAATGTGACCCTTGGATCAAGACGATCGTTTCGGTATATCGCACTCAAGCTTTAGGAATAATTGGGTTCGGCCAGGTTGGATCGTACACGAAACCAACCGGGCCCTTGGAGCGGAAACTCTCATATCATGAGCTACGGACGTCAGATTGACGTGCCATCAGCTTTGTTGAGTTCCTCTTAGTGAGACAGATCTTTTGGCATACTCCGCCCGAGGTTTGGACGCAAGTGGAGTATGGTCGGGTTGGTTTTGGCTTAAAAACCAACCGGGCCCCTGGAATGAAAAAGCCAATAACTCTCAGACTGGGCGTCTGATTGACGCACCATCTGTTTCGTTGAGTTCTTATTGACGATACAGATCTTTTGGATACATCAACTCTGGACTATGTGACAGTTGATGTATCAGCCTCTCGGCTCGTGGATCAGACCCTCCCGAACGAGCTTGCTGTGTGCGGGAACCCTAGAGCTGGTTGCGACTGCTACTGTGATTCAGACGATGACTGTGCAGAGATACTTAGTGGATTTGACGATGACAACTTCAGCACTCAGCGATCCTGTGTGGATCAGTGCTACCGATCCTCTGTGGGTCCGATCCTATGTGGGTCAGCGCTCAGCGGTCCTATGTGAACCAGCACCTACAGATCCCGTGTGGGTCCGATCCTGTGTGGGTCTTTGCAAGGCTTAGTACCTATCATTACTTTGTGGGTCCGACGACTTAGATGGATCAGTGATCATCTCTATCGTCCTCGAAGAAGTATAACTGTGTGAGCTGAATCTTGTTTGCTTTCCTATGTGGATTGTGTTGTGCTATCCTGTGTGGATTACGTTTTTCTTTCCTGTGTGGAATACGTTTACTTTCCTGTGTGGACTGAGTTGTACTTGGGCTCGGAGGTTGGAGCGTATTGGAATTGATGACTTAGGTATATGTATGGGCATATACCTAAGCAGTGTCGGTTGTTACTTTGTGATTGTATCTTTCCTTTGTGGTTTATCCTTTGTGGATTTTGTGAGACCTTCGGGGGTCTCGCGGTCCCTACTACGTAGCTTATACTCACCCCTGCACAAGCTATACCCGCACTACATTGTGTTTATTGCAGACGACGTACAACGTTTATCGTGGTTGAGGCTTGCAGAGCAGGACGGTACCTGGAGGTGGACCATTGGGTGGGACGTGCTCGGAGAGGACGGTGGAACCCGAGGAGCAGTGGAGCTATTTGTACCCACCCATCAGGTGGGATTTCCAATGGACAACTCGGTGTATCATCTTTTACCTTACAGTTGTTGTTTTCCATTTCGAGTTGTACTTTACTTTTAGTTTGGGTTTGTATACTGGCCCATTTACTTTTCCGCACTTTCAGTTGTACTCTATTTTTACTTAGTGTTTACTTTTCAGCTTGCTTACTTTGTGGTGCTTGTTTACTTTACAAAGGAAATACCTTCCCTTTCTTCCAGGATTTACACCTTGGTGCTAGACGCCAGCACCTGGCCTATGGAAGGCGGGATTGGGGTAGTCACGGTAGGGGCCCCGATGATGGGTCGTGACAAATTGGTATCAGAGGATTTCGGTTCTACCGTGAACTCTGATCTTTTCTATGTGAAGCAATAGTTTTCAGCGTATTTAGTATGGTTATCAGTCCAGGGAGACCAGGGTTGGTGTGGTGGCCGACATATCCGTACACCAGGAACCTGACTTCTGATTTCCGACTTAATGCACAAAATCATTGATTGCATGTGTGTTTCACGTTTTCTTTGTGATTACGTTGTATCAGCTCACCAGGTATACTATTCTGACCGTGGTGCACCTATTTCCTTTTTAGGATGTCCCCACGACGGCAGCTAGCTAGGGTTCCGAGAGTCGAGCATGACGACAGCCCACCGAGCGACGAGGCCTCAGAGCAGGGCCCTTTTTCCGCAGTGGCACCGGCGGTAGCTCTACTCGTCGAGCCCCCGATACTTCCAACACCAGCCGCTAATGATGCACATCTCCCCAGCGCACTTCATGTGTTTCAGCTCCAGCGACCACCCAGGTATCATGGGGAGACGGACCCCCAGGCAGTCGAGGACTGGCTGGAGGCATTCGTATGAGTTTTCAGGCTAGTGAGGACACCAGCAGACCTCATGGTGATCCTCACTGCGAGCCTACTGCACGCAGCAGCGGGCCGATGGTGGATCATGATGCTCCAGGTTCACGATGAGGCATCTCTACATTGGACGGACTTTGAGAGCCTCTTCCGCTCGGAGTTCTTCCCAGCCACCCTCCATGCTGTGTGTATTCAGGAGCTTCTTCAGCTGCGGTAGGGAAGCATGACGGTCGCTCAGTACTCGGCGATATTTACTGATCTCTCGCGCTACTCGACCGACATGGTACGGGGCCCCTTTTTCCGGGGCCAGACCTTTGAGCAGGGCTTGAGACACGGGATCAGGGCATCGCTGATCTCCCTCAGCATTCTAACTCATACGAGAGTACTGGAGAGGGCCCTTTTGATGCAGAGTTTTCTTGCTGAGTCTACACCAGCACTGAGACCCACCGCAGGGCGGCACGTAACAGAGTCTTCTGCAGCAGGCAGTCGACAGATTACTCAGGGGTCCAGGCAGACCAGACCCTTAGGCAGACGACCTCAGGACACTGGCTCATCAGTGCGGGGCACACAGCGCGGAGCCAGTTATTCGAGAGGCTGACAGTGCAACTCGTGCGGCGGGCAGGGCCACATGGCTCGTGACTGCCCGACCCGTCGTGCCGAGGTGCAGCAGACGGTTGAGGGACTACCGAGGCAGAGGCATAGGGTCGACTGTGGTGGTCTACAGGGAGGAGGCAGACGAGGCAGGGGAGTTGGTCGAGTAGCAGGTGGTGGGAGACGCTTTGAGCCTTTGCCACCACCACCACCATGAGGTCCACCCCGACCACAGGGAGCTGGAGGGTAGAGACAGGAACAGCTCCAGGCAGCGGAGGCCTACGACCACGGCGTGCCCAAGATGATTCGAGGTACTATCTGTGTCTATTCCACCCTTTCTGTAGTACTTATAGACACACGAGCGAGTCACTCTTTCATAGCCTTTGCCCTTGTTCGGAGCTCGGAGTTTCCGATAGAGCCATTGGCTTGATCCTTACGACTAGATAATCCTACGGGAGTAGACTCGATGATTACGCACTGGTGCCAACAGTGTGAGCTTACACTAGGAGGCGAGATCTTCGGCTGGGATCTTTATGTAGTAGCCTCGAGGCCTTACGATGTCATCTTGGGCATGGATTGGTTATCTACGGTCAATGCACAGATTGACTGTTTTAGGCACAAGGTGCGATGTGTACACACCGACGGGAGCAGGTTCACCTTCACCGGCGAGAAGGGATCCTTCACAGCATAGGATGGACATCCACAGAGGAGAGGACATCCCATTACTCATCAGTTGGCTAGCCTCATCCTAGGAGCAGTTGACGTGCGGAGTCCAGGTTTTCCTACAGTGGTGGATCAGTTTGCGGACGTTTTTCCCGACGATATCCCAGGGTTACCTCCTTACAGGAAGGTAGACTATTATATTGACTTGTAACCCGGGTCAGCTCCGATATCGACTCCAGCATATCCGATGGCCCCCGCCGAGCTTCGAGAGCTACGGGTACAGTTGGAGGACTTGCAGGGCAAGGGGTTCATCTAACCCAGTGTTTCACCCTGGGGTTCCCCGATATTGTTCGCCAAGAAGGCGGATAGGAGCTTGCGACTGTGTGTCGACTATCGTCGCCTGAACCAGGTGACAGTGAGGAACAAGTATCCGCTACCGAGGATTGATGACCTCTTTGATCAGCTCAAGGGAGCACGGTGGTTCTCGAAGATAGACCTCAGGTCAGGTTATCACCAGCTCAATGTTCGAGACGAGGACGTGCAAAAGTTGACCTTCAGATGTCGGTATGGCCACTATGAGTTCCTGGTTATGCCTTTTGGTGTAACCAATGCTCCAGCAGTGTTCATGGCCCTAATGAACAGGATATTTCAGCCATACCTCGATCGATTTGTCGGGGTCTTCATTGACGACATTTTGATTTACTCGACGACTGAGGAGGAGCACGCCTACCACTTACAGGTTGTACTAGACACACTCCAAGAGCACCAGATTTACGGTAAGATCTCAATGTTCTAGTTCTGGATACGTGAGGTCCACTTCTTGGGACACGTCATCTCTGAGGCGGGAGTCGCAGTGGATCCTGCGAAGATCGAGGCAGTGTTAGCTTGGGAGCCACCCAGGAGCGTGACGGAGGTTCGGAGCTTCTTGGGACTAGCTGGATACTACCGGAGATTCGTGCCAGATTTCTCCAGAGTTGCGGAACCACTCTCAGCTTTGACGAAGAAGGGGAAACCCTTTGTGTGGTCATACATATTTCAGCAGAGATTCCAGGAGATGAGTCAGAGATTGACCAGCGCACCTATCTTGAGGTTTCCTGAGGATGGAGTAGGGTACGTAGTTTACTGTGATGCATCAGGGACCGAACTCGGTTGTGTCCTGATGCAGGATCGGGCAGTGATCACCTATGGATCACGTCAGTTGAGGCTGCATGAGAAGAACTACGCTACCCATGACATGGAGTTAGCAGTAGTGGTCATCGCACTGAAGACATAGAGACACTACCTGATTGGCAAGTGCTTTACAGTCTTTTCTGATCATCAGAGTCTCAGGTACATCTTCTCGCAGAAGGACCTGAACCTGAGACAGTGGCGATGGCTCGAGTTCCTCCAGGTCTATGACTTTGAGATAGTCTATACTATTGGGAAGGGGAAGGTAGTGGATGATGCCCTCAGCAGGAGGACGGGCATTCAGCTACTTGAGGAGGCAATGGAGCAGCTAGCCTCTTTGCAGATATCCTTCGTGGATAGAGATGGAGCATCCTTCCTTCAGTCTATCACAATCACTTCTCCACTACTGCAGCGGGTCAGAGAGGCACAACATGGGGACACTGACTATGAGACGTGGCGTGCACAGGTATCCTCAGGATAGGCACCTGATGGTTTCTCCTTTGGAGCAGAGCATGAAATCCTTTTCAAAGGACGTACCATGGTACCAGTTGCTTTACGAGTGGAGGTGCTGATAGAGTTTCACACTTCTCCCTTGGCGGTACATCTCGGAGTGGCGAAGATGTACCAGGATATCAGACGATAGCACTGGTGTCCAGGCATGAAGAAGGATGTGGCAGAGTTCGTTTCTCGATGCCTCACCTGTCGGCAGGTGAAGGCAGAGCATCAGGTACCAGCAGGCTTGGTACAGCCCTTCGAGGTACCAGAGTGGAAGTGGGACGTCATATCTATGGACTTCGTGACTAGACTTCCACGCACTTCCAGAGGTCACGACTCTATCTGGGTGATTGTCGACCGACTCACCATGTCGGCTCACTTTTTACCCATTAGAGAGAAGAGCTCAGTGGAGAGCATGGGACACCTTTACGTTCAGGAGATTGTGTGGCTTCACGGTGTGCCATCATTTATCGTCTCCAATCGAGATGCTTGCTTTACTTCCCGGCTATGGGAGGGATTACAGGAGGCGTTTGGGACGTAACTACGTTTGAGCACAGCCTTTCATCCTCAGACGGATGGTCAGACAGAGAGGACCATTCAGACTCTCGAGGACATGCTTCACGCATGTGTCCTCGACTTTGGTCGTAGCTGGGAGGACCACCTACCCTTGGTGGAGTTTGCGTACAACAAAAACTACCACTCCACCATCGGGATGGCACCGTACTAGGCATTGTACGACCGAACTTTCATATCACCATTGTGCTGGACAGACCCTGGGGAGTCAGCACTTGTGGGACCAGAGATGGTCCAGGCCATGACATAGAAAGTCCAGGTCATCTAGGAACAGACGAGGACAGCTCAGAGCCAGCAGAAGTCTTATGCTGATAGGAGGCGGAGGCCCCTGGAGTTTGAGGATGGCGACCACATCTTCTTGCGGGTCTCACCTCGACGTGGTATACGGAGATTTGGCCGAGGTGGAAAGTTGTCTCCGTGCTTCATCAGGCCATTCCAGGTCCTCAGCAGGATAGGAGAGGTGGCTTATCGCCTGGCACTACAACCTCAGTTGCACAGGGTGCACGATGTCTTCCACGTATCTCAGCTGAGGAGATACGTTCACGACCCGACACACATCATTGACCATGGGGAGCATGACGTTGACGATGGGGCGACTTTTACGAAGGTCCCGGTTGAGATCGTGGATCGATAGGAGCGGGTTCTACGTGGATGGTCGATTCCTCTTGTGTGCATCAGATGGCAGCACGGGAACCTCCAGGAGAGAACTTGGGAGCGGGAGGCTCAGATGTGTGCTCAGTACCCTCATTTTTTTCCCTAGTTTTGTTGTATCTTTACGTGGAAGTAAAGCCCTGAGGTGGGAGTAATGTAAAGACCCATAAAATTCAAGGGATTTTTTTTTAATTTTATTTGGAATTTTACAAGAGCGTGGTTTCTGATGGCACCTGATTCTGAGGCCCAGTGTGCCCAGAATCAATTTCCGAAGTTTGGATCGGGTACGTTCAGTGAACGAACAAGCAGGTTTTTCTAACTTTTGAACTGGTGCCCTGAATCGAATTTCGAGGGCACCGATGAACTCGCAGTGTCGATATTCGCTTAAGGGGACCTTTTCCGAGGTTGCGTTTTATGCGGGATGAACGTTAGTTTTGGGGAAAATTAGAAGAAGTTAAATAAAATTGTGGAACACAATTTAATTTTTAACTTGTTGGTTATTTTCCTCCCAAAGGGAGTTAGAGGTGGGACCCACATCCACATAACCTCCCTTGAGAGGATTAAGTGTGGTAGGGCCCACACGAGCTCTAACTCTTCAACTTCCCTTAAACTCCCCAATAACTCCACTCTAATTAATTTCACAACTTGTGTTATTAATTATGATGAGTTACTTAATTTCAAACCTTTGAAATTCAAAGAGGTTGGGTTGTGTAAATAAAATAAGTCTTAGACTTATTTTATTTTGGTTAGTATCTTTTGCCACCTTTAGAGGATTGGGAAAGCTTTTCTTCAACTTTTTCAACCTTGATGAAGAACGCGAAGAACACTTAGGCTCCGACGAAGAACGTCGTCACCATAAGAAGGGAAAGACGTGTCGTCTCTTCTCTTCTCTTCTTCACAGCCGGTGTGTTTCCGAAGATCGACGACGCCGCTTCTTTCGATCTTCTTCCCGTGTCAACGAAAGGAGACGCCGCTTTCTCCTCGATATTTCACCATCAGCTTACGAAGCTTCTCCAGTGACGTTACCTCTTCGGACGCACCTCGAAGTCAATGGAATCGACGTACGATTCCCGCGACGCCCGACCTCCGCGATGCCCGACCTCAGCGACGCTTGTCTTCTACGGCTTGTTGGCGTACTCCGCTCTTGAAACCGAGGTAGGGGATTATTGTTATTTTATTAATTATTTCCGTTCTTGATTCTAGCATGTCGAACTTCGTGGTTAATCAACCAAATGTTATCGATAACGAGAGGGGGCTGGACTGCACAAACACGGCCAAACCCCCCTCCTTTGTTCATGATTGTTCCTTTGTGAATGGAACGGGATGGCATGGTGTCATCGCACCATGCGAGAATCACACGACAAGTATTGGGTGACGCCGTCGCGCCGCGCCGTGGAAAGAAATTCAAGAACGCGATGCTGTCGCGCTGCGTTGAAGGAAATCGAAGGTGCCACGGCCGGAGCGGGGCCGTGGCAGAGGGGCGCGGTGCCGTCGCACCGCGCTGGATGACAAGGGCCGCGGCTAGTTCCGGGCCGCGGCGGAGCATGGTGACTGGCGGCCAGCCGGGCCACCGGTGTCGGAGCCGGAAGGGGACCGGCCACCGCCAGTCCCGTTGAGGAGGAGTCGGCCGGCTAGGTTGGGCCGGCCAGAAATGGGGAAAGCCGGGGGAATTAAATTCCCCTGGCCAGCTTGAACGGCCCCCATTTTTGATGGGGGGGGGGGTTACAAAGATGGGGCAGGCGCGCCCCGTTTTTCCAACAGCTCGGCCGATGGCCGAGCTGGCAGCACGCCCAGCGTGCTGCGCTGAGACAGACCGGCGCCGGGCCGCGCCAAGACGGGCTGGGCCGACGCTGTCCAGGGCGGGTCGACCCGGTTCGGGCCAGCCGGGGGGGTCTCGGGCCGGGTCGGCGCGGGCCCGAAACCCCCGATACCGAACTGTTTGGGTTCAAATGCCCATAACTCGGGCTACAGACCTCCAAACGACGCGCCGTCAGCAGAAATACGATCCTTGGATCGAGATGGGAGTTTAGGTATATCGCACTCAAGGTTTCGGAATACTTTGAGTTTGGCCAGGTTGGTTCGTACACGAAACCAACAGGCCCCTCGGAGCGGAAACTCTCATATCATGAGCTACAGACGTCCGATTGATATGCCGTCAGATTTGTTGAGTTCCTCTCAGTGAGACGGATCTTTTGGCATACTCCTCCCGAGGTTTGAACGCAGGTGGAGTACGGTCGGGTTGGTTTTTCCTTAAAAACAAACCAGGCCCCTGGAACGAAAAAGCCAATATCTCTCAGACCGGGCGTCCGATTGACGCAACGTCTATTGCATTGAGTTCCTGTTGACGATACAGAAATTTTGGATACATCATCTCTGGAATATGTCATAGTTGAGCTATCAGGCTCTCGGCTCGTGAAGCGGACCCTCCCGAACGAGCTTGCTGTGTACGGGATCCCTAGAGCTGGCTGTGACTGCTACTGTGACTACGACGACGAATATGCAGAGATCCTTAGTGGATTCGACGACGACAACTTCAGCACACAGCGATCCTATGTGGATCAGTTCTACCGATCTTGTGTGGGTCTGATCCTGTGTGGGTTAGTGCTCAGCGGTCCTGTGTGAACCAGCGCCTACAGATCCTGTGTGGGTTCGATCTTGTGTGGCTCTTTGAGGGGGCTAGTAACTGTCGATCCTTTGTGGGTCCGACGGCTTAGATGGATCAATGATCATCTCTATCATCCTCGAAGAAGTATACCTTTGTGAGCTAAATCATGTTTGCTTTCCTGTGTGGATTGTGTCATGCTATCCTGTGTGGATTACGTTTTTCTTTCATGTGTGGAATACGTTTACTTTCCTCTGTAGACTGAGTTGTACTTGGGCTCGGAGGTTGGAGCGTATTGGAATTGATGACTTAGGTATATGTATGGGCATATACCTAAGCAGTGTCGGTTGTTACTTCGTGATTGTATCATTTCTTTGTGGTTTATCCTTTGTGGATTTTGTGAGACCTTCGGGGGTCTCGGGGTCCATACTGAGTAGTTTATACTCACCCCTGCACGGGCTATGCCAGCACTACGATGTGTTGGTTGCAGACGACAGACAGCGTTGATCGTGGTTGAGGGTTTGCAGAGCAGGACGATACCTGGAGGTGGACCACTGGGCAGGACGTGATCGGAGCGGACGGCGGAACCCGAGGAGCAGTGGAGCTATCTGTACCAACCCCTCAGGTGGGATTTCCAGTGGAAAACTCAGTGTAGCGGCTTTTACTCTACAGTTTCTATTTTCCCTTTTGAGTTGTACTTTACTTTCAGTTTGGTTTTGTATACTGGCCCATTTACTTTTCTGCACTTTTAGTTGTACTCTGTTTATTACTTAGTCTTTTACTTTTCCGTTTGCTTACTCTGTGGTGCTTGTTTACTTTACAGAGGAAATTCCTTCCCTTTCTTCCCGGATTTACGCCTTGGTGCTAGACGCCAGCCCCTGGCCTATGGAAGGCGGGCTTTGGGTAGTCACGGCAGGGGCCCCGAGGATGGGTCGTGACACACACCCCATATACAGGACAACCACGTAGCAATGATACAACAATTTTAATCACCTAGAATGTCATATATAAGGGAATAGTAACATATATAACATTTAGATAATACATGAAATCATATCATCATGGGATTAATGTAGTGACAATAATACATATGAACATATTAAAAAATTCTTAATAAATAAAAAATTGTAGAAATTTAATAGATATACATAAAAAGGTATCACATTCTACACCTAGCAACATGGTATTACAATCACGAACTATCACAATCGTCAGAAAACAAAATATTTATACCTAGAAGAACTATAGAAAATGAGATCATGAAATGTTGGTAACATCCTAAAAATAAATAAATTAATGATGTACCTTTCATTTTTACAACGAAAAGACTCCCAATTCCCATCCACAATCACATTGTCTTATAACATTGACTATGTATTCCTAGAACCAAATAAAAAAATTAATTTTAAATGAAATAAAATATAAAAAATGATAATCAATTCTCCCACCTAGATAATTTGTAATTAAACGTGATAATACACAATAATAATTCATTAAAATTGATTAATACATCATATAGAATAAAAAATATACACATGTGATGATAAACACTCTCCCAAGTTTTATCCATTATAAAAATTGAATTATTAATATTACTATTTTCTATAATTATAGGATGTTAATGTTTTAAGAATTATATTAATTTTACATAATGATTCTAGAATATTAGATCAAGAAATTATTGTTAGATTATAATGTAATTATTTTACTTGGTTTTTAACACCATCAACGTGCATCACCTAGAAAAGTGAAAAGAAGATTATTCTGATGTTCTTAGAATCCAGAAAAAATGTTTAGACTAAATGATGGAGGATTAATCAATATCGTGTAAAGAAATTCATAGGATTCAAATACTATAGATAACAACTCAAT
This sequence comes from Viscum album, assembly GCA_963277665.1. Classification (NCBI taxonomy): domain Eukaryota; kingdom Viridiplantae; phylum Streptophyta; class Magnoliopsida; order Santalales; family Viscaceae; genus Viscum; species Viscum album. The sequence goes on from OY728148.1 coordinate 1,486,127,216, forward strand.
ATTATGAAATAAAAGTAAAAATTATTTTATATAAGATAATTGATATACCTTTTAAGAACCATGGAATATTTACCATACCAGAATAATGCTTATTCCATTTATGAATATAGATTTACTAAAATCCTTAATCATAATAGTAAAAATCATAAAATAGTTATATGAATTAATTAAATTATATTAGACCATAATAGTTTGAAAAACATGTTATTAGATCATTCTAGATAATTTTTTTAGAAACCCATGTTTTTAAAATTATATTTCCAAAAAAAGAGCTATATGTATTGTTATCATGGTTTATGCTTACAGTCCTCATTTTTGTCACATAAGTGTAATTAAATTTAACATTAAAGGGGTCTAGAACTCACTCTCACCAAAATATATCACTATATTTCCCTTAAACATCACATGTAATCTTTGGTATACCCTTATGTAGCATAATAATACCCTTAGTCAGTGGCTCGTGTAATATTACAAAACATACCTTATTCATATATAGCACTGGATGACCCATTCACAATTCATGGATTCAATTATGAATCAATTTTTATGAATTTGTAGTGTCCATTTACACAAACATAAGTAATTTTAAAATGATTCTACATTTATAAAACCTATTTAAATGAGTTTTTACCATTACACAAGGACATTAAACCCTAATTAGTTTTTAAAAACACTATAATAACATTTTTATGGGTGATTTTAAATGAAATATTAGTTTTTTTTCTTCAAAAATACTTTTAAATTATATCCATAAGATGGTAATTCTGTTCAATTAATCATTAATAATATCATATATAATTATGAAATCAATATGATTATTTTATATCATACATTTTGAGGATATTTTTAGGTTTATTACTTTAGAGAATTGGGAGAAAATAAAAACTAATAAAACCCAAGTTTCCTTTTTAAAAATAATAGTCAGCAAATAAATATAAAACTACTTAATCACAATTTGGTCTTTCAAATTTACCAAAAATTCTCAGTAAAAAAATAATATTAGGCACATATTTATTAATACTTTTATTACTATAATGGGAATATCGAAACATATGTAGGGGTGGAATCAATTGATCTGTGAAAAAAAATGAAACTGATGTAATCATAACATTTAAAAGGAATAAATATTATAGAAGAAATAAGTAAATAATATGATACTATAATATACTCGAAATGAGGGAATTCTATATCCATGAAAATAAACTAAAATCAGGTTATCAATCTTACAGATCTCAAAAAAATGAAACGAAACATTATAGACATAAGAAGAATGTTATGAAGGAATTGTACCAAGACATTTACTTGTCATTGAGACCAAAATCACGTCATATTGTTTAATTTTATAGGAATAATAAAAACAATCAATCTTGTTTTCTCTCTTGATACATTTTTATGCATCGAAGGGATAAAAAATTCAAATCCAAAACCATCTGTTTATTATATCAAATGATTTAAATATAGAGTCAAAAATAACATTCATATAATTCCCTAGGAAAACTTTGGCTAAATATAAACATGGATATTTGTATAGTAAAATTTATAGAATATCAATATATGGTGAACCTACATTTTCATCAATCAATCAACCTGAATTATAATACATTTATTCATATTCATAATGGGATAATATTATCATAACCTAGCCTCAGAATTTTTTATTCTAAAAATTAAATATTCAGAGATCCAATAATCATATTTATTGGAATAATAGTATTGATTTACCAATATTTTTTCCCTTGTGAATAAAATTAGTGTCATGATAATAAAAATTCAGTATAAAAATGGTGGACAGTAAAATAAAAAAAAAATTACTTTCAACTGTCATGTACACTTTATAAAAAATATAAGGAATGAAAATACCTTACAACATGATAATTGAATGGAAAATATGATAAAAACCCATCCAGAGAGAAAAGGTGTATGTTCAAAAAACACATAGTGAACATGTCAACAATCATTGTTATTAGAATGACCACAGAGAGAATAACATTATTTTACCCAATGTACATAGAATAAAATTCATTTTTAGATGAACATAATTTCATAATATCTAATAAAAATATTTTGGTCACACAAAATATATAATGGAATATATGGTTATATCAATTTTAGAATAACTGCATCACTGACCATATTGAGAATGAATGTAGATGGTTCTAAAATAACACAACCTAAGAGGTGATACTCATATTTATGAGTGATTATATGGTAGGAATGTATATCATTAGAAAAAAATTAGTACATACCTAAAATTAAAATCAAATGGAAGAATGAAGAAAATTAAATTATGTAATTTGAGTGATCCACCATAACAGAATGAACAAATATTGTGTTTCCAAAAACTCTTTCAACTAGGGTAACAATAGAGTAAAAATACATTTGAATGAAATGAAATAATTATATTTAATGTATCCCATGATTTAATTGGAACTAATTTTTAGAAAAAATTTGGGATATTAAATAAATATAACACCAATAAATTGAATCATGGTGTATTATATGTATCCTATCTCAAAGAATCAGAATTGATATTAAGAAAACCATTAAAGATTGAATAAAAAATTATTAAATTTTTTTTGAATAATGGGAGATATAAATGAACTTAAAATCCCACAATTAAATGATAATATATTATTTAAAATCTAAAATAGGTAGTGTATATACTTCATAAATGAAATAAGGTGTATTATACAAACTATTTCTCAAAGAGAGTAATTTGAGACGAAGACCCTTACATAAGTCCATATTTATTATTCACTAACACCAAAAAACCTGAATAATTATATTGTATTTATTAAATTCATACCCAATAACTGTATTCATGACTATAACTGTCTAAACATCTGATTTAAAATAATTATATTATTATAAATAATAGTAATTTTTCACCCGTTTTCATCACCAGGTTCAAGTTAAGTATATATTTCTGATAATGTTTCCTAAAAGTTGTGTAGGTATATATTATTTTAAAAAATTAATTCATTAATAGATAACATATTATACATTAATAGATCGTAAATGGTTTATATAATTTTATAATCTCCTTTAATGGTAACTTTGGTTATGTTCATTAAGGTTGAAATTAAAGACAATTGTATTTCCTTGATTCTGAACAATCTATTGGTGCATTCTTAATTTTTGAATGAAATCATGACATACAATCTCTAAAAATGTATCATTATTAACAAATTTAAATTTTTTTAAAAAACTTTAATGAAATAAACAGAGTTACTCCTGATATTATTTCATTATACTATTCATGGTGGTAGTTATAATGACCCAAAAATATATAATCCAATATTTAATGAATTAGTTTGAGAAATTTTATTACAATATCATTATACTGAATGAGTAATAAAAATATTTAATTTTTTCATATAAAATATTAGAATTGGGAGGATGAGGAAATAGTATTTGGTATGTAAATATAGTAAAATTTTAATAAAAGGTTATCCTCTGTGAAAGAGTTTTTAATGAATAAATTAACAATGGACCATTGTTGATCAGCTAATTATTTAGTACAAACAAAATTATACCAGATAAATAATGATATTATAAAAATAATATTTTTCCATTAATACCATCCTTATATCTATCCAATCATGGTAGGAATGTAAAATGAAACTCACTATTTCATGGTGGTGGTAGTCTACACAGCACACCAACAAATATTTTTATTCAAGTATGGGGTATATAAATAGTAAATGAAAAAACTCTTAATATAAAATATTCAGTAAATAAATAATTATAATATCATTATATTTTAATTGTAATATAATTTTTGTAAAAATATAATAAATAAGTGAATATTTGTTGTTGATAATACTCATGTTATGGAATTGGAATTTTCTTTGACTCACAATATCTGATTAATTTCTATATATCTTTCCAAAATTTTCATGCACCACTATATGATTATTAATTTATGATGAGGAATTAAATTTATCTATCTGAAAAATAATTTTTTAAAATTTATAATGGGAGATAAACCATTCATAATTTTCTATAAAACATTATACATTGATAATGGTTTATATTTATAAGGAATAACATCCGACAAACATTGAAGATGAATTATATGAAATTAATTCCCCTAGTGGTATTTATAACTAAATATCAAGTAGTTAGAAAAAAATACATGATATAGGAAACTAGAAAATCTTTATTGAATGCATACCATCTCATACATTATTAGTAGTTTTGTAGGAATTCCTTGTTCTCATGGTTTTTAGAAACTATCTCCATATTTTCCCCCTTTGATTTAGACATTTATACTCATAATTCCAAACTCTATTCTAATTTCCGTAATGTTTTTTTTGAATTATCACTTTACCTTACATTTTTGAGTATTATATCCTTCATCTCTACATGTATTACCTTTACTGCCTTGTTTCTACCCCTTTTTTAAAAATTTAATCATCCATAGTTTATCATCATGTTCACTCAATTGTGTAAAAGATTCCGTTATTATAATATTTTTTTGGCTTAGAGAATTCATGTTTGTTTATGTAGTTAATTAAAATTACTGATAGTTTGGTTGAAAATTTACATGATTTCTCACTCTGAACCATAACCCGTTAAGTCGTTAATTGGAAATGTTCCATCATTGTTTATAATATCCAATGCTAAATTGGTTACTCTTTTATTTATCCATTAATAAATCTAAATAATTTGACACAAGTGATGATCATTATAAAATAATTATAACAAATAATTATTATAAATTTTAACCTATAAATGTCATCAGTTATAACACTTGTGTGTTAGCCTATAGTTCTTATAACTGAAATTTTATCAAGTGTTGTTCCGCAAATATAACTCTTTATTTAAAATATAACATACATGGTTCATGATATCAAGTACACATGTGAATATATAATTATAATGTGCCAATTGGAAAATAATATAACCTATAAGAAACTAAATATACTAAAACCCTAACTGTATCATCATCATGGGTCTCTCATTAAATCCCACTTCCAATATAGTAATGTAGAAATGATATCTTAACAATTAATACATCATGTTGCTGATCTAGAATCCCATTCTAACATCAGGAATCATCACATTACATCTCATCTCCCACGAAGGCACCATGTTCATCACAACACTTCTCACCAAAAGACACCTAGGATATCACAATAGAACTCATCGCATAAATAGAGCAGTAGGGTATCATTAACATGAAGTAAATATACATTTTCCTTCATTTTACCATGCATCACCCCACCACATATCAAATCTTTTTTTCTCCATTTCATTATATATATACATAATATAAAATAGACATATCATAACTTTTCATATGAAGACATATGGGTCATCCCAACTAAAGGAAATCTGGGGAAGTGGGGATATCTCAAAATCCTTAATAACAACATCCTGGATGTTCTAGAATAGATCAAAATCCGAAAATATATGAGTGTTGGTATTGTTATCCAACTAGGGTGTGGATGAATATTGAAATTACATAAAGATCATTTTATTAAAATATCACATTGTACATAATCTATGGGTTCACTAAAATTGCACTAGTGAATAAGAACATAATAAATTCCCCACACGTCAACCAACAAAATATATACCACTACTATATGAAACACCCCACACAACCACTACACAATCATCACATTTCCACATTCAATTAAATGTTTCACCATTTCTATTTTTAACATGATCCACTAACCCCCATTGAAATGAAAATTCATTCATGTTCAAAAACCCCATTATTATTTAATTATCTATGAATTTATATACACATTACATTAAGTGTCATAATATATTTATTTGATAATAGGAAATGTAACAAAAAAGTCATAAAACTGCTCACCCACCACACACAACCATTAACAAAACCCCATTCTAACCATAATTTCCACATTACATCTACAAACCCATATCACTAATACAACCAAATGCCTAATTCAATACACATTATAATGAACTAATAACCATAACTACTACAATCTTAACCCAAAACAATAGAAAACTGCATATCCTAACTTGTTATGTCACATCAATGCCTAAAAACATACATATCATAGCGACACACAACACATGCCCAACCAGTCATCACAATTACAAGAAAACATCCTAAACAATACTGGGAAATAAAACATAACAATTTCCTCACAATATAAACACATCATGTATATCATAATTTATTTATGGTTATTATCACATAAATTTTATATTTTTCATGGGTATTGTTAGTAAAAACCTATTTATACGTAATATTAATTTAATATCTATATATTAATTCATTAGCATTTTATTCATGGTTTGATCCAAGAAAAACATTGTAAGGGTCACACAAAATATAATCTATATAAATATCATCTCCCAATACACTTTTTATATATTATTAGAAATAAAAATTCATAATCGCATTCGAAATATCATCAAAATAGTTAATTATTGTGATTACACATTAAGCCCATTAATATAAATTTATGACAATTTAATATAATATTTATGTTTGCCCATTGTATCCACTTAAAGGATACTTTAACAATAAATCCCATCAAAAAACGTCTATATAGGGAGATATTGATGATTATATGCCACGATGAAGAATTTATAATCTATTGTGAACTATTGAGTGAAGAAACAATAACCCAAAAACAATGAATGAACTATGAAACCATGGGTCACCCAGGATGGAACCAAGCAATCATTAAAATACAACCCAAATTCACTAAAAACAGAAAAAATAAAATCACAAAAAATATACAAGGGATGATTATAAGAAAGAAATTTATATTTAGAGAAGAAATAACCACTAATTTCGAACAAGAAACCATCAAATAATATAAATTAATATAGAGAAAGGGGGTGTTAAATGTCTCACAAATATACTAGGGTTCATCTACAAAATGATATGATGGATAGATAAATAATAGAAAACTAGTACAAAAGAAAACAAATTTATTCAATAGATCTCCACATTTATAGTGTAAATTATATATTTATAGTTAAAATTACATGGGTTCTATGGGTATTAATCTCTAAACCCACATTTTAATGATTGAATCAACTCTCTTCCTATATTCATGGGATCTCACTAAAAATTAACATATGTTGTAAATCCCCATATTATAGTATAATATAATATCACTATTTTTCCCTGGACAAATAAAATCCAAAAACCATAAATATCAAATGATATAAAACATAAATTTACACAATAAACCATAGTTTTAAAATAAGAATTTCTCTCATAGTAAAAAACTGTAACTCCATGTCCTCTAGAACCTCATGGATCCTTTATAAGCACTTTTTTATAGCAAAAAAAATAATTTTAAAAAGAAATAAATAATTGAATTATATATATATATATCAAACCATTATCATCCTCAATAATATAATCCAAGCTTAAAAGAATGAAATAAAATCCAAATAGCCACCCCAATAGATACTTATCAATGTTCCAATAACATCACAAATAATACTACCATCCAAACACCCCAACAGAATTACACAAATAATATTTCAAATGACCATATCAACTCCCTCTAATCAGTCATGAAACCATGTCATTAAGAGGCATCCAAAAACCATATTCTTCTATAATAATGATCAACACAAACTTCACAACTATCACACAACCCAAAATAACAACCACTGAAAGCATTACATAACACTACCTTGAGAAGAAATATCATAAAATTCCACTTTCTATATCAATATTTTATCAATTCTGGGTGCACTAACTAACATCCATGAATTCAATCATGTCAAGGATTGATGTTAATTGATTAGGAAATAGGTTTTCCCACTTTATTATATGACATGATTCATCAGAAACTAAAACATCAAATGAAATCACTTCTCATAAAACTAATATATCCAATCCTCACATCAGAACATGAAAATAATAATAGAAAAATTCAAAACTACCAGACGTACATGGAATGTAACTTTATATGTCCAATCCATGTAATCTCCTATATGAAACAATGCCATCTAAAATCATGAAGAAGATGGATGGACCATCCATATTATAACCCTCTTCAATGACAAGGATCTCTACTAGAATCCCCAAGAAATTTATTTGTACTCAAAATATAACTCTCCGAATTCAAAATGTGTGATGTTTCGTGATGATACATCATATGTTTTGACCTAGATCATATCCAGACAATGTGGATGTTCCAACCAATATACTATTTCACAATCATTTTCTAACAACTCAAAGATCAACACAAAAAAAGTATAAATATTACTCCACTTGCAAATCCATCACTGCCCATTCTACGGGGGAGACTCTTATAAATACATTTTAATTGAACTGTTAAACCATGGCCATATTCCTATGATCAACATAGGCCATATGATGTAAATTTCCCTTTCTAATACTATTTAATACCAACTAGATCATCCTAGTCATGCTCTGCACCACATCCAGACAAATACCTATGGGTTCCCCAACCACTATCTGTTATAATAGAGAAGAAATTATTTTCTCATAAAAACATAGATAAATACTTTAGAATTGATTACTGATTATTATTGTTATATAAAAAATCAAACAGAGGTATGTTCCCTACGCATGATCTATAAAAGATCTAGATTTTGGCTCATAAAAAATCCTCCAGAATTTGGATAGTTCACTCCCTACCCCCATCCATTTGAGTGGGGAATGTAGTGCTATGTCACAAGACTCTTGATGTAAAATGAGGATCCAAATTAGGGGATATTTTCTTTGGTACACTATGAACATTAATCATATCTAAAAAAATCCACAAATTATTCAATATAAATTATTTATAGATTTCCAAGAAATGTTGTTACTTCATAAGATATTCTACTATCACTCAATTTACAACTCAACCCACATACTCTTATGTTAAACCAATGATAAAATTTGTTGAAACATCTTCACATTTACACTCAAGATAATCCAAGTACATGAATAAACCTCAATGAATAGGTTTCCCCACATTCAACAACTCAAAAAATATATATCATTTCACTGGATCATCCACTGAATATTTAAATTTTGACAAAAATATATATCCTCAAGGAGTAATACTACTTGTTCACACCTAGATGTACAACTAATTGTGTGCTTGGAATCTCAAGAAGAACTCCCACACATATTTATTGTGGGGAAAACCCCACCCCTAAAAAATACACTATTTCAGACCATCATCTGAACATCCCTATAATGAATCACCATTTTCAAAATCATCCCTCATTACATTTATATCATATCCTATCCACTGAGACTCCTCCACCTTCCATATCTAAAAGAAATCCAATTTTACTTGAAAAATAAATCCATGACCACTTCTCTCTCTCCAACATAAAAAAACATCATTGCATGATCTTCCATCCATTTAAAAATGTCTGAAGAATCTTTATCCATGTTTCTTAGGAACATATGGCTCATCCCATTAGTTACAGCATTACCCATTATTAAGGGGAGAGATTTCTCAAAATTAAAATCCTAATGAAACCCCTTCCATGGTAACACCCCAACATACAAAAAGAGGAACATCATGTTCATTAATATATAGGAAACACAACTAAAAGAATTGAAGATAGTGTAACACCCCAAAAATTTATGATATATATATTTATGAATTGAATTCAATCTCTTTTGTAGATTTTTATGCATAAACACCGGGTTTAAATGATATGAGAAACTCTATTAAAATATTATTAATTAATCATGACCATTATAACATAGTTGTTATGTTAATGGATATGAATATGACTATGTAAATTTTCAAAATAACATGGGATAAAATGAAAAATTTAAATTATACATATATATACTATTTATAAATAAAATAATAACCATATTAAAGACAGTGAAATATTTTTTTAAAAAAATTTATTTTTCTAAAAGGAAATTTATATTGGATTTTCACACAAGTTTATTAATTAAATTTTACACATAAAATTTATTTTAAAAAGTGAAAAATTTATCTTGGAATATTTATATTCATTTATAAAGAATGTATTATATTTTTTCAGAAAAAATTATCTTTTAGTGAATAGTGATAAATACACATTTTTATACAATTAAAATCTACATTTAATAGTGAAAAAACATTACTAATTTTATTTAATTTAAAATAAAACAAAATATTATTTATATATATGAAATATATTTAATTAAATTTTAATCATATTTATATTATATTTTAGTATACCTTTATTTTTTGGCTTTAAAACACAGTTTTTCTGAAATCTATTTTAGAGGGAGTAATGCTTATCCATTAAAAATAATTAAAATAACACATAGGAGGGAATGATTTAAATTATATTTATATATCATATATTTAAATATTTTAATTTAAATTCTTCTAATAATGATTACTTTTGGATATAGTAAATATGAGAGGATCCTTTCCAAAAAAAGTAAATTTCTTGATTTTTTTTGGAAATGACTTCGAGTTTCATTTAAAATTATATTATTCCATATATGTGATTATAATTTGAAAAAATGGATTATATATTATTAATTACAATAATTAAAGTTATATAATATGTTTAGTTTAATTTTATACCATAATGAATAATGAAAACAAAAACAATTATTTAACGTGGCTAAGGATAAAATAGGTTATCCCAAGGTTACACTAAAAAGATAACAGTTCAAAGGACCAATAACTTAAATAATTTTTTATACTTTTAAAATATATATTATAATATTCTGAAATGGTCAATGTTTTATCTTTTTTTGAATGAGAAAATAACCTATGGAAATATTTCACTTAAAAAATTCAACGTGGGTCCTCTCTTGCACTTATAAAGCACCAACAAATCTGTACTCATATACAAACGTCCATAACACATTGTATTGTCCCATAAAAACCCAAATAATGTTATTAATTACCTTCAATAAAACTATAGGAATTGGTTTTTGTCTTAATTCAATTAGGGGAAGGGTGTTTGTGAAATAAAAAATTATTATTTTGAATAAGAGTTAACATCCTTAACCGAGAATTTTATTTTATATTATCATACACCTTGAAAATATATAATTATTACATGATGATATAATAAAATAATTATATTACTTGTAATATGTTGTTTTTATGTTAAGTTGGAAACCTAATATATTATCCTTTTCCCTTAAATGGGAAACAAAATTGTTGATAATTTGTACAACGGACTACCGCCACATGAACTGTTATAATTCATTTTCAATCAAGTCTTATCATAGATGAATATAATTATGTTCAAAAAATTTATTTATGTTTTTTATATCCAAATTATACACATTTTATTATAATTTAAAATATTCTTTATAAGATTTTATTCCACATTCAATTCATCAACGTTGCTCGTGTGCATGACAGATTACCTCCTCATGAATCGATGATATTAGTTGTTCACTTACACATTATATGGATTTTAATAAGGATTATTATTACTTGATTATATCACAATCTCAACTAATTATAATTATATAAAAAATATCATATAATATTTTACCATATCATCCATTGAATTAATGATAATGTCTTTCATTTGTTCTATGAACTTCCACCTCGTGAAAAGATATGATTTGTTTTCCACTAACAATTTATATGAAAGGTAATAAAGAATAAAATTAATGAATATAAGAAATATATATGAAAGGATATTTATTCTTGAAATTATCATAAGATCGAATTCATTCAACTTTCTTCCATTAACAAACTAAAAACATATATCATGCATACGTATGTACTACAATCTTTACAAAGAGATGTGATATATTTCCCATGTTTGAATATATATAACGATTATAATGACTTATATAATAAAAAAATTGATATTTATATAATTATTATAATTTGTTAGATGATTGATCTATATAATTTGTTTTTTATTTTCTATTTTCAGGACATATCATAGATTATAAAACAAGGGAAATGGAAAATGAATCAATAGTGAAAATGAATGATTGTTAATGAACATGTCAAACAATGTTATAAAGGTGATAATTTATGAAGTTATAAATAATAATAATATTCTATTATATTATAATAACATGTTTTAAATCACCAGACATGATGTTAAAGATCACTCAACTAAAAGGAAGTTCTAGGTAATTGGTTTCGTAACTCAAGTTCTATTCATTGGGTTATATGGTTAAATAATTGACTATATAATGAAAATATTAGCATTGAAAATAAATTTTATTGCATTATATTGAAGTTAAACTGGAATTTGGTTGTATATAAAATTTTTATCCATATTTATACCATTCACTTCCACTCTCTTCAATGATACATAAATTGTAAGGTTTCTTCATATTTCTCCCATTTCGTCATGTTATGACCATTATCACTCAAAACAAACATTTCTAAATTATATGTTACTGAATGAAATAAAATTTGGTATATGTGTATGTAAAATTTATATCAATACTATTATAGGTTTTATTTATGGTGAATTAATTTAGTTAATTCCATTTCCAAAATTAATTCATTGTTTAATCTTGTTTGAGTATGTTATGAAACAATATTTGGCAACCCATTTCAATACATATTAATTCATTTGTATATGCCTTATCATTTATATCCTTACATTTCAAAAATATTAATGTACCGTAAAAGAATATAATTGGTTGTATCATAATTATATATCCCAGTAACACATTGGGTAAATATTTTTTCCCATGAGACATCATGTTTGGGATTAGAGAGTAAACCTTATATGTTATAGGATTTTAACCATCATGTGATATTTTTTATTGTTATCCATGATTTATGTTTATGTCATGTTTTTTGTTTCATAGAAATTTCTATTGTTTCCATGATCTGATGAAATCATGTCTTTTATGACAATCTTCCATGAAATTACTCGTGATCCTTCTCTTCTATGATATTAGTTTATATCATTTCCTCATATATTATATTTCCATAACATGATTATGAACATTGTAGTATTTTTTTCTCATCCCTTTATTTTCCCTATGTTATACAATGATGATTTATGACCTTGAATTCATTTTTATCTCACGAAGAAAAGGAAAAAATAATGATAATGTATGTAATGTCTTTAAATAAATTATGATTATAGTGTTAGAATGGGACTAAGTATTTATGATATATGAATTGTATTAATAGAAATTTATGTTTAGAATCATGTAATAATATTTAAAAAAATATTAGGTCACCATTTTTTACATCAATAAGATTTTTTTCTCAATAAATTAGAACATGGAAGAGAAAAAATTTCTGATAAAAATAAGTTTAAGTCTAGGGATAAGACTGATAATAGAAAAGTATCCCAACATCTTTGTGTTGTATAGAGTGAGTGGGTTAGAAGAAATTATATCAATTTTCTGTAACTACAAGTGTAATTGGTTAAAGAATATATTTACCAAATAATTTTAGAAAATACTTGATAGTTACATTATATATGAAAGTTGATCATTCTACCTACCACTTTTGACATTCTCATGGGTATGGATTGTAAATTAATAAACACCTTATAATCAATAAAAATGATTTGAATAAATGATGACTATTAATAAACCAGGTTAATCCCCTAGTTTCTTGTATTGAAAATAAGTAATCATGATTTGTACATCCTATAAATTATTTTTCATGACTATGTGGTATCCCACATGGATTATTATTACTCATAATTTGATTTTTTGTCTTATTTAATGTGTGGAACCATGCCAAATCATGTTAACATAGAATGTAATAAAACCATTGGTGATTTTGGTAAATAAAAATGGATAATGACTATAGGGAATTATATTATATTTATTCTAAATCATCTCTCAATATATACTATTTACAATGTGAACATCAGTGAGATTACTTACATGTAAAATAATATAAGGTTGGAAATTTATGAAAGTTAATCTATTAATAAACATACATGGAAGACGAATCAACTTTTTACATAACAAGTGGGTGGGAAGTAGAACCTAGGATAATATGTCAAATATAGTGAAATAAGTTTTCTATTTGTAAATAATTCTCATTGAGTAATGAATCTATATGAAATTAAATTTATTATATGTAGGGAACATGGGAAATATCAAAGTCAATCCATTAACTATCGGTTAACCCCTTGACCATGAAAAAACCAATTTTATAGAAAATAATTTAATGAAAAGTGTTGGATTATTAATGTATTAGGATTCCAGAATTATTCTATATATAAATTTTTACCAATGGTATTTCAGTTATAATAACCATGAAACATCTATGGATTTTGTTAATTTTGGAATCATATATGTATTCATGTTATGTAAACATAAGTGTTATACATACCATTATGAGGTTTTGGGGTTAAGGATGATTACAATCTCAATGTCTTATAATCCCCTTTTATGATTTAATTAAATGGATTTGGAGGAGACAAATGATATTTTTGGAGATATTTTATGAAGTTGATTCATATATATACTTTTTAATTAATGTGAAGGATTATTTTGTAATAATAATATAATATTCATAGAGAAAAAATACAATGGTTTTTAGGGATATATACTTATTTTTGTGATTAATTTTATCATAGTGATTTACTATTGAGGTATTAGAGAGTAATGTATGTGAAAAATCTAACAAACGATTTTGGTTTTATTAAACAATGGTAGTATAAAATATTTTTATTTTGTGGAATATATGGTCTGTTGGAGGTTTATTATTGTGAATCAGGTATAAAAAAATTATATGTAATGATCATGCAATGAAGGAAAAATAACATTTTGATGTAATTTTATTAAATTATGATATTATACCTGTCAAGTGTGTATATTTTGTATCCATAATCTATATAGTAAATCAATCACTCTATGAAAAGAAACATCAAACAAAAAAAATATCTTATTATCTTCAGGTATGATTAATCAGAAATCATTCTTATCATCATAAATTAATGATTTTTGAGTCCCTATCATTTCCCTAACCATTCACTATAATGTGATTGATAATACATACAAATCTCTATAATAATATATGTTTTTATTTAATGTACATATCTTCACATTCCACAATTGTTATGTAATATAAAATCCTAGTTATGTGATGAATTTTGAGTTCCCATTTCCCTTATTTTAGGAGAAATGATTTTACTAACTCTTATTATAGTGTGTAGTTTTCCTGAAATATATTTTAAAAATTAAAACAATTTTTTTGGAACATATTAACATTTGAGGACAATACATATTTAAGGGGGGTAGAATGTGACACATCAATATTTTAATAGACGATAATCAAGATTAATTGAATATATGAAATAAAACATAAATCACAGAAGATAATATAAAACCACAACACATTAATATACATTTATTTTTTAAATAAATTTAATCTCTTCAATTCATTGTGATACACATAAGGCAGTGTTTAAATAATTCATGTTGATTTATTAAAATATTATTATATAAAAATAACCATTATAACCATCACATTATGATGGTGGGTAGGAATATGACTCACTAAATTATTGAAATTTATTTTTCTAGAAATTTAAAAAATATATTCAACTTTTATATATAGATATAAATAAAAAAACAACTTTAATGGAAATTTTTTTTCAGAAAATATTTATTTTTATAACAAGCAGTTTAGTCACGTTGTTCACATAAAAATTTAAATTATTATTTTTTTCAAAATTTATAAAAAATATTTTCAAATAATAACTTCCAATTTGAAATAAATGTATCGATATTAAATTTGGGTGAATTTTTTATATTTTTCTATTCTTTTTAATTGTGAAAAATAGTAGTTTTTATAAAATTGACTTCTTTTTAATAAATTAATTCCAATTTTTAAAATAATTTTACTAAAAATTAAAATTGTTATTATATATTTATGTGAAATATAATTAATTAAATATATATAATATTTATACTATATATTAGTGAATGTTTATTTTTTTCCTTAAAAACTAATTTTTTTAAAAACAATATTTTAATATATATAATTTTGATTAATTATAGACAATGAAATATTTGCATGTGAGGGATTAATTATATTAAATGTATATATTATATATCTATAAAAATAATTTTAAAATATTATACGTATGATTAAGTTTCAAAATGATAATAAGATGAAATCTTCTCCCTAATATTTCATTTCATGGAAACCAATTTTTTTAACCCGATCATGAGTTTAATTTCAAATTAAATATTTCCACATATATGTATTTAATTTGGAAAAATGTATTAAAAATTTTTATTCTTAATAATTAATATTATCTAATAATATCAACTAATATTTTGGACCATAATTAATTGTGAAAACAGTAACATTTTTTTACTGGGGATAAGATAAAAAACATGTGAAACTAAAATGATTAGGGTAAAAAATGACCAAAAAATTCCAATTACAATTTCATGTCCATATTGAGGCCATTAATATTATATATGTTTTCAAAAATGGATGATTTTTTTTCTTCTGTAACGAATTAAAAGTGTATGGAATTCATTATTTTCAAAAATTCAATGGGTGTCCTCTCCCCTAGTTAGAAAAGGCCACCTACACTTAAATATTATCAACACATCCAAAACCCTTTTATTTTACCATTACATGACCATATTACTACATTTAAATTAATTAATAACCATATAATCATTTTTTTTAATAAATCCGTTGTACGAAGGCTTTTGTTTCCAACAATAATAATTTCATTGAAGAAGACATAACGTCCTTAACATAGAGAATTATTTTATATCTTTCATGAACTAATTAAAATATTATTGAACAAGGATGATATAATAAAAATGTTATTTTATATATTCAATGATTTTTTTTATTTTTTGTTCAGGAAATGAAATCATACATTCATTCATCAAACGAGAAACAAAACCACTGCTCTTGTATAGGGTAGAGTACTACCTCTGGAACTGACGTAATTCGTTTTCCATCACCACTTATAATGTCATGATATAATTAGGTATATATTATTTATATTTATTATATATGATATAATTATACTACTCTAATTAAAATATCAAATTCACCATGTTACATTCCATTTCATAGGGAATATGATAATGTATCTCTTGTCCATGGCAGCAGACTAATGCCTCGTGAAGCGATGTGATCCATTTTTTGAAATTTTATTTTCATGAAAATTATTAAGGATTAATTATATTTTAATATATTATATACATGAAATATTAAAAATTATATAAAATAAATGTATCATATACATTGTTACAAAACTATACATTTAGTAAATGATTACAACATTTTTTTTGCAATACACTACCATATTATGAAGAGATGCAATTATTTTTTCTCCAACATATTACATAGAATGTAATTAAAGATAATTTTAAAGTATATAATTAATATATATGAAAAAATATTAGATATGTAAATTTAATATTAAATCCAATTCCTATCCTTTTAAATTTTTGAGGAAATTATTACAGCAATCATGTATCTGAATAACACATTATAACCACGAAGAGATGTGATTCATTCTGAATGATAAAAATTGAATAATGATTACAACATTTTATATAATGAAAATAAAAACCTTTATGACAACAATATAACTCCAGATATGATAAATATATATCACATGTTTGTGATCTGGAACATTCTTGACAAATCATGGATGAGAAGGTAATGCAATTAACACCAAAAAACAAAGATAGTGAAATATTGTTAATGAACAAGTGATAATATATTATTAAGGTATTATATATGATGTTATAGATTATAAAATGATTCTAGTATAAAAAAATAAATGTTTATAACCAATATACAGAATGATATTCTTTGAAAATATAAGTGAGAGGTAGAGGGTTTCATAAATAAATTTCCATTTATAGGTTCATTCTAATAAATCGTTGGTCATAATTTTCCAAAATTATATGTGAAATTAATTTTTATTTATTTATATTTAATTTACACATTATATTTTGGGTATATACATATTTTAAACATAATATAATGATTTATTAGCCATTATATTAATGATATAAACTTTTTAAGGGATCCTTCTAACCCACCCATTTCTTTCAGTTATTGTAATTCTCCCTATAAATGAATTTATCTATTTTAAATGTTATTGAATGATTCTAATTATTTACATGTGTCTCCCAATTAAATAAAATTATTTATAACCTTTTATTTATTGGAAAATACATTTTTTATGACTACTTATCATATTTATCTTTTAATGCATCTGTTTTTGTTATGTTATGAGAAAAATTACAAAAATCATTTCATTACATGAGTATATATGATTTTTATTACTTCAGATTTTATCCTCATGTTTCATGAATATTACTATAGATTAAATTAAAATTATTAATAGTCATATAATTATTTATCACTCTAATACCTCGAGTAATGTTTTATTCTAATGAGACATCCTGTATGGGATCATGATATAAAATTAATCTATTATGGGGAATTTTCCACCATTTTATATAATCTAGGAAGTAATCCATTACTTATATTTAGGTCATGTATTGTGTTTTAATCAAATTTATAATTTTATCATGATATTTTGATAATATTTTATTTATAATATCCTCATTTAATATAAATATGAGCCTTCTATTATTTGATATTAAGATATATCATTTACTCACATGTAATGTTTCCTTAAAATGATTGTTCCCTTAATATTATTTTTAACTCAATGATTTAATTTTGGGATTTTAAAAGGTTATTAAATATTGTTTCTAGAGAATGATATTATTTAGGACCTAAATAACGAAAAAAGGAATAATAATGATTCCATGTTTTAGTTAATTTTTTATGTAATATAAACATAGTTATAAAATTTACAAAGAAGTTATAATCCTTATATTGTAATAATTGATATTTATACTTATAAATGGTGAAATAAATTTCATGAAATAATTGGGTCACCATATCCCGCCCAACTTATATAGATTAAGATGTCATTCATATTGATGATATTCCATGCTCTTCTATTTAGTGAAATCAATGTTTTCCTTTATGATGAGGCAATGACGCCTCAAAATCATCATAAAAACATATTTAACCCACTCAAATAATGATTGGAATAGTTAATATCTTGGGGAAATAATTAAATATACATATAATAGATAATAACACTTTGTTTCATGAACAAACATCTCATGTCTAGATGAGATGCATTATAGAAAACCTCAAACCACTCACCCTCCTTTGAAAGATGAATTGTTGTAGAACTAAATAACATCTATTTTCGGTAAAAACAATTCATGGTACTCTTTAATCCTCAAATAAATCAGTTATTTTATCTTCAACATGTTTAGTTAGGCTACAACTGAATAGAAACTGGTAAAAACCCTATAATAATATCATGTGAGACTACAAAAACTATGAACCTCTACCAGGTTATTTGGGGTTTCCCATAAAAACATCCTAAATCATTTTCATCTCCCAGAATAAAAAATACAATGACACAAAATATCATGGGAAACAAACATATGGTGTTAAAGGACATGCATAACTGCTTTAAGATGATCAATATGAACCCCTCTAACATCTTTAAATCCTTTATACCATGAAACAACCAATGATTTCAAAATAACACTATATTAGTTAGCTTGAATTTCATATAAAACCTAGATTTAATGAACTAAAAAATATTGGTAGCTTTACATGAATATTATAAACTAGTTTTCAAATTTTTGGTTGTTAATTATTTTAATTTTATCAAAAATATATTATGTTCATATATAATAAAAAATTATTTTTGATTCAGAAATGAACACATTATTTTAGTTAATGCCATTTTATTTTTCAAATAATTGTTTTCGAAAAAATATATTTTATTTCCTTAAATTGGAAATAAAGATAATTTAATTTTTATAACATTATAAACGTATTTTACAAAATAAGGATCATTTTTGGACTCCACATATTGTAATTTTATTTCTATTTTTGGTAGTTTTCTAAAAAAATCATTATATTGGGGATAAAAATTATAAATAATTTTTTTTGTAAATTAATATATTTCTTATGAAATAATAATTATATTGATATTATTTTATAATTACTAATAATTATTATTGATAAATTTATGGAATTAAATGATACAAGAGGTGTTATATTTTAAAAAAAGTTATTAACATTTTTTTAAACAATGATTTTAAACTATATGAACATATTTTACAAGTAATATAATAATCACATTAGAATGTATTTTTAGAAATTTAAAAAATTTAATTAAAATGTAAGAAATATTTTTAATAAATATAATAAAATTTGGTAATATCTTCACTTTATTTTTAGGAATAAAAATGTAACCTTGGTAAAAAAATATTTACCTCGATATAGGTAGAAAAATGTATCTATAAAAGTTAAATGGTGAATGCTTTTAATACATTAAAAAAACATAAATGAATGGATGGTTTATGTGTTTCTACATTTTATACATAATTTTATACATTAATTATCAACCAAAATAATTGGAATTAATTCCAATGAAAATTCAATAAATATCAAAAAATTTAAATTAAATCACATAAACCACCCGTCATCATGTATAAATATAACCCATAACTAAAACGATTCACCTAAAAATCATTAATGCTCCAAAAATATATTCAAAACTACCTACTATACACTCTCCCAAATTATATGTTCTACTTTTTTGACCCAATGAACAAATCCATTTTTTTTAAGGGATCATTCAGGGCAGTGATATGCATGAGGGAACATAGTAGAAAACCACTCATAATTTATTTACATTTTCAACCATCTCCACGCCTCCTTTATACAATAAGGGATAATAAATATAGAATCTTTAATATATGAGAATTATATGTTTTTAAAGTAATATATTATATAAATACCTCTTGTTACCTCCACTTATTCAATGAAATGAAACAATTTCCCACATTATGGTTGTTAACCATCTCTGTGAATAATGATTTTTCAATTACCATTACCATCTTCAAGGATGGCCCTAAACTGTTATTCTGGTTAAATAAGAATGTAAAAAGTATATTATTAACTATTTTATTTTTAATAATATATATATATATATATATTAAATAAAACAAAACTATTTCATAATTGTTGGGAAAAGTTCCAAAATAAATTAATCATTTATATATAACATTTTATCAAATTAATCAACCTCGTATTAGAAACTAAAATTATAATTTTGAACATTTAATCCTATAGAAATTAATGAATATCATTTTATTTATCTTATAGTGATAGATTAACATTTTATACAAAATTCCATAATTATTCACAAAAACCCAATCATGAAACCATTAAACAAACACACCCAACACATTGAAAATAAAGAAATATTTTCAATGAATGGGTGGAAAGATGTTATAAAATTATCACATAAGGTATAATAAATTTGATTATAGTTATATAATTAATTGAAAACATTCTTTAAATCATATTATATGTTCTTAATGTCTGAAATACAAAATAGAAGTGTTAGTTAATGGTTTCTCATCTTGCTTTTATTTATTTTAGATATACGCATCATTTAACACTAATTTCTTTTTTTGTTTATAAATAATTAATATTGATATATAATATCCTAAATAAAATAATATGATCAACATTAATTGGGTAATTTGATAATTATTACTTTAATAGGGATTACAATTTTCTTGTTACAATGTGTTATGGGATTTCATAACTCAATTTAAATTTATTATGTTAGTCAACTAATTCATTGAAATTGTTATGTAATGATTATATTGGAATATAAATTATATCACCTTATTCTGTATTTACACAATATTATTTATATTTGCAGAAAATAAAAATATTTAATTCATTTTATTACTACATACCTTTATTGATTTTATTTTTTAAGAGGCCATATTTTAAAAAAAATTATATGTTTAAAGATTCATATGGATTTTAATTATTCACTAATGACCATGTTTCATATAATTTACTAAAAAACTACTTTCAACCTTCGCCTATTATTGTTTAAAAACATTTTTTCTCATTTTATATATTTTAAAAATGGGTTGAATGATACATTCCATTGTTTTAATTACATGGTTCATTGAGACTTTTCTGAAAAAATACATAAGTTTTGTTTTTTATCATATATGGAATGAGGAGTTTTATCCACCATTATGATACATAAATTATGTTAATCATTCATCACATGTTTATAAGGTTATCTAAAAATTATGTTTTTTATAATTTCGTGTAATTTTATTCATATGTTATATTATAAGTGGAGAATAATATTTACCTCAAGAAATTTTCAATTATCTCATTTAAATTATTTTTATTTATGTCAACCTTTACTATGAAATATTATGATTTAGTGAATTTGATATATTATTATAGTATCATCTATATTAAACTAAATTATTTATGATTAGTTTTAATGGGTATGTACTATTAATATTTTATTCACTATATTACTCTATATGTTATTTCATTATGATTACTAATTTGGGAAAGTTATTTATGTTTCATATGATAGTTTCAATAAAATTGAATATGATTATTATGTTTTTCTGTTTTCAAATAATGTGTTCATTAGACTATGTATGTGATGAGTGGGGCCAACTATTACCCCTCAATTCATCGATTGATATAATTAGACAAACTGGTTGTTGTATTGTCTATTGTTTTACCCTTTAATATATGTTTTCTCATACTAAGCCTTAATAGTATGTCATGATTTCAGTCATTATTTATTCCTTTATTTTGAATTTCTGTTGTTTATTTACATGTGACAATTAAATTAGTATAATATCCGAGGATATGTTGTCAAGATCATGTGACTATGTACATGTAATTACATGATCATCCTTTATTCAGGGCATATTATTCTCAATTTACTAATTAAAATTACTATGATTTAATTATTTACCTTTCCATGAATGATTATTCATATTTATGATTTAATTTCTTGTAATTAACACTTACTTAACATCTGATATCAACCATTTATTATTTACTATTTTTCCCAAAGATGCAAATAAGTTTATTATTATTTATCTTCATGGACAAGATAAGGTAATGATGATGTTCTCAACTTAATTTACATGTTGTATTATTGTTTTTCAATATAAATTATATTCATATATTTATCTATTTTTCTAAAATAACTATCATTTTTGGTCATTGGATAATACATTCTTTGTATCTTATCCCCATTTTTTAAATTAACCATGAACTATGGGTTACTAGAGTCATTGTCTCTGAATTTTGTTACAGATATAATTTAGTAGAAACACTGGGAACATGATTTAGGTAACCATAAACTATATAATGAAACACAATGAAGAAATTTTGAAATATATCCAAATAATCCATGATTCTTATATAGAGAATATTTATACCTAAAATTATTATATATTTGAATTGTCTCTCTAGTTTTGAAATGAGAAATTATGTTTTTATTGTTATTATATAATATATTTTATGTATTTTTTTTGAAAAGAAACATACTAGAAGTAATGTAAACATAAACAATTCACATGATCCCCATAGTATGGATGATCACTTCATTGATGGTGTTATGCCAATATTTCAAAGTGCATAAGTCTCATTAAAAATATCATAATATTAGGATATAGTATAACGCGTTAACAATATGGATAAATAATTCTATAAGTATCGGATCATCGATGGAAATTTCGAGAATAAGTGGGATGTGTGGAAAATGATGGATAAAGCGAGGAAGGTAAAGAAGAATTTTAAAAAATGATATAACTGTGAATGAAAAAACAATGGTACATTATTAAAAGTAAAATGAGTTTGTTCATGAGTGTATAAAAATAACACCATGTCTATGATAGAAAGGGAATGAAATAACTTTCTAACATATAAGACTTCAATTGTAGTGATATGGGGAAGTATGAAAATAAATTACCCCAGTATCAAATGAATAAAACTTTGAAAAATATAAGGGATCAAGCTAAATCTATTGTGGTTTATATATCCAAAATGGAGTGATTTTGGTTCTATTATTTTTGAAACAAAAAATATTTTGGATGAAAATATCTTTATAATAATTATGTAACATATAATTATTTTTGTGTAAAATTTTTCATTATGGTTTTGGAAGAATATGTTTAATGATAACAAGGAGAATTAAAAGTGAATAAATGGATTTTTTTTGTTTTTTAAAACAAATTTTAGAATGAAGGATGACCCATAATATGTTTCTCAAATTTATTTAATGACTTTTTGATGAATAAATTAATGAAATGGATAAATTAAATTGTATAGTAATGGATTCCTTTGTACTGATAAAAGGGTTTTCTTTGATAATGTTGTTTATAATACAATTAATGGAGGGAAAACCTTAATTGATTTAATTAAAATTATCTATAATATTTGATTTATAAAATAAATAAATAATAATTACTTATTTTAATAAAAATTTATGTGGATTTAGATAATTAACATGTTTAAATAGAATAAATGATATATGAATTCACATTTATAGAATATGAAGATCATGGAAAACTTAATAATTTTTGAGAGATTAGTAGTAATTTAATTTTAAAAATTTAGTGACTTCTTTTCTTGAGTTTTAGATCTTATCATTTTCAATGATTAGAAGGTAAAGAATTTATTATAATTTTTAGGATGAAATTTTAATATGGATTTAAATAATAATGTATTTATTCCTATCAGATAACTTGTGCAACCATACTAGACTGGAATATAGTTTCAGAAACAAGGAATGATTCATCACTCCTTTTAGATCTTAAGAAGTATAAAAAGTAATTTTTAGTTCTCCATGCATATAAAATTAAGATTTGTTAATTCATTTGATGGACAAAGTGATGACATTAATATAGTCTTTGAAACTGATTTACTAATGTATCTACGAATGAATGATGAAATAAGTGACTGAAAAATGGAATGTATTAGAAAAACCTTGAGGATTAACATATTATTCAATTTTGAATATATTAATTTTATTTTTTTAAATTTATAATAATTATATTAATATTATTTTAGAATAAGGAAAACCATAGGTTGGGTAATAACCCTTCACGTTGAGAAAGGCTATGAGGCATGAACTCGCAAATTAAGGGAGATAATGGTTCATCACCTTCCATTATCCTATATGACTTCCTAGTTAGTATAAAATAGACTTATTTATTTAATCGGTATCATCGATAAATGTTCTTTTTATTTTATGGAACCTATATGATTAAGATAAATATAATATTTATGAATTTAATTCATGGAATAAATAATGATTTATCTTTTCAGTAAAAAGATTATTTTGTGGTGGAAATTGATTAAAGGATGAAACTGTAACTATTATATCAGTATATTTCAATATGTTCTTAATTTAAGAATTAATAGGATTTATCAAATATTTTAAAATTATTTTGGACTAAAAGTTTCTTTGTATAATTTTATGGATAACAAATATATGACATTTTGACCCATCATAGATTCATGGTTTTGTTAGGTAAAAATTATATGTACCATGTAATCTATGAAACTCTATCATAAATATATAGTTATATTTATTTTAAATGTCCATTTTTTTATTTCACACTAATTTTATTCTATAGAGATGTATTGTTTTGTGGTGACCTTCCCATTTTCATTTACCTATTTTTAAGAATATTTATTATTGACTTTTATACAACGTTGTGTTTCCAAAAGTGTAATTTAAAAATCAACTCTATGATTACCAATCACATGAATAAATAATAGGGAAACAATTTCTTGAATAAGTGGACAATGTAAGACCCAACTATTTTAAAAGGAAAATATGATTGATACCATTCATTTCACATAACAAACAACTTAAATGAACTCCAAAATATTACTAATTTAAAAGGTACAATATAAACTAACAATTAAATTGGTTTCTATGAATAAGAATGAATAAATCATAAAATAAATATGTTGTCAATATTAATAAAATATTTAACTTATCTTTATTAAATGAACACCTAATTTTTAGTGAATTCATTTCATTCTACAAATAAATATTTTCTTTAGAAGGATATTATTATTATTTTCTATGAGAAAATAAATATAATTATTATTTAACAATTTTATAATGAATGCTATAAAAAATCATTTTGGACTTATGAAGTCCAAATTATCCTGCGGTAATTTTTTTGGAAATTATGAAAAATTTGACTGTTCAGTTAAAAAGTAAAAATATCGCCTCTCATGAAATATCAAAATTATTATGAAATATTTATTATTTGATTAATATTTAAAATATTTTAACCCATTTAATGGATAAAAAATAAATTATTTAATGAAATAATACCTATGTTTTTACATTTATAAACAAATTCTATGAATTTCTGAATCAGCAACACTTTTAGCAAATAAAAAAATTATTTCACAAGTAATAAATGATTCACAATATAAATTACTTTAAAAAATTTATAAATTGAATCAAGTAATATTGATTCAATATTTTGAATCATGAGAAAAAAATTACTTTAAAAGGCCATTTAAATTTTTTCACAGAAAATATTTACTTTGGTAAAAAAATATTGTCCATATTGTTGGATAAATAATGTTTCATGTTAATGGTAAAAGTAAAATCAGCCAATATCATGAAAATAAATCATCTAATGGTTATATAATTTATTAATATATTATTAAAAAAATTTAAATATTTAATTATAAATAAAATTAGTGGTAATTAATTCCACCCAAATTTGTTTCACTTTAAATGTAAAATAATCTTAATTTAATCACTTAATACCACCTCTCCTCATGTATAAATAATAGAACTCACCACCCCATTTATCCACTAAAGACTTGATGATACAAAAATATTTAAAATTATATATCCTACATACTATCCCAACATACATGTTTTACTATTCTCATCCAATGACATATTCAATGTTCTTTAACAGGTCCTTCAATTAGGTGATATTCAAGAGGAATCATTCTCAATCAGCGTCTCTTAAATTATTATATTATTCTTCCTTCTCATAACTTCCTTCATCCATCAAGGAAGAATAAATATGGTATTATGTATATAGTAGGATTTTTTTCCAAATGAAATATATTATATTTATTTAGTTTATTACCTAATCTTATTCTAAAAAATAAAACTATTCTTCATATTATTGTAGTTAACCTTGTCCATGTATAATTTGTTTCCATTTTTCCATTATCGCCTTCAAGGATGGTGATAAATGTATTGTTATTGTTAATTAAGATTGAAAATGTTATATTATAACCTATTTAGTTTTATTGATCTAATATATATACAACATAATAAATAATATAACACTAGTTTGTGATAGTCGAAAAAACATCCATAATTAACAAAACCTTTATTATAAAATCTTTTTCAATTGAATCTTAATTTTCTCAGAAAAAAAAAATGATATGTGGGACAATTGGAAAATATTTATGTGAATGAATAGAATTTAATTTCACTTATGTTATTTGATTTACAGTTGAGAATAATATTCATAATTATACACAAATGAAGAAATCCAGAAATTGTGAAATGAATATAGACCAAACAATAAATATACTAAAATATTATTAATGAATGGATGATAAGATGTTCTAAAAGTAACAAATGTGGTATTATAGATATGATTATAGTTATGGGATTAATTAATAAAATTATTTAATCTATTATACATGACATAAAATAATGAAAAACTAAAGTGATGTTTTATGTAAGGGTTTTTCTTCTAATAGTTATTTTTGTGAGATAAATACTTTATTCTTCTTATATTTCTTGTGTGTGGTCTATATTTAAATCCCATGATATATTATATAGTGAATTTAATTATATTCATGGTATTAAATGTTTAATTTGAAAATTATTACTCATATGGGGTATATGATTCGAATGATTAAAAATAGGTAATGGATTTCATAAAACAATTCCCATCCATTCGATTGAACTTCTCTATAATTGAATTTTTTATACTCAAGTTATTTATAAAATGGGTTTTTATTAACTTATATTTTATTTAAACTATTATTAATTTTTTTTTATATTTGATAATTATAACTAATTAATTTTATTAATTCTCACTTGAATGATATTATATTTTTATGATATTTTTTAAAACAAATTATTTATTTAATGATTCCCTAAAATCAACTTTTTCTCCAATCACCATTTATTTTAAAAATATTTCAAGACAAATCATGTTCTGTTATGATTGATTAAGAACTATTGTACTCATATTTTACCATTTTTATAACTATTTTAATGGTATATAATATTATTTTTTAAACCATGTTCATTGTGACGTTTCCAAAACAATATGGAAGTAATGTTTTTTAAACATATACAACATGATAATATTTCCAAGAATCATGAAACCTCAATGCTTTGTAATTTTTTACAGTTTTACAAGTTTATCTTCATATAAAATGTTTTGTATTATTATTTTCATTAATTTTAATTTTTTTCTTTATAAAGTGAAATATTGTATTTTCATCAAGCTTTATTCAATGATCTGATTTTATGTAATTTCATCTATGTAAAAATAATTTTTTGGATGACATGTTCCATTAATGTTGATCTATTTTGATAGAATTTTACATATTTTATTTAATGGATTATGACCAAATTCTGTTGGGATGTACAATTTTTATATTATTCACCATAATTTAAAATTTATGGTTTGTGATAATGTTTATATATTGAGTATAATTATTTACATTTCATATGATATTTTCAATATAAATGTATATGTTGATTATGTTTCACCTTTTTCATATGAGAATTGCATCCGATTAGATTGGGATGTGTGAGTTCCATTATTTACCATCAATGCATTGATAGGTCTCATGAGAAACAAACTATTTTGGGTATTTGATTATGTATTAATTGTTTATGTATAGATTTCTTAGACTAAGCATTGACGATATGTTATTATGTTTGGAATTTTGAATTCCTTCATTATGAGATTAGTTATTTATTTCAACATGATTAGAAATTTTTTTATTATATCAATGGTTATATTTTCCACCTGTAACACCCCGATATTTTATGAAAAATATTCTTTTAATTTCATTAATGTCTTGTGTTTTATTCTACAACAAGATTACATTGCGCTATACGCAACACCGTATTAGCTTGCAATATACGCAACACTATTCTTGGATTGTGTTACCTAAAATTTTGATAATAGTTATTCTACGCAACATTGAGTATATATAAATATATATTCAATGTATAAATGAAATATGGTTGGATTCTGTTATACAAAACAACGAAGGATTCTTGCACAACCCGCAACCCTGACTTGGCTTGCATTACACGCAATCATGACCTTCCTCGATAGCGTGTGTTGTACGCAATACCGAGTTTTACTAAACAACGATATATTACTATAATATTATTATGAAGTAGCCATTATTAATAGAATTAACTAAATTTTAAATTTTATAACATTATTATTCATCTTACACATTTTTTAGAACATGGTATAAGAACAAAATAAATTTTTTGGGTAAAATAAGTATTTTTCAAAAAATGTTGTTTTGCCACCTTTTGATGGCGCACCAACATTAAATCTAGTTTTTGACATGTTTATAAGTTCAATTTGACAAAATAAAATTCTTCTTTGTAATAAAGAAATGAAAATTTACTTTGGATAAATTTTTCATATTATTCTGGTAACTTTTAAATTTTGATGAATAGTAAAAACACGCTAGATTTTAATTAAAAACAACTTTTTTCATCGTAATAATTTATATGGTTAAATTATAATATTTAATGGTTTTAAAGTATAAATAGAATATATTTTTACCATTTAATATAATTTATGTCATTATCATTGATTCTACCTTGAATTCATTGGATAAATCAATTCAATCTTTTGCAATGTTTTAAACAAAAACCCATTTTCTTTCGACAACGGGATTAATTTTAATTTAATTTCTGAAACATTCGTGTATTGAATTTGGAAAAATTGATTCCATATTTCGAATCAATGGGTCCAAATTATGTTAATAAGATACTTTTTTATTTGTTGGCATTATGAATAGTAACTACGGTCAATTTTAATTTACCATAGTTAAAGGTAAATCAGGTAATTAAGGGTAAATATAAGATTATAAAATTAACCTAAAACCTGCCAAAATCATATTTGATGACTCAAAGTCGACCCATAATCCATAAGGGTCGGATTAGATTCATTTAATGGACTTTTTTCCCTGAAAA
This sequence comes from Viscum album, assembly GCA_963277665.1. Classification (NCBI taxonomy): domain Eukaryota; kingdom Viridiplantae; phylum Streptophyta; class Magnoliopsida; order Santalales; family Viscaceae; genus Viscum; species Viscum album. Next base: position 1,486,157,264 of record OY728148.1, read on the forward strand.
TAATTTATTTATTATTAAAACCAAAGAATGTGACGACATGTCACTTTCTTAAATCTTATAAGTAAAATAATTTTAATTTAGTGATAAACATCATGAAACTTCGAAAATGAATAGTCTCCTAACATCTTATAAAATTATCTACATCATAGAATTTTATTTAGTATTTTTAGAGATTAAATAAGTATCATTTATTATGACACAAAGATGATGCAGTAATTATCTTATTCATGAAATATTATCATAATTGATGTGATAAATACCCAAATAAATGTCATTTAAGACTTTTTATGAATTCAAATAATTTTATAGGTTAATATGACATGTTTTTATTTATTTAATGTACTTTTTTCTGACTAATCATTCTGTTATGAGTATCAAAAAAATCAATTACTAAATAGTGTCAAAATTGACATAAAATAGTTTTTAAAACAAATATTATATTATTAATTGTAATTTTATTCCTAAATAACTAAGGTTTGGCCAAATTACTTAGATACGTTTATATATATTAATAATAAACATATTGGTGTTCTTTTGGATTCTTATAGTATGTTTAGTAACCTTATAGTATAAGAACACAAGAAGACGTGGTAAACGTAAAATAATTTTACTTAATGTTAAATCTAAATGATAAGGTTAAAATAGGAACCTAAACTTGTCTAAATTATATTGGATGATAGTATTTTGACCCATCCCCACCTTATATTTGAAATAAATCAATTTAGAGCTATTTAAAACCGAACATGACTTTATAATAAAATAATATTTTTCGTTTTTCCAAAGGAGCCCCTCTCCTCCCTTATAAAAGGGAACCCCCTCCCTCTCTTCCTCACACCAATTTGAGACTTCAAGCTCGACCAAACCCTGACAAGTTTTCCTCTCCACTTCCCTGGAGACATCCTAGAGGTCATTTTCTTCTTAAAAGTCCAATTTTAGTGCCCAAAAAGGATGTCTCAAAGAATCACTTCAAAGAAGAGGTAATGTTTGTTACCGATTCTTTCATCTTTATTTCTTCTTCCACTTCTACTTCATAGGTTGTTTCAGTATGAAGTAATAACATAAGTATCAATCATATACTTATATGTTATTATAAGTATGAAAAAACCCTATTTCACCATCTATCCATCCTATGGAAAACGAAATCACCGCGCGTGCGTGCGTACGAAATACCGTCTCTACGCCGTGGTGTAATCTATTTTCCACCACAACCTTACTTGGATGGGCATAATGTTGTAAATGATAACTATATTTGATTATTTTAAAGTGATATTGATTCGGAAATTGTATACATACACTCCAATAAAGTCCCACGATCATGAGAACGATATCATCGCTCGTGCGTACGTACGGACTACCGTCTCCATGAGGTGATGAGATTCATTCTCCATATTAACTATTCATGAATGATTATAAAGTATATATAATAAGTAATCATGAAATATATTACATAATAATGATACTGGATTTATTTGTATATATATGTAATTCATCTACTTAATTCCATTCAACTCAATAAGAAAACGAAAACAGCATTCATGCGTACGTACGGCCTACCATCTTCATGAACGGTGTATTTCATTCAATTTACTTATTTATTATATATATGTATATTATTAATATATATTATATATATATCATTTTTTATATTTTGGAATTAAGTAATCATGATCTATGTAATCATATGAATAATTACAAGTCAAAATACGAACGACAAATGAAACAAGTTTACCCAAAACGCTCTTTAACATGGAATTTACAAAAGAACGGGTAATATAAAGTCATAAGTGAACCATATATGATATCATAAAAATGATTATGATTCTTGAATAAGTCAATGACATTATTTAAGTCATTATACAGGAGGTTCGGACACTTATGAAGCAAATCAGACCTAAGGTAAGGGAAATATCACAATCTCATTTTTATCCGAGATTGTTTATACTTTGGTATTTTACTGGGGTGTATTTCATCATCCACATCCATGTTTCATCAGTATGTAATATTTATATCCTTCTACAATATTTTATATCCAATTTTAACCTTCGGTGTGTTTTTGTAAAAGATATGAATGGAATCTTTTTTCATTTTTCATTCGAGGTACTTTTTGACTTTTCTGACAAAAGTAGGAGAAGAATGTTTTCTTTTAACTTATACGACATGAATGGATTTTTAAAACATTATTTCAAAGAATATTCCCTTACATGTTTTCAAGTTTATTTTCAATAAACTTTTTTAGTTAGAATTTTATGACATTTTATGAATGGAAAAGTGTTTTTGATGTTGAAAAGATATTTTCTTCAAGAATGGAGTTCAAATGTTTTATAAAAATTATTTTCTATCTAAGATAAAATAGGTTTATGTTTCTATCCCTATTATTACATTGATTTGATTATATTGTGATGGAATTATTTTTATGAAATCTTTTGTCTTATATGAATTGTTTTATGATGTCACGATGTTTAAGATTCCAATTTTTTTTACATGGGTTATGCAATGATTTATGATTTATGAATTTGTGGCACACATTAGAATGGTATCATTATGAGATGGGTGGGACCTATATCTCCCTCCAATGCATTGGGTGAAGATTTTATATCTCATTAGATAGACATGGCTGGAACGGCATGTTACACCAGTTTAGTGAAACAGGACTGAAACGAGGAGTGAACTCGGTTCAGAATTGGACTTTGTCCACTAAGATAGTCTTGGCAATGAGTCTTGACTAATAAGAAATGATTCTGTATGATTATGTGTGCATGACACATAGTTTCACATTTTATGTTATGATTAATGGGATTGCATTTCACTACCATGATTTATCCCATGTTATGAAATTATGATCTCTTTTGCAGGGTAATATTTCCAAAATGTTATGTTCTTATGAATATGATGTGATTGATATTTATTTTGTTTACCTTTACTGAGCATTTGAGCTCACCCTTTTATGTGTTGTTTTCCCCAGGATATAAAGAATGGTTTTAGGTAAGAAAAAAAGGAATATCTTTATGGGAGATGTTGATGATATTTCACCATGATTAGAAGATTACGTTCTGAGTTTCCAAAGACACTAAACTATTACGGTCCTTGTGTTTGTGTTTTTTTATGTACTATGTATTCTGCAAAAGTAATTTAATGTCCATGTATGTTAAGCTCCAGGTCTCTACAGTTGGTATCAGAGGAAAGGTTTAGTCAACCTTTGGAAACTAGGATGCGAGAACTTTAGTGAGATCCCTATAGATATTTCTAAGGTATGTATTGGGATGTCCCTAAGGTTAGGTATAAGTATAGGTTATAGTACTAGAATTACGGCAATCTATGATGTTAGATATTGAAGGTACTCCCCCTTTATTATATTGTTTTCCCTATCGTAACTTTTGCCTCTCACACTATTCTTTTTGGGTTTTAGACAATGGCTGGAACCCGAAGGAACCGTGTTGATCAATGTAATGGAAAATGCAATGATTGTCCTCCTGAAAAAACAAATGTCATGGGAGATGCAGTGCAAATCTTATTGCTATACTTACACAAGATATGAATCATTATGGACTTCCAAATGAGCAGATAAGGGAACAAAATTCTATTGAGTCCTTCATGAGGAAACATCCAACTTCTATCAGTGGGTCTTCTGATCCACTTGTTTCTGGACAATAGATCAGTACCACTGAAAAGATATTTTCAGTTCTTCAATGTTCTGAACATGATAATGACATCTTAGAAGTACATCGTTTGGAATGTGAAGTGTATCAATGGTGGAATCTTATAAATAATATGAGGAAAAGAGATTAAATTGAGTCCATGGAATGGGATGAGTTCAAGAACTTATTTTTCAATAAGTACTTCCCACGTATTCTTCGAACAAAGATGGAGAAGGAGTTTCTTGAACTAAAGCAAAAGGATGATGAATCTGTTGGTGTATACGAAGTGAATTTTACAAGGCTTGCAAGGTTTGCATCGGGATTTATCATCCAACCTGAAAGTAAAGTTGATCGATTCTTCAGTGGCTTAAAACCAAATCTTCGAAGGGAATTATCTATAAGAGACTTCAGTAGCTATGAAGAAATTGTAAGTTGTGCTATCAAGGTAGAAATGGAATTTGGTGTTACTTATCTATCTCATAGTTTTGACAAGAAACGAAAGATGGAGTTCAAGGAGAAATCTCAGAATAATGGTGAAAAGAAGATGAATGTTTCCTTATGCTCAAAGTGTGGAACGAATCATGGTGGAGATTGTCTTAAAGGGACAAGTAAATGTTTCAAATGTGGAAAGGAAGGTCATCGGGCATTTGAATGCCGCAATGATGGGAAGAAGATGTCTAATGATGTAAACAAAGGAAGGGATACACAGAATGAACCTACTACACTTCAATGCTTCAAGTGCAAGGTGATGGGGAATCATGCCAATAATTTCCCTAATCTAAGGGTTATTGATTATGATCGACATCAACAAAATATTAAGGCAATGGACAAAGGGAAGTCACATGCGATCACCATTGGTGATGTTGAATATGAAAATGATGTGGTGGAATGATTAAGTGTTTATTTAATAGGATTCCATAATAATTTTGTATATACTACCATGGAATATTAGAATATTTATGTATTAGTCTATTGTGGTTTTCAATAATTTTATGGTATCGATAACAATGGAAAGTGATTGAGATATTTTTGAAAAAAAAAAGATGATATGCGCATAATGAAGGGAAAACAAGAAAATGAAATATTTGACAGTATTCATGAGCTAATGATTGATATAAGGACTATGTGATATCATGGATTGGGTATATTGAATTTTCAGGATTTTGTTATGTGGAAAGAGTTTACTTTTAACAGCATTCATGTTTTCAATATGGTTCAATGGATATTCATTATTCAAGAGAATACATGATTAAGGTATTCACAGGTTTTTAATTTGACCAACAAGATATATCTTATGATATATGGGGGATAAATGATGGCATTCACGTGATCATTTTCTTTATAATATGATCTTTGACCGAAGTATTTTATATAATCCTAAAGATTGGAATGGATTATGTTAGACACAAGTTAGTATTGTTTAAGGATAAAACATTTTTTTTGATATTGTTGATGGGATGTTATAGTAATATAGGTTTAGAAAAAGGACAACCTGCAGGACGGGCGACAACCGATCGCATCGGACAAGGCTGTGGGAATCGAACCCACAACCGAAGTGCGACTGGCCATTATCGCCTACCAATGGCCTACAGGAAGTCTCTGTTTAGTAGAAATAAGTTTTATTATATTAAGCAGTATAATATAAGAATTATAAGACCATTTTAGGAACCATATAGGATTAATCTCAGTATATATGGACTTACATATATTTTTGATAACTTTTCTAACCTTTTGTTTGAGACAGATAGAATGACGCCTCATTCTATCACATGATCTACTAACACATCACGAATGACAAATTCAACTTCATTTCTATAAGAGATAAAGTGTAAATTGTCTAAAGAACGACTAACGGTGAGACTATATCAAAATCACGAAAGTATTTCATCTAATTCCAATTTCATCAACTTTAGGGAAATGATCTTGAAAAGAAAAAATGGTGTCCTAGTGATCTTATATCTAATGAATCAGATAGTACCTTGGATCGTCTCAAATTTATGGCTTTGTAATTGCTGGCTTTTCCATAGCCATGTTCTCTACCACTCTCCATCAGAACTTGATGGTTAGATTTTTCATCCATATCCATATTTTAACCTATGTTCTCCAACGTAGAAACCCAGTGATGAGTTAATTTGGGTAACCATTACATTTCATACTTTATTTTATAAATACATGTTTTTGTATTCCTTTTTACGATGTGGGTTTCTATTAAAAAAACTTTCGAGTAGTAAACAATTTATAACCCCGACGAATTTAGAGGGCGAAATTCATTTTAATGGGGGAAAAATGTAACACCCCGAGATTTTATGAAACTTATTCTTTTAATTTCATTATTGTCTTGTTTTTTATGCTACACCAAGATTACCTTGAGCTATACACAACACCGTATTAGCTTGCAGTATACGCAACACTATTCTTGGATCGTGTTACCCACAATTTTGATAATAGTTATTCTATGCAACTTTGAGTATATATATATGTATATATTAAATGTATAAATGAAATATGGTTGGATTTTGTTATATGAAACAATGAAGGATTCTTGCACAACAAGCAACCCTGACTTGGCTTGCATTACACACAATCACGACCTTCCTCGATAGCGTGTGTTGTACGCAATACCGGGTTTTACTAAACAATGATATATTATTATAATATTATTATGAACTAGCCATTATGAATAGAATTAACAAAATTTTGAATTTTATAACATTATTATACAACTTACACATTTTCTATAATATGGTATAAGAACAAAATAAATTTTTCGGGTAAAATAAGTATTTTTCAAAAAATGAAGTTTTTCCGCCTTTTAATGGCGCACCCACATTAAATCTAGTTTTTGACATGTTTATAAGTTCAATTTGACAAAAATTCCTCTTTGGAATCAAAAATGAAAATTTACTTTGGATAAATGTTTTATATTATTCTGGTAACTTTTATATTTTGATGAATAGTAAAAACACGCTATATTATAATTAAAAACAACTTTTTTCATCGCAATAATTTATATGGATAAATTATAATATTTAATGGTTTTAAATTATAAATAGAATATATGTTTACCATTTAATATAATGTATGTCATTAGCATTGATTCTACCTTGAATTCGTAGGATAAATCAATTCAATCTTTTGCAATGTTTTAAACAAAAACCCTTTCTCTTTTGACAACGGGATTAATTTCAATTTAATTTCTGAAACTATCATGTATTGAATTTGGAAAAATTGATTCCATATTTGGAATAAGTGGGTCCAAATTATGTTAATAAGTTACTTTTTATTTTTTGGCATTATGAATAGTAACTACGCTAAATTTTATTTACTATAGTTAAAGGTAAATCCGCTAATTAAGGGTAAATAAAAGATTATAAAATTAACGTAACACCTGAAAAAATCCTATTGGATGACTAAAATTCGATCCATATCACCTAAGGGTCGGATTAGATTCATTTAATGGACTTTTGTCCATGAAAATAATTTAATTATTATTAAAACCAAAGAATTGGACAACATGTCACTTTCTTAAAGCTTATAAGTATAATAATTTTAATTTAGTGATAAACTTCATCAAACTTCGAACATGAATAGTCTACAAAAAACTAATAAAATTATCTACATCATAGGAATTTATTTAGAATTTTTAGGGATTAAATAAGTATCATTTATGATGACACAAAGATGATGCAGTAATTATCTTATTAATGAAATATTGACATAATTGATGTTATAAATACACAAATAAATGTAATTTAACACTTTTTATTAATTCAACTAATTTTATAGGTTAATATTACATTTTAGTATTGATTTAATTAAGTTTCTTCACACTAATCATTCTGTTATGAGTTTCAAAAAAATCAATTACTAAATAGTGTCAAAATTGACATAAAATAGTTTTTAAAACAAATATTATATTATTAATTATTATTTTATTCCTAAAAATATATGGTTCGGCATAATGACTTACATAAGGTTATATATATTAATAATAAACAACTTGGGGTTCGTTTGGCTTCTTATAGTAAGTTTATTAACCTTATAGTATAAGAACACAAGAAGACATGGTAAAAGTAAAATTTTTAACTTAATGTTAAATAAAAATGATAAGGTAACAATAGGAACCTAAACGTGTCTAAATTGTATTGGATGAGAGTTTTTCGACCCATCCCTAACTTAGCTTTTAAATAAATCAATTTGGAGCTATTTAAATTCGAACATGAATTTATAATAAAATAATATTTTTAGTTTTTCCAAAGGAGCCCCTCTCCTCCCTTATAAAAGGGAACCCCCTCCCTCTCTTCCTCACACCAATTTGAGACTTCATGCTCAGACAAACCCCGCCATATTTCTCCTCTACACTTCCCGAGATACATCCTAGAGGTCCTGGTCTTCTTAAAAGACTTATTTTAGTTCCCTAAAAGGAATTCTCAAAGAAGCACTTCAAAGAAGAGATAATGTCTGTTACCGATTCTTTCATCTTTATTTCTTCTTCCACTTCTTCTCCTTAGGTTGTTTCATTATGAAGTAATAACATCAGTATCACTAATATACTGATATGTTATTATATGTATGAAACAACCCTATTTCACCATCTATCCATCCTACGGAAAACGAAATCACCGCGCGTGCGTACGTACAGAATACCGTCTCCACGCCGTGGTGTAATCTATTTTCCACCATGACCATACTTGGATGGGTATAATGTTTTAAATAATAACTATATTTGATTATTTTAAAGTGATATTGATTCTGAAACAGTTTACATACACTCCAATACAGTCCCAATATCGTGAGAACGATATCATCGCTCGTGCGTACGTACGGACTACCGTCTCCACGACGCGATGAGATTCATTCTCCACGTTAACCATTCATGAATGATTATAAAGTATATATAATAAGTAATCATGAAATATATGACATAATAATGATACTGGATTTATGTGAATATTTATGTATGTCATCTACTTAATTCCATTCAACTCAATAAGGATACGAAAACATCGTTCATGCATACGTACGACCTACCATCTCCATGAATGGTGTATTTCATTCCATTTAATGATTTATTATATATATGTATATTCTGAATATATATTATATATAAATAATGTTTTATATTCTGTAATTATGTAATCATGATCTATATAATCATATGAATAATTACTAGTCAAACACGGATGACAAATGAAACAATTTTACCCAAAACGCTCTTTAACATGGATTTTACAAAAGAACGGGTAATATAAAGTCATAAGTGAACCATATATGATATCATAACAATGAGTATGATTCTGGAATAAGTCGATGACATTATTTATATCATTATACAGGAGGTTTGGAGACTTACGAAGAAAATCGGACCTAAGGTAAGGGAAATATCACAATCTCATTTTTATCCGAGATTGTTTATACTTTGGTATTATACTGTGGTGTATTTTATCATACACATACATGTTTCCTAAATATGTAATATTTATATCCTTATAAAATATTTTATATCCAATTTTACCCTTCTGTGAGTTTTTGTAAAAGATATGAATGGAATCTTTTGTTGTTTTTCGTACGAGGTACCTTTTGACTTTTCTGACAAAAGTACGAGAAGAATGTTTTCTATTAACTTATACGGTATGAATGGATTTTTAAAACATTATTTCCAATAATATTCCCTTAAATTTTTTCAAGTTTATTTTTAATTAACTTATTTTAGTTATAATTTTATGACATGTTAAGAATGGAAAAGTGTTTTTGAAGTTGAAAGGATATTTTCTTCAAGAATGGAGTTCAAGTGTTTTATCAAAATTATTTTCTATCTAAGATAAAATTGGGTATGTTTCTATCCCTATTATTACATTAATTTGATTATGTTGTGATGGAATTATTTTTATGAATTCTTTTTTCTTATATGAATTGTTTTATGATGTCATGATGTTTAAGATAACCATTTTTATTACATGGGTTATGCAATGATGTATGATTTATGAATTTGTGTCACACATAAGAATGATATCATTATGATATGGGTGGGACCTATATCTCCCTATAATGAATTGGGTAAATATTTTATATCTCATGAGATAGACATGGCTGGAACGGTAGGTTATACCGAATCAGTGAAACAGTACTGAAACGATGAGTGAACTCGGTTCAGAATTGGACTTTATCCACTAAGATAGTCTTGGCAATGAGTCTTGACTAATAAGAAATGATTATCTATGATTATGTGTGCATGCCAAAAAGTTTCATGTTTTATGTTATGATTAATGGGATTACATTTCACTACCATGATTTATCCCATGTTATGAAATTATGATCTCTTTTGGAGGGTAATATTTCCAAAATGATATGTTCTTATAAATATGATGTGATTGATATTTCTTTTGTTTACCCTTACTGAGCATTTGAGCTCACCCTTTTATGTTTTCTTTTCACCAGGATATAATGAATGGTTTTAGGTAAGAAAAAAAAGGATGATCTTTATGGGATATGTTGAAGATCCTTCACCATTATTTGAAGATTAAGTTTCAAGTTTCCAAAGACACTAATCTATTACTGTCCTGGTATGTGTGTTTTTCTAATGTACTAAGTATTCTGAAAAAGTAATGTAATTTCCATGTATGTTAAGCTTCAGGTCTCTACACAACCTCTTGAAATTGTTTATATGGAATGATTTTATCATCTTTTTTATGAAATATTATTCTCATGATTTTGATTAAATGTCTCGTATTTTAGTTATATACCATATCATAATTTTTTTTTACTATTTGAGACAGCTTTGGATGTACATAACCCTTTCTTACAATCTACGAAAACCCTTTTATTATGTTTTAATTTTCCATAGTATTATGTATAGTTTATTATGAATGATATGCAGTGATATTGGGGAATAATGGCCTTCTGAAATGAATTTCTATGACCTATTTCACATTTTCTATTGTAATGAAATATTCATGTATGTAGTGAGTTCTACAAAACAAATAAACTATTTGGTCCATTTTGATTTTATTCCCCATATATTATTCTAAATTAATAAATTATCCCCCACATCTTGGACACTAAGGTTGGGAATCATCATATCTTCTATGAACATGGTGACAAACCCATCTATAAACGCATTGAACATGGAGTTAGTGAGCCCTATAAAATAGATGCGGTATTTCTAACCCCTAATTTTATGACCATGAAATCCAAATTTATATAATTAAAAATTATATAATTATTTAGGCTATTCCCATAATTTGAGCCATGTCCTGAAGGGAGTTGGAGTATAACTGATAGGTTAGGATATAGAGGATTTCATGTCCATGGTATCTAGTCTTCTTATTATCAGTTCCAGCAGAGTGAACATACACATTTTTTTCCAATAATGGCATTGGGCCATATATCCGACAAGTCACATTCCATAACACCAATACCCAAGGATAAGAGTGTGTGAATATCTACAATATGAGGTACTATACTATTATCCTCTACTATTGTATATACTTTATTATATACCATTCATTATCACTTTTTTATATCCTTATGGATAGTGGAAAGCCTCAGGAAGTATATTTATTTCATTTTATGGGGTAATAACCTTGGACACATCATTATGATTGAGGTATAAGGACATACACCAATACATGGACACCCCCTTGAGGTTTGATGTTATCCCTCCATATGATTACTTATCATACTCATGATTTCAGGTGTTTATGTCATTCATAGAATGGATTGTATGGTTATATATCATGCATATGTGGACTACTATCACTGTAGGGTATCTTTTTCATCATAAAAGGGTGGTAGTTTTTTCCACATGGATGAGTGGGATATCCAAGATAGTAGATCTGGTCAAAAGCGTTATGGGATTGGAGGAGCAACCACTTGGATTTATTTTCAATTCATAGAGGACAACGAAATACATGTGATAGATTTTACTAATATAGTAGACCATTTAATTGATATCATTCTCAACAATTTTTCTATATTTACCTCATGAGAGATAGTTGGATTATATAGTTGATATTTTTTCAAGACCAACTATAGAGTCAATTCGTCCACAAATTATGGTCCCAAGTGATAATATGTTGAATAAAAGATAGTTGGATGATATTTAGTCTAATGGTTTTATCCAATCATGTACATATTCATGGGATTCACATACTCTTTCATCTAATAAGGTGTACATGCCCTTTTGGCTATGAATGGATTAAAGATTCTTGAAATAGGTTATAGTTATGAATCAGTACACACTACCTAGAATTGATAATCTATTTTACTAACTCTATGGAGCTAGGGTAACCACAAAGATCGATATGAGGTTAGACAATGATCAGCTGCAAGTTATCCTTTCAGATATAAAAAATGTAATGTTCTATAGTTGATATCATCTATATGATTATCTTATTTTGACATTAGTTCTAGGGAACATTCCCATAATTTCTAAGCATTTGATGAATACCGTTTTTCACCGCACTATAGATACATTTTTTGTGGTTATTGTGTATTTCAAATTGGTGTATTCACATAACTTATGTGAACATTCTAATAATCATGAGATTTTTTTGAGTAGAATGATAGAAAAACAACAATATGATAAACATGGTATGTTCAACTTCTATATCGAAAAAGTACACTTATTTGGTAACATTACTGAAAATTGATAGTATCAGTTGTTCTAGATAATGAATGATCTTTTTATTCTTTATAATATCTCGTTATCATTTTGGATATAAAAAATTTGTTGGGGATGGCTGGATACTACATACATATCATACAAGGACTCTAATGCCTTGCCATACCACTTATCAAAGATACAAATAATTTTGTAGAGTTCTATTTACAATGAGACATGATTTTAATTCATAGGTATTATATCATTTTTTAGAAATATTAATTATATTTCAAAAATTAACAACAAAAGATTATATTATTTTAGTGCCATTGGAAACATGGAAACCTAAACACTAGTAGATAAGTGAGATGTATTTTCACCCACTAGGTTGTCCACAACTATATCCCTTCTTAGACATAACCTACATAATACATATCTCCATTCCTTGGGGAATTAAAACATAAGAAAGTGAAATTTCCAATTATTAGATAAGGTGAAATGTAAGATATATAAGAATAATCATGATCTTAAGGGAATTATAACATGAACATAAAATATGATGATCGTACATTGAAATTAATGATCATAAATGGGCATTGAATAATTATTGGCATTTTATAGGATATAAATTATAATGTAATTAAATAAAATGACCCATAAAGGAATAATTCAGTGAATCTCTTACATTCACCTAAAAATAGAAAAACAATTATCTGTATATGTCAAGGCTCACTTACAAGGCCATCACAGAGTAAAAATTATTTTACTGAACTCGGTTCACACCCCAGTCAAGCCATGTATTACAGAACTGAGTTCACTCCCCATTCCCACTATGTAATACTATATAGATTTAATTTCCAGTTCTAGCCATGTATTACATATCATATTTTGATTCCCATTCCAATCATGTCTATCATATGGGATGAAAATATTTACCAAATTAAGTGGATAAAGATATGTATCCCACATAACATATAATAAAATCCCACATATATTTTGCAGTAGATCCTAAAAATTCATCATTATATAATCCATGATATGAAATTATTATAATAAAAATATCATCATATCATGATCTATGGAAAAGAAACAGGTTCCATAATAATAACATATCATGTGAGAATAATCGGGTGTCATAAGCATATAAATTAGGGAATAGAAACGAGGTTCATAAATGTCATTCCATAAAAACATAATTTATTTCGAAAAAATATGAATGTTATCCTTGAATAAAATATATAATATGGAATCAGTTACAAAAAGAGATATCATTTTAAGTAGATAATAATTTTAAAATATCAATGAAAACATTTCATGATGAAAATATCCTTCTCTTTGAAAACATTTTTTAAAAACAGAAAACATTTTGAGTACCTTTTCCATTGAAAATAATTTATAAAAAATAAAATTTCTGGAATATTTGTGAGAAATTTTCTTTAAAAGGAATATAAACATGATGTGTACGATTAAAATAAGTGATGATTATGATGGGAGTTATATTCTTACTTTTCAAACATGTTAAATGGACATTCCTTTTAAACATTAAAAATCATGGAAGGGTTCCTTCATCTGAAATTGAAAATAATATTAATTGAAAAAAATTAGAAAATATGTGGCAAAAAATAAATTTAATATATCATTTTGAAAATTATAAAAACAATTTTAAAAATATTTTCCTAAAAAATTGTTTTGAAATAAATCATATTTATATCCAATGATATAAATAATGTCATATGTTCATTTAAACATTTTCTTAGTTATCATAAGTATCAAAGAGAGAAAATATGGCACCATTACTTGATTATTCCATGATTACCAAAAGGAATCATAGATTAATAATAAATTTTGGGTCATGAATCATAACATTTCCTAATTGGATGAATAATAACAAAAAAACAGGAAAAGGATGAGATTGTAGTAATAAACTTTTACCACATTGGTAAAATTGAAAACATAACCCCATAAAATAATGAAATAATTAAAACAAAAAATATCAAGAGGATAAGTAATTTAATAACATTACATGTCATATGAGATATATATATATATACACCTCATTAAATAATATAGGTGAAAAACCTAACACATATCTCAAAGAAGACAAATTGATTCAGAAATCCGATTACTGCTTCTATAATGTTTTATCCACAAATCCCATGAAGGGGATATCTGAAAATGGATATGTGAATTCTAATAATGATCAGAATAAGAATCATAAAAAACATACTTGTGTTTATATAGACAATATACAACAAATATTTTGGGAACTTGTGCTTTGTCTCATGAAAAATAAAATTCAGACATTGATCCCTAAACTAAAGTATTGAATCTCATTGTACTAATTCAGACATCCTATATAAGAAATATATTATTATTATAAATAAAATTCATTACCATATATATATTATACTATATATATTATTCACTTATAACATTATATTACTCTTTTATTAAAAATTCCATGTAAATAATTCGTTCAGTGTAAAAACCACATTGGTTTTAGTTCATTTTTCACTTGTTATCATTGAACATATTACATAGCGAATGATTTTGTCAACTATATAATTATAACCATGATATAAATAATATATATTTATTATATACATATATTTGAAGTAATCTATTAATGATACCAATAGGAAATGAAATAGACAGTTATAGAGATAGAAATCCATAGGTACACATGAATACTGTTTCCATTTTCTGGTCGGATTTATAGAGGGAAAATTATATGAGATATTATCAATACAGGATAATTTTTATCTCAATTATATTACATAATATTTTCTGGTTGTATGTCATATTCCTTAATGAACTTATCAATCTCCCTCAAAATGGAAAGCATGATTTTATGAGTGGTATACAAAATTTAGATCATAATAATATCATTTAAATAATATCATTGAAATAATATATATCATATATAAATTATAAATACATAATTATTCTCAACCATGAAAGGTAGTAATGGAAGAATGGATGACATCAACTCACATTGCCATTCGTCTACCAGTAACACAAATGATGATTGCATATCCCATTTGATGGATATGTGTGAAGTTGTAGGTAGTATCCAAAAAATAATAAATTGTTATTAAATTTAAGATTCTTAGTTTATTATTTAATCATGATATAAAAATAATTTAAGTGGTTTGAGAAATAAATAAATCAAAAAACCTTCATTAATGAACGTTACCTTTTCATGAAGAATATCTATTTGGTTTTCACCATAGGCCCTTATTATTTGGGTTTATATTCTATATAGGGATTCTTGGTTGACTATAGGGATGTTTATAAGTGACATTTCATGGTTATTATGACCCATATTAGATAACATGTGACAATAAATGAGGTAGTGAGTTCCCATTTATAGTGGGAGTGTACCGTCATTCATGTAAACAGAAAAAAGAAATCCTTATTAGGAGGTCTAACTTATATAAATTTCATCCAATATAGAAACATTTTCGAGAAAAAATGGTATATAGTCTAAATATCTTCATATAAGGGGTTTTTGACATTATTCTTTGTCATTTTTCCAAACTTTTAATATTTACTCTCTTGGTAAAATCATTTTACTCTTAACCACTGTGATTAATTTTAACTTCATTCAATATTAAATGTGGTAAAAAAAATTAATTATAATACTTTAAAATTATTCTAATTCCAAATATGGATTCCATTTTTCAAAATTCTAGTCACATAATCATATGTAATTGATTTAAGCATAATCACATTGATGTGTCGGCCTCATTGCGTTGTGAAGGGGAGGGGGGATTTCTTGTGTCTAGAGGCCATGCGTTTCATTCAAGCAGGTGAGAACACTTAAGACAATGAATGATCCATTGTATAGAAGTTTTGTCTTCAGATCTGATGAATCCAGAACCGTGGTTCGGTCAAAGCCAGTGGAATGGGTGGAATCTTATGTTTTCTAGTCTTTATGGCCTTTGTTTACAATTCTGTCTTTGGTTCTGGCTATTTTATTTCAAAAATTTTCGGCAGCGACCATGTGCAGGTTCGTGGCGGCGGTGGCGGACCTTGCCGATGGAAAATTTAAGGCAGTGTGTTTTAGGGTTTCATAGATTTTCCTATGTGACCTTTGGATCAAGAGCTTGTTTTGGGTTTTATCCCTTCCGGGTCTCGTCTAATTGACTTATCTATGGCCTTCGGGCATTTTTTTGGTTATACCTTTGTGCTTTGAAGATGATAATCCCTTTTTCCCTATGTGCATGTAATTGGTTTTCCCTTACCCAGTTTAAATGGGGACTTTTCCTTCTTTTTTAATAAAGGGGATTGACCCCAATCCTTATGGTAAAAAAAGTAAAATTCTGTATTTTTATAATTCAACCAAAAAAGAAAATATTTCACAGAAATCCAAAATAATCACCCTCATATAATGTTTCACATTATGATAACAAAAATTATGATTACTCTACAAATTAAATTTCAAAAATTGTCAATAGTTAATTTTAAATAACATTAATATGCCATTTTTTGTTAAAACACAGTGTTGTGTGTGACATATTTTAAGATGTTGTTGCATGTAGTGAATTCAAAACTTGGTGTATATCAAAATGTCTTATGAAATTGGTGTATAAATTAATGAAACATGTCAATTAAATTAAATTTATATTAAAAACATAAGAACTCTATCTGTTATATATCCCTCTAATTAAATTAAATAATGCATTGAAAATCATCACTCTACTATAAAAAAATGAGGATAATTATGCCTCATCATATCATTATGTTCCCATATAGATTCCTTGTATTTTTTATTTTGAAATAAAATTACTAAATGAGTGTTCCTGTTTCATAAACCGTTCCTTATATGATACAAAAGTTTAACTAGTTTTCCTTGTAAAAAATTATATGTAGTACAACATATGAGTTAAATACATGTGAAGGGTATGGTATGTACATCTTTAGGATACATCATTAGTGATCCCAGGTTCCACTAGCTTTTTTTATCCAAAATCATTCTATCATGTTATAGATCTATATTTATTCCCATAGAATAATTCATATGGATCAATCTTAATTATAGAGTGATATATATTGTTTTAATAAAAGTTAATTAGCAGAAGGTTTTCATCCCAACCAAGTTTTAAATATAGATAAAAAGATCACCTCATATCCTCTAGGGTTTCAACTGATCTTTAATACTAACCATTAGTCATTGGATGATAATAAATAATTAAAGCAATTCGATATCAAGGGATTAATAAATACAACACCAAACGGTTGAGGTAAGCCACTGATCCATAATAAAAACAATTGAATTTGTTACACCCTGAAGCCTTATTTCTTCCTTAATGTATATCTAAGATGAGTGATCTAGATAGAAGTTATCTCTGATGGGGATATTGTTTACGGACATAGTATGTATATTGTCTATCAATAGTATAACATTATGTTCTTTATAGTTATTAGATAGTCCTATGAAAAAATCCATATTGATTTTCCACCATTTTAATTCTAGTATGGTTTATTGATTTGACATCCCCTTATACATTTTTATTTTATAAATAACTAAATTACCTAAGAATCAGTGTGATAAAAAACATTCTATTTCCCAATTCATTCCATCCCACTAGAAGTATTCTTTCAAATCATGATACATATTTGTACTTCAAGTATAAATTGATCATGAAGAACTATGTACTTTATCTGTCAAATAATTTTTCAAATATGGTTTGTATGGAACACATACACAGTTCCTGAACATCATATTTCCATCAGGATCATCAATAAAGTCTTGGAAAATTATAAGCATCATTTATAGATCTATATCTTCCGCATGTGCCTCTTTAATCATCACTTAGATGGATCGATGAGCATTAAATTGAACAAGATAATATTTTTTCCCTTTGTTTATGATTTTGAGATCCATCATTTGAAAAGAAAAAAATATCATATATTTTTTATTCTCATAATGCATAAGATACCATGATCCTTTCATCTCAAAGCATCATCCACCTTGTTCTCATTCATATTGTGGAAAATTTTGGAGCATTTATAATCCTTTATCAGCTCTATCCATCAAATTTGGTGCATGTTAACTCTTCCATGTGAATATATACTTCACACATTTATGATCGGTAAATATATCACACATTTCCTCTATAAATATAACCACATTAAATGTTTAATGAAAAAAATATAGCAAATGACTCAAAATCATGTGTTGGGTAATTTTTCATATGAATATTATTTTTTCAGAAGGAATAATATATAACAATGTAATTTTATATTATAACACATCCCAATCCATTCTTGTATGTATCAATATTTATTACAAGACCGTCTCTATTATAGGGAAATGTATTCACATTTTTACAGACTAACCATCTCTTCAAATACTTGGAATTTTCATCACATTAATATATCCAAAGGAACTTGGATCCCTTATGAGTTAAATTGGTCATAAAAATGATATATTTGATAAAATCTCAACAAAAAATTGATAATATCCAAATAAAACAAGATAAATATATATGTCATTCATTTTGGTTGGTCTAGTCTGACATTAAATAGCCTCTATCTTAGATATATGTTCTAATAGACTATCTATTGAGATTTTATAAACAAATGAAATATCTAGTATCAAAAATTCAAACATTTTATATTTTTGAAAATGTTTCTACTTCCTTAGGGTCTTTATATAAATTTACAAGTAGTCTTCATGACCTATATTTCTATTTGAGTGGATAATAATGTAATATATATAGACTACCAAAAACTGATCACGGTTATTTTTTGGAAAAATTCCATCAAAGTAACATTTCAGAAATTTTGGGTTTATTGTGTGTTTTGAAAGAGAACAATTTCATAGTGAAGTTTCATGTTCAGGTATCTTGTTGACAATTACTCTTGAGAAAGAACCATGAACCATGAATAGTAGATCTAGATGTGTTATAAAAGAATAAAAACAAGGTGGTGAGTTTTGGTTCTGAAAGGAAAAAATATTTCCGGAAGAAGTCTTTGCGAAAGTGATGAGCATCGTGTTTTTGAGAAAATAGAGATTCACAATAGGTAAAAGATTTATCTGAGGCCATTGACGGATGACTTCACTATTTCAATGGGATCCATTAATATGGAGTTCTCTTTGATTACAATGGGCTTCGCAAATGGAAAATGACAATGGATCTTTGTTAATGGAGATGTGCAGTGAAGAAGGATCCAGAAGACCCACTGGAGGCGTTGGAGATTCACAATGAACTAATACTATATATATAAGGAATCCTCCGTCCAAAGAAATGTGGGGAGAACAATTGAAGAGAGGCTCAACTGAAATTCCATGTCTCCGAGTTTGCAAACGAGCTTCATGAAGGTTATATTTCAAGTCATTCGTGAATGATATAACCCAACGTAATGTTCATGAGAATCGTAAAAGAAAAGATTTCGAGAATTCCCTAACAATCCAACATAATCATGTGATATACATGATGGCCAGATTTTTCTTTGAGAAAGGTGCTTCATTAAGGAATGTTTAAGCTTCGTGGAAGGTGATTCACGAAGGCACGTTTGTGATTAATGAAAAGGATCTTCATAAATTTATCAAGCGTTGTGGAAAGTGTTGAAGTGGCATTGCAATGTGTTCAATGGAAAAGGGGTATTAATTAATGGATGAAATTTGAAATTCAAAAAAGTATATACATAGAGTGAAGGATGTACTAATTAGAGATAATTAAAGTACCTACAAGTATTTAAATAGTAATTAGATCTTCTAAAGTAGTAGTGAGCTCACTTCATTTGAGAGAGCAGTGAGTTCTTAAATTGGGAATAATTGTATGCCATGAGGGATGGTGAGCCTAGATAAAACATTGTAAATATAATTGCACTTCATGTTTATTTGGAACATTGTCACATTGCTAGTGTATGGTCCATATATGTTTCCCGGTGTGGGTGAACCAATGAAAATTGATCTGTCATGTTCTCTATATTAGTTTGGATCATACACATTAATGGAATGTATAAGGAAGATAGTTTTGTCTAACTATGAAACAAGATCAATTGGGGAAATTGTTTTAATATGTCAAACCCTGATTCACCCCACTCTCATGTTATATAACCTAGTGCACCTAACTATAATTTCTAAATAATATATTTCTCAAATCCATTAAGATAACATTAAATTTATTAAGACTAAAAGGCATAACTCTATATTACAATTTTAAATAATGTTTATAGATTTTGGTCTTGGTTATATCTTCCTCCTTTACTATCAATTGATGATATCCAAAAAAAATTCAATATTGGATATGAATAGGTATCAATGTAGATAATCAAGAATGTCATAAATATGGGGATGATGATATTAGATCTTAAATGTGATTTTGTTAATCACATGATAAACAATGCATTTTCAAATTGATCAATCATTCATTTTCAAAAATAGATATGTTCCACCCCATGCTGACACACCTGGATGAATGAGTTTTTATATGGATTTTCTTTGAATTTATTCTTTAATTCCAAATAATCAATCAAGGAAATTCTAAATAGATTTTTTGAAATGGGTGTGGTACCAGGTATGAGTTCTATTGAGAAATAATCATCACGTTTTAGTGGATGACAATGAAAGTAATCCGGAATTGCGACAAAAAATTACTTCAAAATATGAATATCATTTATGTTGTGTTTACCCCAAACCATTAGAGATTATCATGGCTTATGAATGGGAATTAATTCCCAAACATACGATGTAATCTCAATAGAAAGTTCATACATATCTCCACATTGATTGATGCTCGTAGTTTGGTTTGAAATATCAATCATCAATCCCTTCCTCGATAATTGATATGAGATTTATTTATAAAAATATAATCCATACCAAAGATGACATTAAATTTTACAAGGTAATGAATTACAAGATTTTTAAGAAGAATAATCCTACCAACATTAATCAGATTGGATTAATAGACATGATATCATGTGATATTACCATTAGGGGGTTTACGGCTCATTGTAAATCTAATCATTTTAATGGAATCTTGGTAACCATATTAAATACTAGGACAAGAAATAATTTTAAGAACCATAGTAAAATACAAAATTAAAATTTCTAGAGTTTATTGTAAATATACATTACACCACATTGTTATCACATTAATCATATGAAATAGTTATCTCATTATAAATCACATTGTCCAATAACATAAGAGGTTGACAATGTTTATCGTCATCATTAACACTCGAGTTTGAGAACTTGTTAACAAAATACCCATTCTCCTTACACTTGAACCACAAATGTGGGAGGGGTTCATTCGATGGAGCATTTTCACTATTCACATCATTATATAATTTATTTCCATCTCTTCTTCAATATATTTATTGATGAACATCACTTATGCACTTGTTATATTCACAAATCCCATAATGGAAATTTCCTCCATTCAAATTCTCACACTTAGATCACAAAATAATTATCATATTATTCTCTCCATGGTTCTATGATTTCCCTTTTAACTCCATTTAATTTTCTTTTCAATATAGTGATATTGATCCATAATTGTATCCTCTATTTCTACCTATATTTCACATCGCACATTATTTTAATAGATACTAATGTTTCTTATGGATAAATCCCATTGGTATTTTTGTCTGAAAACACTGAATAATCTATCAAACATACTTACTATATGTTTGGTAATACAAGAAGCGTACCTCATAATTATTTTTAAATTATCCTCACTTGTACCAAAAAATTCATCATCATTTTTCATTAGTTTATGGAACTCTTTCACCACATTCATATGAAGAAAATGAGGAATGTGATTATTAGTACCTATGTTCCTGACCTCATCAAAATACATGGAGTCAAATCAATTTTTTCTATTAATTATGGATTTGATCCCACGATTGACCTATTTTCACCCTCTATATGGTAGATAATGAAAAATAAATTTTTCATATTCAAAACATCTGAGAATAAAATATACATTTCCATTAGTATTGATCCATTAATCATCAATTAGTGAATCAAAAGAACCTCTAAAACAAGGTGGAAATTTACACAAGAAAGACCCAGTTGAAAGTTGTACTATATTTTCTACATTTAAAATTCTAACAAGATTCATGGCATAGGATAGGTGTTGAAGCCTAACCACGTAATTTGTAATTCCAATTATTATAACAATTAGATTCTCGGTGGGAAAAAAATTGTATGGTGAATCAGACAAATTATTAAAGCAGTTTCTTCAAGTTGCTAATAATAACTAATACAAATGAAACATAGTGTATGATATAATAAACATTGAAAAAAACCACATAATCATGGAAATATCTTATAGGATGTCAAAAATTATGACATCTTATTTAGTATATGACTCCAATATGAACCCATTTTTCACTCATGAACAGATCCCTTAAATTGTTGTTTAATTATTATTTTGGACCTCATATGGATGCAAAATGAGTTAGAAAAGGACTCATAGAGGTCAAGGGAATTTTCGGATCCCAAAACCCAATGTTTTTGGGAAAACATGACATGTATCATTGTTACTGCATGGTTAGCGCAAAATTTTCCCAAACGTGCAGATGGATGTTTTTGGATATTCACATATCAAAGTGTTTCACCAAATATCTAAAGCCTAATTGTACAAGTGCCCCTTATTCCAATGTAACTGTGTTTAGTTTGTGCATAGTTTTTGAATTTGTTCTCTCAAACCATTCACTATGAATTTTTTAGGATAAATTGTCATTTTTTCCCTTAGACTAGTAATGTTCAAACTCTAACCAAGGGATCAATCCGGAACATGGGTATTTATTTACATTGCACTACATTACTTTACAAATGCATACTTTCATATTGTTACATTTTTATTACACTATCTTGAAGTTATAGACATCATTTTGGGTGGCCCACTATGATTTTTCTCATACCTTATCTCAGTACCATTTATACCCATAGTGGATTACAAGGTTTCATGTGGTGAAAAAGGTAAGCATTCAACTTAAATAATTTGATATTTTTCTATTTTTTTTGGATCACGGTAACTGATGATTAATTCAATGATTAGGATACTTTTGATTGTATTAGATTTCCATTATACGTATATGGAATGTGTTATTCTTTCATTATAGTATACAAGTTTTCATTTTTTCTTGTTACATGAAATATCCTCAGTGGTTTAATGTTATTCCACTTCCTAAAATTATTGATACTATGGTCTAAATTTTCTATTGTTCCTTATTTTTAATTTTGTTGCTTCTTCAATTTACCTATGTTTATATTTATCCGTTGTGATACACATTGTTAATGAGAGAATATTCTCCCATGGAAGCACCATAATTTCTTATTTAATGTTAAGAGCTTGTAGTTTTTGGGTTGATGCGCTTGAGGCCATGTGGACTACCGGAATTTGGGCACCTATTATTTGGAATTTAGGAATGGGACGTCAAAAAATGGTATAAAAGGTGGTTTATTTCTCCATTTATAATTTGGAGACAATATAATGGATATTTTAAGTGCATGGGACATTCTCATTAGTAGTTCTTGGTTGTCATGATACCAGATTCTGGTAAAAATCCATGTTACCCAAAATATAATTCATGTCATATTTTTCCCATTATAGTTAATATTATTTCACCATTGGGTGATGAACATGTTGGGTGGATTTGATTATTTTTACTCTAATTGGGGACATCCATTCTTCTGTGCCCAATGATATGAGGGAAAAGATCATTTTTACATGCATCTTCATAGGCACCATGAACTCTTAGGTCATGCATATTTCCATGTCATATAGGTGAAGTTCATTTTGATCATTTCCGGGTATTTATATGATTGTTCATTGATGTTGTGATATTTATCAAATGTTTTTATTACACATGGATGCAATGGCGTGATTTACTATCTTAGCTCATGATGTGTATGGGCCTCATCGACTAGGTTGAGTAATTTAACATGTTGAGAAAATATGTTTAAAATAAATGTGTGTCGTTTCCAATGATATTTTGTGTGGGAACTTGTTCAACAGAAATGAATAAAAATTAAAATGTGAATCGTAAAATAAAAAATTAATTGGTTCACATCCATATCCCACATTTTCATGTCAATAAATGGTAAAGGAGTGAGCCTGGTAATTAAATATAAAATTATATGGATCATATACTGGAGAATATACAAATATTTATCCATCTAAGTGGGTTGTTGGGGTAGTATGACCTAGGTAGTGATATTTCATACGTCCATCACCACTAATTATTCTATCTTTCTATTTAACATTGTTCTACGTCTTGCTCTTGGAATTTTTAGATCAATGTTGCCAAGATATATTAATATCATACACCAGGATTGGTTGAGGAAACTATTCTACAGATGTGGTGGGCCATGTGCTTATATTCTTACATCTAGGAGTGACACTTGAGTCACCTACTATTATACCAGATTTGGGCACTGATTCTCAATTTCGTGATAGTTTCCTACTTATGATCTTGCCTATGTGTAATGCTCTATGGTTTTCAACAATAAAGGCTGGTCTGACTCATGAGTTCATGTAGTAGTATCCTCTTACTTTATCATGGGATGGCGGTCCACATGTTATTGATTCATGCATTGAATCCACACTATATATCATTGAGAATATTGAAACACCTCTAGAGTGGTTGGTCAAGAATTCTAAATACATGCTTATGGATTCATCTAAGTTTTGGAGGGATGTGACTACCCAGGTCAGTCATCATCAGGGCATGTTATGGGTTGCTTTCTAGGAATAATTTGATGATCAGTTCCATCTTCAGATGTTGGGAACTGATAGTGTCAGAGAGTTATTTCATCTTGATAGGAGTTCTATGTCAGTTATGGAATAATCTGAGTGTTTCAAAAAAGTGAAATTATTTTCCCCACTTATAGCTGCTGATGGTATTTTCTGTGCCAGACACTTTGAGTGTGGGCTATAGCATGTAATCCAAACTCAGGTGAATATCGTTCACCTCAATTATTTTTCTAATATAGTCAAACACGATCTTATTACTATGCATAACATAAAAGATGAAAATAGTTTTAGGTTTAGAGTATTATTTTACTGATAGGATATTAGTTCTTCATATGGTAGGAAATTATCCCTTGAGGATTATTCTCATGGAGGTTACAAATGGAGTCCCCATTTTGATTGCATTAAAGTGTATCATCTGGGTAGATGAAGGAGATAACTGAAGATTAATTATTAAATAAACCTAATGGAATTTTGGGAATATAACCATATGGGAAATCCCTATAATTTATTTCAAACATTTATACCATCCTCGAGTAGAAAATGATCTGCACCCATTCCACCTTTAGAATCATGTTATTTTATGCTACAAAATGTTGGGAGTTGGAATACCACTAAAAGTTCTGTCCTAGGAGGATATCATGGTTGTGTTAGAATGAACCGTGATCACCAACTACCACAGTAGAGTAGTTATGATTATGGTAGTTCATCTGTTTCATAGGTCTGTGGATCAGGCCAGTTGATTTCACAAAATCTAATACCCATGGATCAGGCTGCATGTCCATCTACTATGAGATGGAATATTCTAGTGGCATATACTATAGTATCTAATTTATATGATATTGATTCTTTAAACATATTAACCTATGTATCTATATTGGAGATAATCATACATGATATATAGTATTTCTAATGTGTAATGACCCTAGATACACTATTCAGTGTATAAAGAAAGGTCATATGCCAGTGTAGGGACTATCCCTTGGAGGTAGCATGTAACTCTTTCATATAGAACCTCTTTGTTCTTGAGATGACATGATTTGATTTCATACTCAAGATGGATTGGTTGGATTAGTATCTATATTTTGAATATTCTATCATATTAGGGGTTCGTTTACATCACCAAAGGGTAGTTGTTATCTACAGAAGGTTGAGTGGGATGTTCATGCCTGTAGAGAAGGATCGTAGAATCATAAAATGGGTGCAGTGAAGTCATAGTTTTGAAATATATTCATATAGGATTCAGTTTTACATATGCCAATCATCCCCCATGTAGTGGATCAATTCAGGTATTCCTATCAAGATGCTATTCTAGAAACAATCCTGAAATGAATTAAAATTGTATTACTGATCTTGATCCATGAGCTTCTCCATTATCCATTCCTCCGTACAGGATGGCACCAGCAAAGATTCAACAACTGAAGCAATAGTTAGATTATATGGAGACACAATTCATCATATCATCTAGTATATCCTCTTAGGGTTCACCCTTGATTTAATCCAAGAAGGTAGATGGAACCTTATGTCTATGCATAGATTACAGATTGCAGAACCATGTTATTTTTAAAGAACCAATATACACTACCTCAAATAGATTATCACTTCTACTAGATCCAAGGAGAAAATAGATTCTCTAAGATCATCCAGAGCTTGGGTTATCATTAGGTATGAGACATTTCATCAAACATACCTCATAAAACTTCTTGTATCATGTATAGTATGTATGCGTACCATGTAATGACATTCATTATTATAAATTCACCAACTGTTTTCATGGATCTATTAAAAAGGGATTCCACCATTATTTGGTCTCATTTTTCATTGACTTCTTGGGTGACATCTTCAGATAATTTTGAGTACAATGAAAGAGCATCAGTTTTAGGAAAAGATTTATAAGTTACACTTCTGGGTAAACTAATGATTACATCATAGGTCATATAGTATTATAATCATGTGTATCTATTGACTTAGAAAAGGTTTGTGAAATCGTTTCCTAGTAGTGTACTAAGAACATGATTGACATAAGTAGTTTAATGGTGCAAGATGGATATTAAAAATTTCATAGAGGAATTTTTTGGCCATTCTTCACCTTTAACTGGCCTGAAAATTAAGGTTGTCAAGATGTTAAGGTTAGAAGCCATGTGAGAAAGCCTTTTAAGAGCTATAATGGAGGTATGTTTTAGCACATATTGGGACTCTTGTGGAGAAAAGTATGTGAAATACAATATTCTGTAATGTGGTAGGCATCATCCTAAAAGATGTGATGATGCAGGAATAGAGAGTCTTTCTGTATGGATCTGAGTAGCTGAAGGCTCAACAGTGAAATTAGTCAACGCACGACCTTGAGAAACCAGTAGTTGTACATGCTTTATATTTCCTGGGACACTATCAATTAGGTGAGTTCTTTGAGGTGTAAAGAGCCCAAAAGAGAAAAATATATATCTTTTCACAGCATGTCATGAACCTCAGATAGTGAAAATGGGTCAAATATATACAATCCTTTTGTTATGAGATTTACTATATGTAGAGTATGGGAAATGTAGTTGTAGATGTGCAGAGTTGGAATACTCAAATCGAGGCCATATAAGAAGCTAATGATGAATAAAATTTAATCTAACTCTTCTCTGAGCTAGATATTGGGTTTCATTATATTCAAGATAAGTCATATCTCTCTTCATTGAATGTTACCACTTCTCTCCTTGAGTAGCTGAAGGGTATACATTTTTCAGATCATGAAGGCTTGGTATTATGTGGGAGCATATCAGGAGACAACTCACCTATGGATTGGTCTGTAGATAGAGACGACATACTATGTATTCATAGATTTGTTTGTTTCCCTATAGATATGATATAGGTGTCGATGAAGGAGTCCAAATTCTCTTAGTGGGTAGTTCATTTAGGAATCTCGGTGATGTATCAAGATATGAGACACCAGTATTGGTGGCCTTGGATGAAATTTTAGATAGAAATATTTATCACTAGGTATTCAATCAGTCAGTAGGTGATGGTAGATCACCAATGAACTGAGGATTCTTACAAATACATCCATTCCTATAATTGAAAAGGGAAGATGTTTCCAAGTATTTTTTAGTCGGATTACCTAGGCCTCCAATGTGCAGTAATGTTATATGGGTAGTTATTGATCGACTAAAAAATTATTCCCCTTTATTCCTAATCAGGATTCATTATCAATTGATGAGGTGTAATGTTTGTACGTTCATGAAACCATATGACTCCAATGGGACCCTAATATAATTGTTTTAGATATGGATGCTCATTTAACATCATGGTTATTAAAGGGATTTCATACGATTATGGAAACATGGATACTTATAAGCACATCTACTCACCATCAGACCAATAGAAAATAAAATCAGATGATACATGTTCTAGGGAATATGATATGAGAATGTGTCGATGATTTTCGTGATTCATGGGAAAAAACATATCATTCATTTGTGTGTTTCCCTATAATAACCACTTCTAGGAGATAATTCAGATGCCTTGTATCTTAGTTCAGGTCGTTCAAAACTTTTTTGGTTAAAGGTATGTGAGGAAGCCCTACTTGGTCAGCATCTCATTTAGGTGACATCTAAGGAAGTTCAGCTGATTAGAAAGAATATTACTACTTCTCAGTCAAGAAAAAACCTTATTCCCATCTCCATCGCTGACCTCTAGAGTTCGAGGTAATAGATCTTGTTTTCCATTGGGTATCACCAATTATTGGACATAGACGGTTGTAAAATTAGAGATATTTGTTGCCTCATTATGTAGGGGCTTTCGAAATCCACGAGAGTATCGGGCCGATAGCCTAACATTTTATACTACATCTGATGTAACATTCCTGGCATGAAATCATCCTTGTCCCACAACTTCCACAATACCATGCTTATGTATCTCATAATGTTGATCCCAAGGATGTTGAGTAAGATGATGATTTTACCTTTAATTAGTATACTATATGAATCATTGACTGGAGCATGAAGGATCTCTCAGGATGGATTATCCCTCTTGTTTGGGTGGAATGGAAGTACGATTGGTTTTGGGAAATGACATGGGAGGGGGAAGCCAAAATACATGCTCGGTGACCATATTTTTTCTCATATTGTGTTTTTATACCCTTGAAAGGTGATCTTGGGGGAGGGGTGAGTTCTTTCAAGGGGTGAAGATAGTAGGAACCCTTTTTTACTCATTTACATATCTTTTAAATTTTTTTCTAATTCATTATTTTGGCTAAAAATGGATTTCTAATGAGTTAATAAAGAACTTAGGGATTTTCAGGGAATATTTGGAGCCCATAACCCCATTTTTTGGAGAAAATGACCTTAGTGCACGGTTGGTGGACATGTTTCCTAACTATGTGATTGGAAATTTTTTAACAAAACCATATCACACAGTTTTCTCAAAATCGTGAAGCCTAAAAATTCTTGTATTGTGCACGAGTTTTCGAAATGTGAGGAAACGCCAAAGAGAGGCTATATATTCATGTAAAATTGTACTTTTTCCATAATAATCATGTTTTCCACATATTCTTCACTAATATGATTTCCAGTAGGATTTAACACCATGTCTCTCCTTTTAGAGCTTTTTTAAGGTCCTGGCTTGAGGTAGAAAGATCTCCTTCATCTGATATCTATTTAGGTATATGTTCATCACATTGGATGCAGAAAAATATGTACTCAAATCTGATTAAGACTTTCTCCATCAATCTTTCTCTCAACCCTTTTCTCGTGGTGTGAGAAGGTTTTCCCTGTTCTCAATTATATACCATTTTAATCCAAATTATGGGCTGATACACAAGGATTTTATCTATATAAGACTAATTTGTGGTGTCTATAAGTAATCCCACAAGTATATTGACTTCCTAATTTTTCATGTGAGGCCCATCAATTTCATCATGTGCAATTTATAGAATTTATATTCCATTGTTATAATCATTATAAATATATGGAAATTATCTTTCCTTATATGTGACTAGTTATTAGGGGTCACTCCCATAACATTATCCATCCATTGTAGGAAGTTATTGAAAAATTTTGTTTTATTATTTGACATGATTGAGCTAGTATTCAGGTGTGACATTTCATGAACCTTCTAAGGGTAAGGTTATCTACATGAAATGGCTTGATTTTTATTTTTAATTTTATAATGTAAAGCAACATGTATGCTGACCCCTGGAGCTGCCTAATATAATTGCTTCAATTGATAATTAAATGTGAAATGGAAATTGGAATGTATACTAACTAAATGACTTGACTAGATTAATTATGAATGAATACTATGTTTTATGTCAATATCACCCATTACCACAGTAATGGAAGGTATAGGAATGAAAC
Source organism: Viscum album (assembly GCA_963277665.1). Taxonomy (NCBI): domain Eukaryota; kingdom Viridiplantae; phylum Streptophyta; class Magnoliopsida; order Santalales; family Viscaceae; genus Viscum; species Viscum album. The sequence goes on from OY728148.1 coordinate 1,486,187,553, forward strand.
ATAATTATTTTATATGATTTAAATGGAATTAATAAATGCTTCATGTTATTTGGCCTTGTCACACTAATGAAAGAATATCTTGTGCCAAAAAGACTTATTGATTAATTATGAATTCATTAAAAGGGTTAATGTTACATGACCATATCATAATAACTAAAGGAAAAGATTGAATGAATTTAAATTTTACATGACTTAAATCTTAAATAAGAGTTGTCATAGTCGAGCTCGCCTTGGATTATTATTGGGGAATTCCATGAGAACTCAAGAACTCCTTTCTGATTCGAGGGTACAACATTCTTAGGTTGGGACCCACATAAATCCCAATCCATGACAATTCATTTGATACTTGATCTGACACCATAGTATCACTTTGATATTATCATTGGAGTCATACGATACACTTTCTAGATAAATCATTTACTAGTATGATCCATGGTTAAAACTCATCGTGGAGAGTCATTTCATAGCGACATTTTACCTTTTATGAACACTTTTGACATTGTATACAACCCATTGTGGAATAACTTGGAATATGCTAATTTTATTACACTATTTCACATAGATATGATACAATAATTATAGATAGGGTGACCCTTGAGGTCTTTGTTTCTTTGTTTTTTAACTAGGAACGTCATTATTTAATGTCATTACATTTATCCTTATCATAACATGGAACCTTCACTATTTTAGAATGAGAATTATTTATTAAATTGGTAATAATAAATTAATATACTGATTAAGACCAGATGCCAGCTGAGTTCGGAATCATGTAATTGGGGATTTTGTTACATTATATATATTTACATTATATATGCATTCTTGCATACTATTATATTTACATTACAAAGGACAAATAATATAGACACCGTTGGTGGTGGACCACTGACAGTTTTCTCACACCGTCTCTAGGTGTCATTTGGTAATTGGAGTAGATTATGTGGTTGAATGTGTTGAAAAAATGGAAGGATACTGCTTCTAACACTTTATTGATTTCTATTTAGAATAGATCTTGATTTTAGATGACCGAGTCAAAGCATTCGATGCTTGGGATAGTCATTGATTTCATGTATAACTATTTGTAAAATTGTATGCATACTATCAATTATAATTGATTTATAGTTTTCTAGTGACATGACATATCATATGTTGTTTAATTTTATTCCACTTATTTCAGTTATTGTTTCTATTATCTCTATTTTATGATGTGTTTCCTGTTTACTTATTTTGATTCTACAGTTTTCCTCGTTTTATATTCATCTGATGAACTACACTTTGTCAATCATGGCCCAGTCTCCCCATAGACACACATTATTCCCTCACTTCTAGTTGGGATCCTGTGTCCTTCAGGTAGTTATTCTTGAGGACATGTGGCCCACTAAGCTCGTGGAATCTATTAAGTGGAATCCGGGTCTAGAATGTCACAATGCCTTACTTTTATGCCAGTTCATTCATAGAAATATTCTAGGTGAATCCTTCATGATGGTTTTAAAATAGTTTATGAATTTCCCTACGCTATCCCTAGAGTGTATCAAACCTGTTGTGCATAATGTCCGATTTTTGTGCACCAATTCCCGATATATTCTAGCTCAGTATTGTTTTTTTGGGGTTGTTTCCCCAAGTTACTTATGTGACAGATCCATATCCACTATTAGAATGTTGAAATAAATACATTTTTAGGAAACCAATTACTTTACCATTTAACAGAATCCTAGGACATTTATTATACATTGATTAATCCTTACACCTATCCTTAGATTTTTATTTTTGTATCTCACTACAGATTTCTCATCCTAGTTTTGAAATGATAACTAGAAAATATCTCTTACACAATCCATTACAACCGATGTTTTTATAGAAACAAAATACATTAATTTTGAGGAAAATATTTTACATTATAGAAACACACTCTCAAATATCATGTTAGGTTATTGAAATTGGAAACATGGAAATATAAACACTATTTCATATGTGAGCTACAAAATCTCCCAAAAGGTCCTCCAAGTATATTAACCATTTGTATACACTTTATACGTAATAAATATCATAACTTCATGGGGAAATAAACACGATAATTGTGATATCCTATGCTCAATAAGTGAAAAAAGTGGAATATTTATGAATAATCATGAGAACAATGGTATGATAACCTTATCAAAACAATATAATATCATACCATTCATACCAATGGTCATAATCAAGAGTAATTCCATACTGATTGGTAGTTAATAATACCTGAATCCTATGTGATTCAATGAACATGTTCAATGATAGAAAAAAACATAGAATTTATGGAATACACATAATAATAGAAAATTATTTTCATATTATTCAAAATCTCACATCCATGACCAACATAGAGGAAAACGTCTTTTATTGAATCAGGTTCACACCTAGTCCAAACCTAGTTTTACTAAACCGAGTTCACATCCTCTTCTGACCATGTATTACTAAATAGAGTTGACATCCCATTCCATCCTGGTATTACGGATCCATTTTAACATCAATTTCTAAAATTTCATATATCATGAGATATAAATTATTACCAAATTCATTGAAGCTAGGTATAGGTCACACCCTTCATATAACGAAATCAAACAAATGGGTTCCGCATGATCATTGGCATTCTTTGTATTATAAACCATGAGATGAGTTGTGTGTCATAAACATTTCATAATATGTCCACATGTAGATAAGTGAAAGGTATCATAATAATTGCCTAAAACATCAAAATAAGTGGTTTTCATAAGTATATAAAATGTGTGAGGGAAACAAGTTTCATAAACATCATGCCATAATAAAACCACTCAGAGAAAAATATGAACTATTCCTTGGGATATCATCCCAAGTAAGGTCGATATAACACAATTGGATTTCATATTATATGGAAAATAATTTCTAATTATCATTTAAAACATTTCTCAAATAAAGTATCAATTTCTGCTTTGATCCAATTTTTTAAAAACATAAAACTTTTTTGAAAACTTTTTTATATGAATCCAACATTAGAAACAATGACTTCCAAAAATATAAAATAAAATTCATTAAAATTTACCTTTTAAACATGAAATGAATCCTTCAACGAAATTAATATTATGAAGGTTGGTAAATCTGTACATTTCAGACATGTTAAATGAATATTACTTTTTCATTATAAAATTTTTAGGAATGTTCCTTAATTACAAAACGATAAGAATATTCCTTTGAAAACCCATTTTATAAATAAATGGTGGGTAAAAATGTATTTAATAAAACAGTTTTTAAAATTTAAAATTATTGTTGAATATATTTTTATAAGACTAGTATTCGAATTAAAATCTATTTTTGGCCAAAGAGTGAAATTAAGTTGTATTTATTGAAAAACAATTTCTTATTAATGATAAGAACTAAAGAATGGTAAAATGGTACCATTACTCAGATATATCATTAATAACCAAATGATAATTAAATTCATTTGAATTATTTTGAGGTGGTTTGTAATATTTTATCAGTAGAAGCATAATCAGAAATAATCCAGATAAACGATGACATTATAGTAATAATATATTACCACTTTGGTAAAATTAAATCACAAAACCCATGAAGCGATAACATATAACAAAAATTATAACATCAATAGTATGAAAACATTAATCATATTACATGTCAAAGGGTCATTATATTAACATATTTAATGAATATTGGTTCATAACATAATATACGTCTCCAATAGATAAAAAGAAAACAAAATCCCTTTACCACATTGATGACATTATAACTATAAACCCTATGAAATATAGATACTAATTTGGATATGTAAATATCAATAATTATAATTATAAGAATCATAAAATACATCTTGGGGAATTATACGCCCCACAATCAAGAAATTCGTGTCGAACATGGCTTCTGTCTCAATGAAATTAAAAGTGAGATGATGTTCCCTTACATTATGTCTGGAATCTCATCGTACTAAGTCAAAAATTCATGTATAATATATATAAGATGATTATTAATCAATAATAAAATCATATTAAATTATATTTAATACTATATATTAATTACATGTGACAATATATTACTATTTTATTAACAATTCAATGTTAAAGATATATTTTAGGTAATAATTTCTTTGTTTCTCTTACATGTTTGTCCTTTTTTTCATTGGCCTCTAACTAAGAGAATTATATAATCATATAAATAATTTCAACCGTGATATAAGTTTCATATATAGTAATATATATATATTCATTTAATATTTATTTACAATAATCTATAAAATGTAACTACTGGAAATGAAAAACACTATTCATGGAGATGGTCGGTTATACGTATGCATGAAAACTATTTACATTTCCATATTGGATTGAATGAGATAAACATATATGAGAAATTATAATTTAAGAATCACATTTATATAATATATAAAACACATATATATGAAACCAATCCTTAATATATTCCTTGTATTCTGTGAATTAATCACATCACTTCGTGAGGTGTTAGTCTTCAATATGCCCGAATGACATTATCTTATTCCCAAAAAATGATATCTAGATGGTATTTGTGACATAAAAATTACATAATAATAAAAAATAATATATATCAAATATATCATATATATATTATAAATAAAATATTATTCTTAACCTTGAATGATGGTAAATGAAGAATGGATAACATTGGCCTATGAGGCAATAGTCTACCTTACACACTAATGATGATTGCATATCCCATTTAATGGGATTGTGAGACATTATATGTTCAACAACCAAATATAAAAAAACTCATTTAATTTAATATATTTATGTTTTTATATATATGTATGATATAAACATAATTGAAGGGGTTTTATAAATTAATAAAAAAAATTATTTAGGAATGTAAAACTTATTCGGGTATCTACTTTTGTTTTTCAACAAAGGCATCATTTGGATGGATTTATGCCCATATTATGACTATAGGGGTTGATATTATGAATGTTTAAAATTAATTTTCATAGTTTTTAGATTATCCAAATGGCCTGATCTTTTTGAATTATTTAAGGGGGGTGAGTTACATTTTATAGTTGATGAGTAGTGACATTCGTGTAAATTCCAAAAAGTTAGTACTAATAAGACGTGTATTTTAAATCATATTACCAAAATAAGAACAATTTTTCTATAAAAAAAGTGGATATGTTCGAAATAAGGGAAAAACTGTTTTAATAGTTTATAGTTCATTTTCCCCTTAGGTTTAAACTTTATCCCCTTTGGTAAACATTTTTTTCTCTGAAAATTCATTATTAGTTTTAACAACTTTTACTAATTCATTCAATAAATAATTATTTTATACTTAATAAAAATTTTAAAGTATTATAGTTCCAAATATGGAATCCATTTTTATAGATTCTAAAGCTTGTATGGGTAGTAATTGATTTAAAACTATTCATACAATAATGATGAGGAAGTGGGGTTTTAAATCAAAATTGCTCAAAAGATTTAAATGTTTTTATATCCAATTTCAATTTGAATTTGATTCTACATAATTGAACTAGATTGACCAATGTAAAATTTAATATATTTTAATATTAATCCAAATTAAAATATAATTTAATTATAAAATTAAATTATATTTTATATGCATTCTCAATAAATATTTATTATTTTACCAAATTAATACAAAAAAATCGTTTAGAAAATTTTAAAAAATTCAACATAATCTAATTTTTAAATTATTAAATCAAAATTTAATTTCATATAAAAAATTATTTTACTATTATTATCCAAAATAACATTTATTTTTCATCGCATAAAGAAAAAAAATAGTTTTGTGAGAAAAAGTATTATCAAAACATATGTTGACATTAGCACATGTTATGTATTCTATTATCAATATGATTTCACTAAATAAATGAATTATAATTAAAAATTATTTATTATTATTCAAAATAATATTTGTTATTGGTAGGATATAATAATCACATTTTCATAACCATAATAACTCATTGTTTTGTTAAAAAAGAGTGTCGTGTGAGAAGTACGCTAAGAAGGTGTTTCATGTCGTGAAAAATAAATGTAGAATATAATATATTGAAGAATAAAATTGTGTAGAATGAAAAAATGGACATTAAATAAATTTAGTTGATTATAAAAAATTCATAAAATATCTTGGTATTATACCATCATTCTCTAGCATAAGATAAATCCATTTAATAGTTTAAAGGAATACTTCCTTTAGTGCTAATTCTTATTCTACCTTTTCCTGGTAGTGAAAATAAAATGTTATGTGATATATCAAGAATTATCATCGATAAAATACTAGTTCATATTGATCTTTTCATCTTCTATAAGTATATCTAGTTATAAACTCACGAGGGTAATTACCTAACACACTAAATTGATCTACGAGAAGTTGTCCATGCCTTACACTATTAAAGATATATCCGATGACTAATCACTTTTTGGTGTATACAGAGCACAAGAGCCTCAAATATTTCATTATATAGCTTGACTTAAGTCGCATATATTGAAAACCGATTGAATACATTCAGTTTGTTGGAATTGATCATTCCAATATGTAGATAAAGGGAAATATGGTAGTGGATGTGCTGGTCCAAAAAACTCATGAAGATTATATATAAGAATCAAATGATCAATTGGAATTGATGAGACCTTTCTGAGATGAATATAGAGTTTCATGAGAGTAACAATAATTATAATGTAAAAACCTTGAACGTTACCTCATTACTCCTTGATAGAGGGAAGAACTGTATGTTTTTGTATCCTATTGGTTGGTTCCCTATGAGTGTATTTCATGATATGAATCACATTCAGATTAGTATGTACATAGAGGCTACTCCCTCCATACACATAGGTGATTCTAGGTTACTGAATAAATTATTGATGAATGGATGTGATATTATTATTATTCTCAGTGGGATGTTAATCCAAGAATCTATAATATGATTTTATATATACATATCCAATATTTGTGTCTTGGGATTAAACATTAGATAGTATGTTTTATCGCTATGTTTTCCCCCTGAAAACATGTTAAGGAAGAGAAACAGTAACATATTGCTTTACCACATCTTTTCCAGATACCATAATGGAAATTAATATATGATGCTATCATGTTTATAGTTGTCTTATCTATGTTTCCTTAAGGTATAGACACAATTTGTTTAGTCATGGATTGAGAGACTAACGTCTCATACATCCTTCCTTATTAGGAATATTTAGAGATTATGGTATTGATATACTATATATATATGATATTATACCACTATGTGGGGCCACTCTTACTATCATTTAATATCTGAATTCTCATTTCACATAGATGTTTTGGATGAGGTCACAACGATCATAAGGCACATAGGATCTTCTAAGCACTTTCTTTCACCATCTTATTGATGTCCAGTAATAATTAATGACACATGTGTTAGAGGACATGATATGAGAATGTTTCCCTGATTATAGAGTTTATTATGTGAAGAATATCTCTCTCGTAATGTTCCCCAGTAATAATATCTTTTAGAAGATAGCTCATATGGGTACATATTAGGCCTTGTATCGTAGGTCATGTCATTAAACCATGTCATAGTTAGTGGTAGGACAAGCACCACTATTAGGTTATCATCACATGATGGAGACTTTAGAGTAGGTTAAACAGATTGGGAACCATATGTATATTGCTCTATCAATAAATAAATCCATTGACTATTATCACTGAATACCTCAATAATTCATGGTCATGGATCATGTTTTCATTAGGGTATCACCCCAAAATAGGCATAGATATATAACATGTAAATAGAGTATGATTTCTCATTATGTAAGACCATTTTAGATTTTTTACTGAGTCAGGATGATATCTTATTTGTTTCTATTATATTATTAGAATATTTCTAGGCATGATGTCTTCGATGTTTCACAACATATCCATTATCATATCGCAAAATCTAATACATTTAGATCTTGTTGTGGTTGATTTGGATGGTAGTTCTATAATTAAGGATTATACCATAGGTATCATTGACCGTAGCACGAAGGCAATATGTCGACAGTCTTTCCCAATTGTGCTGGTTCTATGGAATCATAGTTATGTATTGGATGAGACATGGGAGTGGGAGTCCAGAACAAGTTCTCAATGGTTGATGTTTTTCATGGACTGTGTTTCTACTCCATTGTATGTTGAACATATAGACGATTTCCTTTAAGGGGGGAATGACTATAAGAACTAAATTTTTCTACAATGTATGTATCCATAAAATTTCAGTATAATTAATTATCATTGATAATTTATATATACCAAATGATGAAATTGATGATTAGGGGGGTGTCTGGAGAATTTTTGGATCCTTGAACACATGCTGAATAAAGAAAGAACTATGTTTTGTGATTAGTAGAACCTATATAATCCATTCCAAAAGGATCCTCTTTACCATGTGGGGAATTTTAGAGGGGAATTTTGGGAGCACAGTCTTTCATTACATTATGCCTAGGGCACATGATTTGAGGAGAGACTCACGGGGTGGTCCAGTCATCACTACATAGGCGGAGATTGAAGGATGTGGTTCTGGGCTAGGTAGAGGATGATGGGTACAAATAGTGGATTCAAGTAATCAATAAACTCTATAAAGAGTGTGACATACTACTTAAACAACACACTCATGGGAGGGATGTGATAGCCAATCTATACAACAATGCACTTGGGTGACAACATGTAATCGAGGACTTGGTGATTTTGGATCACAAATCTAAGTTGTTGACTGACAAGGCAAGAATACACAAGAGAAACGGGGAAATTTGGAACAATTCTCACACAACATAGAGAAAAAAATCATATGCTCCCAATTAATTCATGGATTTCATACAAGTGCCATAGGGTGTTTATTTATATCCACGTGGGTGTTACAATAGTGAATGGTCTAATACCCTGAAGTCATAATAGCTAAAAAAATTTCCCTTAAATTATATATCATAAATTCTACCAAAATCATTTCAAAAAGTGTCACAAAAATTTCCAACTATATCCCACCAGATTCGAATTTCAGTGCATAGCCCATTAGATATGACTTTGGTGTCCAATGATGACATTTCTAGACTCCTCTTTGTGGGAAAGTCTTCCAAATTCGTGCAACCATGTGGGTAAAGATTTAAACAACATGTATCGGATTGAATAAGTGATATAATCTTCCCATTATTCCATCCATGCTAGAAAAGACCCTTTTGATCCACTAATGAAGTGATATTGGCACCCATTGTTGCTTTCAGCCTCATTAATCTCCCACACATCATTAGGCCTTGTATATCTAACTCCTCCACTCGGGTAATCGACTTGGTGCCTTCAACATGGTTCGCATCATCCTCACCATCTTGAATAGTAGTCATCTTCAACTCTTTATCATCTACACCCAAAAAATGAGAAAGATCAGAAAAATTGAATGTGGAACTTAAAGAAAACTCACCTAGAAAAGCTATCTTGTATGCATAGTTTATAATCTTCTCAGGCACTCAGAAAGGTCCATCACCTCATGGAATGAGTTTTGATGTTTTCTGTTTGGGAAATCGTTCCCTCTGCATACGAATCAAAACCATGTCCACAGGATCGATCAATGAAACTATACTTTTGAATCGTAACATACATTACGAAATCATAATATTTATGAATAACACACACAAATCATAAATCATTAAGGAAACTTATGTCATCTATATCAGACATAAATTGTAGCTATCACAGCTATGTAGGGAGTTACACTTAGAATAACCATCACAATATATTCCTTAAATCTCATAGGAGAAACTTAATGTTTACCTCTGTCATGTAACCTAATGCAGTGGAGAGCTACCACGAGATCACCCACCCTAGGTTTATTACAGAATGAACTGTATACGTAAACAATGCCCAATAAAAATAACATAATCATAACTGTAACATCCCAGAAAAATAATGAATAAATTTTTTTTGTATTTATTAATATTTACGAATTAAATATTAATTTTACTTTAAAGGGGTTTCTATGTTCGATAGCGTACCCGATACTCAACGATGAGTTCCTTTGAAAACTTACATTGCATACTAGTAATATAATAATATTATTTTAAATGGTAGTTATCATGTAGTCGTTATATTTGTGGTAGTGGATAGAAAAAACTAAAATATGATTATATATGTTTCTAAATGTTTTTACATTTATCTAATAGAAGATAAAGGATTAAAATACGGAAAGAATTCAATTTTAGGCATTTATACCCTAATTTTCACTAAAGGTTCACTTATCACCTTTTGATGGAGAACCTTCATTAAATATAGTTTTGATCAATCTAATAAATTCTATTGGACCAAATATAACTCTTCTTTAGAATCGGGACATCAAAATTTACTTTCTGTAAATTTTTGGTATCATTCCGATAAAGTTCATTTTTAATGAATAGTGTAAAATGTTGTATTTTAATTCAAACCCTATTTTTAATATAATTTATTAAGACGATTAGATTATCATATGAATTTTTTTAAAGTTAAATTATAATATATTTTTACCATTAAATCCAATAGTGGTTGTTGGAATTAATTTCACTTTGAAATCGGACTTAAACTAGTGTCAATCTTTTGATACTTATTGTTCCATAAAAACACGCTATTTGCTCTGACAACGGAAATTAATTATTAAATTAATTAATGCAAATTATATGTTGTGAATTTTTAAAAATGGACTTTATTTTTGAATTCGCAATGTCAAATATAGCTTAGGGTGATGTTTTGGTATTTTTCTAAAAAACATCAATTTTTGATGAATAGTGAGACCACTAAGTGGTACTTATAAAAACTGATTTTTCGTTCAAATGAAATTTTACCACTTCTGTGTTTTGAATTTCAAAAAATCCGACATACATGGTTGTCATTAAGAAGTAAAATGTGGTTCAATGAGATTAAAATTTTTTTTGGTGAATAGTAACTTTTACGTTCTTAATCACGATTTGAGGTAATTAGTGCAATTTGAGGAAAAAATGATATTATAATAAAATGAAAATACCTTGACACATGTTCTAACATTATTGTATGTGTCATGGCCGACCAAGAAAAGACATGGGTCAACTTGGGGACCCCATGGAGACACTTTGGTTGGGAAATGACATAAATAACTTTTTATTTAATATTAAAGTAAAAATGACACACACATGAGATGTTTTACTAAAACAATTTTTACTTGGGGTTATACAATTTATATTTTTTACTATAAATATTCATTATAAAGATAAAAATATTTCATACATCATTGTATTTGTTATAATTTTTATACATTAAATAAATTAAATTATTTATTACATAATGATGACGCAGCGATGACCTCATTATTAAACGATTAAAATAAAATGGAAAGATAATGAAAAATCTAAGACCTAAACATGGAAAAACCTATTGGATTGGTGGATTTTGAACCCTTATAACCTTATCCTAGAAAAAAATCAATTTGGGACCTTTTAAATCCGAATACCATTTAAAAATAAAGTGGCTTTTCTTTACAATCCAAGAGTGCCCCTCCTCTCCTCTTATAAAAAGGCCCCCACCTCTACCTCTTTACACACACTCCCAAAGCCTTTGGCTCGGCCAACCCCTACCCATTTTGGCTCTCCACATCCCTCTCTTACTCCTTGAAGCCTCACATTGGGGAGAAGTCTTCCCAAGGTATCCTTTGAGCTCAAATCTAAGAGAGTTACCCGATTTTAAGGTAATGTCTTCTTTTGAGTACTTTTGTTTTATTTTGCTTGTCCAGCCCCCTAAAATATCTTTATTCTATTCTTTTGTAACAACTACAATATACTAAATATAATAGGATGTTTTTATAAGATGTATTCAAGATACACTTACACAATTATACATCTAATGGTTAAAGAACATACTGTTTCCGTGGATGGCGAATTTCTGCCCCCCGAAACGATGATTGTTCAACATTATTTTAACATCTTCAAAGGTGGCCATTAAGATGACACAATATTTATATATGATATATAATATGTTTATGTTTTTCTTAAGCTTATTTATTTTTCACTTTGGGCATACCTTTATGGTTTCCATTATGGGTAAACGCGATATCTTCATTTAAGGAAATGCGGACTACCGCCCCCTCAAAGTGATTTGATTCGTTAAATGACATATGTGGGGCGTATAATGGATGGATTTAAAGATATTATATAAGAGGCTATACTAGAATTATAATATACCTCTATATAATTATTATTTCATTCCATTAAATTATGAGATAGAAATGGAAGCAACGTTCATGCGTACGTACGACTTACCGTCTCTATGAACGGTGCATTTCATTTCTTATACCCAAATTTAATTTCCTATTATAAGTACATGTATATAATTGATATATATTATTAATGATACTTCTAAATGATTAATATAATTCTGGAATTAAAATATACATACCTCTCATTTAGTTTTAATTCCATTAATATGGAAAAGAAATGAAAGTAGCGTTCATGCGTACGTACGGCTTACCGTCTCCATGAATGGTGAATTTCATTTCTTACCTCTAAATGATTATGTAATATTATAAATACATGTATATGGTGGATATATATGATATATATGATATCCAAATCAGTAATTTCATTCTGGATATAATGAACCTTTGACCAGACGAACAACATGTAATTATAAGAAGTCCACTTTCGACTTAAGAACCAAATATCGACAAAACAATCATTATTAACTTAAATGGTTAAATAATGTTTATAACATGGAAATATGTGATATAAAAGGAATAATGAACTTGAAAAAGGTTCTTAAGAAAATATAAATTAACTCAAGTTTATTATACAGGACGTTAAAGAACGATCGAGTCAAGTTGGACCTGAGGTAAGGGACTTCATCTCAATCTCCTTTTATTGAGGCATATTTCGTTTTATACACAACATTCTTTTATATGGTGTATAAACCCGTTTTACATTCACTTTTATACACAAAGGAATATTTTTCTACAAATAGTTTTACTAAATGACAAAAAGGAATGTTTTTTTAACATACGCGGTGACAACGACATTTTCCGCCGCCGCGAGTATTATTTGGTATTTGGCTTCCTCAACAAGCTATAATGTTTTTTAAAATAAAATAAATACCATATACTATGTTATGTATATTGGTATTGAAATTGGTTTTGATAAAGGATTCTATTATGTCAATATATTTAAATGATATATTGTGATTGAAATGTGGAAATGTTATCATTATTTTATATTGGTTTTATGTTTTATGATTTTATATTGGTACTTGGACATTTGACGGGTGGTTACGTGATAAACCATATGACGGGTGGTTCCATGAATACCAGGACGAGTGGTTACGTTATAACCTCCAATGCATTGGGTATAGAAGTCGGATGTATAGCTATTCCATTAAGTATATATGGATGTTGGCCGTATGGCTATTCCATTAAGTGGTATGTGTGGAAGTTGACCGTATGGTTATTCCACTTAAGTATGTTTATGTCCCAAGTTACCTTTATATGTTATGCGTTATTTATATGGGTTTTATGGTAATCCTTTGGTTACAAAAAGGTAAGTAATTATATATTTATTCAGTGAAGAGTTTTTACTACTTCATGAAGGTGAAGGTTTTACTTTTATAAAGTTATACATGGTTTACTTAATGTTTGAAAAACTAACAGTTTTCATTCTTTGTGTACCCCTTACTGAGCTTTTTATGCTCACCCCAAGTTTTTTTGAAATGTTTTTCATAGGACTTAATGTGGAATAGGGTCATGGATGGGATCAATGGAATGTCATGTTATATAAAACATGGAACTAGACATGTTTCTTTTTAAGACATTTTATTTTATGGAATCTTAGAAGAAGTGTCTACTTTGAAATATTTTGAGATGTAATAGTTATGTCCTAATTCTCTAAAACTCTAAACCTGAAAAGATCCTCAATGTGAATTATTCATTTAATTCTATATTAAATAATGTTTAAGGCTGGGGCCTTATAGTTGGTATCAGAGGTCGGTTTAGACAACTTTAGGAGATAGAAAAGTGTTAAATTATAATATGATTGAAATGATATAGCGTTTAAAGATTACCATGTTGCTTCGCCTAAGATATTTGTGTGTTCAGAATGGTTTTCCGTAGAGGAAACAAAGAAGCTATGTTGGGACGACATCAGGAGGAAGACAACCTTCCAAATCAGCAACCTGAGATGGTCGAAATTGGAACTGAATAGTTTCTTGCAGTGATGGCACAGTTGACTCAGGCTATAAATGGTTGTGGTATCCATGCACGAGATCATCCAGATCAACCGCAGAGGAACATGTTAGTGGTGGAACATTTCATGAGGCAACATCCCCCATCATTCATAGGATCATCTAACCCTGTGCGAGGTGAAGGGTGGATAAAAGAACTAGAGAAGATTTTTGATGTCATGGGGTGTTCAGAATATCAAAATGTTAGTCTTGTTGTTTACCGTTTTGAAGTTGAAGCTGATCAGTGGTGGTCGATGGTGAAAAATATCAGGGATAGTGATGAGATTGATGATCTTCACTAGGAAGAATTCAAAGGTATGTTTCCTGAGAAATATTTTCCTAAGGTGGTTCTTCTTAGGATGGAAAAACATATCCTAGAATTGAGGTAAGAGGATGATTTAGTGGCTACTTATGAAGAAAAGTTCACTCGATTGGAAAGGTATCCTCCAAACTTCATACGAGATCTTGATTGTAAAAAAAAACTGTTTTTACTCAGGGTTAAAGAAAAAGTATCGAAGAGCTTTAGCTTTTCGTGAGGTCAAAAGTTATGAAAAACTTATTCGATGTGCGGAGAAGGTGGAAATGGAGTTTGCCTATGATCAGGTGTTCTATGACAAACAATGGAATAAGAGGTCTAGTTGGCCGGAAAAGGGGATGAATTCATCAAAGAAGCAAGGAGGTAGGAAAAAAAATATCCATCCTGTGAGAAGTGTGGTAAAATGCATCCTGGAGAATGTTTATCCAAGTCTGGTAAGTGATTTCGGTGTGGTATGTCTGGTCATATGGCTCGTAACTGTAAGGAAGATGACCAAGCAGGCAATGAAAAGCCAACGGTAAGATGTTTTAAGTGTAATGAAATGGGTCATTCTTCAAACGAGTGTCCAACGAAGAACTCAACTGGGGGAAAGTAGCCAGACTACAAGTAGAAAGGGGTGGTGAAATCCTTTGCAACAACCTCAGTAGATGTTGGGCCATCGAATGAAGTGGTATCAGGTACACTGTTTGTTTGTTCAGATTATGCCAATGTTTTGTTTGATTCAGGGTCTACACCCTCTTTCATTTCTGAGAAGTTTTCTAGTAAATTGGAAATTCCATCTCATGATATGAATCCTGAACATATGGTAAAAACACCCGGAGGGAATGTTGAGACAAAAAGGATTTATAAGAACCATCAAATCCATGTGTGTGGAAAGAATCTACCGGCAATCCTTATTGTTTTGCCTTTAGTAGAGTTTGATGTTATTTTGGGCATGGATTGGCTTTCTTTTTATCATGGAAATATTGACTGCAGAGCTAAAATGGTTTCATTTCAGAAATATTTTTAGTTTGTGTTCATGAATGAACCCTTGATTTTGATAACATATCAGGAAGTTGAGAAACTAGTAAAATATGGAAATGAATGTTACCTTGCACATATTGTTGAAAATAAAGGAACTGTCCAGATTAATGATGTGCTAGTGGTAAATGAGTATCTCGATGTTTTACCTGATGAGTTGCCTGGTATTATTCATGATCGGGAAGTTGAATTTACTGTTGTCTTAGTTGCTGATTCTAAGTCAATTTTAAAACCCCCTTATCGAATGGCTCATGTTGAACTTTTAGAGTTAAAGAAACAATTGCAGGAGTTATTAGATAACGGTTTCATTCGACCTAGCACATCACCATGCGGTGCTCCTGTCTTGTTTGTTAAAAAGATAGATGTCTTAATGAGACTTTTCATTGATTATAGAGCATTGAATAATATTAAAATTATGAACAAGTATCCATTTACTCATATATATGATTTGTTTGATCAGCTCCAGGGAGCTCAGTATTTTTCAAAGATTGACATAAGGTCGGGGTAGCATCAGTTGAAAGTAAAAGAAGCAGACTTTCCGAAGACTGCATTCTATACTAGATATGGCCATTATGAATTTGTAGTTATGCCTTTTGGTTTAAACAATTCACCTACTGTATTCATGGACCTTATGAATAGAATTTTCCATGAGTTCTTGAATAAGTTTGTGGTAGTTTTCATCGATGACATTTGGTGTTTTCTACAAGTAAAGAGGAGCATGAAAGTCATTTAAGGGTTATCTTACAAACCTTAAAAGAAAAGAAACTATATGGAAAATTCAGCAAGTGTGAGTTTTGGTTACAACAAATTTCTTTCATGGGTCACATTGTTTCAAAATATGGCATAACAGTTGATCCTACTAAAACAAAAGTTGTTGAATAATGGAGAAGACCCACAAATGTAACCGAGATCCGTAGTTTTCTTGTTTTGGCAGGTTACTACCAAAGGATTGTTGAAAGGTTTTCACTGTTATCTAGTCCAATGACTAAGATAACATGAAAGGGTGTTAAGTTTATCTGGACAAAGGAATGTGATGATTGTTTTCAGGAGTTGAAAAGAAGATTGGTGAATGCTCTAGTTTTGGCACTTCCTTCCAGGAATGGTGAGTTTGTTATATACAGTGATGCTTCATTGAAGGGAATTGGATGTGTCCTTATGCAGAATGATCAGGTAATTTCTTATCCTTCACGTTAGTTGAAAAATCATGAGGTAAATTACCCTACACATGATTTGGAATTAGTTGTTGTTTTTTTGCTTTAAAAATTTAGAGGCATCATTTGTATGGAGTAATGTGTGAAATATATACTGATCAAAAAAGTTTAAAGTATATATTCACTCACAACGAATTGAACATGAGACAGAGGAGATGGCTGGAATTAATCAAGTATTATGATTGTACAATTCACTACCATCCAGGAAAAGCAAATTAAGTGGCCGATTCTTTGAGTCGAAAAAGTAATGCTTCATTAACCATGATATGTTTGGAATGAGATCCTTTGGTTTTTGATTTGATGAACTTTGGAATAGAAGTTGTTGGTGCAGGATGTCCTTCTGTTTTGTTTCAAGTATCAGTGAGATCTTCTCTATCAGACAGAATCAAGCAAGCACAGAAGCAAGACAGTGAGTTGCAGAAAAAGGTAGAGCTGGTTCAGAAAGGTAAATTTCCTGAATTCAACATTGATAGTGATTGTGTTTTGAGGTTTGGGAATAGATTATGTGTGCCATGTGATTCACAGTTGAAGAGTGAGTTGTTATGTGAGGCTCATAGTTCCCCGTTTTCAGTTCATCCTGGCAGTACTAAGATGTATAGAGATCTGTGGGAGTATTACTGGTGGGATGGAATGAAAAGAGATATCGCTGATTTTACTGTGAAGTGTTTGACTTGTCAGCAGCTTAAAGCAGAGTTGTAGTTACCGAATGGGATACTTCAGCCTCTACCAGTTCCAGAGTGGAAATGGGAGAATATATCCATGGAATTTGTTGTGGGATTACCGAAGACATCTCAAGGTAATAATGCACTCTGGGTTATTGTTGATCGCTTGACTAAATCTGCTCATTTCCTTCCTATATGAGATAATTTTTCCATAGATCAAAATTCCCGTTTGTATCTTAAGGAGATAGTTAGGTTACATGGATTTCCTTTCTCCATTGTATCTGACCGTGATCCTAGGTTTACTTCTAACTTTTGGAAAGGCCTTCAGAAGTCGTTGGGTACTGAATTAAATTTTTGTATAGCATTTCTCCTCAATCAGATGGGCAGTCAGAACGAACAATTCAGACCTTGGAGGATATGCTATGAGTTTGTTCGATGGATTATCAAGGACATTGGGACCAACATATTTCTTTGGTTGAGTTTTCATATATTAACATTTTTCATTCCAGTATACAGATGGAACCATTTGAGACATTATATGGGAAGCGGTGTCGAACTCCAGCATTTTGGGATGAAGTGGGTGAAAGGAAACTGATGGGACCATAATTGGTAGAAGAGATGGCCGAAAAAGTTTAGTTGATTTAAAAAAAGATGAGAACAGCTCAAAGCAGTCAGAAGAGTTATGCGGATAACCGAAGGAAGGATCTATCTTTCGAGGTAGGTGATCATGTTTTTATCATGGTTTATCCATGGAAAAGTGTGATACGATTTGGTAAGAAAGGAAAGCTGAGTCCAAGGTTCATTGGGTCATATGAAATTCTAGAGAGAGTTGGATCAGTTGCATACAGAGTGGCTTTACCTCCGAGTTTATCTCAGGTACACAATGTTTTTCATGTTTCGATGCTGAGAAAGTATATTCAAGATCCATCTCAAGTTTTGAATCCAGAGGTAGTTCAGCTGGAGGAGAACCTATCTTATGAAGAACAACCAGTCCAGATTCTTGACCGAAGAGTGCAAGTGTTGAGAAATATGGTAATTCACCATGTAAAGGTTTTGTGGAAAAACCATATTGTTGAAGAGGCAACGTGGGAACTTGAAAATTCTATGAGGGATAAATACCCCCACTTATTTTGATAAGTGAATAAAATTGTGAGAACCCAATTCCCAAAAGGTGGGAAGGATGTAACATCCTAGGTAAATAATGAATTAAAAAATATCATATTTATTAATATTTACGAATTAAATATTAATTTTACTTTAAAGGGGTTTCTATGTTCGATAGCGTACCTGATACTCAACGATGAGTTCCTTTGAAAACTTACATTGCACACTAGTAATATAATAATATTATTTTAAATGGTAGTTAACATGTAGCTGTTATATTGGTGGGAATGGATATAAATAACTAAAATATGATTATATATGTTTTTTAAATGTTTTTACATTTATCCAATAGAAGATAAAGGCTTAAAATACGAAAAGAATTCAATTTTAGGCATTTATACCCTAATTTTTACTAAAGGTTCACTTATCACCTTTTGATGGAGAACCGTCATTAAATATAGTTTTGATCAATATTATAAATTTTGTTGGAAGAAATATAACTCTTCATTAGAATCGGGACATCAAAATTTACTTTGTGTAAATTGTTAGTATCTTTCCGATAAAGTTCATTTTTTAATGAATAGTGTAAAATTTTGTATTTTAATTCAAAACCTCTTTTTAATCTAATTTCTTAAGATGATTAGGTTATCTTTTGAATTGATTTTAATGTTAAATTTGAATATATTTTTACCATTAAATCCAATAATGGTCGTTGGAATTAATTTCACTTTTAAATCGGACTTAAACTAGTGTCAATCTTTTGATACTTATTGTTTCATAAAAACACGCTATTTGCTCTGACATCGGGAATTAATTATTAAATTAATTAATGCAACATATATGTTGTGAATTTTGTAAAATGGACTTCATTTTTGAATTCGGAATATCAAATATAGCTTAGGGTGAAGGTTTGGTATTTTTCGGAAAAACTTCAATTTTTGATGAACAGTGAAACCACTAAGTGGTACTTATAAAAACTGATTTTTTATTTAAATGAAATTTTACCACTTCTGTGTTTTGAATTTCAAAAAATCCGACATACATGGTTGTTATTAAGAAGTAAAATGTGGTTCAAAGAGATTAAAATAATTATTTGGTGAATAGTAAGTTTTATGTTCTTAATCGCGATTTGAGGTAATTAGTGTAATTTAAGGCAAAAATGATATTATAATAAAATTAAAATACCTTGAATAATGTCCTACCCTTATTGTATGTGTCATGGACGACCACGAAAAGCCATGGGTCAACTTGGGGTCCCCATGGAGATAGTTTGGTTGGGAAATGACAAAAATAACTTTTTATTTAATGTTAAAGTAAAAATGACACACACATGAGATGTTTTACTAAATCAATTTTTACATGGGGTTATACACGTAATATTTTGACTATAAATATTCATTATAAATATTAAAATATTTCATAAATCTTAGTATTTTTTTTATAATTTTTATACTTTAAATAAATTAAATTATTTATGACATAATGATAATGCAGCGATGACCTCATTATTTAACGATTAAAATAAAATGGAAAGATAATATAAATTATAAGACCTACACATGGCCAAAACCTATTGTATGGGTGGATTTAGAACCCTTATCACCTTATCCTCGAAACACATCAATGTGGGACCTTTTAAATCCGAATATCGTTTTAAAATAAAGTGGCTTTTCTTTACCTTCCAAGAGTGCCCCTCCTCTCCTCTTATAAAAAGGCCCCCACATCTACATATTTACACACACTCCCAAAGCCTTTGACTTAGCCAACCTGTACCCATCATGGCTCTCCACATCCCTATCTTACTCATTGAAGCCTCAATTTGGGCAGAAGTCTTCTCAAGGAATCCTTTGAGCTCAAATCTAAGAGAGTTACCCGATTTTAAGGTAATGTCTTCTTTTGAGTCCTTTTGTTTTATTTTTCTTCTCTAATCCCCTAAACTCTTTTTATTCTTTTATTTAGTAAAAAATCCAGTATCATCATTATACTATGATGTTGTTATAATATGTATTAGAGATACACTTACACACACCTACATCTAATGGTTAAAGAACATATTATTTCCGTGGATGTCGAATTTCTGCCTCCCGAAACGATGATTGTTCAACATTCTTTTAACACCTTCAAATGTGGCCATTAAGATGACACTATATTTAAATATGATATATAATATTTTTATGTTTTCCTTAATCTTCTGTATTTTTCATTTTGGGCATACCTTAATGGTTTCCATTATGGGTAAACACGATATCTTCATTTAAGGAAGTGCGGACTACCGCCCCCTCAAAGTGATTTGATTCGTTAAATGCCATATGTGGGACGTATAAAGGATTGATTTAAAGTTAATATATAAGAGGATATATTGGAATTATAATATACCTCTATATCATTATTATTTATTTCCATTAATGTATGAGATAGAAATTGAAGTAGCGTTAATGCGTACGTACGGCTTACCGTCTCCATGAACGGTGCATTTCATTTCTTATCCCCAAATGTAGTGTACTATTATAAGTACATGTATATAATGGATATATATGATGAATTATACATCTAAATTATGAATATAATTCTGGAATTAAAATATACCTACCTCCCAATTAGTACTAATTCCATTAATATTGCAATAACATTAAAGTAGCGTTCATGCGTACGTAAAGCTTACCGTCTCCATGAACGGTGCATTTCATTTCTTACCTCAAAATGATTATGTTATATTATAAATACATGTATATGATGGATATATATGATATATATGATATCCAAATCAGGAATTTCATTCTGTATATAAATAACCTTTGACCACACGAACAACATGTAATTGTAAGAAGTCCACTTTCGACTTAAGAACCAAATATCGACAAAAAAAACATTATTAACTTAAATGGTTACATAATGTTTATAACATGTAAATAAGTGATATAAAAGGAATAAGGAACTTTAAGAAGGTTCTTAAGAAAATATAAATTAACTAAAGTTTATTATTCAGGATGTCAAAGAACGATCGAGTCAAGTCGGACCCGAGGTAAGGGACTTCGTCTCAATCTCCTTTCATTGAGGCATATTTCATTATATACACAACTTTCTTTTATACGATGTATAAACCCTTTTGAATTTTACATTTATACAAAAAGGAATATTTTTCTACGAAGAGTTTTACTAAATGACAAAAATGAATGTTTTTTTAACATACGCGGTGACAACGACCTTTTCCGTCGTCGCGAGTATTATTTGGTCTTTGGATTTCTCAACAAGCCGTAATGTTTTTTAAAATAAAATAAATACCATATACTCTATTATATATTTTGGTATTGAAAATGTTTTTGATAAAATATTATATTATGTCAATATATTTAAATTATATATTGTGATTGAAATGTGGAAATTTTATCATTCCTTTATATTGGTTTTATGTTTTATGATTTTATATTGGTACTTGGACATTTGACGGGTGGTTACGTGATAAACCATATGACGGGTGGTGCCGTGAATACCAGGATGGGTGGTTACGTTATAACCTCCACTGCATTGGGTATGTAAGTCGGTCGTATGGCTATTCCATTAAGTATGTATGGATGTTGGCCGTATGGCTATTCCATTAATTGCTATGTGTGGAAGTTGACCGTATGGTTATTCCACTTAAGTATGTTTATGTCCCAATTTACCTTTATATGTTATGAGTTATTTATATAGGTTTTATGGTAATCCTTTGGTTACAGAAAGGTAAGTAATGATATTTTATTCAGTGAAGAGTTTTTACTACTTCATGAAGGTGAAGGTATTACTTTGATAAAGTTATACATGGTTTACTTGATGTTTGAAATAATAACAGTTTTCATTCTTTGTGTATCCCTTACTGAGCTTTTTATGCTCACCCCTAGTTTTTTTGAAATGTTTTTCACAGGAAATAATTTGGAATAGGGTCAAGGATGGGATCAAGGGAAAGTCATGCTATATAAAACATGGAACTAGACATGTTTCTTTTTAAAAGTTTTTATTTTATGGAATCTTAGTATAAGTGTCTACTTTGTAATCTTTTGAGATGTAATAGTTATGTCCTAATTCTCTAAAACTCTAAACCTGAAAAGATCCTCAATGTGAATTATTAATTTAATTCAATATTATGTAATGTTTAAGGTCGGGGCCTTATAATAACATGTAACACAATTAATATAGAAAGATAACATTTCCGCATTCCAATATTTCAAATAAAGATATTGAAATAAATAATGATTTATCAAATCATTTTCAAAACTATTTAAAAAGAGATTTTTGAATCAAAGTGTCCCATACCACTTTGAATCTATTAAATGAATTATCATTTCAAAACATTAATTTCCATATAAATAAACCCCAAAACCCATTTTGAAAAAATGTATAATAATGAGAAATATTTAGAAGAATAAATCTTTAAAACATTTAAAATGATATTTTAGTTAGTGTTCTTAACCAAAAGAGAGACACTTGAATGAAAATAATTTATGTAATAAAAACTTTATAATATTTCAAGAATAAATGGATTTGTGGTATACTTCACCAAAGTACATTATATACACCATATAACAGTGACTTGGTGTATAACAACAAATAAGTTTCAATAGAATGTAAATTGAGATGAAATCAATTATAAAGATTGTATCCTTAGGTTAAGAATAAATCAAGGACATAATTATGTGTGACAAATGTCAATACACTCAATATAATTGGATATTTAGTTTAAATCAATCATAGGATATTCACAAATATTCTTGTTAATAGAACACCAATGAGTTGGATTTTTAACACAATTAGTGGATATTGAGTTAAAATTTACTCTTATCAAGTCCATATTGATGACTTGAGAATTTATCAATGGAGTGATTATGTGTAACAAAAGTATATCCCTGGAAATGGGAATGGAAGTTACTAAAAAAATAATAAATAGTTATTACACACATAATGACAGAGTAAAATAATCAATGAAGTATGCGTAAAGCCCACTCAATGTAAATTGAACGTTGAACTTCCCTTAATGATTTGGTAATTTATGAAACATACAACCCATGAAATACGGAGAATAAAATGAAGATTTAAATAACCATAAATTGAATTATATTACACAATTAATACAATAATGGGAAGTACATATGCCACAAAAAAGGTAATAGTTTCAAATATAGCATGATTCTCTCGGGAATAAAAAGTGAGATGAAAATCCCTTACTATGTTGTAATCAATCAAGTCGTATGATTAAAAGTTAATAACCACCAAATGATTCAAATAATAACATGAATATAAATAGAATCATGATAATATATCAATTGTCGGTACACAATACACCACATGCAGTAAACTAGTGGCGAACAATGGAAATATCACAGAATTAGAAGTGAGATAAGAACTCCCTTACCTCGTGTCCGACTTGACTCGTTTGTTCCTTGTTCTTTCTAAATAATATACTAAAGTTAATTTCTACTTTCTTAAGATAATTTTTAAATTCTATTATTCCTTTTATATCACTTATTAGAGTTCATTTGAATGATTACCCAATTTACCTTTAATATACTAATGTTAATTTCAATTTTTTACATTGAATTACCCTATTTACCTTTAACCTCGAAAAAAGTAAAAAGTTACTATTCACCAAAAATTATTTTCTTCTTATTGGACCAAATATTACTTATGAATAACAACCATGTATGTTGGATTTTTTAAATTCAATTCCTAGAAGAGGTAAAATTTCATTTAAATGAAAAAGTCAGTTTTTTAACTAAAACTAAGTGGTTTCACTATTTATCAAAAATTGATGTTTTTTAAATAAATACCAAAAATTCTGCCTATGAATTATATGATATTCCAAATTCGAATATTATTTCCATTTTAGAAAATTAAAAAAATATTATTTGGATTCATTAATTTAAAATTAATTCTCGTCGTCAAAATAAATAGCATGTTTTTATGAAACAATAACTATCAAAAGATTTACAGTTGATTATGTCCAATTTAAAAGTTAAATAGATTCAAAACACCAACAATAGATAAAATGGTGAAAATATAATCTATTTACACATTAAAAACAATTAAATGGATAATCTGATCAAATAAATAAATTAGATTACAAGGCAATTTGAAATTAAAATACAGTATTTTTCACTATTCATTAAAAAATAATCTTTATCTGAATAATACCAAATATTCACCCAAAGTAAATTTTTTATATCCTGATTATAAATAAAAATTTTATTTTCTCAAATAGAACAAATAAATGTGAAAAAACTATATTTAAAAAGGGTTCTCCATCAAAAGGCGGTAAATTGACCATTTACTGAATATTAGAGTATTCAAGCTTAAAATTAGATTTATTCAAATTTTAAGCCTCTAACTTTTGTTGGATAAATGTAAAAACATTAAAAAAAATGTATAATCATATTGAATTTAGTTTTTTTCATTCCTGCAAATACAACGTCTAGGAGTTAACTAACAATTAAAATAATAATATAAAATTATTAGTGTGCAACGTAAAAATTCCAAGAAACTTTTTGTTGTATAGTGGATACGTTATCGAACATAGAAACCCCTTTAAGGTAAAATTTATATTTAATTCGATAATATAATTAAATATGAAAATTTCATATTCTTTATTTTCTTGGGATGTTACACCCTTCCCCCGTTTTGGGAATTGCATCCTCGAAATTTTAAAATTGGGCTTGGAAACATCATTAAAAGTCCAAAATCAGAAAAAGAGTCAATAAAACTATCACATTAAAATAAAGGAAGAAAAGTACAAAGGTCAACTAAGATAACACAAACTAGGATCCCATGTAGGAAAACATGGTTATGGAATAGTAGAAAATTGGTCAAGTTCTTATGGAGAGTGATAAAAAAACATGATTAAGAAAAAGTTAACCACCAGAAAATCACAAACATGTGATGGGTACAACGGTCGTTGATTCCCAAATAGTAAAAGATAACAGAAGTTTTTTTTACGTTCCTTTTCATAAAGTTGAGGAATTTATTTATGAGATTAACTCAAAGTATAAGGAAACATACTTACTTGTAACGTAGACTTTCATCCTTTTCTAAATTCCAACCACAAACTCATCGTTTCTCCAAATGATGAGTATTCAAACTGACTTGGTCATATTAAATGTGCTAAAATAAACTTCTAGAGTATAACATATTCCAAAAAACATGAACTATATATTTTCCCTTTCTTTAGACATCAACCAAAACCAAAACGTTTAGTTTAATATCTGATAATCCCCAAAAAGGATAAACTATTACAAAAAGAGAAACTACTTTAAATCTTTGAAAAAAATTAACAATACCCAAAGTTCATAAAAGACTATTCGATAAACATATTTCCAGAAAATTATTCAAAGTAATCCAAACTATGATTGAAACCTAAATCTCATAAGGATTTAATCTCATAGTCTTCCAAAATATATCTTAACATTTATCTCTAAATAATATTAGTAACTCCTAAAGTCTCATATTGAAACGTAATTAACCTAATCAAATATTCTTTATGATTGGGAAATAATTTACATAGATAACCTAAAATAATCTTATTGTTGATTCATAAAATAATTTACCTAAAAATAATTAGTCATACTAACCAGGGACTTAATGTAGTCTAGTGGTAGGTGATAAATCTCAATCACACTTTGGTTGCGGGTTCGATTCTCGCAGCTTTGTCCGACACGACGTGTTGTCACACGGTCTGCCTGTCATCCTTTTTCAAAAACTATATAATTTTATAACATTCCCATAAAGTGATTAATTCAAAAAAAGTAACCATATCGTATTGTAACGACAATGTTTATCTTATATATTTCATTTTGAATCCCAAAATGTATTAACCTATAATTGCCACAAATTCAAGGATCATATAAACCCAAATGGTTCTTTATAACTATATCCCCAAAAGAAAAGATAATTATTCCTTGAATAAAATTATCATATATCAAACATCATTGTTACACATAAAATAAAACGTCTTCTAATGTACTCCCATCATCAAAACACCCTTAATAATTTTAAGCATTTCACCATTATAAAATCTACCATAAAACATGAATCCCATATATGTTGACTTCTTACTCATTCATAATTCTTCATCATCAATTAACCATTACATTTAAAATTATTCTAAAATAATCTATTCCTACAAACAAAATCAGGAATCATATACTTAAATTCAATCATGTCAAAACAGATGTTAAAAAATACTCCATACCTTTCACTAGTCATTGTCAGTTTCTTCATCCTCATTCAGAATGGCATTAGGTATGGGTAAATAAATATTTATACGATCCAGATGATCCCATTCCTGAAACATCTTCATAGGACATGTGTTTTTATAATGACCATGCACACCTCATTTAAAACATTCAATTCATCCCTAAGAATGAACTTCTTTCCCTTTCCTAGAGTTAACTGGATGGTTTCTTTTTCCATTGCAGGTTCTTGCTTTATGACCTTCATTTCCACATCTATAGAATCTTTCGATACCTTTGAAACATTTTCCTAGGTGTTTCCTTCCACATCCTTGACACATTGGTTTTTGAACATAATTACCTTTATGATTATTACGTGAACTTCAGTAGGGATTTCATTCTCGCATAATTGATTCCTAATAAGATTCACTATGGTTCAGGTGGTCAATCATGAATCAGTATATTTGGTTGAGAATAACCACAAGAGTTCTCATTGCAGCTCTCATTTCATTCAATTGCTCAATCAGAAAACCATCATAGTTTTCTTCACATCCATTGTTACTTTTATGCATGCTAAATCTATCCATTTACTAAAACGTAATTGTTCAGTGTGAGAATATTTCTAAAATCATCATATAATATCTCCTGAGGTGGCTAAATACTAAGATAGACTTATTCATTCTATCATAAACTCTTTCACTTTATCAAAAAAAAATATGACTCTTTCATATATGCTAACCATTATGGTTATGTCACTTTGGAATAAATGACACCCTAACCTCAAAAGTTATATAAAACGTCCTCTAATACCAACTATAAGGACCCACACATATACATTACATAATATTGAATTCAATGAATAATTCACATTGAGGATATTTTCAGTTTTAGAGTTTTAGAGAATTGGGTAATTATATTTACATAACAACATAAATATTACATGTAGACAATTCTACCCAATATCCATTTTATCCTAAAATAAAAACTCATGAAAAAAATATTCATGTCTAGATCCAAGTTTTAGATAGTATGACTTTTCCTTGATTCCATCCTCGACCATATTCATATTTAAGTCCTATGAAAGCATTTAAAAAATTGGGATGATCTTGAAAATCTTACTAAGGGTTATAAAACAAAATATGAAAACATTACCCTTCAATAAATACGAATCAATGAAACTGTACTTTTCAATCATAACATACCTTATGAAATAATAAGATTTTTGAATAACACACACAAATCATAAATCATAATGGTTACATATGGAATCCATATCAAACATACATTATAGCTATCATTTCTATATAGGGGGTTACACTTGGAATACCGATCACAGTATATTCCCTAAATCTCTTAGGAGAAACATCATGATTACCTCCATCACGTTACCCAATGCATTGGAGAGCTATCTCGGGCTCACCCACCCTAGGTTTATCACAGAACCACTTGTATACATAAAAAAATCCCAATAAACATAACATAATCATAACACATAACATAGTTATTTTGGAATGATAACATTTCCACATTCCAATATATCAACTCATGATATTTAAATAATCAATGCTTTATCAAATCATTTTCAAAACCATTTAAAAAGAGATTTTTGAATCAAAGTGTCCCATACGACATTGAAACTTTTAAATGAATTATCATTTTAGAACATTTATTTCCATATAAATAAATCCTAAAACCCATTTTGCAAACATGGACATTAATGAGAAATATTTAGAATAATAAATCTTTAAAACCATTAAAATGATATTATAGTTAGAGATGCTAACCAAAAGAGAGACACTTGAATTGAAATAATTTATGTAATCAAAACATTATAATATCATGAGAATAATGTAATTCATGAAATAATTTATAAATGTAAATTATATGCCCCATACAAAAGTGAGTTTGTGTATAACAACAAAGAAGTCTCAATAGAATGTAAATTGAGATGAAATCACTTAAAAAGATGGTATCCTTAGGTTAAGGATAAATGAAGGACATAATAATGTGTGACAAATATAAATACACTAAATATGATTGGATATTCAGTGTAAATCAATCATATTACATTCACACATATTCTTGTAAAAACAACACAAATGAATCGTATTTTTATCTAAATAAATGGAGATTGAGTTAAAAATAACTCTTATCAATTTTATATCGATGACTTGAGAATTTATCAATGGAGTGATTAGGTGTATTAAATGTATATCCACATAAAGGGGAGTGGAAATTTCTATACAAATAATAAATAGTGATTCTACACATAATCATCGAGTAAAATAATCAATGAAGTACGCGTAAAGCCCACTCAGTGAAAATTAAATGTTGAAATTCCATTACCAATTTTGTAACTTATGAAACATACAACCCATGAAGAGTAGATCCTAAAATGAAGACGTATGTACCAATAAATTGATGTATATTACACAATGAATACAATCATGGTAAGTACATATGCCACACAAAAGGAAAGAGTTGCAAATATATCATGAATCTCGAGGGAATAAAAAGTGATATGAAAATCCCTTACCACATTGTAATCAATAGAGTTGTATGAAAAAAAGTTAATAACCACCAAATTATTAATAGAATAACATGAATATGAATAGAATAATTATTATATATATCAATTGTAATTAGAAAATACACCAAATGCAATAAACTAGTGGCGAACAATGGAAATGTCACAGGATTAAAAGTGAGATAAAAAATCCATTACCTCACGTCCGACTTGACTCGTTGTTTCCTTGTTCTTCCTGAATAATAAACTAAAATTAATTTATACATTCTTAAGAACCTGTTTCAAATTTATTATTCCTTTTATATCACTTATTACCATGTTATAAACATTATGTAATATTTTAAGTTAATAACATTTATTTTGTCGATAATTGGTACTTGAGTCAAAAATGGACCTCTAACAATTACAAGGTGTTCACATAGTCAAAAGTTCATTATATCCAGAATGATATTCATGATTTGGTTATCATATATATCCAGTATATATATGTATATTTATAATAGTACATATAAATTGGAGGTATGAAATGAAATTCACCATTCATGGAGACGGTAAGTCGTACGTACGCATGAATGCTACATTCATTTCTATTTCTTATTTTCGTGGAATTAAAAAATATTGATACATAATTATATTATAATTCCAGAATAATATCATGTATAATATCATTAAATCCATCCTTTATATTTTACACATATGGAATTAACGAGTCATATCACTTTGAGGGGGCGGTAGCCGACACTTCCTCAAATGAAATAATCACACTTACCCATAATGGAAACCATAATAGATTGATATAAATAGAAATTATAGAAGAATAAAGAAAATATAAACATAATATATATAATATATAAAAATTGTTCCATCATAATGGCCACCATAAGAAGCGGCTGGAGATATTTGAACAATCATCGTTCCGTGAGGCGTTAATTTTCCATCCACAGAAACATTATGTTCTTCATCCATTAAATAGATGTCTTTGTAAGTATAGTTCGAAATATTCTCAAAAAAACATCCTATTATATTGAGGATACTTGTTTTGTTACAATATAATGTAATGAAAATAGTTTAGGGGTTGGAGATTTAAAATAAAAGAAAACAATTTTAGAGAAACGGTTACCTTTAATTTGGGTAACTCCCTTTGTTTTGAACCAAAGGACTTATTGATGTGCCTTCTACTTATGGTAAGTCTTTTAAGTGGAGGAGGGTGGCGTAGGGAGCTTAATTGGGTGGATTTTGGACATTCCAAATGACTAGATAGGTGTGAGGAATTGGTTAGAAGTGGTGTCCTTTTATAAGCGAGAGGAGGGGCTCTTTTGGAAAGTGTGAAAATATTAATTTATTATATATTTATATTCAATTTCTAACGGTCAAAAATCATTAAAGTAGAAGATAAAATGACTCAATCTCGAAATAAAATCATCCAATCATAATTAGACATGTTTTGGATAATATTTTTATCATTATAATCTTATTTATTTAAATCATTTATTAATCAGGTAAACACTGCATCATTATTCTTTCATTAGTAATTTAATATATTTGATGTCTAAAATTTATAAAAAAAATACCACGATGTAGGAAATTGTATTATCTTTCCAATTAATATTTATAGTCGAAAAGATAATTTATAAAACCCCTTTTAAAAATTTATTTAATAAACGATATTTCCTTTTTTAATTTTTTGCTTTACTTAATGTTAATTACTCTAAAATGTCATTTTCAATCATAAGTGGATCCATGGAGTCCCAAAATATACCCAAAGATGACCATGGTCAGCCATTACTCATCCAATAAGATTTGTAAAAGTGTTGTGGTAATTTTAAATTATTAAATTTAATTTTTACCTTGAATTTCCCTATTTACCTTTAACCGCGGTAAAAAAAGTAAAAAGTTACTATTAACCAAAAATTATTTTCATCATCATGAACAAAATTTTTACTTATTAATAACAACCATATATGTTGTATTTTTGAAATTCAATTAATAGAATACGTAAAATTTTATTTAAATGAAAAATTCAGTTTTTTTAACAACTACTATGTTGTTTCACTATTAATCAAAAATTGATGTTTTTCATAAAAATACCAAAAATTAAGCCTAATCTTTATTTTATATTCTGAATTCAAATATGATTTCCATTTTACCAAATAAAAAACATATTTCTTTGATTAATTAATTTAAAAATAATTCTCATTGCCAAAGCAAGTAGAATGTTTTAATGAAACAATAACTATCATAATATTGACACTTGATTATGTCCAATTTCAAAGTTACATTTATTCAAAAGACAATCAATAGATTAAATGGTAAAAAATATAATCTATTTAAACTTTAAAAAAATTAAATGGATAATCTAATAATATAAATAAATTATATTAAAAGGAAATATTTAATTAAAATACAATATTTTTCACTATTCATTAATAAATAAACTTTATTAGAAAAATTCCAAGCATATACCCAAAGTAAATTATGATGCCGAGATTCTAAAGAAGAATATTATTTTTTCAAATAGAACATATAAATGTGAAAAAAAACATAATTTAAAAAGGTTTCTCCATCCAAAGGTGGTAAATCGACTTTTTACTGAATATTAGAGTTTTCATGCTTAAAATTATATTCATTCACATTTTAAGCCACTAACTTTTGTTGGATAAATGTAAATACATTTAAAAAACATGTATAATCATATTGTAGTTAATTTTGTTCATCCCCTCCAAAACAACGGGTAGGATTTAACTGTAACATCCCTGGTAAATAGAGAATAATACATTTTCATATTTATTATCATTTATGAATTAATAATTAATTTTATTTTAAAAAGGTTACTACATTCGATAGCGTACCCAATATGCAACAAAGAGTTTCTTTGAAATATTACGTTGCACACTAGTAATAAAATAATAGTATTTTAAATGGTAGTTAACACGTAGCTGTTGTATTGGTGGGAATGAATATAAATAACTGAAGTATGATTATATATGTTTGTTAAATGTTTTTACATTTATCCAATAAAGGACAAAGGCTTAAAATACGAAAGGAATTCAATTTTAGGCATATATATACTCAAATTTTCACTAAAGGTCAACTTATCACCTTTTGATGGCAAGCCTTCATTAAATATTGTTTTGGTCACTCTTATAAATTCTATTGGACCAAATAAAATTCTTCTTTAAAATCAGGACATCAGAACTTACTTTGTTTAATTTTTGGTAATTATCCGATAAAGATCATTTTTAATGAATAGTGAAAAATGACGTCTTTTAATTCAAAGCCTCTTTTTAATCTAATTTATTAATATTATTATATTATTGTTTGAATTGGTTTTAAAGTGAAATTAGATTATATTTTTACCATTTAATCCAATAGTTGTCATTGGAATTAATTTCACATTGAAATCTGACTTAAACTAGTGTCAATCTTTTGATTCTTATTGTTTCATAAAACACGCTATTTTCTCTAACATCAAGAATAAATTATTTAATTAATTAATGCAACTTATATGTTTTGAATTTTGTAAAATAGACTTAATTTTTGAATACGGAATATCAAATATAGCTTAGGGTGATGTTTTGGTATTTTTCTAAAAATCTTCAATTTTTTGATGAATAGTGAAACCACAAAGTGGTAATTAAAAAACTAATTTTTCAATTAAATCAAATTTTACCACCTATGTGTTTTGAAATTAAAAAATCCGACATACATGGTTGTCATTAATAAGTAAAATGTGGTTCAATGGGATTAAAATAATTTTTTTGGTGAATAGTAACTTTTAAGTTTTGTAATCGCGATTAGAGGTAATTAGTGTAGTTTAAGGAACAAATAATGTTTTAATAATATGAAATGAACTTGAAACTTGACCTACACTTATTGGATGTGTCATGGCCGACCAATACAATCCATGGGTCAGCTTGGGGACCCCATGGAGCCACGTTGGTTGGAAAATGACATTAAAAACTTTTTACTTAATGTTAAAATTAAAATGTCACAAACATGAGTTGTTTTATTAAAACAATTTTAAAATGGGGTTATACAAGTCATATTTTTTACTATAAATATTCATTAGATATTTATATAGTTTTCTTACATCATGATATTTTTTTTATAATTTTTATACATTAAATAAATTAAATTATGTATGACATCATGATGATGCAGCTATTACCTCATTAATGAACAATTTAAATAAAATGAAAATATAATGTAATATATAAGACCTAAACTTGTCAAAAAATCAATTGTATGGGTGGAATTAGAACCCTTATCACCTTATCCTTTAAATTTATATTTTTGGGACCTTTGTTATCTGAAAATAATTTTATAACAAAGTATCTTTTCATAACATTCCAAGAGTGCCCCTCCTCTCCTCTTATAAAAGGACCCCACCTCTACCACCTTACCCAAACTTCTAAAGCCTTTGGCTCGGCCAAACCCTAACCATTTTTTCTCTCCACATACCTCCCTAACTTTTAGAAGCCTCACATTTGGATGAAGTAATCCCAAGTAATCCTTTGATCTCAAATCAAAAAGAGTTACTCATTTTAAAGGTAGTGTTTTCTCTTGTGTTCTTTTCTTTTATTTTGCTTCTCCATCCATCTAAACTCTTTTTATTCATTTATTTTGAAAAAAAATAAGTATACTAAATATACTAGGATGTTTTTATAAGAAGGATTTGAGCTACACCTAAAGACACCTCCGTATAATGGTTAAAGAACACACTGTTTATGTGGTTGGCGAATTTCTGCCTCACAAAACGATGATTGTTCAATATTCTTTTAACACATTTAATGGTGGCCATTAGGATATCACTATATTTATATATGACATATATTATGTTTATTTATTCTTTATGCTTCTGTATTTTTCATTCGTGTTATACCTTTATGGCTTCCATTATGGGTATACGCGATATCTTCATTTTAGGATGTGCAGACTACTGCCCCCTCAAAGTGATTTGATTCGTAAATGCCATATGTGGGATGTATAAAGGATTGATTTAAATTTATTATATATGATGTATGTTACATATAAATTATGAATATAATTCTTGAATTAAAATATACATACATCTCATTTAGTTTTAATTCCATTAATATGACATAGAAATGAATGTAGCGTTCATGCGTACGTATGGCTTACCGTCTCCATGAACGGTGCATTTCATTTCTTAACTATTAATGATTATGTAATATAATAATTACATGTATATGCTGGATATATATGATATATATGATATCCAAATCATGAATATAATTCTGGATATAATGAACCTTTGACCACACGAACAACATGTATTTGTAAGAAGTCCACTTTCAACTTAAGAACCAAATATCGACAAAACAAACATTATTAAATTAAATAATTACATATTGTTTATAACATGGTAATAAGTGATATAAAAGTAATAATGAACTTTAAAAAGGTTCTTAAGTGAGTAGAAATTAACTCAAGTTTATTATTCAGGATGTTAAAGAACGATCGAGTCAAGTTGGACCCGAGGTAAGGGACTTCATCTCAATCTCCATTCATTGATGCATATTTCGTTTTATACACAAATTTCTTTTATACGGTTTATAAACAACTTTTACTTTTACTTTTATACAAAAGGAATCTTTTTCTACGAAGTGTTTTACTAAATGACAAAAAGGAATGTTTCTTTTAACGTACGCGGTGACAATGACCTTTTTCGCCGTCGTGAGTATTATTTGGTCTTTGGGTTCCTCAACAAGACGTATTGTTTCTAAAATGAAATAAATACCATATATGCTTTTATGTATTTTAGTATTGAAAATGGTTTTTATAATGGATTTTTTATGTCAATATATTTATGTGATATATTGTGATCAAAGTGTGGAAATGTTTTTTTCCATTAAATTTTTTTATGTATTATGATTTTATAATGGTACTTGGACATTTGACGGGTGGTTATGTGATAAACCAAATAACGGGTAGTGCGGTGAATACCTGGACAAGTGGTTAGTTTTTTACCTCCAATGCATTGGGTATGGAAGTTGGCCATATGGCTATTTCATTAAGTGATATGTGTGGAAGTCGACCGTATGGTTATTCCATTTAAGTATGTTTATGTCCAAATTTACCTTCATATGATATGTGTTCTTTATATGGGGTTTATGGTAATCTTTTGGTTACAAAAGGGTAAGTATTGATCTTTTATTCAGTGATGAGTTTTTACTAATTCATAAAGGTGAAAAGTATTACATTGATAAATATACATGGTTTACTTGTTGTTTTGAAAAACTAACAGTTTTCATTCATCGTGTTTCCATTACGGAGCTTTTTATGCTCACCCCATGTTTTTTGAAATGTTTTTCACATGACTTAATGTGGAATAGGGACAAGGATGGGATCAAGGGAAAGTAATGCTATATAAAATATGGAACTATACATGTTTCTTTTTAAGAGTTTTTATTCTATAGAAACATAGTAGAAGTTTCTAGTTTTTATTCTTTTGAGATGTAATAGTTATGTCCTAATTCTCTAAAACTCTAAACCTGAAAGGATCCTCAATGTGAATTATTCATTTAATTCAATATTACGTAAGGTTTAAGGTCGGGGCCTTATTGTTGGTATCAGAGGTCGGTTTAGAAAAATTTTGGAGTTAGAAAATTTTTAAATTATAAATGAATTTATGGTAAGATTGAAATGATATTGCATTTGAAGATTACCATGTTGCTTCTCCTAAGATATTTCTGTGATAAGAATGGTTTTTCTTAGAAAAAACGGAACAGATTTTCTGGGATGGAATACAGAGATAAATGACCTTTCAAATCAGTATCCTGAGATGGTCAGAATCAGAACTAAAAAGTTTGATGCAGTGATGGCTCAGTTGACTCAGGAGTTGAAAAGAAGATTGGTGAATGATCCAGTTTAGGCACTTCCTTCTAGGAATGGTGAGTTTGATATCTATAGTGATGCTTCATTGAAATGACTTGGTTGTTTCCATATGTAGAATGATCATGTAATTGATTATTCTTCGACGCCAATTGATAATTCATGAGGTAAATTACCCTACACATGATTTGGAATTAGCTTTTGTTATTTTTTCTTTAAAAATTTGGAGGCATCATTTATATGGAGTAAAGTGTGAAATATATACAGATCCCAAAAGTTTAAAGTATATATTCACTCAGAAATAATTGAACATGAGACAGAAGAGATGTCTAGAATTAATCAAGGATTATGATTGTATAATTCTTTACCATCCGGGGAAAGAAAATAAAGTGGCTGATGATATGAGTCGAAAATGTAATTCTTCATTAAAAATGTTTGCGTTTGGAACGTGATCCTTTGGTTAAGGATTTGATGAACTTTGTCATAGAAGTTCTTGGTTCAGGAAGTTCCTCTATTTTTTTTTCAGGTATCAGTGAGATCATCCCTATCAGACAGAATTAAGAAAGCGCAGAAGAAAGACAGTGGGTTGTAGAAAAAGGTAGAGTTGGTTCAGAAGGGTATGTTGCCTGAATTAAAAATTGATAATGATTGTGTTTTGAGTTTTGGGAAGAGATTATGTGGGCCTTGTGATTCAAAAATGAAGAGAGAGTTATTATTTGAAGCTCATAGTTCTCTGTTTTCAGTTCATCCTGGCAGCACTAAGATGTACAGAGATCTGCAGGAGTATTACTTGTGGGATGGATTGAAAAGGGATATTACTGATTTTGCTGTGAATTGTTTGACTTGTCAGTAGGTTAAAGCAGAGCGACAATTATCAAAAGGGATGCTACAGCCTTTACCAGTGCCTGAGTGGAAATGGGAAAACATATCCATGGACTTTGTTGTGGGATTACCGAGGAAATCCAAAGATAATAATGCAATTTGGGTTATTGTTGATCTCTTGACCAAATCTGCTCATTTCCTTCCTATTCGATATACTTTCTCTCTAGATCAACATTCTCGATTGTATCTTAATGAGATAGTCAGGTTTCATGGAGTTCCCCTATCCTTTGTATCTGATTGTGATACCAGGTTTACTACTAAATTTTGGAAAGGCCTTCCGAAGTCGTTGGGTACTGAATTAAATTTTAGTACAACTTTTCAACTACAATCAGATGGGCAGTCATAACGAACAATTCAGACATTGGAGGATATGCTACGTGCTTGTTCGATGGATTATCAGGGAAGTTGGGACCAACATCTTTCTTTGGTTGAGTTTTCTTATAATAACAATATTCTTTCCAGCATACAGATGGCACCATTTGAGGAATTATATGGGAAGCGGTGTCGAACTCCATCTATTTGGGATGAAGTAGGTGAAACGTAGCTGATGGGACCAGAATTGGTAGAAGAGATGGCAGATAAAGTTTAGTTGATTCAGAAACACATGAGAACAGGTCAGAGCATACAGAAAAGTTATGCGGATAACCAGAGGATGTATCTATCTTTCGAGGTAGGTGATCTTGTTTTTTTCATAGTTTCTCCATGGAAAAGTGTGATGTGATTTGGTATGAAAGGAAAGCTGAGTCCAAGGTTCATTGGACCATATTAAATTCTAAAGAGAGTTGGATCAGATGCATGCAGAGTTGCATTACCTCTGAGTTTATCTTAGGTACACAAGGTTTTTCTTGTTTCGATATTGAGAAAGTATATGCCAGATCCATCTCATGTTTTGAGCCCAAAGGTAGTTTAGTTGGAATAGAATCTCTTTTATGAAGAACAACTAGTCCAAATTCTTGACCGAAGAGAGAAAGTGTTTCGAAAAAAGTTAATTCACTAGGTAAAGGTTTTGTGGACAACCTATATGGCTGAAGAGGCAACGTGGGAATCTGAAAATGCTATGAGGGATAAATACCCCCACTTATTTTGATAAGTGAATAAAATTGCGAGGACGCAATTCCCAAAAGGGGGGAAGGATGTAACATCCCATGTAAATAAATAATAATACATTTTAATATTTATTAACATTTACGAATTAAAAATTAATTTTTCATCAAAGGGGTTGCTTTGTTCGATATCATACCCGATACGCAACAAAGAGTTTCTTTGAAATCATACGTTGCACACTAGTAATAAAATAATATTATTTTAAATGGTAGTTAACACGTAGTCATTGTATTTGTGGGAATTAATAGAAATAATTAATGTATTATTATATATGTTTTTTAAATGTTTTTACATTTATCCATCAATGGATAAAGGCTTAAAATACGAAAATAATTCAATTTTAGGCATATATACTCTAATTTTCACTAAATGATCACTTATCGTCTTTTGATGGCGAACCGTAATTAAATATAGTTTTGGTCAGTCTTATACATTCTATTAGACCAAATAAAATTCTTCTTTAGAATCAGGACATCAAAATTTATGTTGTGTAATTTTTTGGTATTTATCTGATAAAGATCATTTTTTAATGAATAGTGAAAAATGTCATATTTTAATTCAAAACCTCTTATTAATATAATTTATTAATATTATTATATTATTGTTTTAATTGGTTTTAAAGTTAAATTAGAATATGTTTTTACCATTTAATCCAATATTGGTCATTGGAATTAATTTCACTTTGAAATCAGACTTCAACTAGTGTCAATCTTTTGAAACTTATTTTTTCATAAAAATAGGCTATTTGCTCTGACAGCGGGAATTAATTATTAAATTAATAAATGAAACTTATATTTTTTGAATTTTTTAGAATAGACTTCATTTTTTAATTCGGAATATCAAATATATCTTAGGGTGAAGTTTTGGTATTTTTCTGAAAAACATCACTTTTTGATGAATAGTGAAACCACTAAGTGGTACTTAAAAAACTGATTTTTCGTTTAAATGAAATTTTACCACCTCTATGTTTTGAATTTCAAAAATCTGACATACATGGTTGTCATTAATAAGTAAAATGTGGTTCAATGTGATTAAAATAATTTTTTGGTGAATAGAAACTTTTAAGTTTATTAATCGCGATTAGTGGTAATTCGTGTAGATTAAGGTAAAAATAATGTTTTAATAATATGAGATGAACTTGAAACATGTCCTACCCTTAGTGGATGTGTCATGGCCAACCAAGAAAATCCATGGGTCAACTTGGGGACCCCATGGAGCCAATATGGTAGGAAAATGACATTAAAAACATTTTATTTAATGTTAAAATTAAAATGTCACAAACATGTGTTGTTTTACTAAACAAATTATTAAATGGGGTTATACAAGTCAGATTTTTTACTATAAATATTCTTTAGAAATATAAAATTATTTCCTACATAATGATATTTTTTTTATAATTTTAAGACATTAAATAAGTTAAATTATGTATGACATCTTGATGATGCAACGATTACCTCATTAATGAAGGATTTAAATAAAATGAAAATATAATTTAAAATCTAAGACCTAAACTTGTCAAAAACCTATTGGATGGGTGGATTTAAAATCCTTATCACCTTATCCTCTAAATTTATAATTGTGGGACCTTTTTTATCCGAAAATCATTTTATAACAATTTATCTTTTCTTAACTTTCCAAGAGTGCCTCTCCACTCCTCTTATAAAAGGACCCCACCTCTACCACCTTACCCGCACATCCAAATCCTTTAGCTCGGCCAACCCCTGACAATTTTGTCTCTCCACATCCCTCTATATCTCTCAGAAGCATCACTTTAGGAATAAGTCTTCCCAAGGAATC
Organism: Viscum album; assembly: GCA_963277665.1. Taxonomy (NCBI): domain Eukaryota; kingdom Viridiplantae; phylum Streptophyta; class Magnoliopsida; order Santalales; family Viscaceae; genus Viscum; species Viscum album. The sequence goes on from OY728148.1 coordinate 1,486,227,434, forward strand.
CTATGAACTCAAATAAAAAAGAGTTACTCGTTTTAGAGGTAGTGTTTTCTCTTGTGTTCTTTTGTTTTATTTTCCTTCTCCAACCCTATAAATTATTTTTATTCATTTATTTTCTAACAAAACCAGTATCTTAGTTATACTAGGATGTTTTTATAATAATTATTCGAGCTACACCTACACACACCTCAATCTAATGGTTAAAAACATATTGTTTTTGTGGTTGGCGAATTTCTGCCTCACGAAACGATGATTGTTCAATCTTCTTTTAACACCTTTAATAGTGGCCATTAAAATGTCACTATATTTATATATGATATATATAATGTTTATGTTTTCCTTATGCTTCTGTATTTTTCATTTTTTGTATACCTTTATGGCTTCCATTATGGGTATATGCGATATCTTCATTTTACGAAGTGCGGACTACCGCCCCCTCAAAGTGATATGATTCGTTAATGCCATATGTGGGAAATATAAAGGATGGATTTAAAGTTATTATATATGATTTATTTTCCATATAAATGATGAATATAATTATGGAATTAAAATATACATACATCTCATTTAGTTTTAATTCCATTAATATGACATAGAAATGATAGTAGCATTCATGCGTTCGTACGGCTTATCATCTCCATGAACAATGCATTTCATTTCTTACCAATAAATGATTATGTAATATTATAATTACATGTATATTCTGGATATATATGATATATATGATATCCAAATCATGAATATCATTATAGATATAATGAACCTTTGACCACACGAACAACATGTAATTGTAAGAAGTCCACTTTCAACTTAAGAACCAAATATTGACCAAACAAACATTATTATTTTAAATGATTACATAATGTTTATGACATGGTAATAAGTGGTATAAATGTAATAATGAACATGAAAAAGGTTCTTAAGAAAATATAAATTATCTCAAGTTTATTATTCCGGACGTTAAAGAACGATCGAGTCAAGTCAGACCCGAGGTAAGGGACTTCGTCTTAATCTCCTTTCATTGAGGAATATTTCGTTTTATACACAACATTATTTTATATGGTTTATACACACCTTTTAATTTTACTTTTATACAAAAGGAATCTTTTTCTACGAAGCATTTTACTAAATGACAAAAAGGAATGATTCTTTTAACGTACGCGGTGATAATGACATTTTTCGCCGCCGCGAGTATTATTCGGTCTTTGGCTTCCTCAACAAGCCATAATGTTTTTAAAATGAAATAAATACCATATACACTTTTATGTATTATATTATTGAAAATGGTTTATATAATTGATTTTTTATGTCAATATATTTATGTAAAATATTGTGATCAATGTGTGGAAATGTTTTCTTTCCATTATATTTGTTTTATGTCTTATGATTTTATAATGGTACTTTGACATTTGATGGGTGGTTACGTGATAAACCATATGAAGGGTGGTGCCATGAATACCAGGATGGGTGGTTACATTATAACCTCCAATGCATTGGGTATGGAAGTCGGCCGTATGGCTACTCCATTAAGTGATATGTGTGGAAGTCGATCGTATGGTTATTCCATTTAAGTATGATTATGTCCCAAGTTACCTTCATATGTTATGTGTTCTTTATATGGGTTTTATGGTATTATTTTGGTTACAAAGGTTATGTAATGATATTTTATTCAGTGAAGAGTTTTTAATACTTCATAAAGGTGAAAAGTGTTACTTTTATAAAGTATACATGGTTTACTTGTTGTTTTGAAAAACTAACAGTTTTCATTCTTTGTGTTTCCATTACTGAGCTTTTTATTCTCACCCCATGTTTTTTGAAATGTTTTCACAGTACATAATGTGGAATAGGGTCAAGGATGGGATCAAAGAAAATTCATGCTATATAGAACATGGAACTAGACATGTTTCTTTTTATGAATTTTTATTCTATGGAAACTTAGTAAGAAGTTTCTACTTTGAATTCTTTTGACATGTAATAGTTATGTCCTAATTCTATAAAACTCTAAACCTGAAAGGATCTTCATTTTGAATTAGTCATTTAATTCAATATTAATTAAGGTTTATGGATGAGGCCTTATATTAACTACCATTTAAAATAATAATATTAAATTATTAGTGTGCAACATAATAATTCAAAGAAACATGTTTTTGTGTATCAGGTACGCTATCAAACATAGCAACACCTTTAAAGTAAAATTAATATTTAATTAATAAATATTAATAAATTTGAAAATTTCATATTCTTTATTTTCCCGGGATATTACATCCTTTCCCCATTTTGGAAATTTCATCTTCACAATTTTAAAATTTGGCTCGGAAACATCATTGAAAGTCACTCATCAAAAAAATAGTCAATAAAACTATCACTTTAAAATAAAGGAAGAGAAGTAAATAGGTCACCCGAGACAACCCAAATTAGGATCCCATGTTGGAAAACATGGATTGGGAAGAGAAAACAATTGGTCAAGTTCTGAGGGAGAGTGATAGAAAACATGATTAGGAGAAAGTTAACCACCATAAAATCACAACCATGTGATGGGTTCAATGGTCCTTGATTCCCCAATAAGAAAAACAATAGAAAACATTTTTGGATTAATTTACTTTTCATAATATAAAGGAATTTAATTATGAGATTAACTAAAAACATAATAAAATATACATACTTGTCATGTAGACTTTCATCCTGTACAAAATTCATACCACAAACTCATCGTTTCTCCAAACGATGAGTATTCAAACTGACTTGGTCACATTAAAAGTGCTAAAATCAACTTCTAGAGTATCACATAATCTACAAAATATGAACTATATATTTCCACTATCTTTATACATCAACCAAAACCAAAACATTTAGTATATGATCAGATAATCCTAAAAAATAATAAACTTTTTCAAAAAGAAAAACTACTCTAAATATCTAAAAAAAGAATTTAACAATATCCAAAGTTCAACACATACCATTAAATAATCATATGTGCATAAAATTATTCAATGTAATCCAAACTAAATTTGAAACCTAATTCTACGAAGGATTTAATCACATAGTCTTCCAAAATAAATCTTAACATTTATCTCTAAATAATATTAGTTACTCTTAAAGTCTCATATAGAAAAGTAATTAAACTAATCACATATTCTCTAGGATAGAATAATCATTTCGATAGATAACCCAAAATAAACTTATTATTTATTCATAAAATCATCTAACTAAAAATAATTAGTCAAAAAAACATGGACTTCATGTATTCGAGTGGTAGGTGATAAATTCCAATCGCACATTGGTTGTGGGTTCGATTCCAGCTGCTTTTTCCAACGCGACGGTTTGTCACATGGTCTACGTGTCGTCCTTTTTCAAAAACTATATAATTTTATAAAATTCCCCAAAAGAGATAAATTCATCAAAAATAACCATATCACATTTTAACAATAATGTTTATCTTATAACTTTCATTTTTCATCCCAAAATTTATTAACCTATAATTGCCTCAAATTCAAGGATCATATAAACCCAGATGTTTCTTTATAACTATAACCAAAAAAGAAAAAATAAGTACTCCTTGAATACAATTTTCATATATCATATGTCAGGGTTACACATATTATAAAGTGTCTTCTAATGTAATCACATAATCAAAAGAGTCTTAATACTTTTAAGCATTTAACCATCCTAAAATCTACCATAACACTTGAATCTCAAATATGGTGACTTCTTACTCAGTTAACATTCTTCATGATCCATTAACCATTCCTTTCCACCTTATTCTAAAATATCCCTTTCCTTTAAACAAAATTATGAATCATATCCTAATATTCAATAATTTTAAAACATATGTTAAGAAATAATCTATATCTTTCACAGGTCACTGTCAATTAATTCATCCTCAATAGGATTGGAATAAGGTATTGGTAAACAAGTATTTGTACAATCCTGGTGATCCCATTACCGAATCTTCTTCGTAGGACATGTGTTTTTATAATGACCATGAACACCACATTTAAAATATTCTATTGATCCCTCTGAAAGAACGTCTTTCCCTTACCTAGAGTCAACTAGATTCATTCTTTTTACATGGCAGGTTCTTGCTTTATGAACTTAATTTCCACATCTATAGAATCTTCATGTCCCTTTAACACATTTTCCTAGGAGTTTCTTTCCACATCCTTGACACATAGTTTTTTGAACGTACATAACATTATGATTATTACTAGAACTTTCATATGGATTTTTTTCTCACATAATAGGTTCCTTATAAGAATCAATAATGTTTAGGTCGTCAATCATGACTCCAGATAGTTGGTTGAGAATAACCACAAGATCTCTCATTACAGATCTCATTTCATTCAATTTCTCATTCTGAAAACCGTCATAGTTTTCATCACATCCATTTTTACTTTGATTCCTTATAGATCGATCCATTTACTAAGAAAATAAATTTCACTATGAGTATATCAGTAAAATCATCATATAATATCTTATGAAGAGGGTAAATACTAATATAGACTTATTCATGTTATCTTAAACTAATTTAATTTATCAAAAAAACTATGACTCTTTCCAATATGCTAACCATTACTGTTATGACACCTATGATAAAGTAACACCCTAACATCTAGAGTTATTAAAACCAACCTCTGAAACCAACTATAAGGACCCTTCCATAAACATTACATAATATTGAATCAAATGAGTAATTCACATTGAGGATCTATTCAGGTTTATAGTTTTAGAGAATTATGCCATTACATTTACATAACAACATGAACATTACATGTAGAAAATTCTACCCAGTATCCATTTTTTTCATAAAATGAAAACTCTTAAAAAAAGAGTGATGTCTAGTTCCAGGTTTTAGACAACATGATTTTTCCCTGATCCCATCATTGACCCTCTTCATCTTTAAGTCCTGTTAAAACATTTTAAAACTTGGGATGTGCATAAAAATATCAGTAAGGGTTATGAAACCAAGGATGAAAACATTACCCATCAATAAATACAAATCAATGAAACTATACTTTTCAATCATAACATACCTTACAAAATCATTAGATTTATTAATAACACACACAAAACATAAATCATAAATGTTACTTATGGAATCCATATCAAATGTACATTTTAGCTGTCATAGCTACGTAGGGAGTTAAACTTGGAATACCTATCATATTATATTCACTAAATCTCTTAGGAGAATAATCATGTTTACCTCCGTCACGTTACACAATGCATTAGAGAATTATCTCAGGCACACCCGCCCTATTTTTATCACAGAATGACCCGTATATATAAACAATACAGAATAACCATAACATAATCATAACACATAACACAAGTACAATGGAAATATGACATTTCCACATTCCAAAATATCAAATCAAGATATTGAAATAAACAATACTTTTTCAAATAATTTTCATAACCATTTAGAATGATATTTCTGAATGTAAGTGTCCCATACCACATTGAATCTTTTAAATGAATTATCATTTGAAAACATTAATGTCCATATAAATAAATCCTATAACCAATTTTGAATACAAGGAAGTTAAAGGTAAATATTTCGAAGAATAAATCTTTAATACATTTTAAATTATATTTTAGTTAGAGTTCCTAACCAAAAGAGAGAAATGAGAATACAAATGATTGATGTAATCAAAACATTATAATATCTGAGAATAAAGGTATGTGTGATATTATTTTCCAATGTACATTATATACACCATATAACATATAATTGGTGTATAAAAGCAAATAAGTCTCAATGGAATGTAAATTGAGATGAAATCACTAATGAAGACTGTATCCTTAGGTTGAGGACAAATCAAGGACATAATTATGTGTGAAAAATATAAATACAATCAATATGATTGGATATTCAGTGTAAATTAATCATAGGACATTCACACATATTCTTGTAAAAACAATACCAATGAATTGGATTTTTAAATCAATAAATGGAGATTGAGTTAAAAATTACTCTTATCATGTTCATATCGATGACTTGAGAATTTATCAATGGAGTGATTATGTGTATAAATAGTATATACATGGAAAGGGGAGTGGAAATTAATTCAAATACTAATAAATAGGGATTATATATATAATCATTGAGTAAAATAATAAATTAAGTATGCATAAATCCTACTAAGTGGGAATTGAAGTTTGAAATTATCTTACATATTTGGTGACTTTTGAAACATACAACCCATGAAAGAATGATCATACAATGAAGATGTAAATACCCATGAATTTAAGTATATTACACAATGAATTCAATCGTGGGCAGTACATACCCCAGACAAAAATAAATATTGGGAAATATAGCATGAATATCACGGGAATAAAAAGTGAGATGAAAACCCCTTACCTCGTTATAATCAATTGAGTCTAATGAAAAAAGTTAATAAACACCAAATGAATCACAGAATAACATGAATATTATTAGAATCATGATAATATATATCAATTGTAAGTACACAATACACCATATGCAATAAACAAGTGGCGAATAATGGAAATCTCACGGAATTAAAAGTGAGATAAGAAATCTCTTACCTAATGTCCGACTTGACTCGTTTGTTCCTTGTTTTACCTGAATAATAAAATAAAGTAATTTATACGTTCATAAGAAATTTTTTAATGTTTATTATTTCTTTTATATCACTTATTACAATGTTATAAATAGTATGTAATCTTTTAAGTTAATAACGTTCATTTTGTCTATAATTGGTACATGAGTAAAAAATGGACTGCTTACAATTACAAGTTTTTAATATAGTAAAAATTTAATTATATAAAAAATTATATTCAGGATTTATATATCATATATATCATATATATATTCATTATATATATATTTATAATAGTACATATCATTTGGAGGTATGAAATGAAATCCACCATTCATGGAGATGGTAAGCCGTACGTACGTATGAACGCTACTTTCATTACTATTTCTTATTTTAATTAAATTAAAACATAATGATACATTGGTATATTATTATTACATTATAATATCATATATAATATCATTAACACCATCCTTTATACATTATACATATGGTATTAATCAGTCATATCAGTTTGAGGGGGTAGCAGTCTGTACTTCCTCAAATGAAATTATCGCTCTTATCCATAATGTAAAGCATAAAGGCATGTAATAAAAGAAAATTACAGATGAATAAAGAAAATAAAAACATAATATATATCATATATAAATATAGTGTCGTCATAATGGCCACCATGAGAGGCGGTTGGAGATATTTGAACAATCATCGTTTCATGAGGCGTTAGTATGTCATCCATAGAAACATTATGTTCTTCATCCATTAGATGGAGGTATGTGTAATTTAAGTTCAAAATATTCTCATAAAAACATCGTAGTATATTAAGGATAATATGGTTTTTACAAAATAATGTAAAAAAGTATTTTACGGGTTGGATTAGTAAAATAAATGAAAACAATTTAATAGAAATGGTTACCTTTAATTTGGGTAACTCTCATTGGTTTGAACTGAAGGACTTCTTGAAGATGATTATGCCTAAGATAAGTATTTTAAGAGGAGTAGAGGGATGTAGGGAGCTTATCTAGGCAGAGTTTGGATGATCCAAAAGGCTTGATAGGTGTGAGAAAATTTGATAGAAGTGGTGTCCTTTTATAAGGGGGAGGAGGGGCTCTTTAGGAAAGTTTTGAAAATATTATTTTATTATATAATGATATTCGGTTTATAAAGGTCCAAAAATTCATTAAAGTTGAATCTATTATTACTCACATTCAAAATAAAATCATCCAATCAGAATTGGACATGTTTTGGATAATATTGTAATCATTATAATTTTATTTATTTAAATCATTTAATAATGAGGTAAACACGACATCATTATTGTGTAACAAGTATTATAATATATTTGAAATCTAACAATTATAAAACAAATACCATGATGTTGGAAATATTTTTACTTTTACAATTAATATTTATAGTAAAAAATATAATTTATATATTCCCTCTTCTAAAAATAAATTTACTAAATGATATTTTCTTTTGTCATTTTTGCCTTTAAGTTAAATAATCTAAAGTGAACTTTTCTTTCATAAGTGGCTCTATGGGGTCACAAAATAGACCCATAGATGCCCATGGTTGTCAATTAATCATACAATATGGTTAGGACAAGTGTTAAAGTAATTGTGAATTATTATAATATTTTTTTACCTTAAATTACCCTATTTACCTTTAACTGCGGTAAAAAAAGTAAAAAGATACTAATCACCAAAAAATACTTTCATATTATTGAACCACATTTAACTTATAAATAAAAACCATTTATGTTGGATTTTTTAAATTCAATTCATATAAGAGGTGAAATTTCATTTAAATGAACAAGTCAGTTTTTTAAACTACAACTAAGTGGTTTCACTATTTATCAAAAATTGATGTTTTTCAGAAAAATACAAAATGTTCAGGCTAAGAATTATTTGAAATTCTGAATTAGAATGTGATTTCTATTTAACCAAATTAAAAACATATTAGTTGGATTAAATAATTTAAAATTAATTCTCGTTGTCAAAACAAATAGCTTTTTTTAAGAAACAATAGGTATCAAAAGATTGACAGTTAATTATGTCTAATTTCAATGTGAAATATCTTCAAAAAAAACCAACAATATATTAAAAGGTAAAAATATAATCTATTTACACATTAAAAACAATTAAAAGGGTAATCTATTCAAATAAATAAATTATAATAAAAGGTATTTTTGAAATAAAACACAGTATTTTCACTATTTATTAAAAAAATGAACTTTATCAGAACAATACCAAAAAATTACCCAAAGTAAATATTGATGTCCCAATATTAAAAACAAATTATTTTGTCAAATATAACTTATAAAAGTGAAAAAAACTAGATTTAAAAAGGATTCTTTATCAAAAGACAGAAAATCGACCTTTTACTGAATATTAGAGTATTCATGCTTAAAATTAGATTCATTCACATTTTGAGCCACAAAATTTTATTGGATAAATGTAAATATATTTAACAAACATGTATAATCATATTGAATTTAGTTGTGTTCATTTATGCCAATACACCGGAAAGGAGTTAATTGACATTTAAAATAATAATATTAAATTATTTGTGTGCAATGTAAGATTTTAATGAAACCTGTTGTTGTGTATTAGGTACGCTATCAAACATAGCAACCCATTTAATGTAAAATTAATATTTAATTCAAAAATATTAATAAATATGAAAATTTTATATTCTTTATTTTCCTATGATGTTACACTGAACATAATTTAACATCATTTATAATTGTTTTATAAATTTTGTTAAATTATATTTGAACCATAGTCATATTTATAATAATATATATTAACTAAATAAAAAATCTTATTACCTGTTTTTCAATAATAATTCAATATTTTCACTATTATTTGTATAAATTTCATTGATTTTTAGTATGTTTTGACTGGTTACTAGTTATTAAATTTTATTATAACACAATTTAGTCATATCTAGAACATAAAAAATTACCTAAACATTATATATATTTATTAAATACTTTTATAGAAAAATTAATATATTCTAGATATAGGAAATGAAATTCCCTGTTCATAGTGATGTTAGGCCATATGTATCTGTGAATAATAATTTCCATACATTTCATGATTTAATAGAATTAAAATTAAATGATATATATATTAAAATTATATTATAATATATATATTAAATAAATCACAAATATTTATGAGTACTACCCTTTATAAATTCAATGAATATCGTGAATGAATCACTTTTATTTGAGAAGGTTATCGTTCAAACATCCACAAACGATTTTATCATATTCCCAAAAAATTAATGTATGGTGTTATGTGTTATATAAAAAATTAAAAATTTTAAATACATTATAAATTATGTATTTATCTTATATAAACTATAAACATGTCATTATTTTCAACCTTGAAAGGGAATAAATTGAAAAATGAACAACATATGTTCGCGAGGTGGCAGTCTTTCATACAAATGAATGATGATTGTGTATCCCATTTTGATGGATGTGTATAAATGTGTTGGTATAAATTTTACTATAAAAATATATTTGAATATTTAATATATTTTTGTAATTATATAATCATAATATAAAAATAATTAAAATAGTGGAGAAATAAATGAATCACAATTTAATCATTGAATAATGTTACATCTTTTTTGGGTAACTCTTTTTGTATTATACCAAAATTTATCATTGCTTTTCTTTATTCCATTGTTGTCTCTTATAGATTGATGGTATAGATTTTGGGATATTATTTATGTAATGTTTCAATGAGACAAAGGACATTATAGGTGATGATAAGTTGGATGGGTTACTACATTATTATATTGGAGGAGTTCCATTTTTAAAAATAATTGAAAAAGGAATTCAATCCATGTATATTCAACATAAAGTGGATTCAATAATAAAAATAATTATTGAAAATATTTTATAAGGTCCAAATATGGCTAAATAATTTATTTGGACAAGTTTCATGGTTATTATGGCCCTTTAAGATTAAGATTAAGTCCCTTGTTAAGATTAATTATACCTTAATCACTGAATTAATTTTAACTGAACTCACTAATAATTTAGTTAAAAAAAATATAATGAAATTATTAGTCATTATAAATTATTATGCATAGAAATATTGAATGAGTTTTTCCAATTTAAAATCACATAAGTGGTAGAAATTAATTTAATTTTAATCATGTAGACATGATAAGAACTGGTATTTTAGTGTAAAAAAGTTTACAAGATTTTACTTTTTTATATTAAATTTATAATTGAAATTTATTAAAATAAACTATTTGGGTTTAATTTTTTTGTAATTGATATAAAGATACTTTAAATTAAATATAAAATATAATTTTCCATTATAAATAATATTGGTGATTATGTAGTTTTCAATTAAAATTTAGTTTTTTATCACTACTCATATAAAAAGGAAAATTATATGGAAATTATCTAAAACCCCATCTTATGATAAATTTGACATTAATATGACAAAAAATGAAATTAGTTATTCAATGTAAATTTTTAAATGATTGAAAATTCATATTTTAAATATGTTCAACAATAAAATGTAGTAATAGTACCTTCAATAAAAAATATTTTTTTATGAATAATATTAGGTTATTTATTATCATGTGATTATCATTTCAATTAGATGAAATTTTAAAAAAATTATTGAATATATAATATACATAATATATTCATACAACTGAATAATTGTATTTAATGTAATTTATTTATGTAAAATAACTTTTTGGGAAAAAGAATAGTTCCTTATAAAAACATTCCTTTTATTTTCAATTATTAATTATATTCATTTCAATAAAATTTCTAACCAATAAATTAGGACATGTATATTCATAATTTAGTAAATCATATTCATAACTATAAAATAAATAGTTGTTTTCGTATTTTATAAAATAATAAAATCCTAATAATATATTATTTTTTGGTAAAAAATGGCCTTCTGTGTAATGTAAACTACAAAAAATTATCAATATTGCATTTAACCCATGATAAACTGGCGTTGAGTGAATTATAATATATATAATAGATTTATTTGAAATATAAAATATATCATAAATTATTATGAAATTATATTCCTTTTTGTGTCTAGTGTTATGTGTTATACACTGTATCAAATACAATGTTCTTACATTATAATATTAGGTTATCACATTCTATCCATATTAAATAAATTTATTGACTTCAATTTAAACATGATCTCAATAATTGAAAAATTTATATTTTAAAATAATATTACTGAAAATCGTAATTCATAAGTACAGTTAATAAAAAATCATCATAAAAATATTTAAATGTAAAGGGGAATGTCACTAAAAAATTATACATTCAAATATGAGAACATTAGTGAAAACATGTACATTGAAGAGAAATATAACTATCAAATTCTGATGGTTATTGAAAAGGAATATGTTAATGTTAAATACAATTTACCATGAATTAAAAAACTATAGGTGTGGATAAAGGTCATTGATATCATAAATATAATTATAACAGAATAATGTTTTATTTCAAAACCGTTTTCCATGAGTTGAGAATTATTTATCTATATAAGAATATAGGGAAATATAATTACGTCTTAAATTTAAATTAAATAAGAACAATATTGTCTACTAATTATACCATGAACTATTTCTTCTTCATCACATAGAAAAAGTTTCATCATATGTTGAAGTAGTACATTAAACTCTAAAACCACAAACAAATATCAATAAAAAATATTTCATAAATGTTTAAACTTTCTAAATGATTATTATCCAACACATTTTTCTCATTTTCAATGTTTTTAGTTAATCAAATTTAAGTTATTCATATCACTCATCTCTTTATAAAAACATTATTATCAAAATGTATAAAATATGTTTAGGATTATAATTACATCAACCTTGTATATTAAAAAATGTTTAACTTATTACTAAATAAATTTTCTTAGTACCATATAGAATATGATTTCAAATATTTATTGAAAAATAATTTTAGAAAACTCATTATATATTTTAGAATTCATATGATGATAAAAACATCAATAAAATAATTTTACAATATATTTCATATATCGATATATAGAATCATATTAATCATTCCACAATGGTTGTGTCAATAACATTTGCATGACTTTGTTCCCTTAGTTTATTCTGAGGTATATTTTCTTGAATTCTAGGGAATTATATTTCTTATTACCCTATATCCAATATTTAATGCATATAAAACTATTTATTCATATGATAAAAAACATTTTAAAAAAAATTCCCTTCAAATATTTGTATTAAGACCATAAACAATGTATTCAATAATTCTATTTGTGTTTCATTTTTAATCTGTAGCATAAAATTTTAGACACGTAACAATATGTTCATAATTCACAACATATTATTCATCCTTTTTTAAATAACTAATAATCTTTCTCTTCATCCCAGTGTTTTTCTAATCATCAAAATATTTAAAGAATACTACCTCGTTAAAATTTCATTATTCCATGAGTTCTATTTCATCATCTTCCCTATTATTCTGTATCATAAACCACCAGTAATCCCCATCAATATTGAGAAAATACCATACATGTGTAACAATAATTTCACCAAATCCCAATTCCATGAATATAATTTCTAAAGATATAATCCATTGCTTAGACATTATTGGATCTGCGGTCATTCTAAATTATGGGGGCCTATGTTTCCTAAAGATATCAAACATTGGAGAATATATTTTTCAAATTTGATCCTCCATAGAAGTGTGGTTATGATTCATCTCCTAATTTATATTCCCTAACAAATCCATATGTTTCAAATTCTAATACCAAATATATCATTTTTCCCACGTGGTAAATCTATACATTTTCCTTGAGTATTGGAACCACTCTTCTTCAAATGTTCCATTTATAAAAAAAATAAATATACTAGAATGGATCATAAATTAGTTTATTTAAAATAATAATGTTTTCTAATAAATTTACTATAACACATGACATAAATTAAAATATTATGAATTGAAAATCATAGAATCATAAATGTTGGTTTCTTTTGGGACATCATTGCATTCAAATCCAATATACTAGTTTGTAAAGAGAATGTGAATTATCATGTGTGTGTCCCCCATTAGTGTTAAACTAGGGGTCTAGTAGTGCTTGTTTCATATTCATAGTCATTCTCATTTTAGGCCCGACATATTTTTTAGAGTTGTTTCCCCTAGGTATATCAATGCCAGAACCATTTCAACTTCAAGTATCCAAACAATGATTTATTTCTAAAAAGACCCAAATAATATATATATCATACCAATATTATAGTATTTAATTATATAATTATCCTTAAATTTTATCATAGGGTAATGTTACACAATCTATATCTTCTAAATCTTGTTTCCATATTTTCTACTAAATATCATTTGACACCAAATATATGGCCCATCCCCAGAAGCCTCAAGTATGTGCGTTACATCACTTCATTAGCATGATTTCATATAATAAAATCCTAATGGACTGAATGATTTTTAGTTTTTGAAAACTATATTACATACCTGACACGCATTTTACAATGAGAAAGTGAAAATAAAACATAATACCCAAAAAAGCTAATAATCATAATCCTAAAAACTCATTCAATAGATTCCTCTTCATAACCTAGGTAAAAAAATCAAAATAACGTGTGATCAAATTATCATAAGTTTAATGTATAAAGAAATAAATGATTAATCAATGAGAATAATTTACATGGATTGTAATTTTACTAAAAAAATCCTTCCATTTACTAAATGGTCTAAGAATTTAATGCATCCATATATATGTCAAAAGAAAAATATAATTTATAGTAATAATAAATAAATTAAAAATAAAGGAAATACTTAATTATTCGGTGTAATTTTTCCCAGAACATTATCCATTTTCCATTTATATCAATTTCCATGGAATTTTATATTTTTCCATATAGACCCATCTATTTTTGTTGGAAATAAACTCGATGTATTTTTTAACCAATGTATTTCATCTCATGACACTATTGATGCATTCTTGGGATGGCATTAACCCATCCCCAACCCATTTTGATTACATTAAATGGATTTAAAAACATTTATTTCATACCAAAATAATTTATCATATATATAATTTTCATTTGAAAATCATATACAATGTTTCTTATCAAATATTTTCATTGAATAAAATATACAAATTTATCATTAATTCACTAGTTAATAAATTAATTGTTAACGTGGACACTATAAATAAAAATAGTTTAAAATTGAAGATATAATGATATATATTAATTGAGAATATATATATAATCAAAATATATTTAATTTACAATCAAAATGACCACAAAATTGTGATTTCTTCAAGATAACGTTAATAGTCAAAATATAGTGTGATACAATAACTATAAGACTTATATTTGGTAAATTTCATATCCAAACCACTTGGATGAGATAATTCAAAGTAAAACATTAATTAACATGACGATAAAAAGAATAATTTTAGGGTATATAAAAGTGGGAAGTAGATACACCACACAAAATAATTCAGTGGTGAATGTGAAATTATCTCAAATATGAAAAATGTGAAATGAAAATTCACTACCCACCATTTCCTTTTTTGTGTGAACATCCATTAGAATCATTAATAATAGCCTTACGAATCCTATTAAATATTAACTGAACTGTAATAATATTTATAATATCATATATTAACTTTTAATAATATCATATAAAATTTTAAAAAACTCATTACTTTTAATATTTTTGGGGTTATTTGCATAGTTTTTCGAGTCTGTGTTGAATTTAACATATTGGTGTTATTAATTAGATCCTGATTTCATCATCTCAATAAGTTAAATCAAGATTTCTATATAATATTAATTCATTATATATATATTTATAATAATCCATATTGTTTGGAGATAGGAATGAAATGTATCAATCATGGATATATGAGGTTCTATGTATGCATGAACACTACATCCATTACCTTTTCATACTTTAATAAAAGAAAATTAAAATATATATTTTTATATTTTTATATTATATATCTACTAACTTATTTATTTCATATATATAAGATAGTATTATAATTACTATCCTTTATACAATCCATGTGTAGCATGAACAAATCACATTGCATTGGGGAGATTGTAGTCCACACTTCTAGAAATGATGTTATTGTATTCACCAAAAGGAATACCATGAAGGTTTCTATTATATAAAAATTAATGTAGAATAAATAAACATTATATACTTTATATATCATATATGAACTATAAATCCATAATTATTTCTAACTGTGAAAGGTGGTAAATAGATGAATTTTTATACATTGTTCGATTATGTGATAACACTAAATACACATGAATGTGGATTGCATATCCCATTTTGAGGGATTTGTGTAAATGTGTATGCTTAAAACATTGCATAAAGAAATCTATGTATATTTTAGATAACTAGGTTACTATAAATGTATGTTATAAAAAAAATTGAATGGGTGAAGACCTAAATGAACCAAAAGTGATCGTTGAATAATGTTACCTCTTATTTGTGTAACTCTTTTGGGTTTATTAAAAAAGACATAATTATAATTCATTATACAATATTTTAGGTTTCTAAGACTATTTTAGGTATGTTGGTAAATTATTTTGAGAGATTATGGAAGATCCAAAGGTCCTGAGAGGTGTGGATAAGGATTTTTTTTTATTGGGGGAGGAGTGGAATTCTTTTTAAATTTTTTAAAGCGATGTCCACCCACATTTTTTCATGTAATGTCACTCATATAAATATTAAAAAACTATAAGTTGTTTATTATATTGATATATTTCCATCCAATGATGTTTTGAGATGTTTCTATGCCATTTTGGCCTCTATGTTGGTGCATTAATAAATTATTAATCATTATTTTACCTTCATTGATGTAATTAATGTTAATTGTTTTCCCAAATAATTTTAGTGAAAAAATTGAATTTTTTTTGAAATATTAATTTATATTTATTCCAAATATTGAATCAAAATTTCCAAATTCAAATCACATTAGTGGTATAAATTAATATATATTTAATAAAGCATACTGGATGACAAAGAGGGGTTTGAAGGAAAAGATGTACAAAAGTTTTCTATTGGTTTTATATTCAATTTCAAAGTGAAATTTATTTCAAATAAAAAATTGGGTTAATTGATGTATACATTATATAATATGAATTTATATAAAATTTAAAATAAAATTTATCTTGATAAATATATTAGATGAAGTAGAGGGTTTGAATTATAATTCAATATTTTCACTATTCATTGAAAAATGTAACATCATAATAAAATATAAAAAAATAACTGCAATATGATTTTTTAAATTTATATATCAAAAATTAGTTTATTTATTGATATTAAATAAAAAACCTTTGAAATTAATATTTAAAATATATTCTCTATTAATATGTTGTAAAAGGGACTTTATAAAAAATAGATTTTTTTCCTAATATTCAATATGTTCTTATCTTATTCTTATAAAATATATTGGATGAATGTAAAACATATTTCATCAAATATAATATATATATATATAAATTAAATTATTATTATAACTAATTTTAATTAATTTTTTTATTAAGATAAACTATCATTAGGTGAATTTTAAACAGTTTCTTATAGAAACATTCCGTTTCTATTCAATTGGATATTATATTTATTTCTTATTAATATGAAACAAATAAATTAAACAATGTATTTTCAAAAATATGTTAATTATATTAATAACAATCAATTAAATATCTATGTTTTATATTATTTTATAAAATATTAGTTTCTTAATAATATATTATTGTTCGGTAAAACATGGTCTTATGTGAAACGTAAACTACAAAATAATGTTATTCCTGTCTATAATACAAGATAAACCAGTGTTTCATGCATTAATATATATATATATATTGTTTATTTAAAAATAGTAAATATATATTAATGTCCTGGGACATTTTTTTCATTTATACACTTCATGTTGCATCTTATGTGCTCTATTTAATAAAATATTATTACATTAGAATTTTCTGGTGTCAAAATAAACATATAATGACATCCTAATGTTTTGGTGAGTATTAAATAAGGTGTATTGTGTTGAAATAAATACATATCTTCATATAATATATGGACATGGTTTTTTGAATGATGTATCGAGGTGTAATAAATCTGAAGAAGCTTGTGAGGCCTAACTAAAGAATTACTTTCTACATGAGCATAGGCATTACTGTTTACTTCGTCTGATACTCAAGGGAAAATTAACTGGTATAATTTATATTTTATTTATGTACTATCATTATCGATTTTAATTTATTAAATCTTTGAGTATAGTTGGTTAAACCTAATATGTCATTAATTGAAAATAAGTTTAAATGATATATGAATACTCAAAATGGTTTTTATGATTAGTCTATATGGACAATAATTATTGTTTCTCAAACAATGTTTTTGATTTTAGTGAATATAGGGAATTAGATGGATTTGGGTATATATTTAATGTGATAGGTAGTGTGTTAATAAAAAACCAAATGTGATTATTTCTAGAGGGAAGTATATTTTTATTTTTCTTAGTCATTTAACATGATATATTATTAACAACATGCACATTAACCAACCCCTAGAAACATAAGTTTTGAGATAGATAATGTTCTCTAAGAGCACTATTAGTGGATACCATAGAGGAAATATGTTTCATTTTCATATAATCAAATAATGTGGGAAGAAGAACCCAATGGAATATATTGATGGATATATAATATATTTTATATGTGGGGATAACTGTCATATATAAAGTAATTATAGAGTAAAAATGAAATGATCAATTAGAATAATAGATGATATTAATGGTTTCTATAAGGAATCATAAATAGATGAATGTGTTTTGTTTGAAATATATAAGAAATTTAGAAATAAAATTCAAATGGGGAAATATTAATAACTGGACCAGAATGGTTGAGAAATTAATTTTTTTTATGTTTAGGAGAAAATAAATTACATATGATAGTAAGGTGGTATTAAAGAATAATATGATGAATCCTAATCAATTGTTTTATAATGTAGTTGACTGATTAATGTGATTTCATATTTGTATTCATAATTTATGTTTTAGAATAATTTTTAAAAATGTTATTTTGTATATAAGAATCATTCAATGTATAAGGGTTGTAAAACAATTATTTTTCAATAAGTATTTGAATTCATATGTTGAATTCTACCGATGACTAATAAAGGTGATATAATGTCATGTTTATATTTATGGGGAAAAATTGAGGTATGATTACCCTTAATAATTAGTACTGTTGAGATAATAATGATGAATATATGTTTATGGTGTAATACTGGTGTCATTGAATTAGGTGAGTGATTTGATCATTTATGATATCTTTACTGGAGTTTACTACATCTATGAAATTATGCAATATATTTTATTATTTGAAGCTTTATTTACGAAATATATTGATAATTTTTTTTCATTAATTCATTTATTTATTAGGGTTTTATATAGATCTAGTAATTAAAATGTTTGTTATGTGACATTAATAGTTACATTATGTTTTTTTAGAAATTAATTTTCTATTGATTTTGGAAATTTAGTGAAATTATTTATATATATTCATACATTGAATTTGGAGAAACATATTTTGTTTTTTCATAAGGATAACCATTTAAGAAATGTGTTATGGTAAAATAATGTGTTATTAATGTGTCTTTCGAAATTACAGTAATATTGAATAACACATGTTAACCATTTTGGTCATAGATGATAATTATAGGGTATAGGAATGAATTTTCATTCTCGTTATGCTCTATTAAGATATAATCATAGAACATCAGGCATATAAATTCTTTCTCCATATTCACTTCATTGAGTATGGAATGAAGTTGGAATTAATAAAAATATAAAAAAATAATGAAATTTTACCTATTAAATTGAAATATATCTGGTAATTATATTTTCATATGTTCTATATTTATATGGTAAATCAATTCATCAACACTAATAAAATGATCGTAAAACAAAAAAGGATTCCTAGTACCTTTACTTCCAATGAATCAGATTCGATTTTAATTAATATAATATTTTTGAATTTATGGTCATTATATTATCTATATCATTCACATTATTCTAATTGATGATCTCTATAAATCTCTATATTTTATTATTGTTTTCTTCAATGTCTATAAATTCACATCCCACCAATGTTTTCCAACATGGAAACTCCATAATGTTTTATTCTATATGAAATTCAAATTTACATTTATCTCTATTGAAAAGGATTTCATATTATCCCTTTTTATATTTTGGGTTTCCAGCAATGTTATTTTCAAATTTCGAACCCTTAATTATTGATATTAGGATTTCATTGCCAGGATTCAATTTATTTAAGGGGGTAGAGAGTAAGACATTGTTATTTTATAAGTTGAAATCATGTTTGATTGCATACATGACATGTAGTAGCAATATTATAAGTGAATTGGACACCTTAACAATTTATGATATATATTTTTTTACTTTTCAATATCTATTACAACTTTAGATATAATTAAAATTATGTTTAAATGAAACATTACAATTTATTAAAATATTATTTTTTAAATAATTAAATTTTAACAAAGTCTTAATGTTACAGAGTATTTATAGGACTAAATAAATTATAAAAAGTCATTTTTTACACATTTATAATATTAATTCAATGGTTATCAACATTATAGAAATAGAATAATTACCATTTCATAGAAAATGGAATGTTTTTAAGAAAACAATATTTTTCTAAAAGGAAGTATAGTCTCTCTTTTTGCACAAATTTTAAAAGTAATTTTAAAAAAATTAAAAAAATAATAATTCAAAAATAATTTTTATGTTATAAATGTACATATTATATTTTTTTACTAAATGGTTTATTATTTTATAAAATTATTACAAATTTAATAAATATTGAAAAATATCAGTTTAAATTAACACTTCATACTCTGTTAATTAATTTATAAGGATTGATTTTTTATTTAACATGTTTAAAATTAAAATTATTTAGTATATAAATATATATTCCAATTTTAACAATGGAATCAATATCATTTTTAATTTTTATATGAAAATATTTAAAACTTTTGAATTTTTGACTTTCGACAGACCTTTTTTAATGAATATGTGGGTTTGATATGAAATTGAATTCGTCCAGTTATATGAAATGAATTTTTATTGAAGGAATTCATATTTGGAATCATAATAATTTATATATATAATATATCCATTTTTATTTTTTTTATAATAAATGTTATTATCTATAAAAAACATTTACTGAGGTTAGTATGAAAATCATTTTCTTAGTAGTTAAAGTCAATTATAATTGTTAAAAAGCCCAAAAGAAATCCAAATAAAATTATATGGACATATATATACCACATATTACATTTATCTATAATTACCGATATTAAATTCTTGTGTCATGTGAAAAATGTGGTTATATCTTTTTCCTTTCAAAAATTCCAACGACGTTTTCATTCCCACTCTTAAATGGCCACTACTTCACATCTCTTCTTCACACATCAAAACCACTTAATTTAGGTTTTATTTAGAAAACATATTCCTTATATTTTACCCCACAACTAAGAGTAATTTTCTTATTAATAAACCATCCTATGAAGGTTTTGGTTACAAACATAATTGGGTTCTTTGAAGATGTGGCAGAATTACAAAAATGCATTATTTGTTTTATTTGTTCTTCCTAATCATTAAAATGTTAATAGATAATTATAATATAAAAAGTTAATTGTTTACTATATTATAATATGTTATTATATATATGAGATTACCTAAATAAACATACACTTCCATCAAATGGAATAAATATTGTCGGTTATGTGTATGGTGAACTATTGCCTCGTATACTCAAGTAATTTGTTTTCTATCACGAAACTTGAAGACTATATATAATTCAAGATATTTAATATGAATATATTTTTTATGAAATTATTATACATCTTTAATATTTATATCATATATAAGTTCTTACATTCAAATCTATGGGGGATACGGTAATGTCACTCAACTGTAAGACACACTACCACCATGTGTAGTGATGTGATTTTTTTTCACGTATGCTTTTAATGGAATATAGGAAGACTAAAATTAATTAATTTAATTTATATATGATGTAATAAATATTCTATAATGTTACTATAAAATTTAACTTCTAATCTTCAAATCCATTAGAAAACAAAACTGCCAATCATGGGTGCATGTGGACTACCGCCACCACATAATGATATGAAATGTTTTTCATTTTATTTTTACATAGATGATAATCATGATAGATTTGGTTATTAAAAATTATAAAAATAAACTAATAATGATTCTATAAATGAGAAATAATTTTTATTTTCCATATTTTATCCATATAAAAATGTGTAGTCACATTAAAGTATATATATGTCATACCGTCTATGTGAATAGTGTAATGCATTTCCAATCAATAAATTTTAAAGATTATTCAAAATAAAAATATAATGGATCCATTTTATATTTAAATAATGTTATTAATTTATTATATGATGTATCCATGATCAATGTAAAAGGAAATAAATTACTGAATCAAAACATACATGAATAAAAATGCACTTATAACCAGAAACATTATTTTTTAAAAACAATTGTTAATAAATGTCAAAATGTAATGTAATTACATAATATATGGTATGGGATATTTTATTATTGTTCTCTAATATATTTATAATAATTCTATTTTTATTATACATGTTTTAGGGTCCTTTACCAATGAAATCACAACATTGTTAAGGGCTTCTGGTCTCACTTTAACTTGAAAGAGACGTAGCTATATTCACCACATAGTTCATTTTGTGGTTTATATTCTTTCTATATGATATATTATATAATGAATAGCATTATATTTATTCTATTTAGTTATTCATTATAATATATTACTTCCATTGTGGCAATGAATCAAAATATACCAAACTAGTATGGGGTTCTTTTTAAATTTTCATTATTTATAGAGATAGTATATATTTAAATATTTTAGGATGAAATATTGTGATTTATCACTCAATAAACTAAGGAATTTTATTCTCTATTTATTACTAAAATATTCATGAAATAGTACCATTTTCCAAAATTTGGAAATTTAATTTTTTGGAAAGGTTATTTTATTCAAATATGTCATTATTTCTTTTTCCAGCCAAAAATAATTTTCCCATATATGTACATGTTTTATAAAAAGATTTTCTATTTTTTAAAATTATTTAAATGATTTGTTAAATAAATCATTACACATTATTCTTTAATTTAACATAATTTGAATGAATATCATCTTCCATCTTCATGACCACTAAATTATTTTAATCATCCATTTATTTTTTACTTGTATATTTTTAATTAAAAATTTTCCATCATATTCATGATGTTTTCAATTTTTGAATATTATATTTACAGTCTAATTCATTTTTTCATCAAGATTATTATAATGGATTATCTATTATATTTCAAATATTTAGTTATAAAACACCTACTTTTACACATGATCAATTAAAAATATGTTTTAATGATATATTCCTTAATATATTTCAGGATTTCAAATGATCATATTTACTATGGATGTATCAGTCAGTGAAAATTCATATTATTCATAAGGGTTTATGGTTATTTATATTTATAGGGATAATTTTTACCATTTGTTAAGATAATATTTATATAAAAATATTTATATTTATTATGTTTTCCATTTTTTATATGTGGAATTAATTTTACTTAATAAGTCTTATTTGGTTCCCAATATAGCCCATGAATGCATATGTAGATCTCAAAATGAACCTAGCTAGGGTTTTTAGCTGAGTCGTAACCCACTCATGTAAGTTGTCTTGAAGTAAGGTCTTAATGATATTTCTTTTATGTCTGTCATTATTTTTTCCATCAATTAGGATATTAGTTATTGTTATTTTATGTGAATATATTTTATTTAAAAAAAATCATGGTTATGATTGATGCTCATGTGATTATCAATATAGAATTATTTGATAATCATTCCATCAAAATATATTATTCTAATGTAATAGATTGAATGAAATGTGTTTCATTTATATACCTTGAAATATTTATTACAACATATTTATCCATGATACATAACACTATAAGAAAATACCAATTGATCTTTAGGGCTTACCCATTTCTTATGTTTCCATTCCACATTATTTTCTGATGTGTTCTATGATTCAAATATAGTGATATGTTTAATGAAACAATCATGTACTGAGTGAAAATAATATATTTCATTTTTTGTTATCACATATAATATTAGATTTTAGTATGTGTCTAGTTTGACCATATTATTTAACTATTCATACCTTTAGGATGGTATTCTGGGTACTTAAAGATAATGTAATAAAGTGATCACTAACTCTCGGATACATGGATTTAGGTAATTACAAACTATAATAAATTTATTTTTAACATGAATTTAAATATTAGAGAGAGATCAATGGATTTCATGCGATACAGTATATAAATACCAATCCAACACATTAGATAACACCTAGATTAATTAACAAATGAGTTCATAGTGGATTATTATAGTGAAATCTACTAATTCTCATCCTGAATAAGATAAGGGGTTCAAGGATATAAAAAATAGGTTTTATAGGTAATTTATATTGAAATATTATATATATATATTTCCTACCATTATTAGTTCATGGTGTGAAAATATGTTTGAAATCCTTAGAATTAAGGAATTAAATTTAATGTAGTATATCAATTATGGTTCATGGGGTGGAACATAGTGTCACACCATGAATCCTTCTTGTATCACCCAATTTCTACAGGATCCCCTATAGATTCACCATCAGTCTCTCATCTATATCCTTATATCTATGTCCATACATTAAAACCTTTCATATTTTCCTTTAATCCCTCAAATGATAATATTGGGATTTGGTTCTAAAATTTAATAATCCATTAAATGGATGTCAAAATACTCCTCAGTTAACTTCAACGCATAATGATAGGGTCCATTAACATTTCCACACCATTGATTTTATCATCCTTGAAATTATTTTATAGCATAAAAAATACATTACATGTCTTATCATGATCACCATTCTCAACGATATCTCTATGTTCCTTTATTGAATGCTAACTCACTAACATGTGGTCATTCCCATTACTAACATCCCATCAAAATCTCACCTTAAAACTCTATAGATCAATAATATAATCTAGAATGAAAAGTTCACTATCATTGACATGAAAAATAAGATAATTTCCTTCACACCTATCTCTCTTAATATTATTATATTAAACTACCATCTATTCTCGAATCCTATGGTGTCTCCCTTATAAGACTATAATTTCCAAGTCTAATTCCAAAATAATCATGCATCCCACCATATGAATTGACTACTGGTGGCACCAAACCAATGTTCCACTGAGCCTCTAACCATGATCCATATAATGTTTTCAAAAAAATACTATATAGTGTCCAACAACAACATTGAATTCCATTTTAAATTCCACTATCAAAAATTCACTTAACCAATCTTTCACATAACTAAATTTTCCCAAAATTAGAAACTTTATTCTAACCCATTATTTCCACTACATACCCTAAACATAGTGTCTCCTTTGTTATATTCCCCACAAAACTAATTTCCCATTAATTATTTGGATTTTTATTATAATATTTTTTTTGAAAACATTTCATCACATAATCAACCGCTGATTCATGTGTGGAAAAATAATTTCACCCCCCCAAAACATGTCATCATTATTATGATCACAGGAATAAAATACGAAAAATTGTGACAAAACTGATTTCCACCCAATGAAGAATTTCATTCTAAACAAGATTTAATTTTGATACCCAAACATCCTTCCTGATTCCAAACCAAGACAATGAGTCTCAAAGACATACATTACACAAATTAATCTAACGTTTCCTAAAAGGTGACAATGTTTTTTTACCAAAATAGTAATTCTTGAATTGATGTTATTGATTTAGTTTTAACCCACTTGATTCATGTTCATGAAGAACACCATTCGGTAATTTTCTATCCATCTACCTAAAAAGGTTCTCATCCTATGAAATTGTAACACATAAAGACATCATTTATGATTCCTTAATTCTTGTATCCTTCAATAAATTGTTCTTGAGTTTTTATGTAGTTTGAAAATACTATATGGGAGTGTATTTGGTTGGTTTATCAATCACTTAAATAATTAACGTATCTCTAAATACTATGTCAATTAACAAATAATTTACTTCCCTCTTGGTACACAATAATTTTCCTTAATTTTGAGTCACAAATATAGTATCATTCTTGTGAATAATTTGAATCAAAATATAAAATTTCATGCAGCACTAGATACTCTCAGGTCTCTTACACATTAATCATTATGAGTCTTAATGATCAGGTTTTGGTCAGCTGTCTATAATAAAAAATCCTTCATTAAATGGAGGACATTACAGAAACTACCAAATCAGATCTCCCCAAAATTGAAGTATTTTTATTGTCCCCATGCAATTCAAAAATCAATCATCCTGGTCTAGGACAAGTCTTCACCAATCATGATCACTAAGTGTGGTCATCACATAAAATGATATCCAATAAAAAACTATAAAAACTACATAGGTAATTTAATTATAATAGAATATTATACATCAAACAAACATTTTGATATTTGTGCAACACTCTCCAGCATCATCGTCAAAGGTCACAACCACCATTTAGATCGTCTATTCCGATCACATATACCACTACATCAAATAAGAAAATCACCACCAAAAATAATCTTTCATTGATCTCACTGTGACAACAAGATTCAATATTGATTTAATTTTATATAATGATGGGAACAATATATGAATTATCCAATGGGCCTCCAAAATGTGTGAGACTCATGCCAAGCAGATTAGTTTTGAAATCCTAGAGTGAACATGAACTGAAAATTATAGTGATTTATGACCACTACCTTCACAATGTTCATCCATAGAAGTAGTGACATCAAAAATAGTTTGTTCACCACCACTATCTCAAAGGATAAATTTATCTAAATGTAAAAATTACATGGATACTTGTTCGTTATCAATTTCCTTACAAGGTATAAAAAGGAAACTATTACTCAAATTTATAGTGATTATTTTATAATTCATAAACATCCATGATAGAATAAAATGTATTTATATGGTCTACATACCAAATGTTTCATGCTCCACCTAACCTAAGATATCAAAATAAAGGTTTTTATTAAATAGAAAAAAATTTATATCATGTTTCCAAATGGACCAACCATAACATGGGAGTTATATGAAGCTTTTACATTTCCATAATTCTCTATAAATAATTCTTGTTTATTATATACTATCACATAGGATACTTAATAAATAATTAATTCATGATATATTGAAAATAAAATCTTTATACCTTTTCTAGGATAAAATTAATGAAAAGGTAATTTCTATCGATGGAAAATGATAATAATAATTTACCTTGAAATTTTCTATAAATGGAATATTATCAAAATGGTTTCATCAAATAAGAATAAGAGAATAAATTCATATTAAATTGAGATATGTTTATTTATTCAATAATTTCATGTTTAAAACCCACACAATGATTCCCTAGGTTTTACAATTCATAAAACATTAATTAGCCACATCTCCAAATATATCTCATGATGGATTTACCACTATACTATCCATGTACAGAGTTATGGATTATGGTAATAGTTAAACATGATACCACTAAGATATTGTTAGATAACTCCATGTAGACTATATTTGGAACCAAATAAACTACTCATATGTAGCATATATAGTGACATGCTCCTTTTCTAAGGATATTATCACCCAAAAACCATAAAATAAGAACACAATGCATGTTTTGTGCCAATAGGGGTTGCATAATAATCATTAAGTTGATCCAAATTTTAGTCTACCTTAACCTACAATTAGAAGCTGACATGTATATGGGTCAATTGAATCACACATAAACATCACATATTTCATTTGAATCTAGTTTGGTGAATATAAAGCACCCCATTACTCACAAACATAGTCCAAAGTAAAATCCACATGACATCTAAACCTTGAAATCCATGTGTATACTATAATGTGAAATAATTTGACACAACTATAAACCAAAACATCAATATCATTCCCCAATAACCTAGACTGTCATTGGAAAATGAGTTTGTTATTAAGACACTCAAGTTTCACCCCATGTCATGACACATTCTAATGTATAATGACTTCCAACTACTTAGAAAATGAAAAAGATGAAATTTGGATCTAATTAAATCTTATTACATACAGAATCAAATAACCGGGTCTCAGTTAGAATATAACATGACATCTAGAATTTGGGGATACACACTAAAAGTCATGTTGAATTCTAACTCACATAAAATGATTTGGGTCATTATTCAATAGGAATGAAATAAATATTGTAAAGTATTACCTTTATAGAATAATAAATTTCATATATACATAACATCTATTCATAAAAATTACTTATAACAATCCATATTTGGAGGAAATAAAAAATGAATATCATTGATTCTTGGAGGTGGTAATTCCAACTTGTGGACAAGTGATATTTTAATTTTTTAATTGATAGGTGGGTAAAAACCTAGATAATATTTTATCATTACTAGAATTGGATAATGTTATAAATATCATATATATTCAATAATTTATTCTTTGTGAATATCTATACTAGGATAAGGTGAATTTTTAAATACATCACAAAATATTGGAATAAAATAATAAAAAGTTGGTATGAATAGAATGGTATATTTCCAGGAAAATTTACAAAAAATAATACACAAAACTGAAATTTAATATTAATTAAAAAGATGTAATTTTTTTATTATATTGTGTCATTGAATTGTGGTTATTATTTTGTGTTAATTTCTATTTTTGGTTTTTCTTAGATAAAAAATTGTGTTGTGATATGTCTTATAATGAAAAGATGTGTTCTCGAATACACTAGTGTAGTTGGATGTGAGTCCATAAGATGTGTGTTGTTTAATATATATTACCCTTCTGTTTTTTTAAAATTTTTATTTGTATTCCACCCATGGTAAATAATACATAACCATGTAAAAAAATATGGTTTTTTAACAAACATTTTGGTAGGGGATAAGAGTGATGAACAATTTCCCCAATTACCTACACTTCATTAAGCAGTAGTATCATCTAATGTGATAGTTGGTAGTGGAGCCTAACTGCAGATGATATTATAGAATTTATAATTTCATAATAATGAGATAATGATATATATTAGAGAACTTGTGGCATATAAGGTTAGAAAATGTTTGATTTCCATCCTGATCATGATTCCCTAATACCATTTATATGAAAACTATTATGTTGTTTAATTGGAATACAAAATGAATATAAATATAGATGATAGAAAAATATGTCCCTATGGGAGGCATTGGAAGGTACGGTTTTGACCAAACATATATCTAAGAGGATTTAAAATGTGGTGTTGAAACAAAATGAAATTTATGAGAAAATATTACATTTTACATTCATAGTGTGAGAGTGGGAACATATTGGGGATGTGTATTCAATGTACTTTAATCTTTTTATCTCTATAGATTATCATACCACATGAATTATTTATTTTATGTGTGAGCATTGGTGTAACTAATTTGTATTGTTTACAAATTTTACATCATGCTAGTTATTTTTTTATACATTTGGGCAATAGTATGTTGTTGTCATGGTTTCATGGGAGTCCATGGGTATGATTTTTCTCAGTGATCATCTTATTCTCACGCTAGGAATATATACACTATTTTTTCATGATTCAAGGGGGTGGTTTTGACCAGGATAAGAATTTTTATCATGGGGGTATGGTGTTGTCTTGGGGATATGTCCTTATGATATCCCTTGATACAATCTATTTTGTAATTTTATGCTTGTATCCTAAAATTAATTGACTGTTAGTTTGGTTTTTTCATTAACACATGATGGACTTATTATTATTATTTATTCTATATATAGATATTTTTTATCTATTAATTAGGATAATTTCATTCATGTGTGTGATTTATATACCCTATGTGTTAGTATTCACCCTATGACTTGTCATAGTTGGGACATAGGGGTCACTTCTATTCTGTAGTTCAAAACATAGTAGGGTACCAGTAGTGGGGTTCCAAGATATTGTGTTGTTATATCTTTTGGTTTAGAGAAAGGATTGAGTTTTTTGGTAGGAACATTTGAGTATTAGATGGGTTCATGTGGGTATAATATTTTTTGACCCCAGTTCATAACATGTCTAAGAGGAACTGGCTAGAACCTAGGATTTTCAGTTCCCTTATGATACGATGGAATAACCATAGTTATTCAAAACATTCCATGAAAAGAGAAATTGATTATGTGGTAGATACCTAACAGTGAAACACACATCATAATTCGTTATAGTATTGATTGAATGGTGTGATTTTGTGAAATTATAATGAACTAAAAGAAATAAATAAACATAATTTATAGGAACATTTTCTTTGTATTAGCTTTATCTTTAATTTAGAAATGGGACACGGTCATCATAGGTATACAGATAAGGTAGATAAGGTTCATCAGGATGATCCAATCAATTATATGAGGTTCATTTTAATGAATTTGGATTAATTATTAAAGAGTATATATTTTTAGAATCATAGTCTAACCATTTATGTTGGGATCGTTTCTAATATGTATTCATAGAACTAGTTATGAATTCTTGAAATGACATAATATTTAATTAATTATTTTTATAGGTACAATGTATTATTGTAAAATAATAATATGTGAGGTGTATAGAATTAATATTGTAAATTTAATGTTGGAGTGTGTAAGGTGGTATATATCTCATAGGTTTACTTTTTGAATGATTTACATTTTTCTTGTCATTGATGATGAAGGTGAAAAAAATTAAGAATGTATAACCTTTAGTAAGAGAGGATTGCAATGATATAACCCTATATCATGATCAATTGTATTTTTTTCATAATATATATTTCTATAATGGAGTCCAAAGCATGGTATCTGGATGAAGGGTTGTGTCCAACACCCAGATATGGGGTGACTCCATTTACCATATTGAAATATTTATATGTATAGATGAAATCAGAATGGATTTAGTAGACACACCCATTGAGATGATTACCCTGAGAGGAAGTTATATGGTGGTTCTAATGGAGTAGATATTTAGATGGAGTTTTTTATATTTCAATGATTTTGATTTTGGGATCACCAAGGAGTAATTTCATTCCATATGATTCATGTAATTATTGGTTCATTAGTTTTGGTGCTATCATGGAGATATAAATTTTTTGCAGGTTCCTATTATCAATAGTCTCAGTGTTTCACCACTCACAATGCTTAGATTTTTATAGGAATCTAATCAGAATTAATGCCACAGAAACAACTGATGCATCTGAATGTGTATCAGAAACATGGGGCTAAAATATTTTTCAACATCTTAATCAAAATATCTATACCTCTATTAAAGGGCATAGAGAAATTATAGGGAATACCCAAGATGATTGTTTTCCATGTCGACTCGAAATAAGTGATATCATGGGTGATTTTAGTCACAACGTAGGGGATCTTGAAATGGATATATTAAAGCTATATAAGTTTCAGGGCTAGTGGGTATAATGGTTTTATATGGTATGAAAAGTCTAACACCTAACATAATTTCATAGATGATTTATTATAAAGCTTCAAAAATATTTTTTATATAAATTTTTATATCCATAAGGATTAGATGTGGAGAGGCTTATAGTGACACAAGTGATATACATAGTAGTCATAATGTAGTAAATGGTTTTAAATCTGTGATATGGAAGTGGGTTAGTGATGTGGAATTAATGTAGGATAGATGTATTTTCATGCTATATATATGACCCATTGATTCTATTATTTGAAAATATTAGTTGCATTATCTATATGTGAATCTCAGGTCCTTCTTGAGGGGATCCAAAAATTTGGATGTTGGAAGATTTGATGTAGTAGTCATTGGTTATCTGGGATACTGTATGTTTAAAAAGATTTTGGATCCTATATTTTCATAGATAGATCTAATTTAGTGGATACTCAAGAGGTAGAGGTTCCTAGATTCTTTGACTAGTATCTCGATTGCTTCCTAGATGAGTTTATGATCCCACCCCTTCATCATGATGTCTACTTTAGGATCATGTGATAGTCAGGTGAATCAAAAAAAATTTCTTTCTCCTTATTAAATGATTCACACAATGATATAGTAGTTGATGATACTTATTGATTATGTAATATAATTAAGATTCATTTGTCCGAGCGTATGAACTTGGGGGATCCAATTTTATTTTTTAATTAGGTGAACAATTATATATGGATTTGTGTGGACTAGAAATGTTTAAACTAGATGATAGTCATTAATAGCTGACCTATTTCAGTGGTAGATGATCTATTTTACTAGAGGAAGATTTATATTTTGTTTTTATTGACCTATATATAACCGTAGTTTTTCTAGATTATTGAAAATTATGTGGATGTCCCATAATCTTACATTTAGTCATAGCATGGGAACTTCTTGTTTTTATTTATTGAATTTTGTGTCCTTTATTAACCAAGTATGTTAATGGGGATTATAAACACCATGTTCTTTGATTTCTTATTAATCAAACCTATTAATCATATCCTATATTCGATGTCAAAGTTATTACATTTATAGAATAATAATGTGATCACATTGACAATTATATAGTGGTTTATTAGTCTTATAGAACACGATACATACAATATTTCCATATTACATTATAGAAGATAAATATAAGATGAAAAATGATTTTTCATCATTAAAAAGAATCAATATATTGCTTTTTTATATCCTATAAAATCTATAACAAGAACATTTCTTAAATCAAATCTTCTATGATGTTAAAAAAATATAGATGTGGGATAATTTAATAGTTTTAAAATTTTAATATTGATAACATTATGAATATCACATCATTTAATATATTAAATATAATCATTAATTTCAACATATAATCAATATATTTAATGATTATCATCAAAATTTATGCCCCCAATCAGTTCTAGCTTCAATAATGATGTCATACTATTGAAAATATATATTTTCTAATGTCTGAAAACATTTAATTAAAATTTCTAGAATGTTTACATAAAATTTCATAATAAATAAAATTTGGATTTTCAACACAATATTGGATCATAAAAAAACATATTAAATTAATTAACTTCCATAATAAAAACCATATCGCTGAGATAACATAATCTAGATTAACTATTCACTAACATTACAAATAAATATTTTCCAAGTTACTACTATATATACTACTTGGTCGGTATCCTAAAACTTGAACCCTACTATTATGAACCATGAATTCCATGTCCAAATTTTTTAGTATGATTCTAAAATTAAATTTTATAAATATTTACTAATCATAAATAAGTTAATCAAACTAATATAGATATAATAACAGTAAATAATAACATATCTCATGGTGAATAGATAAATATTTTAACATTTGACACCCATTTTCTAAAACATTTATCACTGAAAACCCTTTCTCCAAAACTATAGACTACTAATACATATAAAATATTATATTTTCCATTCAAACATTCCGTAAAATAGTAGTAATGTTCTGAAAGGAACATTATTTTCACATCATAGATGTGGTCTGTTATCTATTTTTATTCAACAACCATGATAAAAATAAATTATGCCTTCCCCTTTTTATAGAATACAATTATATTATCCATAATTTAATCTATTTAAATTTTTCAATATTGGATTTATAAATATATCATATATTACACTATTGTTATAAAATCATTCCCTAAATGTGGTATACCGACCACATCATTATATATACCACTTTGATTAGGTGTATTCAAACTCATAAATAATTTTTTCTAAATATTTTTAGTAATCCTTAGTTATTATACAATATTACTGATATTAAATGTAACTCAGTAAAAATCACTAAACAAAAATGCATTTAAAATAATGAAAATAAACAAAATTAAATATAAGTTTCTAATTTTTTCCATACTTATTTACAATAAGTCAAAACAATTTATGGTGGTTTTAAATAAGTAAGAGGTATTGGAAAGAATGAGTTTACATATGACATCAATTTGTTATGAAAATCATTTCATTTCTAGTTAATAGTTGTTTATTATTATTTTCATAAGTGTATTATTAAAATATTATGTGACTAGTATGACCATTAAATTAATGTACATGAAATAAAATCATGGATTAGTGGGGTCATATCATTTTTCATATAAATATCATTGGGTTATGGAATAATTGTTAAGGGAATTAAATTATATTATTGAATATTGGGATGGGAAGAACAGTAGTTGGAAATTAAAAAAATCATTACTAATTTTTATGATTTTGTTCATTTAGCTTGCTGACATGGAGATGTTGAATATTTTGATTTTCATTCATATTTTTTAATGACATTTCATAATATTGAAAAAAATATCAAAATCAAAAGTGTGGAATATTATATGATTAATTAGAAAATGATGTTATACTATAAATATTATTGGTCAAATCGAATTCAAATCAATGTTTTTTATCATTTATTTATTTTTGGAATCATAAAATTTGTTACACTAAGATGTTCTGCTATTTATGAATTCATTTTTCTAAATTTTCAAAAATACCCAAAAATAATTTTCTTATATCTATAGTATATCATTTAAGAGGACCTTATGAGGTAAAAGATAATAATTTTTAAAATCATTATATCGAATTAATTTTTTTATGTATCAAAATTCAGGCATTGGATGATGTGAAGTGAAATTTTTAATATATATCCATTTGTTTCTTAATATACATTTAAATATTCTATTTCTCATAGGAATAATTGTACACGTGAAAAAATTTTGGGGATTAAATAATTTGTTTGATTTAGGTATTGATATAATAATACTATCTGAAGACCATTAAAATATCAAAGATTTGATGACATCTAGATTATAATATATTTTATATTGTTGTTTGGTGATTTATTTTATTTTTTTAAATGGGTGATAGGTAATGATTTTCATACATATATGAAATAATCAATAATAAATAAAATATATATGTTATGTGTTTCAATGAATAATAATAATTTTTTTTTTGAATTATATAAAATTCATATAAATTGATTTATTTTATTTTCTATTTTTATATGATAATTATGTTATTTTAGTGAGTGTAAATACATTTTTTGTAAATATAATATTTTATAATGATAATAATAATTTTTTCCATGAAATGATGGGGAATTACTTTTTTTATAATTTAGTTGGTTATAGAAAATATTTATCTGTTAATTACTAGAATATATAAAATGTAAGGTCAATGACATGGTTTCTATATTGTTTTATTATTTGAAACATACATTTTATAATGGATCATTGAGGTGGGTTTCCGAAGGATATTTGTATATAAGATTAGATATGCTGTTGATTTATTATAATCATCATAATGAAATAAATGTTTATACATTTTATTTTATGATATTATTTGATATTATTATTATACTAAATATTTTTATATTTATTTTATGAAATTTAATAACGAAATTTGTTTTTATAGAATTATTAATTAACATATAATTTCAATATATTTTTTTCATGGGAAGATTATAAGTTATATTTTATAAATAGTTCTATATTTATTTATTCTAGAAATATAACTATAACATTTTTATTTTCATAAGAGTATTATCCATATTATTATAAAAATTACTAATTTTTTTAAATACTATTAGATGTGCTAATGATAGAGAGATATAATTGTAAATGTTTCATAACTGTTAAGTTATTGACATCATTTTTTGGATATGGATGTGGGTGAAATTTAGTTGATACATTCTTTTGTAGGCATTTCATTCATTTTATCTAATAGATTTATAATAAATTTTTTAATTTCATTCATTGCATCAGTATTGTATATATTGACCTGATACAATAGAAGTTTTATATATATCAAAATAGGTAATGTTATTTATCTAAAACCATTAAAATATAATTTTTTATGAAATGTTGACTAATGTACTTCATGGTCGAATAGTTTTTTTTAAATTATTGATGGAATTCATATAGGGTTTGTAGGATCCATATTATTGAGTATTATTATTAGTATTGGTGGATTTATTTTTGACATGTGAGCGACACACACAAGAATTTGTTCATCATAAATTTTGATTTTTTTACCATCATATAGTGGTTCTGTGTTTTTTAATATTTATAATTAGGGAAATATTTTACATAACATTAATTCATTACACATCATCACACTCAACAAATTGTGTCCCATTATATGATGAATTTGGGGGGGGGGAATGAAACCTGACTATAATATAATACAATTAATGGAAATTTTACACATTGAAATTGCTAATATATATAATAACGTTAATGTGTTATAGTAGTTATATATATTTCTACTAATTAATTACCAATTAATTTTATTTTTTTGTTTCATATATAGACAATTGATATATTTAATTTTCATGTATTTATAATAATCATTATTTATGTATCGTGATATTTATTTTAATTTTATAATACATCAGTAATAAAGGGATTTATATATCTAATTAAAAAGAAATACATATTATATTTTTTATCTTTTTTTTGTATTTATTTATTTTATTTAATTTATATATAATGATTTTGATTATTTTCATTATTCATGATTTCATTTCCAACTAGTGAAATGTAATAATTTATTTTATTTAGATTTATGTATGTTCAATTATCGTGTATATTTAAATTATATTTTTCTATATTTATTGTAAATTTCAAACAAATAAAAATGAAATATTCATTATTTTTAATGGTAATATATCAAATTTTATATAATCTAATTTGTTTTTATAAATTGACTTAGTCCTGTTAATCTACGTGAAGTATAATTACATTTATAATATAATTTTTATAGCTATTATAATAAATTTAATTGAATTTGGAAGGATACAACTAATTTATATCACCAAATAATAAAATTGAAAAAACATATGTTCACATAATATTTTGTAATGATGTGAATTGTCGTTATTTAATATTAAAAAAATATATTTTATTTCACAAAATCAATTTGATTATTAATGTAGTGGTTCCAATATATATATTATTAATGTTTTATATTATATTACTCATGAAATATGAATTATATGTCGAGTCTATGAATTAATGAGAAAAAAATTCTTATTTTGTTGTTCACCATAACATAGTTATTGTTATGGAGTTGTTCTGTGGTCCATCTCTTTCTTTTTGTAAAAAAAATAAGATATCATTTACCAACTAAATCCACTGTAATTATAAATCCATTTCATTTTAATGATTCAATATAATATTAATTTATGTTGAAATGATCATAAAATATAATAGTGATCATTTATATAACCCATTCCATCTTATATAAGCATTATAATCTTATAATATATTATTTTTATGAGAATTAAGAATTCATGTTTTTTAATTGATGAGAAATACTAAACTATTAATTTAAATGTTAAATTCCTCACTTTTAGATCAGTTGATATTGTTTAGTATTTTTTATGTTTAGCTTGATTTTCAGACATTATAATCATTGTAGGTGTTTTGGGTATTATATATTAATGGAAATTATATCATATTAAATCATATAAAAATTGTAATTTTATAGGAGATATATATTATATAATTTTTCAATTTTGAGTATCTATTATTTATCAACTAATATTAGTGATCATTTTACAATGGAGACAAAAGTTAAGTACATAATAATTCCTTTTATATAAATTTATTTTTAACTAAAAATTTATTTAGTTATTTTATTTTCAGTTTTTGATTACTCTATTTTGGATCTAAATATATTATATAACACGAATTATTCCTCTAACATGAAAACATTTATCTAATTTACTATTGTTTATTTGTACAAAAACATATTTATCAAGGTCAATATAACTTGGAATTCAATATTTAATTTATTATAATAATTTAGTTATTGATGACATTATATTTTTGAATAGTTTTTAATTTTGTGTCTTAATGAAATAATAATTGTGAACTACATTAATTTATTGATTGTAT
Organism: Viscum album; assembly: GCA_963277665.1. NCBI lineage: Eukaryota > Viridiplantae > Streptophyta > Magnoliopsida > Santalales > Viscaceae > Viscum > Viscum album. The sequence continues at coordinate 1,486,265,086 of OY728148.1, forward strand.
AAGATAATTACATTTTTGTTTTTATGGGAATTAAACAGTTAACTCCAAGATATATAATTGGTATTATTTCAGTTACTTTTTAAATGTAAATGATTTCAATTAAATTTCGTCATGAAATTTGGATATTTAATATGCATAACATATTTTATTTAAAAGATAAATCATTCACGTAATATTAATTGTATTTGTGTTGTTTATGTATAATAATTTAATTTCATTGGCCACATGAATCATGTGACCATACAACATTTTATTAGGGATAATAGTGTGAAATTTAATATTTTATCAAATTTCACCAAATACACTTGTCCAAAATAAATGTAAATAATTGACATGACTTTTATATATTTATAAAATTCCATTAGAATCATCATAGTTGAATTAAATATTTTGGGTTCCAAACCATGCATTTTATTATATAACATTATATATCCTTCTAATTTACATTTATATGTTTAAATAACTAAAACTTCACCATCCAAGTAGCCAATTAATAACACTAATTATTTGAAGATAGATAAGTTAGGTTGTGAAAACATTAACAAAATGGTATGAGTGATAATATATTATTTTATAGAATCTTAATCCTTGTATATCATCAAAGTTTAATTGATTTTAATCATTAATGAATCTAAAAATAAATATTTTATTTCAATAATATCATTAGATATATCACTCTAACAGACGTAAAATTTCATGAATTGATCCCTAATTAGTAGGCAAATGGAATCCTAGATTATAACTTTTTATGTATTTTTAATTTTACTAAATAAAATTATAATAACAATATATTATGTTATTTTTATTAATGATGTTTAAATTTTATTTTTTTAATTAAATAATAATGTAACGGATATTTAGATTATAAAAATGTGTTAGAAATAGAAACACATATATATTTTGGATTATGTTTATTTGGTTAATTTAATATATTTAATTTAATATGGGTGTTTCATCACAGTTCAATGTCAGGAAGGAGGTTGGTTGGTTGGGTTGGATACGTACTCGATCCATTTACCATCAATCTGGTCTTTCATCTAAGGATTCAGTTATTGAATCTATGAGGGAAACATAGATATCTGAAGGAATGAATGAAGATGACTTATTTGGTGTATCTTGTGGTTCCCACACATCCATGAAGTGTTTTTTTGGTTTTTTTGTCTACAAAAGTTATTTAAGAAGTGGATATTGTATTTAGTGCACTATAAAATGAGATAATATATTATATAATGTGATTTTATAAATTTCATTTATAAGGGATTTATATGGATTTCATTAAATAAATAATATTGAATGGTATAATGAGATTTTATATATTGACAATGGTGAATTAAATTTTTGACATTGACTCATAGAATGGGTTATTTATGGAGTATTTTTAAGAGTTAAGTTGAATGAAAATTCAATATATGTCAAGGGTAAATTCAAATGTCCCATTCTTAAAAACCAAATAAGATATTTTGAAATCAATGGATCAAGGACATTGTAGTTAATATAAGGTGATAAAATATTAGATAATTTATAAAGGAAATCGATAATATATAATTTCTCCCTAATATATCATCCACTTGATGGATTATTGGGTATTGTAATTATAAACTATTGGTAGATTGATTCTATACCATCAATGTTGTTACTAGTTTATTTGTTCTATATTTGCTGAGTATGATCATTAGATATTATTTTTATCTTTAATCTTATTATAATATTGGATTGTGGGTGTAATTATTACACTTTAAATCCTAATATAATTTATCATTAAATTTTTTATAAACCATGTTGTTATTAAAAAAAAATAAAAACCTTAATTGTTAAATTCATAACAAAATATTTACATTAATTAAAATTTCCAAATATTTTAGGTTACTTCATGCATTATTTGGATTCATGGATCAAAATAGATTCAGGGAGACCAGTACTAGAATCCTATATGACCTTATAATGATGTAGTGGTGACATCATATAGAGTGTAAATTAAACAGATCATTATCCCATCAGTGACAACTCATCCTTTATGGTGTTGATTTTTATAGAATTAATTTATGTTTGAATAATTCATGGCATGAATTATAATAAAATAATTCTCAAAATATTACATTTAATTGGTTTCTATTATTATGAATAATATCTCATAATCAGTTATTTGATTGAGGATGTATAATTTCTATTTTTTTAAAAAAATATTTTATTTTTTTACTATTATAAGATAGTATGATGCCTTTTAAATGGCATTAGAATTTGTAATTTCAAAAAATAATGATTTTGGAGAAGAAATATTTTTATTGAAATGAGTATAGAAAATAGGTTTTTTTGTGATATGTAAGAAAATTTGGTTTTTGAGAAATTTTTTTTAATATCTTTTATATTGATAATTAAATATAGATATTTTTATAAAATATTTTTTCCATAGAATTTTTTCTATTTTTTATTTATTATTTTTATTTATTTCAAGTAATTTCTCATGCATATGATTATTTTATTCCTAGTAATATGAAATTTTGATTTATATCGACTTATTTATAGCACACAACAATGTGAATTTATACATAACTTCTCATAATGCACTTATAAGAATATCTATTCTTATTTTTATTGAGTCCCTTCAATCCAAATCTATGATACGGAAGAAGGAGTTATCTCAGTCTATGTGTTAGAAAGGTGTAACGTTTTTATATCAAATTTTTGTTAGAAATAATCATCAAATATTGATCCTATAGAGTGAATTTTATTTTCATATATTATTAATTTTTCTTTTATCAAATTCTATTAAATTATATAGTCTTGGAGAAAAATAAAATTTTTTTTAATAGAGAAAATTAATCAATATTTTATTTGATTTATTAGGAAATATTTCTTATAATTTGATATTAGATGATCAAAATTTTATAACTATAAATCCAATTCAGATACTGGGACACATGATTTGTAGTTGAATCATTATAAAATTGTATTTTATTGTAGTGGCTCGGATTAGTTCTATTATGTCAATAAATTATGGAGTATAAATTAGTAGTGGTTTGAAATGTAACTTTTGAATTAAAAGTTATCCATTTAATGGAGATATTATAGCTAATTGTTAATCCATGGTAAATTAAATGTTGATGATAAAAATGTAGAATATTTTTATTTCTTTTACATTGATCCATTATGGGTTTGAAAATTAATGATTTATTTCACCATGATATGCATGATAAAAAATGCATAACATGGAACCATTTTTAAATTGGAAAAGTACTCTTTCAGTGAAATTAATTTCTTATAAGAATTTTATTTATTTATTTTTAATTTTATTTGGAAATTATTATTGTACAAATTATATTTTTTTTTATGTAAATGATCAATGAGAAATGATATTATCCTAAAAAATGGGAGGGAAGAAACCAATATAAAATATAAAATAGTGTTGTTATGAAATATATTATATCATGATTGTGTATTATATATATTATAATATATATTTTATAGATTCATTCCACCAAGAAGGATCCATTTATGATATTTTTACGAATTAGTTAAGAATATTCTCATGAATATTTTTATTTTGAGTATATTTCTTTATTAAATATAAGTGTTTTCTATAAATGTTATTATGGATATATAATGTGATTAATATTGATCAATGATATTTGAATGAAACATTTAATTATATAAAATATGATTATGGATTTGTTAATTTCACAAAGTTTATTAACAAGATAATCATTACCATTAAATTTTGGTGGAATCCTCAGACCTAAAAGGATGAATTTGTTCCCTACATTCCATACTGTCATCCTTGTATGTGTTGGGAATTTGTTAAAAATAGGGAAAATATACTGAAACTAACTATATTATTTTCATTTTTATTATCCACAAAAAAATAAATGTAATGTATATGATGAATATATATATTTAGGTAATTAATCTATTATAGGGTAACATGTCTACCATGGAAAATATCCCAATTCTTGTGGAGCTTCTATTGTATATCCTTGAATAGTTAATGATGAAGTAGACTAATGATATATGGTTCGAAAAATATATATTTTATGATAAACAATAGGCGATTTTCATACTAGAACTAAACTATTACAATAATGTTGTATGTATATTATCACCAATATAGATCAATATATTAAAAACTTATGAATCAAATACATTTCATAAAATTAATTAGTGGGTAATAAATACTTTATTTTTTATAACAGAAAAATAAAAACATTATTTTATAGTCCATAAACTCATTTTCATATATCTATCAATTAAAAAACACTCTATAGTATTTCAAGTGTTTTTATATTGTGAATTCGAATTTAAACTATATAAAAACACCTCATCCAACCATTAAATGTTAAATATACTATAAACTACCTATTTTTGGCTGGGTGTTTGATTGGATAAAATATGAGGGGACTCAATTAATGTTCACGGATAAACTATTGAAGTATATGGATAAAATTGTGTTAATTTATAGACTACTAGTTGAGTCTAGAGACATTATAGGGAAGATTGTTTCTCACCCAAATGTGTTATTTAAAAAAAATATTTATTTAATAAGGAAAAAAGATACAATGTTATAATAGGAACTAAGTAACATATGGGGTACTATTATGAATAAGTCATTGACTATTTATTTTATATTTATTTTTTGGATAATTGTTTTATTGAATGTTTGACTGGACGCATTAGATTTTTAGTGTTGTGGGTTATATATTCTATGGGGATTCCAACCCATATATCATGTTTAGTAGATCAAGTAAGTGTATATATCAATCTATAATGATAAAATGTAGTGAAAAATTATTTAAATTTGAACTAAAACTAAAAAAACAATGTGATTATATATAGTATTAATTCGATGGGATGGATTATGGATTATATCGAAACCTATAGTCACATAGTACCATTCATGGGACAATATATTTTTATCTTATCACATTCTGACCTAAATATAATTTTCAAATATTTTATTTCTATTTATTTACCTCTGTATATTCTATTGTATTTGTTTCAAGGAATTTTATAGGGCTTATGAGGTGTTGAGCACTTGAAAAAATATGTCTATATTAGTTTACAATGTGAAATATGGATTCCCACCATGAACCAATTTTACTTTATTTTTTATTCATGTATTGAATCATTTTCAATTTTTATGAGTCATTTCACATTGTGAAATGTAATTTTTTACTCTTATTATTCATTATTAAATTTTCTCCACATTGTGAATAGTGTTTCACAATGACAATATGGTCAACCATATTTTTATTTTCGTTATTGGGTTATTTGAACCTACATTAGTATAACAATTGGGGTGGTTATCCCTATCAAACTATAATAATTGATTCTACAGGTATTCTCTTGGTTGTTCTCCTCCTCCATGGTGGATTATTCGAATATCTTCAAATATTAAGGATGGAGCTTCATAGAAGGATCTCATCATTTCAACTATATTGCGTTTTTATCCTCCCAAAACCTATATTTCATTGTTAATTTAAATGAGATATATGGTTGTTCTTGATTGGGGTATTTTGATATGATATTGTTTTTTTGGATCCCACTAGGTTTTTAAGGTTGCTTGGATTGTATTGTAGTGGATTTTCACAATGGTCATTTAAATAGATGACAATTTTGGTGCATGTCCCATAAAGAGATCAAAAATATTATAACAATAATTATTTTTTCCTTTATTATATAATATAATTTTTTAATTATTGATAATATTCTGGAGCCGGAATAAAAGATTTCTTGTTTTTATGTGTTTTTAATTAGTGTTAAAATGGTGTCTCATTAAATTAAGTTTTATTAAAAAAAATTTTTACATTATTTGACTTATTTATAAAACTAAAATCCCAATTTTGAACATTTATAGTTATTTCATTAAAATATCTATTATATTTATTTCAAAAAATTTTGAAAAATATTGATTACTTTTCTCAGATGTGTTTGGCCATATTGAGAATGATTTGATAGAATATATTATGTAATGTAACAATATGACAGATTATGTTTTGGTGATATAAATGGGTTTTCATTACATTAATCCTCACAGAATATTATTAAGGAAGCCATCATGATCATAATGATTTATTTTGAAATGAAAACCAATGGGGTATTCTTCTTTATATGTCATTGAAATTAAGGCTTGTTGAATTAAATGTGATATTTTTTTCCAATAAATATATGTTTAATTTATTTTCTATTCATGTATAAAGGGGTGTTAATATTATGGTATTCAATGTTGTGGGTGATATAATATATTTCTAATAAGATTATACTGTATTCTTATATTATATAACAGTCATTCCGATTTATACATCCTGGGAAAACCTATTTGACATTGTATAAATTCATTGTATATATGATATTGTGGTTGTAATTATACTCCAACTCTTATCCATGGATGGGGCTTAGGTAATTGCATGTGATGGTCCCACTTGTTAGGTTAGGTGACGTATGATCATATGTTAAAGAAGGGTGAGTCGTATCTTAATAGTTATATAGTGTGTAGGAAATGATTCATTGATGATAGTTTTAATTATGTACTAGATAATTATCATTCAGAACCTTGGATTCCATTATAATGTTATGTATACATTTTTATGGTAACAGTCATTAAATTAAATATTATTTTGACCTCTTTTTTATTCTAATTAAAACAATTTAAACTCTAATTTATTAATTATTTTATTAAAGGAAAATAAAAAATGTTTTTACTAAGAATTATTCCTAATATTTAACTTTTTTTCAAATGGAAGTATATTAGTATTTATATTATTGATAAAATCATTTATCATTTTTGTTTATATCTAAATAGAAGTTATCTTTAATGGAAATTAATTTTAAAGGTTGTGTTTTAGTGAAATGGTTGGTGACCTACACAAATATCTATTTTATACATATATATTAGAGTTCATTATGTCACTAAAATATTGAGGATGTTAATAGATATATTATTTCTATTTTTGAAGAGCATGGGTTGTCTCCATTCATACACACATAGAGTTTTTTGTGTATAATTTTTATAATTTACCATCCATGTTAATAATTGTATTGGACATTGGCCCTATATTGTATGATCTTTTATTCTATTTCTCTATTTATTGTCTATAAAATATAGGTTTATTTCCCATTTTATTGTATTTAATATTCATATATTTGGATATATGTATTTAATTAATATAAAAAATTCCTAATATATTATTATTTATTCTCAAAAATTTTTCTCCATTCCCTCGATATTTAGAAAACCCTCAAGGCCTTCAAATGAGCTAACTCTGGTGTATGGTATAATAGTGACCTAAGATGGTTAAGAACAAATTGATATAAAAGGAGGTTATTATTGTTACATGGGTATATATGGAATGTTGGAAAAAGTATTATCATAACCATATAGGTTGAACACGAATATGTTCTTGATCACTATAGATGCCCAATCTCTGAAAAATAGGTATTATATTTATATTACATTATTAGTATATAAGACAAGGTTTCCTCAAGAAATCAATAAATTAGTAAACATGTATGAGTAGATGAATAAATATATATTTAATTTGAAAAAATATTATACAAAATGAACACATTTTGAGAAAATTGTTATCACTTCCATCATATACATGAATATTACACAAATATCACAACTAGGATTTAAAGGGGTAGATTAACAAATAATTATGAGATCATATGTTTATTAAGAATTTTTACATTATGGGATGTAAAAAAAAGATAAACATGGAATAAATAATATAGAAATAATGATTAAAAAACATTAATATGCAATCAATTGAATCATTGGGCACATTATATGCATGATAATAAATGAAATCATTAAGATAAATAATCATTAATATTGTACTGATGGATGAATAATTACAAAAATAAATCCATATTATCATTTCATTATATTAATAAACTATAAATATATAGGTAGAGTAATACACAAAATGAATATATGTATTCTCTCAGGAGTCATATTGGTGCTTTGAGGGCATATATATGTATAGGTCCTAACTATCACATGGATATCCTAAATTAATTCACCATAAGTGTCACCAATAAATTCCATACCATTTGATAAGGAATCTATGTGTTAATGAAAACATGGATACCCATAAAATTGATAATACCTAAACATTATTCACTATTATGGGGTATAATTTGACTTTTTTATGTGAAAATACCATAATAAACTTATATGTTATTGGGTATTATGTATGTAATAAGAATTATCTATGAAAATCAATTAGTGTTGTGATGGACTATTCATTGTGAAGGGTTATCCTTGGAAGATAAAATTTCTCCCAATAATATTTTTTGTAGGTGACCATGTAAATTGTAAAAAATGTCTATTGTCATAGTTCATAAAGAATATATTAATATTACAAATCATATCACCCCGGAGTGTCATACTATTTGTAACATCATAGGCCCACTCATCATAAATGTGATTCATACTTTACTAAATGATGAACCAACATTTCTGGAGTTATTACTACTATATGTATCTATTATATAGCAGAATACACAATTTTTTATCAAAATACATATGTATTTTCTAGGAAAATTCCCACATGTTTATTATTCAAAAACATGGGATGGTTTTTTTCTCTTGAAAATATTATGTTCCCCAATGGTTTTTTTAACTCTTGATTAAAAATAATATAAGGGTAGGATATAAATAAAGACATTTAAATTAATTTAAATTCATTTTTTATATGATAAAATTTCTTCCATCAAAATTTATGTACCTCAAAAATACGAAATAAGTAATTTATTTAAGCAGTGTTCCAAAGAATAAAAATTGTGATGGAAAAATCCACTTCTGGGTTGTGTATAAAATCAACAAAATACCTCTTCAAAGAGAGGTATTATAAATTTAATTCCAATACAATTAATAAATTTCATTTCATGTTATTAAATCACAAATAGGTATTATATGAAAAATATAATAAAACTAGTTTTATATTACAAAATGTGTCTCAAATCGAGGAATTAGAGATGGAAAAATCTCACCTCTTATTTATAATTCACCAATATAACATTAACCTCTTATGTCACAAACATAGATATCATAGAAACATAATTTATAACCTCACTCAAATTCATTTTTATTTATACTATAAACATATATTCATTTTCTATATAAATTCTATAGAGTTGTTTTACCAATTATCCACCTTCGAGTGTTTGTTGTTTAATCATTTGTACATGTTTGATAAAACCAGTGTCTATATTCTATATTTTAACAAAATTAACCCTTGATATTTAATTTTAATAAACATTAATGATGATTTAAAATAATTTATGATGATTCGTATTCTATTTATGTTGATTATATTCTCTATCCTTGAGGAAGAAGTTGATAAAAAAATGTTCAAGTGATCCAAGAGGATCAAGACGTTCTTTTAATTATTGAGTAAAAATAATTATCGTATGTCTCCATAACTAAAAATAATTATTTATATATTTATATAAAATTATGCAAATAATATTTTTCCCATATTCATTCATGCTAACAAATTCATATTATTTTTCATGTATGTGGTTAAACGAACCTATACATGAACATACGTCGATTTAATTAGTCAGTATGAGTTTTTTAGTAGTAATATCATTATAAAAAATCATAATTATATTATTTATTTATTTTATTAATGTCATATATAATAACATTAATGGTGTAAAAATATGTACTAAATATAAAAATATTAGATATTATGGATGAAAATATTTTCTTATCAGTTTTCACGTTTACGATGGTTACTATTACAATGACCATTCCATTACATATATGGATAATTAGATACCAAATTTTAACTAATAGAACATTTAAAATTTCAGACAAAAATTATACTTTAATCCCATTAATTATTCAATCGATGAAAGTTGTTAATGAAAAACATTCAATACTCTATTCCATAGTGGTAGAAGTCTAGACGTGTGCATGGATGATGATATGATTTTTATTTAAACATAATAAAAGTTTAAATGGCATAACATATTAAAAACATAATAATGTTTAATATATAATTATTAATTACTACTTCCAAAATTTTCAATACGTCTTAGTGGGTGATGTAAAATTAAACAAATTACTCTGTAAAGACAATATCACACACATAAGCACGATTCATGTTTTCATTTTTCTTAAGAAAATGTACCATTGTTGTTGATGTTTTTTACTAAATAATGATTATTTTAATAATATCACATAGAAAAATTATAAAATTTATGTATGAATTTTTGTTAATTTTAATGTAAAGATATTAAGGAATGTAGTTATGTAAAAATTATTACTCGCGGTGAAATTTACTAGGAGGATATTAAGGAAATAGAGGGGATATGATAAAATATTTTGAATAGAATATAGTAGAATAAATAAATTATTAATGTGAGATAAACATTTATTATTTTTTATAAAGATACAATACATTATGATTTATATTAAATGGATTGTGAGAAGCCCCATTTAGTATGGAAAATAGATTTAGTTTTTTTAATATCCATTTATATTCATAAATTTAAAGAGACTCTCATGGAATGTTTCTCTAAATTAGATTAATATTCTGGTTTGGAATAGATATTTTATATAAATAATCTATCATTAATGATCACTTGTTATTTTAAAAAAATAAACCCATTCCCATTTGGTTTCCAAAATTACTCTCTTATCATTTACCATGGAAACTAGTTTTTGACTAAGTAATTTAAAGATTATGAATAAAAAAATAAAAAAATTAATAATTTTGAGAATATAATTTTAAATTTGAAATACATTTGTTGTTATTAAATTTCTAAAATTGATATATGTTATTTTAAAATATTAAATTTATAACGCATTAAATAAAATTTAGTGAATAACTGAATTATGTTTTAAAATACTAAATATAGTTTTCTAAAATAAAAATCATATTTTAAATTGAAAAATTTTACCTATAAAACATATATTTGGTCATTATATAAGTATTTGGAATTTAATTTTTTTCTTACATACTACTGATTCCAAAAAATGTGTTGTATTAAGAAAATAATTATTTTATTGTTCACAATAATTGAATCATTTCAAAACATTAACAGAAAATTTTCATAAGATAATAACATTATGAATAATTAAAAAAAAGGTTTTTTTATTAACATATATTTATGAAATTCAGAAATTAAATATTTTAATATGGTATTAATTAAAGGTTATTTTATAAATGCATTGTGTTATAGTTTAGGTTCTAGTTTTCTTCTACTACAGTAGGGCCTTGAGTATTTAATTCTCTATCCCTTACAAAATATCATCTTAAAATTTGGGTTATAGATAAGATATATTATAAAGTTGGATGTTCCTTCTTCATGACATTTTAGGCTCCCTATATTTCCATTTAAGTTCTTATTTCTATAATGGAGAACCACTAATCATGTTTCCTAGATTTGAAACATTTTATATTTTTTTATCAATAATATTGACATGGTCATGATTATATGACAATCCACACATTAAATATATTCCTGAATAAGTGAAAACATGAATTTGATCTCTCATGTAAATCTTTAGTATTGAATCAGTAATTTTGTTTTGTAATTATGAATGGATAGGCAATATATTGACATACTAAGATACATATATTATTATTTTTAGTAATTTTAAATTAATATTGATCCAAGGGAATAAATTTCCATTTTTACCAAATACTAGGACACCCTTCCAAGGGGAGAATAAAAAAAATAACGATCCTTTAATTAAAATTCAAATCATATTCTTTTATGCTCTGCATAAAACTATAATTTTTTCTCAAATGGTTTTATATAATCTTGAATATTATATACTTTATCAATCAACTTCTCCAAAATACCTTGGACAATTAGCTTTCATTATCCTATATCTAACCAACATGTTAGAGTATGAAACAACATCACATACTATGGAAACCCATTAAATTCACACACACAAACACATATATATTATCATTTACGATGAATATTCAACATATTTGAATATAATATTTTCTCAAAAAACGTACCAATTTAGTCTCTTGAGATCTAATATAAAAAATTAGTTTTTTTTTGATAAATCATCTTCAACATATCTCACAATATTAATATCATATCGTACAATTAATAATCAATCCCTATATAATTTTCTTCATAAAATGGTGAATAAAACCATTGTAAATAATTTTCTAGGATGCTCAGTAATATTAATCATAGTAGTAATAAATCTGTTATTATTAATGTTAATAAGATAACAATATAGGTATGACAACATGGTCAAAATTAATGATTTTCATACACAATTATTTGAATATATATCAATATAAATGATTTAATATAGATTTTTCATATGAAACCCAAAGGTAATTAGAGTGAAGAATAATCAATAATCAATTAGAATCCATGATAAAAAATCATAAGCATTAAATAGATGTTCTTAGTGTAGACATAAGAATAAAATATATTTTCTAATGTCAATGATCAATACAATACCTTCATTGTATATTAGGTTCACACAATATACCATCAGATCCACAATAATGGTTTACTCACATGTCTACCAAATTATATTCCAATAATGATGTGGGTTCACTCCCCATTGTAGTCTACATTTTATCTTGATATATTATTCGTTACTCAATGAAATGTAAGACTACATAATTTTATATGCACCCATCAATAAATAAAAACTATATATATGTGTGCCCTAAAATCAGAAAAATTAAATCAATTAAATTATTAATAACATATGAAGAGTAAATATTTTTTATTCTACTATTTCATAGTTGCATAACACATAGAAAAGAAATAATTTTCATTTGTATTTCATTATTACATAATTAAAACTATGAAATGATTTTGGGTTTTTGTAATGTCCCAATGTTTTTAGTAGAAATTCCCTTCTTGTTAATATGCCATAAAATCACATAATAATGTACCACTTAGTGATAAGTGACCTTAAAACATAATTTTGTCACTTTTGTGTTTGGAATTTTGGAAATCTGAAATACACGGTTGTGTTCAAGATGTTTTTTTGAGTCTGATAAGAAATCATATTTTTTGATGAATAGTAACCTACCCTAATTAATACTAACATAAACTTATCAATATTGATATATCCTAATGAATATTATCCTCGCCTATGATAGTATAAAAATAATATTCATGTTGGAAGTACAATATACCTTTGTTTAAGAATGAGTTTATTGATGTTTTATATTTGGTTTTTTATAATAAATTATAATTTTAATTAAATATTTAAATAATCATCAATATAAAATAATTTTTGAAAAATTGACTTCATTTTTGGATTCTACACGTCAAAAAATTGTTAGGATGAATTTTGGAGATTTTTATGGAATACATGAAATTTTGATGAATAGTAAAATACTGTAATTTACTATATATATACATTATAAGCAAAATAGACTATTCCTAGAATCATGGATGATGTCACCACCCATGGTTCGAATTCACATGACCCATTTACTATTATTGTTCCTTGAATACTTACTATTCATTGTCTTGTGATGAAATAATAAATTAAGGATTATAATATCATAAAATCCCTCCTCTCCTCCACTATAAAAACCCCCATTCACTCCATCTTCTCTCCACTCCTCTCAAGCTCCATTCCGTCCCTAAATTCTGATCAAATATCTCCCCCAAGGTCCTCCACCATGTCCAAAATCTCTCATCATCTTCAAAATACCAACACCTCTCCACTTAAGAGGTTCTCAAAGGAAGAAGTCTCAAGAGGTAAATTCCTCTTCCCAAATTTCATCATTTCTTTTAAGTTATTTTCTTTTCAATTTATTTCTTCCACTCCCTTCACCATAATAGTATGATAAATCTAGTAGAATAAATTTACTGGAATGTCTTAATGCTATTGTTATATTTCGTTCTCTTCTCTCCTTTCTCCACCCTTTTATTTGAAAGAAATGAAAGCACCGTTTGAGATGTGCTATTTTTTCACATTCAAGGACAACAGTTTATCAATTTCTATTATTATATTTAATTATGGATATGAAACCATTTTTTTTATGGTTGAACTAGATTATTAGATATGTAATATATAATATTTTTGGTTTTGTATTCTTTCAGTACAAATGGAATTAAGTTTTAAATAAAAACACATTCTTTGTAACCAAACCCACCGAATAACAAAAATGGTTATCACTAAGGTTATATTTTTAATAATTCAACATCACTATAAGAAACCTTATTAAAATTAATAACATGTAATATCCTGGATATTAACTAAATAATATAACTTCAATTCTGGACAACCACTTTCATCTATCATATAATCCAAACATGAATTTAAGTGAACCGATCTTTAAAGCCAAGTAATCAAATGAGCTCGAACATTGAAATTCAGCCTTATAACTAAACATAAAGGCTTTGAATGAACTGAAAAGGGTTATAACAAATAAATTAAATATATAATAGTTTTAGGACTTATGAATTAATAATAATAATTTCTTTATTCAGGTCATTAATAACAAGTGGAGAACACCTACAGATTTAATCTAAGGGATCATCCCCTTTTCTCTCTTAATCAAGATTATCCTCTATTCTTTGAATTTTTATTCATATTAGAAAATTATGGGATATGTTTAAGAACCTCCCCATACTTCCTTCCTGATTTATAAGTGATGGTAAACCACATTTCTCGCTCATCAATCCCTCTTGGTCTCACCTGACACCATGCCGATAAAATCATAATGAATTCGACCCGAACATTCTTTGTTCTTTCAGGATTCCTTATCTTTATTTCAAAATGCTGTTATATTATCTATATATTTTAGTCTTATGACTTCTGGTTTTTTGTACAATATTATTATATCAATACCCTTTCATCACATTTATTCGGGGATATACATGACTTTGAAAGATTTCCTCCTTAGAACTTTCCGATAAGCAAACCTTTTTTAAGCGGACTTCCCAATTTTTTTCCCAAATTTCACGTTCACTCTATCCAATGTTTTAAAAAACCATTGTATTTATAAAATATGTATTTTTATTATGAAAACCATCTTGGATCAATTATGGATTTATATAAATGAATGTCCTTTTTTCTATTTCAAAATCTCTATACTGTTTTCCTTAAAACCGCAGAAAAATGTTTTAATGCTAATGTTTCGGAATTACATTTTTTAAATGTTGTAACTTATATTTGACACCACATAACATGTTATATGCCTAATTTTCCCTATTAATGTCCATGTATGTTCTAATCCCTTCCTTTCATGGACACTTTCGTGATACTCACATTAGATATGTTTTATGTCATGATTGTGGTACCCAATTCTTTCCATGGGTAAAATTATGTTTATAAATGGTTATTTAAATATGATTGTTTATATTGAAATATTATTTATGAGGTAGGAATATTAATGAATATGTTGAGATGGGTGCACCCAGATAGTGCTCCAATTCATTGGTTAAGGATAAGTCTCATGAGATGCGATGTGAAACGGGGTTGGCGGTTAGCCTTGACCATTACTGAAATGGGAAACGGGATTGGCAGTTAGCCTTGACCTGTACTAAAGATATTACTTATGATTCTGCCACATTTTTATGATTCAATTTTTATATGATCCCATGCTTATATTAAATGTTTTTACAAGTTTCATGCTTTTGGATATCATTATGTCATGCCTCTTAATTTATGTGCATGAGGTGTATCCTTATGTTCATTCCCTTACTGGGCATTTTTAGCTCATCCCTTTGTTTGTGTGTTCCCCAGGGTACTCTATGTCGATGTAAGGGCTCAAAGGAATTTAGGAGCTCATTATGGAGATTAAATAAATATGTTTTTAGCCCCTTGTTTTATGTTATATGTACCTAGTCTTCCAAGACACTAGACTTAACAATTTGTGGAATGTACTATGATGATTAATTATACTTAAAATATTGAAATGTTATATGAAAAAGGATCAGGTCGCTACAGTTGGTATTAGAAAGAGGGATAGTTATATTTGCAGATTAGGAATAGATCACCTTAGTGAGAACATTAAGGATGAGACTAATTATAAGGAAACAATCCTAAATTTTGGTGAGTATAGAGTAAGTGGTTTATCATGAAAATACATCATTGTCTAGATAAGAGTAGTTAGAGGAGGCTGTAGCACAGATCTATCTTGGGATAAAACCCAAAAACACTGCTTTGAGCTAGACTCGAATGGGAACTGGTGCATGATAATGGGTCTTCCTGTACTCTTGGTTATGACACTCCCCGGGGATATGTTTTAGTAGATTCATGAGCTTAGTACAAACCATTATTAAGGGGAAAAAAGCCCATAAGAATATAAGTTAAGAAATAGATCGAGGATAACCTAGATATATACCTATGGAATCACAAGTTAGGACGTACATCTTCTTTATAAGTTTATCCATTAATGTTCAAATTTTACAATTTATGATCAATAGCTAAGTATTCAAGACCTCTAATTATACGTTCTTTTTCATAGTTAATGTCAGAAAATAGAAGAACATGTTCCAACAACCAATGTGATAGGCAATGTGGTGATTGCTCTAATGACATGCCTGATGTGATGGAAGTGGGTGCTCAAAAATTCATGGTAGTACGTTCTCAGTTGGATCGAGTTATGAATAATAAGATGAATCAAGTGGAACATCCCCCTCCTCTAAGGAAAGATCATGTTGTCGTTGAATCCGTTATGTGGAAAAGGCCTCCCATGTTTAGTGGGTCTTCTGATCCCCTCCTCACAGAACAATGGATTAACACCATTGAAAAGATTTTCTCTTTCCTCCAGTTTTGGGAAGAAGAGAATGTTGTACTAGCAGTCTATAATTTTTATGGGGAAGCTGATTAGCGGTGGACACTGATCAAGAATATGAAGTTCCAAGATAAAATTGATTTCATATAATGGTAGGAATTCCAGACGATGTTTTTCAACAAATATTTTCCTCGACCCCTCCATCTCAAGATGGAAAGAGAGTTCCTTGGTCTCAAGCAAAAGAAAAATGAGTTCATCAGGGCGTATGAAGAGAACATTACAAGGCTTGCAAGGTACACCCATGGATTTGTCCTGAACACTGAAATCAAGGTGGGTCTCTTCTTTAGCGGACTAAATTCGAGTCTACGAAAAGTGATGTCAATTCGAGGCATCGAAATCTATGAGGAGATTGTCTGTTGTGTGATGAAGGATGAAATGGAGATTGGAGACTCTCAGTTGTCTCATGGGCCTAGTGACAAGAAGCGTAAAATGGTGAAAAAACATGGGTGGTTCATCAAACAAAGCCCATGATGGAATGAAGCCTCACATTCCCCTTTGCAAAAATTGTAGGAAGAAGAATATTGTTGACTGTCTCAAGGGAAACAAGAATTGATTCAAATGCGGAATTTTTTGTCATATGGAAAAGAACTACACAATGGATATGAAAAATCCCACTAATGTTGAGAAGAAAGGAAGGTTAAGATCAACAAACAACCTATAGTGCAGTGTTATAACTGCAAGGATCTTGGGAATTATGCAAACAATTTCCCTAAGCTGAGGGTTGTTGGAGGCAATCAGCAACATTTTCCAAGGAAACAAGGAAGTTCTTATGCTATCACAACTTCTGAGGTGGAGCCGGAAAATGATGTTGTCATAGGTAATCTAGTTATTCATTCAAGAATAGAAAACATAATATTTGATTCTGGTTCTACACATTCTTTCATATCTTGCAAGTTTAGTAGAACTATTCAAACACCACCTCAAAATTTGGATCAAAAGTTATCTGTGAGAACAAAGAAAGGTGAAATTATTGCGTCCATGGTTTATAACTCCTCCACGGTTAATGTTTGTGGACTGAACCTCCTAGAAAATCTTCTCATACTTCCTTTAGTAAAGTTTGATACTATATTGGGCATGGATTGGCTATCTTTGTACAAGGCCAACATCAATTTTCGGGAAAGGGGGAATAATCATCACATCCTGAAGCATCCTCTGATTCATTATAAGTGCAGGGAGGAAGATGTGTCTCCTCTAGAATCTACGTCTCATGTTTGGATATTTCTTCTTTATGAGCAATAATTCCTAGCTGAAATGATTGAGACAAAGGAGAGAATCATGCTTGAAGACATGCGCATCGCGAGGGATTACACTGATGTATTCCCTGAAAAGTTGTCTAGTCTTCCCCCTGACCAAGTGGTTCAGTTTTCAATTGAACATATCCCTGGATCTCTACCAATCTCAAAGAAACCTTACAGAATGGCCACCATAGATCTAAAAGAGTTGAAGATGCAGTTACAGGAGAATATGGAGAATGTTTTCTTATACACGAGTGCTTCACCGTGGGGTACTCCAGTCCGATTAATCAAGAAGAAGGATGGATCAATGCACCTCTACATGGATTATCATGAACTCAATAAAATCACTATAAAGAACAAGTATCCCCTTACACGGATAGATGACTTGTTCGGTCAGCTTCGTAGGTCCAGTTATTTCTCTAAGGTGGACCTTTGGTTAGGATATCACTAACTAATGGTGGGGAAGGAAGATATTCATAAGACTGCCTTTCGAATGAGGTATGGACACTATGAGTTCATAACGATTCCCTTCAAACTCACTAATACTCCAGAACTTTTCATAGATTTAATGAATAGAGTCATTAGAGATTACCTCGAAGAATTTTTGGTGTTCTTTATTGATGATATTTTAATATACTTCAAGAGAAAGGATGAATATGAAGAGAATTTGGAAACTGTGTTAAAGACTTTGAGAATGGATAAGTTATATTCAAATTACTGAAAATGTGATTTATGGATGGAGGAAGTATCATTATTGGGGCATTTTATCACCAGGAAATGGATATATGTGGACCCATCCATGAAAAAGGCAATTGAAGAGTGGTCGAGGCAAACTTCTGTAACGGAGATCCGCAGCATTTTAGGCCTAGCTGGGTATTATCAAGAATTCGTGAATAACATTGCACGATTGTCAAACCCAATGACCATGATGACATAGAAGGGAGTAAATTTAATCTAGACACAGAAATGTGAAGACTGTTTCAAGGAGTTGAAAAAGAGGCTTATCACTGTGCCATTACGCACACTCCCTTCAAGTTGAGAACACTTTATGGTGTATAGTGATGCTTATAAGAAAGGCATAGGCTGTGTGCTAATGAAAAATGATAAAGTGATAGACTATTCTTCACAGTAGCTGAAAATTCATGAGAATACTATCCCACACATGATCTGGAGTTGGCGAATGTGATATTTGCGTTGAAAATCTGACAGCATTATCTCTATGACGAAAAATGTGAGATATATACTGACCACAAGAGTCTCAAATATATATTCACACGGAAAGAGCTTAATATGAATTAATGAATATGGATAGAGATCATCAATGATTATGACTAGTCAATCCACTACCATCCCAGTAAGGCAAATAAGGTATCAGATGCTCTAAGTAGAAAGGATCCTGCATCTTTATCAAGGATGAGAGTTAAAAATGATCCGATTTTCATGGATTTCCAAATGATGGACATGGGAATCATTAAGGGAGGAAAATATTCAATTTTTTCCCTAAGGATTGCTAAACCATCCCTCTTGGAGAAAATAAAGGTTTCTAAAAGAAAGGATGTGGAAATTCAGAAAAGGGATGAAGATGTTAAAGATTGGAAATCCTCTGCTTTCAAAATCGATGAGGAAAGAGTTGTAAGATTTGGGACATGATTATGTGTAACATCTAATCCATATATAAAGAAGGATATATTGAATGATTCACAGAGATCAACCATATCTATCCATCCTAGGAGTACCAAAATGTACTGTGATCTCCAAGAACACTTCTGGTGGGATAACATGAAGAAAGAGATTGTGAAATATATATCAAGGTGCTTGGTATGTCAGCAAGTTAATGGTGAGCAAAAAAAGTCCAATGGTATGATACTACCACTGCCTTTACCCATATGGATATGGGAAAATGTTACTATGGACTTTTTCACGGGTCTCCTGAAGACATCGAAGGGAAATAATGCGATATGTGTTGTGCTTGAACGACTCACCAGGACGTCCCATTTCATCAATATTCAGGAAGATACCTTGCTTGAAAAACATGGAAAGTTATATGCGAAGGAAGAGGTGAGAATACAATGTATTCTAATCTCAATTGTCTCTGACCGTGAGCCAAGGTTCCCATCTAAATTCCAGAGGAGCCTTCAGCATTCATTGAGTATTGAATTAAATTTCAGAATAGCCTATCAACTCCAAACTGGTGGCCAGTCTCAGAGAACTATTCAGACTCCTGAAGATATGCTTAGATCCTTCTCTCTAGATTTCAAAGGTGGATGTGATCAGCATTTCCCATTGGTTGGGTTCTCATAAAACAATAGATTCCACTCGAGTATTAAGATTGATACATATGATCCTCTATATGGAAAGCGATGTAGAACTCCATCCTGTTGGGATGAAGTTGGAGAAAGAAAGCTAATTGGACCCGATATTTTTCAAGAGATGACAGAGAAGGTTTAAGTCATACAGAAACACATCAATGATGCTCAAAGTCGAAAAAAGAACTATGCTGACAACCATCGAAGGGACTTGGAGTTCGACGTTGGAGATAAAGTCTTCCTTCGAATATCTCCATGGAAGAGAGTCCTGTGATTTAGGAAGAAATAGAAGCTAAGCCCAAGGTATATTAGCCCCTTTGAGATCCTTGACCACTTAGAAGCCATGGCCTATTGTCTTGCACTTCCACCAAATATGGCTCAAGTTCATGTTGTTTTCCACGTATCACTCTTCAGGAAGTACATACCTAATAACTCACATGTACTAAACTTAGAGGTGGTGCGGCTAGATGATGATCTCTCTTATGAGGAGCATTCAGTAAAGATTCTGGATCAGATAGATAAGGTTCTACACAACAAGACAACCCATCTTTTCAAAGTGTTGTAGAGGAACCATAAGTTTGAAGAAGTAATATGGGAACTGGAGGAAGCAATGAAGGAAAATAATACACATCTATTTTTGGCATAGAATGTAAAATAAAGTTTCGAGGGTGAAATTTCTTAAAGGGGGGACAATGTAACGACCAAATGTTTTTAATGGAAATTCCCTTATTATAAATATTCCATCAAATAACATAATAATGAACTACTAAGTGTTAAGTGACTGTAAAACATAATTTTGTCCATTTTGTGTCAGGAATTTTGGAAATCTGACATACACGGTTGTGTTCAAGATGTTTTTTGGAGTCTGATAAGAAAACATATTTTTTGATGAATAGTAACCTACCCTAATGAATAGGAACTTATACATATGAATATTGATATATCCAAATGAATATTAACCTTCACTATGATGTTATAAAAATAATATTGAAGTTGTAAGTACAATATACCTATGTTTTAGAATGAGTTAATTTATGTTTTAAATCTGGTTTTTGATAATAAATTATGATTTTAATTAAATTTTTCAATAATCATATTTATTAAATTATTTTTGAAAAATGGACTTCATTTTTGGATTTTACATGTCAAAAAAAGTTTAGGGTAAGTTTTTGAGATATTTCTGAAATACTTAAAATTTCGATGAATTGTAAAATACGGAAATTTACCATATATATACATTAGAAGCTAAATAAACTATTCCTAGAATCATGGCTGATGTCACCACCCATGGTTCGAATTAAAATGACCCATTTACTATTATTGGTCATGGAATACATACTATTCTTGGTCTTTTGAAGAAATAATAAATTAAGGATTAAAATATCATAAAATCCCTCCTCTCTTCCACTATAAAAACCCCCTTCACTCCCTCTTCTCTCCACTCCTATAAAGCTGCATGAATTATCTAAATTCTTCCCAAATATCTCTCTAAGGATCTCCCCTATGTCCAAAACCTCCCAGAATCTCAAAATACCAAAACCTCTACTTTTAATTGGTTATCAAATGAGGAAGTCTCAAGAGGTAAATTCCTCTTCCCAAATTTCTTCTTTTCTTTTAAGTTCTTTTCATTTAAATTTATTTCTTCACCTCCCTTCACCGTAATAGTATGATTAATCCATTATAATAAATTTAGTATAATGACTTCATGCTAGTGGTATATTTTATTATCTTCTCTCTTTTACCCACTCTTTTATTTGAATGTAATGAAAGCACCGTTTGAGATGTGCTAATTTAGCACATTCAAGGACAACCGTTTATCAATTTCTAATATTCTATTTGATTATGGTTGTAAAACCATTTGTGTTATGGTTGAACCAAATTATTTTATATGGAATATATCCTATTTTTTTCTATAATATTTTGGTACAAATGGAAATATGTTATAAATCAAAACACATTCTTTGTAATCAAACCCACCGAATGACAAAAACGGTTATCACTAAGGTTATATATATAATAATTCACCATCACTCTAAGAAACCTAATTAAATTTAAAACCATGTAATATCCTGTATATAAACTAAGGAATATAACTTCAATTCTAGACAACAACATTCATCTAGAATATAATCCAAACATGAATATAAGTGAACCGATCTTTCAAGCAAAGCAAACAAATGAGCTCGAAAAATGAAATTGAACATTATAACTAATCATAAAGGATTTGAATGAACTAAAAATGGTTATAATAAATAAATTACATATAGAAGAGTTTCTGGACTTATAAATTAAAAATCCTAATTTTTTAATCAGGCCATTAATAAAAAGTGGAGAACACCACCGGATTTAAGGTAAGGGATTGTCCCCTTTTCTCTCTTAATCAAGATTGTCCTCTATAATTTTCCTTTTTATGTGTACTGTATAATGATGGTTTATTTTTAAGAACCTCCCAATACTTCTTTATAGATTTATATGTGATGAGAAACCCCATTTATCTCTCATCAATCTCTCTTGGTCACACCCGAAACCATGCTGATAAAATCATAACGAATTCTACCAAACATTCTTTGTTCTTTTTGGTTGCCTTATAATTATTTCGAAATGGTTTTATCTTATCTATATATGTGAGTCTTATGACTTCTGGTTAGTTGTACAATATTATTATATCAAGACCCTTTCATCACATTCTTTTGAGGATATACATGATTTTAAAAGATTCCATCCTTAGAACATTCTGATAAGCAAACCTGTTTTAAGGGGACTTCCCAAATTTCTACCAATATTTCAAGTGCAATCTATCATATGTTTTAAAACACCATTGTATTTATAAAATAATTATTTTTATTATGAAAACATTATTGGTTCAATGATGGTATTATATAAAATAATTTCCTCTTTTCTATTTGAAATGCTCTATAGTGTTTTCCTTAAAACTTCACAAAAATGTTTTAATGCTAATGTTTCTAAATTACATTTTTTATATGTTGTCACTTATATTTGATACCAATTAACATGTTATATTCCTATTTTACCCTATAAATTTCCATTTATGTTCTAATCATATCCTTTCATGTACACTTTCATGATACGCCGATTGGATATGTTTTATGTCATGATTGTGGTACCCAATTCTTTACATGGGTAACCTTATGTTTATGTATGTTTGATTATGCATGATTGTTTATATGGAAATCTTATTTATCAGGCATTAATATTCATGAATATGTTGATATGGGTGCACCCAGATAGCACTCCAATGAATTGGTTAAGGTTAAGTCTCATGAGATGCGATGTGAAACAGGATTGGCTGTTAGCCTTGACCTGTACTGAAATGGGAAACAGGATTGGTGGTTAGCCTTGACCCGTACGAAAGGTATGATTTACTTTTCTGCCACATTTATATGATTCCTTGTTTATATTGTCCCATTTTTATATTAAATGTTTTTATTTGTCTCATTCTTTTTATATAATTATGTCATGACTCTTAATTCATGTGCTTGAGGTGTATCCTTATGTTCATTCCCTTACTGGGCATTTTTATCTGATCCCTTTGTTCATGTGTTCCACAGGGTACCCTATGCAGATTTAAGGGCTCAAAGGAAGTCAGGATCTCATTATGGAGATTAAATAAAGAAATTTTTTAGCCCCATGTTTTATGTTATATTTACCTTGTCTTCCAAGACACTAGACTTAACAATCCTTGGCTTGTACTCTAATGATTAATTATTTTTAAATAGTGAAATGTTATATGTAAAAGGTTTGGGTCACAATTGTTTTCCAGAACCAACCATAAATCATTATCTTCATCGTCATCATCATAAGACATCCATATAATGAAATTGGACGGTGACGTTAGATCATATCCCCATTGAAGTGTTTCAATTATTAAGTTATATATACCTAGAAAAAAAAAATTAAATTAGAAATATAATTATTTAAGAATAAAAAAATACCCTTTTCCTTCAGTATCAAGAAAAACATAAAATTCAAAAAAAAATAGATTAATATTTTATTTAAAAATTACCATTTATTCTTGTAAAATAATATTTAAAAATAATAACAAGGATGAGTGAAATGTTTTCCATAATGAAATATTAAAATGAATATTTTATTTTCACTTTTTTAAAAGTTTTATAAATAATATGTATAGAGAAAAATTAAATTCCTTTTTTCAAATTTGAAATGAAATTAAAATATGGTTGAAAATTATTTTCTACCACCACATATCATAATAAATAATATTCTAGAAAAACATTTAACGAATAGTGATATGCATTAAAATTTTATTCAACCAAATTCAAAATAAGGTAATATTTTTGTAAATTGAACTTTCTCCATAACGTAATTTAATAAAGAGAAAAAAAGATTCTATTACGAGAATATTCAAGGAATAGATATATGAGAATAAAATATATGGGTATTTAAGGATAATTTCAAAATATTTTCCATTTTTGTGGATTTTGAATACATTATACATATAAAAAACATATTATTTCATAAACCCATTCCTCAAGTTAATTTTTAAATTGTATATATTCAATACTCCAATATATTAAATATATTATTTGGATAAATATATTCTGTCACCTTATTTACACATAACATAATATATATCAATCCTTTATAATTTCTATAAATCATTCTATAATTAATGTATTTATTGGAATGATCATTTAGGTGACAATTTGTATATATTCCAGGGACGTTCTATTTTAGATGGTGATGGTACTTATGTTGATCATAATAGGTGTTGATATTAGATTGTATGATATGTTAAATTCAATAATTAGTGAATATTATATTATTCAATGCTCTATCAATATTTTCGATACATTAATCATATTATATGTTAAATTATGGGATGTCATGTATGATGTTCTTCCTCATTTTAAATCAAAATTTTTTTATCACGATTCATGAATTTATATTCTTTGATAGAACCATTATTCACCATAGAATTATAATGGAGTGTTACTAGATTTTGGTAGAAATAATATCCAATCATGCAAAATGACCTTCATATTGGAGGTTGAGTAGGTAGAATAATGGGACAAAATGGGGAAATCGTGCCCAATGTTGGTGTTTTAATGATCATGGTGATTTTTTGTTGTTATTTTCTGAAACAAACAATGAACAAAATTATCATTTTAGTCCTCCATGAGACAATCCACTATTCTTGTGATAAATGTATAATGACACAAAGTTTATTTTTCTTTATATAGTGTTAGTTGATCCTAACTGTGAAGAATTTTCTATCACACTATGCTTGTGGTAGTGACCGAAGAAATATATGGTTGTAAGGTGTTGTTACAATACATAATGACATCATGTAGGAGACCATTACAATGCTGGTATTATCCATTGTAGGTATCTAGGGTATAAAAAATGACTTTATTTAGAAATACAACACTTATAGTGGAGTCTCTTTTGAAGAAAAAACCCCAATTATTTTATGCCACACCGTGACACACATTATTTTAGTGAGGTCAATTGTTTTTCAAGTAGTTTTGATGATGTAGAATCTATAATTAACTAGGGACCTGAAATTTGATCAATTATTTCATTGTTGGAATCATCGATGGTATCTATAAGATAAAACAAGATCAACTTACTTTAAATGAAGTGGGAGTATTTAAGTTGGATTTTCGGTGTTTTGGGTTTAAATTCAAATTTGAAAATTATAATTTCATATTGTGATTTTTAATTGATGTGGTAAAAATTATGTAATATGATAAATAGAGTGTAGATACTCAATAAATAACACTGGATTTAATGTAAGAATATAAGAAGATCATATAGGAATGATTGTGGATGAAGAAGGGGTAGTGAATATTTGAATGTTGTGAATAACTACTACTTGTGATTCAATAGGTCGGAGAAGAATATAAACAAAATTATTTCATTAGAAATTAATACTATTTATATAATGATATATTATAGTTGTTATAATGTTAATTATCCTCAAAATAGTGTGCAATGTACAATAATTTTTTGGATACTTATTGAAAAAATGATTTCAAGGATAATTCATTCATGTTGTACCTTCTTGTAAAAAATAGATGGGTTTTATGATCTATGTGGTATCTTTATCATTCCCAGTACAATCATTTTCCTTTTTATAGGTACTCCTTGTAAATATTCAATTCCCATAGTGTGTGTCTGTATTAGAAAGAGATAAAAATCAACTCAAATCAGTTACGATTATACTTTCATCAAGGAAACATAAAATAAAATTCAATCACTGATCTTCCCCTACTTTGTAATTCCTCGATAATAATAGAGTACCCTTTTTCATGTGGTATCATTGAATAGTTTATCTTCATTATTGATATTAAATTTTTTTGACAATTTATTTTATCTCTATTTCATGTGTTATTCATAGAATTTATAGGGTACAATAATAAATTCATAATTAATTGAAAAGAATGTGTATTCATAAAATGTAACGAAAAAACAATCTCATATGTATGGATAAAATGATTTTTTACCTCATATATATTAGTTAATATGTTTCAAAAGTCACAACTAATGAGGTTTTTTATGATGATGTTGTTTCTATGATAGTAGAAGATAATAGGTATTTGAAAAATCATAGAAATGTAATGAATTCTATTTTAAATACCTTCTTAGGATGTGAAATTATAATTTTTAATAAACTTAATAAATCTATATAAATTCTTAATAAACATTAGAATATATATGAAGTGAAGACCCGCATTAATTGAGAAAATTTTTCATTTTAGAGACATGATGATGAAACTCTTTTGATTCCCTAAAATACATCGAATGATATTTTCATCTCAATCTAAGGATATATTTTAACGTTATAAGATTATGATATTTTTTAAAACATTTTTCATATATCATACAATATAAAATTTATTCTAAATAATATTATTTGAAATTAAATAATACATGTAGTATTAGAATTGATTATTTTCTTACTATTCGAATATATTTTTTAAATTATTTTTGAACATGCTATCGGGAAGAAGGTGATGTAATAAAAAAACATTAATGGAAAAAATAAATTAATGTTATAGAATAAAGTAGTTATTGTTGAAGAATCCTAATATTTTTATTCTGATTCTGATTTGGGTAATATATTATATATGGTTATATCTATAATGGAATGAAATTTTTGAAGAGTAAAGGTAATGATAACATGTAAGGATGAACAAAAATTATATAGGTGTGGTTCAGTTTGGAAATGTTTTTCAAATTTTCTTAATTTAAAAGAATATAGAGTTAGTTATAATGATGAAAAAGGACCAAAAATAGTATTTAATAAGATTTCATTAATTATTAAAAATCAAGGGGGTTTATTCGTTAGGAAATATACCGAATTACTCTTAATTTATTATTGTCGATATATTAACTATTTTTGAAAAAAAAGTGATACACATGGAAAAGAAGATCTGACAATAATTTTAAGAGGCAGAGATGAGATACATGGAATTTATGTAGTGGATCAAGAATAATAAACTAGTTAATATTTTAGTGAAATCAAGGAAAAATAATATACTAATTCGTAATACATTATTAATAGTAAATTAAAATAATTTCTCTTAATTGTTTACAAAATTGTGTAAATTTTTTCAAAATAATAGATAAATGTATAATTTTTCAACGAAAATAAAGCTAATTTTTTTTGATAAGGATAAAGGGTTGCGAAATAATCTTGATGATGATAAGACATAATAAATAAATTTTTAATATAATTTAATATTTTTATTACTCTTTGTTAATTTAAAACTGATCTGGATTAAAATATATATATATTAAATGAAATTTTGATCCAATTAAAATATTCCAATTTTATAATTTAGAGAATTTCCATTTATAATTAAATCTCAAAAATAATAATAAAAATAATTTATTATGGATGATAAAAATATAGAAACTATATGTTGTAAAACTGAATAAAGAATAAAATCATGGGGGCCCATTTGTAAAAAAAATAAAGCAATGTTTTATATTTTGAAAAATTTTCATGCATTCACATTAATGAAGATAATTAAGAATGATGAATGAAGTAACAATTAGATTAATATTTATGACATGAAAAATGTGTCATGAGTATAAAAAAGTCTACTTTCAAAACAGTTCTAATATTAATAATCAGAATAAGGCTAAAAGACAATATGTAATTTCTAGATAACATTATGTTTTTTGAGGAATATTTTTGTAAGGTAATTGTTGGAACTGTGATGGATTTAGAAACATGGAAATAATTGTTTAGTTCAATTAAAAATAAATTAACAATTGTGGATTGTTGGAATTTTATAAATTGTGGGGAATTAAATTCATTCAAAAAAGAATAATTCTTAGAAAAGATGTTAAATCTTAATTGAAAATTAAAAATAATTACCAACTATTGGATGAATTTTATTAAAGATGTGACCAACTGGGTCATTATGAAAAATTGTTCCTTTTTAATCTATCATCCCAAATTTCTTCAACAGATTGTGTTGAGTTAAATCATATGAGTATGGAGAATGGTGAATTGATCAACAATGTTTTTTTATTTTTTAATAAATAATATATAATGTTCATGGAATTTGGACGATGGGTTATCCTCACATAAGAATGAATATTTCAATATCTATAAGGATGTTAAAAAATAACAATATTAGAATTTAACCTTTGGTAATTAAGGTTCACTGATAAATCAAGCTTCTAGATCATCATATATTAGTAAAGATCAATTTAAATCCAATAGAATATTGAATATTGAAAACCTAAAATACAATCATCTTAGTTTGTCTCATTTATGTGATAATGTAAATAAAGTAATTGTTTAGAAATATGTGCATTTTATGAAGAGAATGAAATATGGTTGTTTATTATAAATAGTATATTGAAATATTAAAAAAATTTATAAAATTTATTATGAGATAAAATGATGTTATATATGCATAATATATGAAAATAACACGTTAAATCAAGGAATTGGAAATCTTGGAAAAATAAATATGTGTAAACTAATTAATGGAAAAAATAATTGGATATGTTATAATTCATAATTAGTAATTACTATTAATACTCTAAATAATAAGGTATAAATACAATCCAGTAACACTTGGAATCTAATTCACTATGACATTTGCAGGCTCACGATGAAGAAATAAACAAATGATGATATGTATGCTATATTCATAATTGAGTAAATTACTCACATTGTAGTATTATGAATATAAAAAATAAATAAAAAGCTCAAAATAGATAATGTGTTTAGCATATGATTAGAGAATGTTTTTAGCAACTCTTTAAAGTGTATTTGAACATATATCTATGCAATGTATAGTATTGAAAGATATAAATATTATCCTAAAAACATTATATACATCAGGAGTTTATTTCATCATACACAGCTCAACCAAAAAATTTGAAAAATGCATGAAAATAAGATTAGTGGAGATGGATCAAACTATGTTGTTACCATATAAAACATTTCATTATTTTAGAAGGAATGACATTGGAGAACAAGCCCATATTCACAATAATTTTATTTATAGGAATATTTATGTTCTTTCATTTCATGAATTTTATTATAAGAGATCCCCAATATTGATTAATCTATTTGTTTTTGAATTCATTTCATTATCAACATTGTTGGTTTAAATCTGTGAAATATTGAAGGAATAAGTGTTGATGGTATATTCTTAGTATATCCATTAAATGTAATAGGATATCATTGGGAAAACCGAAACAAAAAGAAACTATTATTGATTATATAAAATTTAAGGAGATGGAAACTAAAATATAAATGAATTCACATTAAGAATAATGTTAGATATGTGATGTTAATGAATCTATTTTTTTAAATTAAAAATTTGGTGTTTTAGAAAACATTAAAAATTATAATGAAGTTCAATATAAATATTTTTGTTCTAAAAATTCTAGAGATAATGAAAAATATTGATCCCATAATCGGTGGTAGTGATGGTATAATATCATTCAAAATAGAATTGGAAATCATGGAATGAATATTCAAATTTGTCACGATCTGACCCGCCAAGGTCTGACCCATGACTACCTGAAGCCCGCCTCCAATAGGCCAGGGTCTAGCTACCAGAACCATGTAGAAAAATCCCACCAATGGGAGGAATTACCCTAAATTACCAGTACATAGTAACCCTTCTTGAATACCAAAAAATAATGAAATATAAATCAACTGAAACAATCCATGCATACATCAATGATCCCACAATATAGTATGATAGTAAATTCATGATAATAGAAAAGTGGAAAAATTAATACTAAACCAAAACATTAAATATTCCAACCTACTCAAAGGGTGATGAATAAGTAAAATGGACTCTCCCATTTATCACCTCAGACATTCTTCCCCATCTATGCACCACTCTCCCCCTATTATTCAAGGACACCATCACAAAGTTTGTCATCTTCACAAGACATGGAATGTGTGGGAAAATCCTATTCATGGGTGAGTATAAAAACACTAAATAAGACACCCTAAAAATAGAAAAAAAGATACACCATGTATTTTCATCTCAATAAATGATATAACAATGAATTTATAATGGAAAAAAGCTATATACCCTTAGGAAATACATTTCATTATAAGGATTTCATACCCAACAGACAACCACATGTATCTACTCAAAGAAACACTCATTATAGGATACCTCACTCCATGAGAGATGATGTCAATGGAGAAAATCAACGAATAGGTATAACTTATTTTAACCCACCCAATGAAAAATTATTGGTCTAATAAGACTGTGATACACAGATAAGTGGTAACACCCAGAACTGAAGGGGGACAACACGAACCCATTCTAGATCAACCCTCTATATAGGGGGTCATGTTTCTATGATTTCACAAACACTAACAATGTATCCTGCTAGATGAAGGATCAATTCCAAACTCTGGGATATTACGCCAAAAACCATAACTACAACTAGGTAACACTGGTGGTAGAGGATCTCACTAAAAACTCATGGAGGGACACCAAAACTCTATCTAACACTAATCCTCAATATGGGATAAAAATCTAGTAAATTTTATTTAATATCATACTACATCAAGGGAATGTACCAATGGTATAAAATCAACCGATACTGGTCCAAACTATGAAATTTAAGAGAGTCACAGACTATTGATGAAACTATATGGCTTATCCAAAGGGGTAATGTAACATCTCAGGTAAATGAAGAATAATACATATTTCATATTTATAAATATTTGTGAATTAAATATTATTTTTATGTTTAAGGGTTTGCTAGGTTCGATAGTGTACCCGATACGCAACAACGGGTTTCTTTGGAATCTTACGTTGCAAACTAATAATATAATATTATTATTTTATATTGTAATTAACTCATAGCTATTATATTGGTGGGAATGAATGAAACTAACTTCAATATGATTATACATGATTTTTAAATGTATTTACATTTATCCAATAATAAGTTAGATGCTCAAAATATGAATGAATCTAATTTTAAGCATAATTTACATTAAAAGGTCAATTTACCCACTTTTAATGGGGAACCCTCTTTAAATATAGTTTTGGTCACTTTAATAAATTATAATTTACTAAATATAAACTTCCTTTAGAATGGGGACATCAAATTTTACTTTGGGTAATTTTTTGGTTTTTCTGATAAAGTTCATTTTTTAAAGAATAGTGAAAAATATTGTATTTTAATTCAAAAGTGCCTTTTAATATAATTTATTTATATGGTTAGATAATCTTTTTAGTGGGTTTTAAAGGGAAATTGAAATATATTTTTACCATTTAATCCAATTTTGGTCATTGAAATAAATTTCACTTTGAAATTGGACATAAACAAGAATCTATCTTTTGATAGTTATTGTTTAATAAAAACACACTATTTGTTTTAACAACATGAATTATTTATTAAATTAATTAATGCCACTTTTATGTTTTGAATTTGGAAAAATATACATCAATTTTGAATTCGGAATATCAAATAACTCTTAGCCTGAATTTTTGGTATTTTTATGAAAAACATCAATTTTTGATGAATAGTGACACCACTTAGTGGTAGTTAAAAACTGACTTTTTCATTTCAATGAAATTTTACCACTTTTGTGAATTGAATTTCAAAAATCTGACATACATGGTTGTTGTCAAGAAGTAAAATTTTGTTCATGAAGATGAAAATAATTTTTGGTGAATAGTAACTTTTGACTTTTATTTATCGTGGTTAAAGGTAAATAAGGTAATTCACGGTTAAAAGAATATTATAATAAATAAAAATTACCTTAACACATGTCCAAACTTTATTGTTTGAGTCATTAACGACAATTGAAATCTTTAGGTATATTTTGGGACCCCATTGAGCAAGTTGGGAGTGATAATGACAACTTAGACTAATTAACTTAATGTATAGGAAAAATAGACATAAACAAAAATCTTTTAGTAATTAATTTTTATATGTTTTCATATAAAGAATAGTTTTTACTATAAATCATCATTGTAAATATAAAAATATTTCCTAAATCAAGGTATTTTTTTTATAATTTTTAGACAACAAATTATTAAATTATTTATGACATAATAATGATGCAGGGTTTAACTCATTAATAAATGATTTATATAAATAATATTATAATGCTTAAAATATTATCCAAAACATGTCCAATTCTTATTAGATGATTTTATTTTTACCATTAATCCTCTTAGCTTTGAATATAAGGATTTGTGGACTATTATAAACCGAATATCATTATATTAAAAAATAATACATTCATAATTTCCGAAATAGCCCCTCCTCTCCCTTATAAAAGGAAACCACTTCTAACCAATTACTCACACCTCTCATGCCATTTGGCTTGTCCAACCTCTGATGAATTAAGCACCCAACATCCCTCTCATTTCCCTAGAATCATTGCTTTATTCATAAGTCACTTTAATAAGTTATTTTGGTTTAAACCAAAGGAATTTACCCAAATTAAAGGTAACAGTTTCTCTTAAATTGTTTTCTATTATTTTACTTCTCTATCCCCTAAACACCCTTTTATTCCTGTCTTTTGTAACAACACCATTATCCTCGATATACTAGGATGATATTAGGATAAGTATTCGAACTACACATACACACACCTCTATCTAATGGATGACGAACATAATGATTCTGTGGTTGGAAAACTAAAGCCTCACGAAATGATTATTGTTCAATTACCTCTTACTGCCTCTCATTATGACCATTATGATGGCACTGTATTTATATATGATATATATTATATTTATGATTTCTTTATTCTTCTGTACTTTCTAATTTTATCAACCATTATGGTTTCCATAGTGGGTAAATATGATAATCTCATATGAGATAGTGCGGACTACCGCCCCCTCAAAGTGATGTGATTCGTTAATGCCTAATGTGAGATATATAAAGGATGGAGTTAAGGATATTATATATTATATTATACTGGATCTATAATATACCTATGTATCATTATGTTTTACTTTCATTAAAATAAGAAATATAAAGGAAAGTAGGGTTCATGCGTACGTACTGCTTACCGTCTCCATGAACGGTGCATTTCATTTCTTACCTCCAAATGTTAATTACTATTATAAATAAATATATATGATGGATATATATGATATATATGATACCCAAATCGTGAGTTTCACTCTGTATAAAATTAACCTTTTGCCACATGAACAACATGTAATTATAAGAAATCAATTTTTGACTCAAGTGCCAAATATCGACAAAATGAATGTCATTAGCTTAAATGGTTACATAATGTTTATAACATGGTAATAAGTGATATAAAAGGAATAATAAACTTGAAAATGGTTCTTAAGAAAGTATAAATTAACTTCAGTTTATTATTCAAGAGATTAAAGAATGATCGAGTCAAGACGGACACGAGGTAAGGGACTTCATCTCAATCTCCTTTCATTGAGGCATATTTTCTTTTATACACAACTTTATTTTATACTATTTATAAACCCCTTTGACTTCTACTTTTACTCAAATGGAATATTTTCCTACAAGGTGTTTTACTAAAGGACAAAAAGAATGTTCCTTTTAACGTATGTGGTGACAACGACCTTTCTACCGCCGCGAGTATTATTTGATCTTTGGCTTCCACAACAAGCCGTACTGTTTTTAAAAGAAAATAAATACCATATACACTTTTTTGTATTTTTGGTTTTGAAAATGGTTTTTAAAATGGATTTTTTATGTCGGTATATTTAAGTTATATATTGTGATTGAATAGTTGAATTTGTTTCTGTCCTTTATATTAGTTGTATGTGTTATGATTTTTTAATGGTACATGGACATTTGACGGGTGGTTAAGTGTTAAACCAAATGATGGGTGGTGCCTTGAATTCTAGGATGGGTGGTTACATTATAACCTCCAATACATTGGGTATGAATGTCAACCGTATGGAAATTCCATTTAGTGATATGTGTGGAAGTCGACCGTATGGTTATTCCATTTAATTATGATTATGTCCCAAGATACCTTTATACGTTATGTCTTCCTTATATGTGTTTTATGGTAATATTTTGGTTTCAAAAAAGGTATGTAATTATCTTTTATTCAGTGAAGAGTATTTACTACTTCATAATGGTGAAAATTATTACTTATGTTAAAGTATTAATGGTTTACTTATTATCTTGAAAAACTAACAGTTTTCCTTTTTTTTGTATCCCTTACTATGATTTTTATGCTCATACCGTGTTTTTGAAATGTTTTTCAAAGGATATAATGTATAATAGAGTCAAGAATGGGATCAAGAAAATGTATTGATGTCTTAAACATGGAAATATACCTGACTCTTTTTTAGGGGTTCATGTTTTGTAAAAAAAATAGAAACAATGTGAAGTGTCTACTTTGTAAACTTACGAGATGTAATAGTTATGGTCTAACTCTATAAAACTCTAAACCTAAAAAAGATCCTCAATGGGAATTATTCATTTAATTCAATATTAAAAAAGGGTTAGGGTCGGTTCCTTATAGCTGGTATCAGAGGTCGATTATGATAACTTTAGGAGTTAAGGTACTGTTAAATTAATTCCCCTATTGTAATTTATGTTAATATTGAAATCATATAGCAATTATAGATTACCATGTTTCTTCACCTAAGATATTTCTCTGTTCCGAAATGTTTTCCACAGAGGAAACAGGGCAGCTATGTTGGTATGAAATCAGGAAGAAGACATCCTTCCAAATCAGCAACCTGAGATGGTTGGAATTGGAACTGAACAGTTCGTTTCAATGATAGCATAGTTGACTCAAGCAATAAATGGTGGCGTTATTCATGCACAAGATCATCCAGATCTACCATAGAGGAACATTCCAGTAGTGGATCATTTTATGAGACAACATCCCCCATCATTTAGAGGATTATATGACCCTATGCTTGCTAAAGGGTGGATTTAAACAATGGAAAAGATTTTTGATGTCATGAGTTGCTCAGAACATCAAAATGTTAGTCTCGTTGTTTATCGTTTTGAAGGTGAATCTGATCAATGGTGGTCGATGGTGAAAAATATCAGGGATAGTGATGAGATTGATTCTCTTTTTTGGGAAGAATTAAATGGTCTGTTTCTTGAGAAATATTTTCCTAAGGTGGTTCATCTTAGTATGGAGAAAGAAATTCTAGAATTGAGCAGGAGGATGAATTAGTGGCTGCTTATGGAGAAAAGTTCACTCGACTGGCAAGGTTTGCACCAAATTTCAGCTGAGATTTTGAGAGTAAGATAAATATATTTTACTCAGTACTGAAGCCACGATATCGAAGAGCATTATCCTCTAGTAAGTTCAAAATTTAGGAAAAACTTGTTTGATGTGCAGAGAAGGTGGAAATAGAGTTTCGCGATGATCAAGTGTTCATTAAAAAACAACAGAATAAGTGGTCTAGTTGGTAGGAAAAGGGGAATAATTAATCAAGGAAGCCTGGAGATAGTAAAACTAAATATCCAACTTGTGAGAAGTGTGGTAAAAATCATCCCATATAATGTTTATCAAAGTCGGTAAAGTGCTTCCGGTGTGGTAAGTCTGGTTATATTGCTCGTAACTGTATGGAAGATGATCATGCATGGAATGAAAATCCACCGGTAATATGTTTTATGTGTAATGAAATAGGTCATTATGCAAATGAGTGTCCAGAGAAGAACTCAACTGAGGGAATGCAGCCAGAA
This sequence comes from Viscum album, assembly GCA_963277665.1. Lineage (NCBI taxonomy): Eukaryota > Viridiplantae > Streptophyta > Magnoliopsida > Santalales > Viscaceae > Viscum > Viscum album. Next base: position 1,486,301,551 of record OY728148.1, read on the forward strand.
TACAAGAAGAAAGGGGTGGTGAAATCCTTCGCAAATACTTAAGTAGATGTTGGTCCATCAAACGATATAGTATCTGATACACTGTTTGTTTGTTCAGATTATTCCAATGTATTTTTTGATTTAGGGTCTACACACTCTTTCATTTCTGAGGAGTTTTCTAGTAAATTTGGAATTCCATATCAAGATATGAATATGGAACTTATGGTAAAAACACCTGGAGGAAATTTTGAGACAAAAAGAAAACATAAGAACATTCTTGTCCTTGTGTGTTGAAAGAATCTATCTGCAAACCTTATTGTTTAGCCTTTAGTAGAGGTTGATGATATATTTGGCATGGATTGGCATTCTGTTTATCATGCTAATATTGACTGCAGAGATAAAGAGGTTTCTTTTTAGAAATATTTTCAGTTTGTATACAAAAATGAACCGTTGATTTTGAGAACATATCAGAAAGCTGAGAAATTAGTAAAATATGGAAATGAATGTTGCATTGCCCATATTGTCGAAAACAAAAGAACTGATCTGATTAATGATGTGCCAGGGGTAAATGAGTACTTTGATGTTTTTCTGGATGAGTTTCCTGGTTTTATACCTGATCAAGAAGTTGAATTTACTATTGACTTAGTTCCTGATGTTAACCCAATTTCAAAAACCCCATATCAAATGGCTCAAATTGAACATTTAGAGTTAAAGAAGCAATTGCAGGAGTTATTAGATAATGTTTTCATTTGACCTAGCACATCACCATGAGGTGCTCTTGTCTCGTTTGTTAAAAAGAAAATGGTTCAATGAGACTTTGTTTTGATTATAGCGCATTGAATAACATTACTATTAAGAATAAGTATACCTTGCCTCATATTGATGATTTGTTTGATCAGCTCCATTGATCTCAGTATTTTTCGAAGATTGACTTGAGATCGGGGTACCATCAGTTGAAAGTTATAGATGAAGACATTACAAATATCATATTTTGTACTATATATAGCCATTATGAATTTGTAGGTAGGCCTTTTGGTTTAACCAATGCGCCTGGTGTATTCATGGATCTTATGAATAGAATTTTCTGTGAGTTATTGTATAAGTGTGTGGTTGTATTCATTGATGATATTTTGGGTTATTCCAAAATTAATGAGGAACATGAAATTCATGTAATTTTTTTCTTGAAAACATTAAAAGAAAATAAACTTTATTGGAAATTCAGTAAGTGTGAGTTTTGGTTAAAAACAATTTCATTCCTTGGTAACATTGTTTCAATAAATGGAATAACTGTTGATCCTACTAAAACAAATGATGTTGAAGAATGGCCAAGACCCACAAATATAACCATGATTCATAGTTTTATTGGTTTGGAAGGTTATTACCATAGGATTGTTGAAAATTTTGCACGTTTATCTAGTCCAATGACTATGTTAACTCTAAAAGGTGTTATGTTCATCCGGACAAAATAATGTGATGATTTTTTTTTATGAATTGAAAAGAAGATTGGTGAATACTCTATTTTTGGAACTACCTTCCAGAAATGATGAGTTTATTATCTAAAGTGATGCATCATTGAATGTACTTGGATGTTTCATTATGCCGAATGATCAGGTAATTTCTTATGCTTCACGTCAGTAGAAACCTAATGAGTTAAATTACCCTCATGATTTGGAATTACCTGCTGTTGTTTTTTTTTAATTTGGTGGCATCATTTGTATGGAGTGAAGTGTGAAATATATACTGATCAAAAATGTTTGAAGTATATATTTACTTAGAAAGAATTGAACAAGATACAGAGGAGATGGTTGGAATTAATCAAGGATTATGATTGCACGATCCTTTACCATTCGGGAAAAGAAAATAAAGTGGATTATGCTTTGAGTCGAAAAAAGTAATGCTTCATTAACTGTGCTATGTTTGGAATGAGATCCTTTGGTTTTTGATTTGATGATCTTTGGAATAGAAGTTGTTGGTGCATGAAATTCTTCTGTTTAGTTTCAGGTGTTAGTGAGATCATCTCTATTAGATTGAATAAAGCAAGTGTAGAAAGAAGACAATCCGTTTCTGAAAAAGATAGAGTTCATTCAGAAGGGTAAGTTTCCTGAATTTAACATTGATAATGATTTTGTTTTGAGATTTGGAAAGAGATTATGTGTACCTTGTGATTCACAGTTGAAGAATGTGTTGTTATGTGAAGCTCATAGTTCCTCGTTTTCAGTTCATCTTGACATTACAAAGATGTACAGAGATCTTCGGGAGTATTACTGGTAGGATGGAATGAAAAAAGATATTTCTGATTGTACTGTGAAGTGCTTGACTTGTCAGTAGGTTAAAGAAGAGTGGTAGTTACCGAAAGGAATTCTTCAGCCTTTACCGGTGCCAGAGTGGAAATGGTAAAATATATACGTGGACTTTGTTGTGGGATTACAAAAGACATCGCGAGGTAATAATGCAATATGGATTTTAGTTGATCTATTGACTAAATCTACTCAATAATGATATGAAAAAAACCATTCATAAATGACACATGTACAAAAACAAATTCCCACAACCAATTGATTAAAAGTATTGAGTTGAAATTATGTTGATTAGATTAACGGTGTATGGTTACATCTACCAATACACTAACAACATAGTATGTCACTTGAAATCTAATATTCAAACAATACACATTTTTTACCTAAAAAATATCACCATGTCTTCTCCTAATGTAGAACTTATGTTCTCTGATACCAATCTGTCACAACCCGACCCGGCGAGGTCTGACCAACAGCAACCCCAATCCTTTCTCTAATTCCCTACGGACTGGTGACCAACCATGAGTAGGAATATCCCAAAAATGGGTATGATTAGCATAATATACCTATACACAAGCACACGTCCGCAATTCATAGAATTCTGAAATATAAAAAACATAAACAATGCATTCATTAATCTATGATACCATGATAATGTATGGCATTAAAGTGTTGAAAATAGAAATGGGGACAAACAAAAGAACACCCAAGAACTATAAAGAATCCAACATCTCCATTGGTGAAAAATATGTTGAAAAAAACCTCCAAATAAAACCTCATTCTTTCAAGCCCCAACTACACTACATTTTCCCCTTGTCCTCCCATGACACTGTCACAAGGGTCATTATCTGCACAAGACATGACATGTGCGGGAAAAGCCCATGTAGTGGTTATTATTATAATACATAGTAGAACACGCCAAAAACAATTGAGAACCCCAGTATACTCATATTAATACAAGATATAAAAATCATTTAATAATAGAATCGACTTAGATAAACTCATAAATGACACCTCACAATAAGGTGGTTATAATTGGCTTCTTTCGACATGATGTGGCTTGAAGAAACTCTATTTTTGGGAGAAATCACTCCATAAACAATGTTATCATAAAAAAACACTCTATTAATTTGTCAAACTCATTGCGTCCCACCCAAATAAAGAAAATTGTTTTAAGAAGTTTAGGATACACATATAAGGTGCCATGCCCAAAACCATGGGGGGATGCCACAAACCCATTCTAGATAAACATCATACATGGGGAATTGTATTCCAATGAATCCAAAATCCCTATGGGTGTTTCATGTTTGATGGAGGATCGACACCCTACCATGGAAGGTTATGAAAATTCTACAATATCAAACTACAGTTCTATGGTTTTTGAGGATCTCACTCAAGTCTCACCAAGAGACAACACAACTCAATATAAGACGTATCTTTTAGAGGGGATTAGAATTTTGTTATGTGGATGTAGTGCCACATTGTACCCTCGAGGGAAAGGACCAAGGGAATAAACTCAACCTATAAGGGTCCAATCTATGAAAACAGAAAGCCTTAAGAACACTTGAATGGACTACATGGTGTATCCTAAGAGGTAAACAACATTCCCATCTATCCCAAGTAATTCCCATTAGGAAGATCCTCACGCATCAGGAAACATCCATATACACAATGTATAGAAAAAGTACATGAAATATAGAGACACATAGTATCTTGTCTATATCACTTGTTCATGTCTATGCCAAAAATCCATGTATTTGTAATGTTCTATGTTTTCCAAGACATTTTTGTGTGGGATTACATTGAATTTTTGTGATTGTGTACTCCAACCAATGTCTGTGTACCTCATTGAGTATAGAATGAGTCAGCTGGGGAGGGTTAGACACCATGTGATAGGGGTAACACACCATGTGATCCTTAACTTCGGCCAAACCCTAGTGCCCCGTCTTGGGTCCCCAAATGAGGTGTAATCCCATGAAACATACAATTTTTTGGTGGATTTTCTATAAATGTATATTCTTGATCCATTAATCTTCTTCGCTTCTGAAACCACCATTCACGTTGTGACATTTTGGGAAAATAAAGGGGAATAATAATTTGAGTCTCTCCATAGAAAATAATCAAGATCCTACCTTATATGTGATTATGGAATGGATCTATGTTTTTTTCTTAGATACACACCAATGAAAATCGACAATTGAGGAATCTGTTGTTTTTTGTCATCTGAAATGATACATTAACCACTATCTCACTTCCTTTGCATCATGCCAATAAAAAACTACGATTTCATATCATTGCACCAGGAAACAAGTGTGAAATGATTCATTGATCAAGAATATGAAAAAAATCTGTAAAAACAATGGCTGCTCATTGTGAATCGTGGAACATAGGTTGAAAGGAACAAGATAAAATGGGAGAAATGAACTTCAATCGATGATCATGATGAGAAGAATTTTTCATAGTAGTATAAAAAACTAATATATTCAAATTAATTCTCTCAATTAAACCCCCAAAACATAATCCTATCCCTCAGGGTGATCAATCCTAAAATAAATCCATCCATCGATTGATTTTCATTCATCATAGGAATTTAAAACACGAAAAAATATACATAAAACTATCATTTTAACTCAATTTTTCTTGATTATAGACTAATAATGATGCATTGATTCATTAGTTGAAAGGATTTTCCAAATATGAGGATGCATCGATTGATAAATATAGGATCTCTTGTCGTCTTCTTGAGAGGATTCTCTATGTTTCTATCAAATAATCCTCCATAGATTCTTAATATATTCAAGTATCTAAAGAATTGTGATATAAGGATCTATTCAAAGATAAACTAATAGATACATCAATGACAGGTATAAAAATACGTTTACAAAATAATTTCATTAGTTTTAACTTCAATATCATCTTTCTGACAAACAGAACTTATCGAATAACATTATCTCATGCCTAGGATAAAACATGCCTTCTGAAACTAAATTTCCTCTTATATTTTATGCATATTCACCCGTTTAAAATATATTATACATTTCCAAGAAAACCACACATGCACGATTTTCAAAATATTTAATATATTTTAGACATTTATTGTTGGAAAATTGGGTCTCGTAATCGCACAATTTTTGAGAAAATGTTCTCAAAATCAATCCATGTAATATTTAAAAATAATTCATGGAAATTCAAAGATGTTACAAAACATGAATAAAATCTAGTTCATCCTCTCATTTCTCTTTATTTCTCATGCTAAACCTTTATATGTGAATTATGTATTATAATGTCAATATTTGATTATTGAAATTAATGATGTGGTGGATCAAATACAAAATAATGATACTAGAGAGTTGATACCCAATTCTAGTGAGTAATAAATTATAAAAAAAGTCAGTTTTATGAAACATGATGAATTAATAATGTAATGTTGTGAGAAATAATTAAATATCATTGTTTATTTATTATAAAATATTTAAAGGAGTTGAATTCAATAAGACATTCAAACTGAATACCAGGAAAAAAACCATACAAATATTTTCTTCCATTTTACAAAAAAAGAAAGGAGTGATCTTACAATTGAATGTCTAGGAATCCTTCCATCATGGAGAATTGGAAGATTAATTGTATATTAATTAACCATGAGGCTACATTCATGGTGAATATGTGAAAAATGTTTGTAGAATTAAAAATGAATTTATATGGGATAAACAAATCCATAATACCTTATTATTCAATGATTGAGTCCTTCTATAAAAATTTGAATCTTTGTAAAGGAATAGTTGAAATCAATGTTTATATTAATGATGAAAATGATATATTTCACGTTTTGATTATTTATAATAGTGATATTTTTTTGGAATTTATGAATAATTGTGTAATGACTTTTCTAAAGAAATGAACAATCTTTCTAATAAGTCTATTCTTAGTGACATGTTATGTATTCTTGGTAAAAAAATCTCATAAAAATATCAAATATTTTTATCCCATGACATGTATGTTATGGAATGATGAACAAGATTGGCATGGAATATTTGAAGCTAGTTATACACTAATTTCTATAAGGAAAAATTTTTGCAAAGAAGAAAATGGTGAGGATGTGGATGTGAGGTAATTCAATAAGATAATGGGAAGTTTATTATTCTTTATAGATTCTATATTAGATATTATGTGTGCTGTTACACATTGTTTTCTTTTTTAAAATTCCATAAAAGATTCAATTTTATGGGAATAAATAATATACATTGATATATCGAAGACACATTAAGTGATGTATTGATATTTTTTAGTACATGGATGATTCATCTACAACAATAAAAAAATTAAATGTATTTAAATATAAATAAATATAACATATTTGATATTTTAATTGAACACAACCATGTCTCTAACTGAACTCTGATATAGTATACCTTTATTAGCTATTCATGGGATTTATAGGAATGAATATCATTTAATACATTATAAATAAATATATATAATGGTTTTATTTAAAGATAATAGATTGATAAATAACTACTCTAATTTCACTAATTCAATTTTATGCATCAATCATATGTTTTATTTAAAAATATTTTTCAATACATCTTATTAAAGAAAATTATAATTATTTTCAAAAAACATTATAATTTAAATATTATAAATAATTTATCATTTTTCTAAAAATCAATTCAATATCAGATAATTATTAATATTTTCGATTTTTCAAAAAGAAATTGAATTTATTAGTGAATATTAGAAAATTCTGATTTTTTAGAAGAGTCTTTTCCATTCAGGTATTTAAAATGTCCCTTATTATTGGGGTTGATTATTAAATTTAATTTCAAAATTTTTATTTTATATAATTCAATGATTTACTTACAGTCTACCTTAAGCCTAATTTTTGTATAAAAACATTTTTTTAAATAATATCATTTTTTTTAAAATGAAATTTTAAACTCGTTATTAGGATTTAGTTTAAAAGTAATTTATTCAATATATAGAGATTGAATTGGAAAAAATTGATTCAATATTTGGAGTTTGAATAATTTGTATTATATGGAATGATTAAATAATTTTTTGTTATAATGAATAGTAACCATTATAAAAAATCTATTACTATGGTTAAGGTAAAAAAAGTCTATTTGTGTTTAAAATAAAAGATATGTGTAATATTGTCATATAAAATTTTCTGAATACTTTTTAGTGTATTTAATTATAATCTATTTCACATCCTCTTTGAATATGGTTCATTGGAATGATTTTTTTTCGTATGGCATTTTTTATATTTTAATCTTTTGAAGACATCATTGATTTTCCTTCTCCCTCCCTTAAATAAGGACACCCTTCCTCTCTCTTACATAAACCATTTTGAGACCCCAAACTCGACCAAAACCTACCCAAAAATTTTATCATCATCTATACACACCATGTATAATTTCTAGTCTTCTTAAAAGACTATTCCAATGGTACTTATGAAGCAATCTGAATGAGGTATATCAAAGAACTGGCGATCATACTACCCGACCACATACAATTTATATCTTATTATATCTTATATAAATCCATGATATTAATCATAAAATTATAAATCCAGTATTCTCAATATTTTAAAAAGTCATTATGATGATGAGAAAACTATTATCCACTCTATTTTAATCAAATAGAAAAGGAATGCATCACTCATGCATGGGTGATATCATTCATACTCTTCTCCGTAATTAATTGTTCGTTATTATGATTTATTTAAATTTTATGTATAATATATATGAGATATATATAATTTTTTATTTATAATATCTTCTCTACTTTATAAACTTCCCATAAATAGGAAATCCATAATGATTCTTATGTGTACTAGAGGGATACGTCCTTCACAAAGTGATGCGATACATTTAAAAAAAATTACGTTACATGTATGGAGTTATGGATAGATTTACTGACCATATTATATATATTTATATATTATATAATAAAAATTATTTAATGTGGAATTATTATTTACTGTTCCATCATTCCAAATATTGAATAGATGAACCACTATTTAGTGTATTTATTGACTACTGTCTCTAAGATGTGACATTATATATTTTAATCACCTATTTATATGAATAATTATAAATGTTTATATTATGAATAAATCTCATATTTATTGTATATTTCCACCTAGTAATCCATATAGTGCTTCCCTGAGATGTTACACCACATGACTTCAAGTGAGACTCCATGTACACCAATGGATTCCAACTAAAAGAAAGGGAATATGGTGTACATATTGGTATACTATTACCTCATTAGTTATTGAGTAACATAATAGTAATATATAGCTGAGATGAATTATAAATAAAATAATAATTAGAATTATCATAATCACTACAAAAATACAGATAAATCATCTAGTTGATTCAGAATAATAAAAATATAGAAAATGTTTATGACTATTATAATACTATAAAAAATAGGGATATATGGGATACATGGGATCAGTAATATACCAAATACAATAAAGAAACCAAAATTCCAATAACTACCACTAATAGCATTAGGATAATAGGTTTGGTCTTCTTCTCCCATACTTTATCCTACAAATCAAAATCACTCATTGAATGAGAGACAGCTCGCATTATCTACACCTAAATCCATTAAGTCTTCTTGGGTACCAAATGTGGCCCAATAATGTTGTGAGATATACTTAGTATCCCACCACCAATGGAGTTCAGGCCAATCCTTTTTGTTCACATAAAATAAGTATTGTGCCTATCATAATACATGCATGAAAATAAATAAATAATAATATATATCTTCATGTTCTCCTTGGGATACCCATATAAGATTTCGTTTTTAATATTAATATATATGTCTCTTTTCCAAGGTAACCTTTTCAAGTGTGGGGATACTGTGAAGATTGTTTTCATAATCAATGTATCAATGGTGGACCATTTCTATTATTGTGTTTTGTCTTTAAAGATGCATCCCACAAAATTTAGTTAAACATATTCATTCTTTATTTTAAATTACCTCGTGTAATTTAATATAAGGAACTATGAGCCCATCCAAGATGATCCATAGTGAATCCAATGAATTTCTATGGGTACACATAAAATCTCAAGAACCTAAGACTCCCTAAAATTTGGTCCATAAATGTAAGCACATATCTCACACTCAATATGTTGTGTAATCAAACCTCCATCCCTATACCTATTTTCTTGTGTAGGGTACAAAGTATGTATTATGACATGAGATTATCAACTATCCACTGATCCCAACCATTTATTAACCCATATAGAACATATATTTCTCAAGTAGATGTTTGGTTAATGGACACTTGTCCCTTACTTGTAGTAAATATCATCACTCTCTACATGTATACCATAAGTATGCTCATTCAATTTAAAATAAAAAATTATCCCATCCATGTTATCCAATCAATAATCCTTGTATCATTCCATGTTTTAAATTCAGTAAGGAAAGCACTAATATATTTATACCACTTTGATAGGCAACGTGCTTATAACAATTTAAATCATGTTGGCCAGAAAATTTATTTAATAGGTTAAATTTTTGCAATGATTAATAATTCATATATCATGGAAAATAATACTTTATAATTAATTTCATATTCCCATTTAATTATTTCATGAAAAACACACAACATAATCTATTTCAACAATATAGGGAAAATGGGCAATAGACATCTAAAGAAGGAATATCCCTAGGGGAGTCTCATGTCAATTAATCAACCCATGGTTGTAATTATTCACTAGTGAGTAATATATAACGCATGAGAAACAACTAAAATTAATTTAATAATCAATTTAGATGCATCATCGTATTCATCTATCAGAAAAAATAGAAAATATTATAAAAGAAACTAATTTTGATTGAAGGATTCTAAACCACTGACCTTAGGATTGATGATGACAAATTATCTATTTTCCTACATTGATTCAAGTTATAATTAGTTAATATAAATAATGTAATATATCAATGAAAATCGGGTATATGATTTCACCCCAAAATATCACAAGAGAGATGAATAAAAAAATATGATGTAAATGTATGATGTGTTGAGAGTATACCTAGTGTATATGATTGCACATGATGATACAGATAACAAATTCTGGAAAGAGGAGATACTTGAATACTTATGTAACGTTTGAAATGGATCTTCAAATAAATTATTATTCTATGAAAAAGAATAAAGAGGGTATTTCCTAAAATGATACCCAACATAATTTTTTAAAAAACACAACCTGAGAAATTATGTGTCTTGAAAGTGAATTAAACACCATGTAGTGATTGAGTCTTCCTTTTGTAGCAAAAATAATATTAAAATTTAAATGGGTATGGATATCCAAATACATGTTGTGTATTTCGTAAACTCCATGTATTTAGTATACAACAATTTTCCAAACTATCTATTACCTTTTTTTCAGAAACAAACTGACCACACCTCATGTATAGTTTCTATATTAGCCAAAACTAGAAATACAATGTACATCACTAAAGTGTAGGGATGTTACAACCACCCCTCCTTAAAACGTCTCATACAAGAGTTTACAATTTGAGGATGTAAATGGGTCATCTGAGAAAATATTCATCCACTAAGTACATACATTGGCCTCACACTCCCATATTTTTTCAGGTACGCAATTGTTCTAATATAGCATTAGAAATAAAATAAATGGCCTACCTTGTATATACTTCATGAACTGATCCATGATACATATCAGATGCTCCTCAAAATTCACATATGAATCTAGATCAATAGTTATCGTATCAAATGAATGAGTTGGGTCTGTATGACACTATGTATGATTATATACGTGGTATATGTTGTTAATTAAATGATACATCTATGATAAATATTTCTGATATGTTATTGGTTCAATTATCCCCACAATCCCAATAGGGCCGATGTAATGAGGTGATATCATTTACTCTCTATGAATTTTCCTATGACTAAATCTTGAAGAACTGAAAAAACATCATATTAACAGCCTCAAACTCTAGAGGTTGAAGATAATGATGGGTATAAGACTTATTTCTTGACTGATCTATAGCCATAATATTCTAAACTAGACGAACATGCTCTATTGTCTCCTGAATAATATGAAGACCCAATAGCACTTCCTCAACCACCCTTAACCTGCTCATGGATGAACAGAATGGACAAATATAAAGGGTATCATAAAGAATCATATAAATAATTACATAAAAGTTATTTTTGTATTTAAAATCAATGAGAAGTATGTATATGTCCCATTAACCTCCACAATGAATGAAACAGGACCTGAGAATGTCCCCTAACAGTCATATTGACTAATTTGACTACTATTTGTTCAGAGGATGGTACATTATACTCAAATGAACTAGAGAACCCATTTCATTTTAAAACCCCTACTAAAACTATGATGGAAACTATGCATCTCAGTATAATGAGATAGAATGGGGAACACCATGAACTTGAATAATGTCAAGGATAAATATCAAACCATGATAATTAACTGATAATGTCACCAGGGTAGGTAGGAAATGTGAGACCTTGATCAACTTGTTCGTGATCACCCATTCTGGATCACCACGTTAATGGGAGCTTGGGAATCCTGTCACCATTTCCACAGTGATTTCATTTATTATTTCACTAATGAATACATATAGTATGTAGATTTCCTTTATGTCACAGGTACTCATACATCAACTACTAATTGGTGGAAGAATGCATGAGGAAACCAATAATATAAATAATCATACATGGCCTTCAATAGTGGCATCATATAACTATGAAAATCATAGTAACCCTAGGGTGAACTACCAAATAGAGACCTGAGATTACCACCACATCTCTTCTAATATAACAATAGTCACCCATATAATGCCACAATAGATCCGGTTCTCATTCCCTTCTACAACCCATCTAGGTAGTGGGATCTCATTAGAGAGACTCCCCCTTAGGAAGAGGCCCTCAAGATCTCATATTTGACTTATATACAATAGTTCCAAATATGTGGGTGGAGATATAAGAGATGATAAAAAAGGTTGTATGTTCTATTCACGATTCTCTGGTTTCATATCATAAAATAAGGCCATCAAATTCCACTTACTACTAAACTTATATACATATTCTCTATGAGTAGCCTAGCTTAGGTATTATTCTTCTAAATTACCATTTCTAGGTGTATAACCAAGATTGATGGCATATGACTATAGGTACTCTTCCCAAATACACTACCATATATTTATGACTCACTGAATAGGGATGTATTTCAGGATTTCTTGATCAATGTATACCTATAATTTCTACACAAATAGACAATTTATAAGTCCCCACCCTTAAACCTTACTTAATCTTGAGATATTACAAGATTACACATTGAGGATCTTTTCAGGTTTAGAGTTTTAGAGAATTAGATCATAAAAATTTCATTACATTCCACATATAAACAAAGTGGTTACATAAAGATAGTATTCTTCATTCCCATCAATGGAAACATATTTAAGATAAAACATGGATTCTTTCTTGACACATCCTTGACACTATCATCATATCATGTACCTTTCCCTTGACCTGTGAAAATCATTTAAAAAAACTTGGGATGAGCATAAAAAGCTCAGTATGGGTTATAAAATCATGGAAATGAAACATGGGTACATATATACATAAGAATGAAATCATACATTACCCATAAAACATAAGCACATTAACATACCTCATCAAATCACGAGTAAATCATAGAAATCATAAGACATAAAGGTAACTTGAGGCATTCATAACATTTGTACGTAGGGAGTAACCCTCATGGTTACGTTTGGAATACCCATCACAGTATATTCCTAAATCTCTTCGGAGAAACCTTAACGTTTCACTCCTTCGCGTTACCCAATGCATTGGAGAGCTATATCGGGCTCACCCGCCCTTAGTTTATCATGGAACCACCCGTCTTCATAATAATGCCCAAGAACCTCAACATAATCGTATCACATAAAACATGCATAAAGGAAACATAACATTCCCACCTTTCAATCACAAGATATAAATACAACACATTGATATAAAAAATATTATGAAAACCATGTTCAATACGAAAATAAAAGAAAATTAAAACATGGTATTTATTTTTCTTTTAAAAAGAAGGAATGTATTGTAGAGGAAGCCGAAACTCAAATAATGGTAACGGCGGCGGAGAAGTCGTTGTCGTCGCATACGTATGACAAAAACATTCCTTTTTGTGGTTTTGTAAAATGATTCGTATAAAAAAGATTCCTTTTGGATAAACGTAAAAGTCAAAGGGTTTTATACACCGTATAAAAGATAGTTGTGTATAAAATAAAATATGCCTCAATAAAAGGAGATTGAGACGAAGTCCCATACCTCGGGTCCGACTTGACTCGATCGTTCTTTAATTTCCAGAATAATAAACTTGAGTTAATTTATACATTCTTAGGAACCTTTTTCAAGTTCATTATTCCTTTTATATCACTTATTGCCATGTCATGAACACTATGTAATTATTTATGTTAATAACGGTCGTTTTAACGATCATTGGCACTTGAGTCAAAATAAGCCCTTTATAATTACATGTTGTTCATGTACCCATTATATCCAGAATGGTATTCATGATGTAGATATCATATATTTCTAGTACATGCATGCATTTATAATATTAAATAATCATTTAGAGGTAATAAATGAAATGCACCGTTCATGGAGACGGTAATCCGTACGTGCGCATGAATGCTACATTCATTTCTATTTCATATTTTATAGAATGGAATAATAATTATATAAAGTTATATTATACATCCAGTATAATATCATATATACTATAATAGTTCCATCCTTTATATGTCCCACGTATGGTATTTAACGAATCAAATCACTTTGAGGGGGCGGTAGTCCGCACATCCTAAAATGAAGATATTGTGTTTACCCATAATGGAAACAATAATGGTATTCCATAAATGAAAAATACAGAAGCTTAAGGAAAGAATAAACACATTATATATCATATATAAAATTAGTGACATCATAACTTCCACCTTTGAAGGTGTTAAATGAGTATTGAACATTCATCGTTTCGGGAGGCAGAATTTCGCCATCCACGGAAACCGTATGTTCGTTAACCATTAGATGTAGGTGTGTGTAATTGTAGCTCTAATAATTATTATAACAACATCATAGTATATTGATGATACTGGATTTATTACAAAAGAAAATAATAAAATGAGGTTAGGGGGTTGGAGAAGAAAAATAAAACAAAAGGACTCAAAAGAAGACATTACCTTAAAATCGGGTAACTCCATTTGGTTTGAGCTCAAAGGCTTCCTTGGAGAGACTTCTACCCAAAGTGAGGCTTCAAGGAGTAATAGAGGGAAGTGGAGAGACATAATGAGTAGGGGTTGGCCGAGCCAAAGGCTTTGGGAGTGTGGGTAAGGAGGTAGGGGTGGGGGCCTTTTATAAGAGGAGAGGAGGGGCACTCTTGGAACGTAAAGATAAGTTACTTTATTTTAAAATGAGTTTCGGATTCAAAAGGTCCCACATTTATATAATTCGAGGATAAGGTGATACGGGTTCTAAATCCACTCATCCAATAGGTTTTGGACGTGTGTAGGCCTTATATATTACATTATCTTTCTATTTTTTTAAACTGTTCATTAATGTGGTCATCGTTGCATCATCATGTTGTCATATTTAAATTAATTTATATAATGTCTAAAAATTATATAGAAAATATCCTGATATAAGAAATCTTTTTATCTTTCCATATAGTATTTATAGTCAATATTATGATTAGTATAACCCCTTCTAAAAATTGTTTTAGTAAAACAATTTATGTTAGTGTCATTTTCACCTTTCTTTTTTTTAAAAAGGCATTAAAGTCATTATCTCACCCAAGAGGATCCATAGGGTCCCTTAAATCGACCCATGGGTTGTCTTGGTCGGCCATGACTCATCCAATAGGGGTAGGACAAGTGTCATGGTTTTTTCACATTTTTATAATATCATTTTTACCTTAAATCACACTAATTACCTCTAATCGCGATTAATGAAAAAAAGTTACTATTCACCAAAAAATTATTTTCATCCCATTGAACCACATTTTACATAATATTAACAACAATTAATGTCGGATTTTCAAAATTCAATACACATTATTGGTAAACTTTCATTTATCTGCAAAATCAGTTTGCTTGATTACCACTTAGTGGTTTCACTATTCATAAAAAATTGGAGTTTTTCAGAAAATTACCAAAAATTCACCCTAAGATATATTTGATATTCTGAATTCAAAAATGAAGTCTATTTTACAAAATTCAAAACATATAAGTCACATTAATTAATTAAATAATTAATTCCCGCTGTCATGTCAAATAGCGTGTTTTATGAAACAATAAGTATCAAAAGATTGACACTAGTTTAAGTCCAATTTCAAAGTGAAATTGATTCCAATGACCACCATTGGATAAAATGGTAAAAATATATTCTAATTTAACTTCAAAACCAATTAAAAAGATAATCTAATCATATAAATAAATTAGATTAAAAAGTGGTTTTGAATTAAAATACAACATTTTTCACTATTCATTAAAAAATGATCTTTATCGGAAAAATACCAAAAATTCACACAAAGTAAATTTTGATGTCCCAATCATAAATAATAATTTTATTTTGACAAAAATAGCTTATAAAATTTTCAAAAGATAGATTTAAAAATGGTCTTCCATCAAATGGCAGTAAAACAATCTTTTAAAAATATTGGTTTATTCCATGCTTAAGATTGGATTTATTTTCATTTTAATCCTCTAAAACACTATCTAGTTCATTAATAGACATAGATAAAAATATCTATTATTCATTACTTACTTGGGATGTTACATCCTTCCCCCCTTTAGAAAACTGCGTCCCCGCAATTTATTTACTTATCGAATAAATGGGGGTACTTATCCCTCATTGCATTTTCAGATTCCCATGTTGCCATTTCAATCATGTGGTTTTACCACAAAACCTTTACCTGGTGAATCACCTTATTCCGTAACACTTGCTCCATGTGGTCAAGAATCTGGACTGGTTGTTCCTCATATGATAGGTTCTCTTCCATCTGAACTACTTCTGGACTCAAAACATGAGATGGATCTGGCATGTACTTTCTCAACATCGAAACATGAAAAACATTGTGTACCTGAGATAAACTTGGAGGTAAAGCCACTTGGTAAGCAACTGATCCAACACTCTCCAGAATTTCATATGGTCCAATAAACCTTGGACTCAACTTTCCTTTCTTAACAAATCGCATCACACTCTTCCATGGTGATACTTTGAGAAAAACAAGATCACCTACCTCAAAAGATAGATCCTTCCTCCGGTTATCTGCATAACTCTTCTGCCTGCTCTGAGAGGTTCTCATGTGCTTCTGAATCAGCTGAACTTTTTCTTCCAAATCTTCTACCAATTCTGGTCCCATCAACTTCCTTTCACCCCCTTCATCCCAGAAAGCTGGAGTTCGACACCGCTTCCTATATAATGCCTGAAATGGTGCCATCTGTATACTAGAATGAAAACTGTTATTATATGAAAATTCAACCAATGAAAGATGTTGGTCCCAACATCCCTGATAATCCATCGAACAAGATCGTATCATATCCTCCAAGGTCTGAATTGTTCGTTCTGACTGCCCATCTGATTGAGGATGAAAAGCTGTGCTAAAATTTAATTCAGTACCCAATGACTTCTGAAGGACTTTCCAAAAGTAAGAAGTTATCCTGGGATCACGGTCAGATACAATGGAGAGAGGACTACATGTAACCGAACTATCTCTTTAAGATACAAACAGAAAAGTTGATCTAGGGAAAACGTATCTCGTATAGCAAGGAAATGAGCAAATTTGGTTAAGCGATCAACAATAAACCAGATTGCATTATTACCTCGAGATGTCCTCAGTAATCCCACAACAAAGTCCATGGATATGTTTTCCCATTTCCACTCTGGCACTGTTAAAGGCTGAAGCATCCCATTAGGTAACATCTGCTCTGCTTTAACCTACTGGCAAGTCCAACACTTCACAGTAAAATCAGAAATATCTCTTTTCATTCCATCCCACCAGTAATACTCCCGCAGATCTCTGTACATCGTAGTACTGCCAGGATGAACTGAAAATGGGGAACTATGAGCCTCACATAACAACTCATTCTTCAACTGTGAATCACAAGGAACACATAATCTCTTCCCAAACCTCAAAACACAATCATTATCAAGGTTGAACTCAGGCAACTTACCTTTCTGAACCAGCTCTACCTTTTTCTGCAACTCGCTGTCTTGCTTCTGTGCTTGCTTGATTCTTTCTAATAGAGAAGATTTCACTGATTCCTGAAACAAAACAGAAGGACTTCCTGAACCAACAGCTTCTATTCCAAAGTTCATCAAATCAAAAACCAAGGATCTCGTTCCAAATGTAGCATGGTTAATGAAGCATTACTTTTTCGACTCAAAGCATCGACCACTTTATTTGATTTTCCCAAATGATAGTGGATTGTACAATCATAATCCCTGATTAATTCCAGCCATCTCCTCTGTCTCATGTTTAACTCTTTCTGAGTGAATATTTACTTTAAACTTTTGTGATCAATATATATTTCACACTTTACTCCATACAAATGATGCCTCCAAATTTTTAAAACAAAAACAATAGCAGCTAATTCCAAATCATGTGTAGGGTAATTTACCTCATGAGTTTTCAACTGTCATGAAGCATAAGCAATTTCCTGATCATTATGCATTAGGACACAACCAAGTCCTTTAAATGAAGAATCATTGTATATAACAAACTCACCATTCCTGGAAGGTAGTGCCAAAACTGGAGCATTCACCAATCTTCTTTTCAATTCCTGAAAACAGTCATCACATTCTTTTGTCCAGATGAACTTAACACCCTTACGAGTTAGCTTAGTCATTGGACTAGATAACCATGAAAAATTTTCAACAAAACTTCAGTAGTAACCTTCCAAACCAAGAAAACTACAGATCTCGGTTACATTTGTGGGTCTCGGCCATTCTTCAACAACTTTTGTTTTAGTAGGATCAACAGTTATGCCATCTTTTGAAACAATGTGACCCAGGAATGAAATTTGTTGTAACCAAAACTCACACTTGCTGAATTTTTCCATATAGTTTCTTTTCAATTAAGGTTTGCAAGATAACCCTTAAATTTCTTTCATGCTCCTCTTTACTTTTAGAAAACACCAAAATATCATCAATAAACACAACCTAAATTCTTCACCTGAGTCAACTGAGCCATCACTGTAGTAAACTGCTCAATTCGGATTCTGACCATCTCAGTATGCTGATTTGGAAGGTCATTTCCCTCAGTATGCCTTCCCAGAAAAGATGTTTTGTTTCCACTATGAAAAACAATTCTTAACAATGAAATATCTTAGGCAAAGCAACATGGTAATCTGTAAATGCTATATCATTTCAAAAAAAAATTGGATAATCATTTAATAGAATTCTAACCCCTAAAGTTATCTAAACCGACCTTTGATACAAACTATAAGGCCCCATCCTTAAACCTTACTTAATCTTGAGATATTACAAGATTATGCATTGAGGATCTTTTCGGGATTAGAGTTTTTGAGAATTATATCATAAAACTTTCATTACATTCCACATATAAACAAAGTGGTTACATAAAGATAATATTCTTCATTCCCATCAATGGAAACATATTTAAGATAAAACATGGATTCTTTCTTGACACTTCCTTCACACTATCATCATATCATGTACCTTTCCCTTGACCTGTGAAAATCATTTAAAAAAAACTTGGGATGAGCATAAAAAGCTCAGTATGGGTTATAACATCATGGAAAGGAAACATGGGTACATATATACATAAGAATGAAATCATACTTTACCCATAAAACATAAGCACTTTAACATACCTCATCAAATCATGAGTAAATCATAGAAATCATAAGACATAAAGGTTACTTGAGGCATTCATAACATTCTTGCGTAGGGAGTAACCCTCTTGGTTATGTTTGGAATACCCATCACAGTATATTCCCTAAATCTCTTCGGAGAAACCTTAACGTTTCACTCCTTCGCGTTACCCAATGCATTGGAGAGCTATATCGGGCTCACCCGCCCTTAGTTTATCACGGAACCACCCGTCTTCATAATAATGCCCAAGAACCTCAACATAATCATATCACATAAAACATGCATAAAGGAAACATAACATTCCCACGTTTCAATCACAAGATATCAATACAACACATTGATATAAAAAACATTATGAAAACCATTTTCAATACCAAAAGTAAAGAAAAGTAAAACATGGTATTTATTTTTCTTTTAAAAAGAAGGTATGGCTTGTAGAGGAAGCTGAAACTCAAATAATGGTAACGGCAGCGGAGAAGTCGTTGTCACCGCATACGTATTACAAAAACATTCCCTTTTGTCATTTTGTAAAATGCTTCGTATAAAAAAGATTCCATTTGGATAAACGTAAATGTCAAAGGGTTTTATACACCGTATAAAAGAAATTTGTGTATAAAATAAAATATGCCTCAATGAAAGGAGATTGAGACGAAGTCCCATACCTCGGGTCTAACTTGACTCGATCGTTCATTAATGTCCTGAATAATAAACATGAGTTAATTTATACATTCTTAAGAACCTTTTTCAAGTTCATTATTCCTTTTATATCACTTATTTCCATGTCATGAACACTATGTAATTATTTATGTTCATAACGGTCGTTTTAACGATCATTGGTACTTAAGTCAAAATAAGCCCTTTATAATTACATGTTGTTCATGTATCCATTATATACAGAATGGTATTCATGATGTAGATAACGTATATGTCCAGTACATGCATGAATTTATAATATTACATAATCATTTAGAGGTAAGAAAATGAAATGCACCGTTCATGGAGACGGTAAGCCGTACGTACGCATGAACACTACTTTCATTTCTATTTTGTATTTTATAGAATGGAATCATAATTATATAAAGGTATATTATAATTCCAGGACAATATCATATATAATATAATAGTTCCATCCTTTATAAATCCCACATATGGTATTTAACGAATCAAATCACTTTGAGGGGGCGGTAGTCTGCACTTCCTAAAATGAAGATATTGTGTTTACCCATAATGGAAACAATAATGGTATGCCATAAATGAAAAATACAAAATCTTGAGGAAAGAATAAACATATTATATATCATATATGTAAATAGTTACATCATAATGGCCACCTTTTAAGGTGTTAAATGAGTATTGAACAATCATCGTTTCGGGAGGCAGAATTTCGCCATCCACGGAAACCGTATGTTCGTTATCCATTAGATGTAGGTGTGTGTAAGTGTAGCTCGAATAATTATTATAACAAAATCATAGTATATTGACGATACTGGAGTTATTAAAAAAGAAAAAAAAATAAAATGAGTTTAGGGGGTTGGAGAAGCAAAATAAAACAAAAAGAATCAAAATAAGACATTACCTTAAAATCAGGTTACTCCATTTGGCCTGAGCTCAAAGGCTTCCTTAGGAAGAATTATGCCCAATGTAAGGCTTCAAGGAGTTATAGAGGGAAGTGGAGAGACAAAATGTGCAGGGTTTGGCCGAGCCAAAGGCTTTGGGAGTGTGGGTAAGGAGGTAGGGGTGGGGGCCTTTTATAAGAGGAGAGGAGGGGCACTCTTGGAAAGTAAAGATAAGTTACTTTATTTTAAAATGAGTTTCGGATTCAAAAGGTCCCACATTGATATAATTGTAGTATAAGGGGTTAAGGGTTCGAAATACTCTCATACAATATGTTTTGGACATGTGTAGGTCTTAGATATTACATTATCTTTCCATTTTATTTAAACTGTTCATTAATGAGGTCATTGTTGCATCATCATGTTGTCATAATTAAATTAATTTATTTAATGTCTAAAAATTATATAAAAAATATCATGATGTAGGAAATTCTTTTATATTTCCAAAGAGTATTTATAGTCAAAATTATGATTATCATAACCTGTTCTAAAAATTGTTTTAGTAAAACAATTTATGTTAGTGTCATTTGCACCTTTATTTTCTAAAAAAGGCATTAAAGTCATTATCACACCCAAGAGGCTCCATAGGGTCCCTTAAATCTACCCATGGGTTGTCTTGGTCGTCCATGACTCATCCAATAGTGGTAGGACATGTTTCATGGTGTTTTCACATTTTTTTAATATCATTTTTACCTTAAATCACACCAATTACTTCTAATCGCGATTAATGAAAAAAAGTTACTATTCACCAAAAAATTATTTTCATTCCATTGAACCACATTTTACATACTAATGACAACCATGAATGTAGGATTTTCAAAATTCAATACACATTAGTGGTAAACTTTCATTTAACTACAAAATCAGTTTGCTTGATTACCACTTAGTGGTTTCACTATTCATCAAAAATTGGAGTTTTTCAGAAAATTACCAAAAAATCACCCTAAGATATATTTGATATTCTGAATTCAAAAATGAAGTATATTTTTAAAAATTAAAAACATATAAGTCACATTAAATAATTTAATAAATAATTCCCGTTGTCATGCCAAATAGCGTGTTTTTATGAAACAATAAGTATCAAAAGATTGACACTAGTTTAAGTCCAATTTCAAAGTAAATTGATTCCAATGTCCACCATTGGATAAAATGGTAAAAATATATTCTAATTTCACTTCAAAACCAATTCAAAAGATAATCTAATCATATAAATAAATTATATTAAAAAGTGTTTTTGAATTAAAATACAACATTTTTCACTATTCATTAAAAAATGAACTTTATCGGAAAAATACCAAAAAATCACACAAAGTAAATTTTGATGTCCCAATCATAAATAATAATTTTATTTTTACAAACATAGCTTATAAAATTTTCAAAAGATAGATTTAAAAATGGTTTTCCATCAAATGGCAGTAAAACAATCATTTAAAAATATTGGTGTATTCCATGCTTAAGATTGGATTTATTTTCATTTTAAGCCTCTAAAACAATATCTAGTTCATTAATAGACATAGATAAAAATAACTATTACTCATTACTTACTTGGTATGTAACACAATTCCTATAACAAAATAAGTCAAAAAAGAATATATTTTAGCTTAAGTTCATGTGTTGTGTAACTCCACTCGTAATGTCTCAGATGGTGATAGCCATACAATATAGCCCGGTCTCTCTGCATGAAAAATTCTCATATCTCAATAACTGAAGAATCATAGTAAATAGTATAACTATTATCTAGATATGGTAGAATTAGGAGCATGTCTAATGTTACACTCTATTTAAAAACCTAAAATGATTTCTTACAAGATGCATGCCTTGAAAATTTAACACCCTTCTTAGTCAATCCCATCATAGTTTTTTCTATGAATGATAAATCCATGATTGATCTCATGTAATAGCACATTTTTTCAATGATACTATGTATGAAAAACACAATCATAGTCTATTACTAGGAAACAATATCGACCGACTTCTCTAGGTCTATAGATATTTGTTTCTATGAAATTATATGACCTAAGAGGTGAATTTTATTCATCCAACTATGTCAATAAATTAGCTTCACATATATTTGGTTCTTTCTCAATGTTTTCCAGATGCTCTGATGATGGTTATCATTGTTTTCACTAGTGATAAATACACCAATATTTTATCCCTTAAGACTACAAAAAAAGAATCTAAGTATGGGTTAAAAAAACCATTCATGAAGGCCATGAAATATAAAGGTTCATTTGTAAGTGATAAAAAAATTACTAGACACACGTATAGAATGTACCTTCTTCGGAGCTGCATACATGGATTTTTGGATGGTCTCACACATACATGGTGATAACCCGACCTCAAATCGATCCTAAATAAAATGGCCACTCCCCAAATATAGTCAAATAGGTCTCATATACAAGGTAACAGAGAATGGTTCTTTAACAAATTATATTTAAATTAGTGGTAATCCACACACAACCTATGGGTACCATCTTCATTATTGGAAAAAAATAGGTGAACCCCATTGTGAAGTGTTGGGTAATATAAAATAATTTCCTTTAGATAAAAAAACTACTTATTATATTCCTAATGCTCAAAAGCTATCATATTGTGGGGAGGAATGGAAATGTGTGTCTCTCCTAACACTATATTAATGGTAAACTATACCTTTATAAACCAATATATGAGAGTGAAATTGTTAAGGAATACAATCTTAAATGATCCATGAAAATATGGAATTCAAAAAGATTCATTCTTTGATTTCTCATAATGAAAATAATCCTTAAGACTATTAGTATTACAATCCAATGATGTTTATATACATATTCACTCTCCAAGACATCCCATTCACACATATGACTATATGTGCTTCCCTAAGTTGATCTAAACAGCACCCTCTAGTGGTAAAAAAATTGAAATAATAAGGCACTAAAAATGTATACTGAGAATGAAATCAAATACGATCATATCAATGATAAAGAAACTCTATATCTATTGGTTCCCCCTATCTGAAGAGGAACAACTTCCATTGGTTTATACCATCTGATCATACCCATAATGGTGTGTCATGTTTTATAACACCAATAAAGTACTCTATATATTGGACCAAAATTTCTATCAGTTCATCAGATATGATATAGTATGATGATCCATTATAATATATGCCAGAAATTTTTTTGTAGCCTATAAGAATAGTATCTCATGTAGTATATGGCCCATGTCTTTTCATTATATGTGTAGGATGTACTATATACATATGGCACAAAATTTATCCTTTAGATGCAACCAGACTAACCT
Source organism: Viscum album (assembly GCA_963277665.1). Taxonomy (NCBI): domain Eukaryota; kingdom Viridiplantae; phylum Streptophyta; class Magnoliopsida; order Santalales; family Viscaceae; genus Viscum; species Viscum album. Next base: position 1,486,325,631 of record OY728148.1, read on the forward strand.
GGGTAGGTCTACTCTAATAAAACCAATCCTATAAGATATTTCATCGTTTTCTATGGCCACCTCATTGGCATGATCATCCAGTAGTTGAAAAAATATGATCTAGAAGTGGATCAATTATCCCTATTATTCAATGTGGTGTTGGCATAGATCCTTTCTCATTGGATATTGGATGAAAATATTTGTAGAACCCTTAATGGTGGATGATAATGTCATAATATCAATACTTGATCATGTTACTCATACAATAGGGAATCTTTCATATTATCCTCCCATAGTAGTGATAAAGTAAGAATCTATTATTTCATGTCATATGGATGTCAATTCTCATATGAGAACCTTTGAAACATAACTTCATGCTACTAGATTAACAATATCTCTTCATAGAAATTGAACCACCATGGATCACATTTCCACCTTCCCTCAAGTTTCACCCATTGTTGTGGGATTGGTTCACTATCTCTAAAATATTATCTATCTAGAAAAAATGCACCATTGATTTGATAACAGACAGAAGGACATACTCAAAACAAATCATAATATTCATCTCGTCAATGATATGAGTTGTGGAAAACATTTGAGCTGAGTGATGTAAGGTAAATATTCCATCACATACTAGGGACCCTAATAAAGATTCATAAACTCTCATGCACACTCATATTGAATTGTTTGAGGGATGATTTATTCAAATAACGATAACTATAAGACTTACAAGAACATACCTTTATGAAATCAATATAGGGTAATTACATCTCACCAATGTTTTGCATTATCACATTGTATGTCAGTAGCGAGCATATCCATCCACTCTTGAGATGTATAAAGATAGTCAAAGATTGAAATCGTATAGTATAGGATTTTTTAGCTACCAAATGAATTCCATCCCTGAGAATAATTTACGATGATACTTATATACGTCATGAGTCAACTCTACCATACAAAGGGTAGGTCAGTGGAACCCTATAGGGATTGCTTGAAGTGTAAGAAACCGTCTGAAAATTGAGCATTAGTGGATAGATGAAGATCAGTAAGATTTTCCTCAATTGGCAGTATATGATATAATATGGGTATCTCATAGCCCACTACCACTTAAGAATTATCTTATCTACCCTATATTTAGAAGACATGAGGACATCATGGTGGAACATGTCTATAATTTGCATGTTCGTACCTCCGATAATATTTACACAGATTGAAATAGGAAAAATAATAAAATATATGTACATATCCCACCTATAATAAGTCACACCTCTATTAATGCTTCTAAATCCAAGGCTAGGAGATGAGGAATAGTCAGAAAAACAATAAATGGAGACACAAGCTACTTACAACAACTATGGTTGGGTCAGGTTCATGGTCTCTCATAACACAACAAGGGTTTTGATAGATATAGATTCATGTTCAAGCTGTTGAGTAAAAAACATTTATATTCCATTAAGAAGCACTATCTAGTTGTATCCTTTTCATTTATAATAAATAATTTGTTGAAATGTATCCTTATTTATTTGGATATTGATATATAAATCAAGGTAATTATTTGACCAATTACATAGTTATAAAGTCACATTCTATTTATAAACTAAAATTGTCACATCAAATTACTACAACCTGACTTGTACACTGAGGATCATGATATAGTATGTTATATATATTTTTGATTGAATAATCCACCATTGTTAATTTATAGAGGTAATTAATTCTTAAATTTTCAATGGAATTAATCATTCAGACCAACTAATATTTCAACCTGTATAACCATTGGAATTCATATAACAAGTGGAATAATTGGTTAATTATGTTTCCATCAACAATAAATTAGGAAAAACTATTTCTATTGACATGGAGACACTATATAATAAAAAAATTATAATCCATTAGAAATGTTAACACATTTCATTATATAAAAAACAAGGAACACACTAAAAACACATGAAATGTAGGCAATGAATGTTGGAATACTGTTGTAGCATTGAATATTTGCTATCATTCAGGTATTATAGTACAATGTATGATGCTTGTATTGAGAAAAACTTATATTATTGGGACCCGAGTAAAATAAATACCATCATAATAATACCATCAAAAATAACATCACAAAACAAGTGCATCAACCAATGGTGGTATTCGTAAAATTGTATTAGGTCCAAAATGAAATAGAAATACCCCCTCACAACAATTTGGGTCTCCCCTATATGCGTTTTAGATACTCCCAATAATATGATCACTCCAAAATTACATTACAACCTTGTATCCTATCTAATACATAAATAGTATTAAGAAGTAAAAAAGTCTCTGATAACCCATTGTCGTGTCCCTCTGAAATGGCCAATTATTGGTGCCCTAAGAAATTTTGATTATGATCAATCATTTATATAAAAATGGATACACTTGATACATGGTTGTCAGAATATAACTTATTCTCTAAAAAATAAATAAACATTAAAAAACAATTACTACTAGCATACTGAGAGTAAGCTCAGTCCTCTACTCCCACATTGTAACCTATAAATAAATATATATATTTAGAATATGGACACTTCCATATATAAACCTTAAACCACAAAAACATCTTCTGTAATAAAGGTGGAATTGTTAGGGTTTTAGATATAATTAGTTGTCCATCCCCAATGGTGTCTAGATTAATCTAGTTTGTGAATATAAATTTATCAATGTGTCAATTATAATAGATGCATGACAATAAGTAAATAAAATTACATTGAATTCTCCTTTGGATACCCATTTTATTCTACCTTTTTCATCCAAATATAGTTCTATCAGAAACATTGTAACATGTGTAACCAGAAAAAATTGGTGAATGATATTTTTTAATTACTTTATAAATGTTAGAATTTTCTAATGTATTAGATTTGGCTTGGTAGATGTGTCTAGGGAATTTTATTTACACATTAATATTCATTAATTTAAACTACATCATTGTAATTTACTAAATTCATATTGATCCCCTCTAAGGTGATTCGGAATGACTCTGAAGTATGTTCGTACGAGAACCATATAATCACAAGACCATAAGAGTTCGTAAATGGTGATCCCTAAATGTAATCCCAATTATCACTCTAGGAATTCCTTGTAATTAAACCTTCATGTAAATACTTGGAATCACATGTAGTGGCCTTAGTATCACAAATAATCTGGGATTACCATAGTCACTAGTCCCATACCTGGTGTCTCCCCTCAAGAACTGATATCACCCCCATGGAGGAAACTCCAACACATAGTAATCCCTCCTAGGAATAACTAGATTCACTACCTCCATATATAAAATCCATATGGAAGTTATAATTATAAATCATGATAATAAAAGGAATCCTATTGGGATCTACGTATAACTCTCTATAAGAAATGAAGTTAGAATTAGCTAACACAATTCATTAGTTTATTAGGGAAAATCACTAATAATATTTTAAATCACATTGTCTATGAAATTTAATTAACTAGTTCATGTTAAACACAAATAATATGGCATGTGTCATGTTGAAGCATTATTCGTAATTATTTTCATATTATCATTTAATTATTACAATAGAATATAGTCATCCAAAGGTGATCCAACAATCTAATGAAAGTATTCAATATGTATCTATGGAAGGCACATTTTTAGGGGTGGATATTTATATGGAAATCAACCCAGAGTGGTTATTCACAACTAACTTGAACTATATTGAGAATGATAACCCACCTAAATTAATGTACTATACATTTTAGAAGCGTCTTTAAAAAATTCTATAATGTAGAACATTTTCTCATATTATAAAACCCACAAAAATTGAGGGAATCAAGATAGATCACCTAATGTATATTTCTAGATGACCACTTATACGTTTCTATACATTGATTCAAGTGATAATGGGATAAAATATAATCATGGAAAAAATGCTGAAAATTGGGAATATGAGCTCAAACCAAAATAGTGAAAAGTTATGATGTAAAACTAGGAAAATAAGGATTGGTAGTTTGGATCTTATTGAGAGGAACACAATTCACCAAAATGTGATGAGTCTGTATTCTAAAGGATGATATACACCAAATCCTTGGTCAAGGTGGAGGAGGCATTTAAGTCGTGCACTTCCTCTATGTGACAGAAGAAATAGGTGCTCTAGTAAAATGACCCCTAGTCCTTTTTTAAAAAACATGAACTTGGAATTTACAGGTAGTCTATGCGCATAAAATGTCATTTAATGATCATGCCTTCTTTACGTAATAAAAAGCCTCAACACACCATGAATGATATTTTCCATCCAAATGCATTTAAAATGTATAACACAACTAATGTATTTGGTTTTCATCCATGTACCAACCCACCTGCAACATCAGTTCTAGAAATGAACATACTGGCCCTCAATCATCATTTTTGGGTTTATCCAAAACTAATAATTGAACATACCTCACAAAAAATCAACGGTATTAAAATTTTATCCTTAGTAATTTTAATCAGATTTTTGATCCATGATTGATTTTTTCATACTAGAAGTACCAAACATAAATCCTTTATGATCTTAATGTGAACATCATAGGTTATCCCAATCATGAAAGAGGTTACATTAGGGGATAACCTGGGCCCAAAAGTGGGCACGTGGGAGGTTATCCAAACATCGAAGTAGGAATATGGGTTGTTATCACATGACTATAAAGTGATTAATGTATTAGTTTCTATATTTTACACAAGATAACTAAGAATATGATATGAAACACTTTGTTTCATTCATTAATTATATGATCTTATAAAAATGTTATGATCTCACAAATCATATTCTCGGTTTATTTTATGATTCATATTCTATAATATTTTATTCATTATGAAATAAATCATTATTAAAATATTTAAATTTATAGGTATGGATATGAAATTATAATACCATGTTATCAAAGTCATATATTAGTTTTAATCATAAATGGTCACTGGTGTATTTTTTTACCCTCACCGAGCATTTTATCTCACCTGTTTTTATGTTTCCATTTACGTAGGATATAATAAAAGGTATTAGTGTATCATATTTTTATGAAGGGTGAAATATGTGATGAACGATATTTTATATGATATAGATCATATATATATACACTAGTTCTTTATGTGTCTTCCTTTTTAAATACACTAATACATTGTTATTCTAGAACATATCATACTATCATGTAATTTATATTCATTTATTATAATTTTTTATTTATGTAAAATGTGTAGGGGTTATTATAGTTAGTACCAAAAAAGTATTTAGTTATTTGTGTATTATAGGATTGGAAATTTTTTTTGATAAAAATTAGGATAACCAACTATATATTCTAACATTATAAAGTTTTGTTAATGAATATATTATTCTATTTCCCTAGAAATACATAATAGTTTGGATTCTATAAGACGAAATGGTATTGGAAAAAATTCATATATTTTTAATAACCCAAAAAAGGGGTGTCCATTTATATATTATCCATCATTCTAGGTCACAATGCATGGGCCCTTACTACGTATCTAGTTTGTCACTCAGAATATGTGATTGGGTTAATTCATGTTTTATATATAAAACAATATAGACAATTTTAATATATTATGATCATGTGTATCTAATGTTAAACACAAGGTTTCATATATTTAAAAGATGGTTTCATGATTTAGAAAAAGTATAAATGGGTTTTCATGATTTATAGGACTTTCAATTTTATTATTGATTCTCAATAAATAAATTTTGGTTTTAGTCAATTGATGTGACATAATGGGACTGTGTAAACATTTCATGTGATGGAAGAGATAATGATTTTCTTCCTGGGAAACCTAATTTTAATTTAGATGGAATACAAAATCTCATTTACATACTTACACATCATTCTCAAGTGATGAATCATATAGACCTTCCAAAAGGGAAATGTAAAAAAATGTTATATTGATTCCTTCATGAGGAAACATCCACCTTTTATTAGTGGATACATTGATATGATAGTTAATAATAGATGGATATGTTCAATTGAAATGATATTTTTCATTTTTAAATTTCTATACAATTAAAAATTTACTTGTTGCTTCTATCATTTTGAAGGAAAATAAGATAATTGGTGTACTTGTATCAGGAACAAGAAGAAACAAGATGATATTTTCCTTATATAGTAGGATTAGTTAGAGGGTTATTTTTTAATAAGTATATTATATATATCATTCTAATTAAATTAAATAAGTAATTACTTGAGATTATTTTGATGAATTATGAATCCATCAATTTACATGATAAAATTTTTACAAGGCTTGTGATAAATTAGTCTTGTATAAGGACCCAACATTAATCGTTAAATAATATAATGTATTTTGAATATAACTCCCTTTCATTATTTCCAATAAATCTATTAATTTTATTGCTTTATTGAACATGCTCATAACCCTTACATAAAACCCATAAATAATAATGTGAGGAAACCCCCTTAATATGAATGTAACATTTAATATAAAAAAATAAAATGAATAACATATTCCATTCAAGAAAAAATTTCATGAAATTCAATTTGACATATTTTTTCCTTACTCGTCCTTAAACTCTGTGAAAAATTTTTAAAAATGGGATGATAAATAAAACTAACTAAGGGAAATAAATTTCAACAAATTAATTAGTCAAGTAAAAATATTGAAATCCCATAAAAGGATTACCATAATATAAATATTACTTGTGGTCATGAAATAAATACTATCGACATAAAGAAACAATTTATTTCTCAAGGGAAACATTAAAAACCAAGAACAATATATAGACAAACTTATAGGTATCAGATTTTATTATATTCATAATCCAGTTTGAAATGAACAATTCCAATGAAAATAAATCTGATAAACTCCATGTCCAACCTATCATTCTTTTCATTGAATACAATTAGAATTTCCCACTACATTGGATATTTATATCAGGCCCACCCATCACAAAGGCAATATTAGTCTCACCATTCGTATTAGTTCTATCATAATAACCTATAAAATAAGTTGTATTAGGATCAACCATAATCATATATAATTCTCAAGTCCCATATCATGAATAATTTTGTTTAAGAATTCACATTTTAATCATAATACCATATTGAAATCTTTAGATCCCATAGGCATGAAATCTTTTAGATATTGAAATATCCATCCCTTTTAAACCCCCATTTTCAAAAATATAGTACACATAATAAAGGTAATAAGATTTTTTATTTGATGAAATCGTGGAATCATAAAAGGGATGAATAAAATTAAATAATAGTTATTATGGAAGTAATTGTTTTTCTTTCATATATGATAAGATAATAGTTCCTTTTACTATTTATTAAAATACAATGTGTTCTTTATAAAATATGTAAAAAGATTCCTTTATAAAAAAATATTAAGGAATTAGAAAGAGAAAAAATATATTTTATAATTCATTAATATCTATATAAATACATCGATAATACATGTTTAAAAATATATATATCGAAGAAAAGTAATTATAAAATGAGTCATCTGGTTTTTTAAAACGATGATATATGTTAATGTATTCCTTAAAATGAGTCTAAATCATCACATACAATCATTATATTAATAATTAAAAAATATATTTTAATTATTTAATTTATTATAAAGATTTTCAATGTTTATTATTTCTTATTTTTCTAATTACCGTGTTATATTAAATTATTTATTCAATTATGCTCATGTTGTTCGTTTTAAAAATATTTGGCTCAAAAATCCAAAATATCATTGGTGAGTTGATAGATATCATAGAGTCTATTACTAAATAATCTAAATTATAATAATATTTAAATAATTATCATTTTTATACATTAATTTTACTTTTAAAATCATCTATTATTTTTGGTTATATGAAACAGACTATGTTATAATCACGAAGTTCCTAGGGCATACGTAAGAGTGAGAAATGATTAAATTCTACATAGATAATGATGAAAAGATTGTAAGTATTATATTATAATTCAATAATGATTATTATAAAAAATTATAATATAATTTCATTATATAATCTTATATATATAATAATTGTAAAGTGTGGATGAAAAACAAATCACTCTGCTTCTTGTATATGGTAACCCACACATATACATGAATGACATTGCCATTTTTCATTGCATTTGAATGAAAAAATACAATATTATAATCCAAAAATTATAAATGTATTATTAATATATATATATATATATATTAAATTTATCATTATAACAATATGTGAGAAGATATGTTGAAAATTGAATTACATTAGTTCGTGAGGTGGTAGTCATCTGTAGACAAGAACGATGGTATCATTTCCCATTTTATAAAATGATTAAACTGATTATGCTTAATCAATTGACATTTTAATAGATCAATATATGGGAGAGACTATGGTTTTTATATCAAAGATATTATAATCTTTTTGAAGGAGGGTGAATTAGTAATAAAATAAAACATTCAGTTATAATATATACCACTCCTCTAGACAACCTCCTTTACATTAAAACTTAATCCTTAAAATGTTGTTACTATACCCAAAATAATAAATATAGGATGAGAAAATTTATTTTTTGATGATATATTGGTTGGTATTTTAAGGAAAAGGGTTTTCAACATGTGTTAGGTATTAAGCAATGGTGGTTCACTTTTATAAGTTATAGAAGAGGAACAATTGGAATTATTCAAATTATTAAATAAATATAAATAAATTTTCATGAAAAATTTGCACAAAGAATATATATATATTGTATAGTATTAATATTGTATGAAATTATCTTATAAATAAATTTGACAAATTTTGGTGATGTTTTTACCATTATTTAATTGGTTTTCCCCCTTATTTAACCCAATTGAAAATTTCCATGATAATTTTTCTTAATGATTATGCTTCATTGAATTAACTATAAAAGAAAAAATATCACAAAAAATGGAACATACATTATTTTTTGAGTCATATCGAATTCAATGTTTAGAATATTAGTATTTATGAAATATATATCATTTAATAAAATATTTTTTATTAGAAAATATCATTAACTTCATTTTAGGATCTATTAATTTAATTTAACATTAATCACATCCTAAAAGTAGTATAATTAGAATCCAAAGGTCTTTAAAAGTCATTATATGCGATCTTTGTCTACCTGGATACTATTGCACACCTAGACTATATTAATTTTAAATTTTTTTATATAATATACATGTTTTTAATACTACTTTCCCAAACATTATGATAGTGTTGCATTAGGATATAAGGTGATATCTTCAATACAAAATTTTGAAAATAAATTTATTTCATAAAAATAGATTAAATTATATTAATATATTCTTTTTTTATTAATTAAATATATATTTACTCATATCTTAGTCATGAAATCTTTTTAAATACATTATATATACATCACTAGCCATGTGAAAGCATTACACAACCATTTAGATAATCCTAATCTTATATAAATACAGAAATCATACACTATCCTAATAATAATAATTAATATATTATATTTTTTAATAATTTCATTAAATAAATTCATCATGATTGAATATTATCTTTAAAATATCCAATTTAACTTCACTAGTCATGTGCAAGCACTATATCGACACTGAAAAGGATTTTCATATTTATAATGAAATATATTGTACATTAAATGTTTTTATTTATATTTTTATAATATAAATATATTTTTATCACAAATGGTTTCCATTAGTTTTATAAATTTATATATCATATATATGTCATGGCGATATCAAAGAAAATATCATATTTCAAAAACCAATATTTTTATCAATTCATAAAAAAGTTAATATAATTAAAAAAAATATAAACATTTGATACAAGAAAATATAGGACCTTATGAACCTAAAAATTAATTCAATTTAATAAAATTAAAATCATATATGTAAACAAAATTACTTATAATATAATTTCATAAATCATAATGGAAACATTTAAAAAAACACATTTTACACTAAAATATAATCATATAAAAAACCATGTGTAAATATAATTCATTTTAATTATTTATTTTATTTACAATTAATGAATAAATGTCTTAATTCTGTATAAAAATAAATTAATAATGGATCATTATAATGTAATTCAATTACATTGATACAAAAATTAGTATTTTCACTATTTACTAGAAAATAATTATTTTCATGAAAATAAAAAAATTTCTCCAAAATCTAATTCTATAATGATTATTCTAAAAATTATATCATTTTAATTAAATAAATTTTTAGAAAATAAAAGAATAATATTATAAATACTCACATAGAAATAAATAAAATTTATTTTGTAATAAAATGTATATGTTAATCATAAATTAACCTTATAGAAAATTAATTTCTTATTTCTTAGGTATTCACTAATAAATTTCTACTGAGTTGGAACATTATATGTATTTAATAATGTTTTAATTAAAATTAAGGCATATAAATTTAATGTCAATGTATAATGGTCACATGTAAATAATAATACTTTTGTTTCATTTAAGCTTGATGTTTTGTATCCTCCACAATATAGCGTTCTTTTAAAATAAATGGAATTTACAACTTATCACCTATTTAATAAATGTAATCTGATATTTTTTTACTTCATCTCAATAAGTAAGGGATTCAAATTTTAATTTTATATTTTTCAAATCAAAATCCTAAAATAGGATAATAAAACCTCTTATTGAAAATATGGTGCGAAAATACTAAGATCTTTTGGAATAACAAATAACATGATTTTTAAACAAGATAACATTAGTTAGATGTAAAAATATAGACCTGAAAGAAAAAATTAACTTCCAAATCAGGATATAAGGATATAAATAATTGGGATCATAAGAAATTTAATGATCATGAGAAATTAAATGACCACAAAACCATAATTCAATGAGGCGTGAAAATATCATATATACATCTAAAATAATTGTAACTGTATAACCATTTAATTTAATATACATTTCCATGATTTTAGGAAATAATTTACAAATGAATCTAAGAACCAATCGTTGTATACATGATTTTATTAAAATCCCTAAGTTAAATTTCATCCTCTATTTGCGTGATTCAAAAAATTTCTACCTTTATCATATCCTTTCATCCAAACGATGAGTATCCGTATTTATTTAATTCAAAAAATATAATGAACTTATAACATATCATAAGAATAGAAAAATTATGATAAGTTATTGATACTATATTTAAAAATTAATAAAAATGAAATGGGTTTGCACCAGATAAGATATTATAATAAAATTATAAACCATCATATGAATAAATTATACATTAACCTCCAAAAATTAAATAATAACTCCAAAGGTTCATTATAGAAAATTTAAATTATAATTAACCTTAATGTTATTAAAAATAATCCTAACCAAGCCTAAACTCCAAAATTAATAATGGATTGGTCAAATATTCTTTAACAACTAATATAACATTTATCACTAACTAAAAGTAGTCAATGATAAATTCATATACTAGAAAACAATATTTTTTACTCATATAATCATTAATGTTATCAAATCTATAATGCGATAACGTAAATTTAGACCCAATAATAAATATTACATAATTCAGTTACACGATACTGGGATTCAATTCCTTTAATTCCCAAATAACTTTTTGGGGTATAGATTTATTGAAAGACCCAAAAATTTTAAAAGAATATAATGTATTTCATAGCTTATGCGGAATTCAACACCCATATTAGTTGAAAATGATACACATATGACATTATTAGATATTTAAATAAATTTAGTTTCTTTAAATTACTTCCTTAAATGAAACACATGTCTTATCTAGAGCTACATTCAACACAGATTTTATCTTTTGATGCATGAAACCCTGAGTTTAGATTATGTTACACGCAGCAACGAGTTATATAAAATTTGAAGTATTTTTATAATATTATTGTTTAATTTGAGAGTTATCACCACGAAATTATAATGGAAAGTATGAATAAGATTAACTATATTATGAAATTATATAGTTGAGGAATTTTTATTTTTTAATATACTTACATAAAAGAAAATAATAATCGTTTAAAACAGAAATAAATGTTTTCTGAAGAAAAAAGATAATATTTTTCAAAAATATTGTTTAATCACCCTTTTCCAACATTATATAAATATAATTTTAACACTTATAGAAAATTTTATTTATAAAATAAAAATCATTTTAAAATCGTCATGTAATTATTTTCTTTGTGTGAATGTTTTATATTTTTAAATATTAATTTCAATATTTATTTAATTAAGGAAGATAATAAATTTTAATCGAAAATTGAACATTCTTTTAAATAATTCATAATGATAAATTACACTTTAAGATAGATTTTATGTAAATAAAGTTCAATAATATATCATGAAAACAAATTTATGTAATTTACTTCATTTTCATATTGAATTTTGATATATAAACATTGTAAACTTTTGGACATATTATTTTAAAAAACCTTTTTTCTAATCACGTTTATGTGATTAATTTTAAATTTCAATATTATACATCAAGGAATTGAATTTAGAAAAAGGGTTACATATTTCAAATCACAATGATTTATTATCTATTATAAATTCAACAGAATTTTCTACCAATATTAATATTGAAAATAGTAAACATTAATTATTCTGGTCAAGGAAGAAATAGATTTACTAGGGGTAAATTAAGGAGATAAGGGTAAAAAGATACCTAAAACTTTTCTAACTCCCAATGGCTGTAATATATCATCATTATATCTTATAATTTTATAATTCACGATTTTTAATGCTTTTTTGTGATAAATATGTGGATTAGATAGAGTATTTTCAAAAAAAATTACAAGTGGGCCACTCTTCTCACATATAAATGAGCACCCAGTCTCCTCCCCTCTTCACGCCCTAATAATGCTTTGGATCAGCCAATACCTACCAAAATAACATAATAATATTTTTTCCCTCATAACTGAAGACATAGTTTTTTGATTAAATTAATTATTGGAAAACATTAGTAAAATCATAATTACAATACCCAATGAATATGAGGATAAGAAAATTCAATCAAAAAGAAGTGTGAGGTAAGGTATTTCCATCACATTTTCATACAACTATGTAAAAAAGTAGTATTAACCACATATATATTTCACATCATTTATAAAATTCATATGAATATATTTAATGATTCAACTAATTATATTTATGTAGATCTATATATCAATTTTATGATCCCACATTCTTATGTCTTAGGATTGAATGCTAAAAAAGTGGTAAAGGATTTATGTTTCAATATCAAAATTTATCAGGATTGATCATTATTATGCTTCTAATAATTAATTATATGAACCATCCTTAATAAACTCATGAAATACTCTCTCATATGGTTATTTATGATATTTTCATGTAATAGTATCATTTTACCACTCTTTGATACTTCAAATAATTTGAAAAAATGATTTTAAAAAAAAATCATTTTGTTTATCTCTTTGATTTGAAGTATATTTTCTACCAAAACCATGTTATCTAAAAATTGTCTTACATTTATTTAATTATCCAATAGTTTTATTAATTTAATATATACCCATGTTATACTTTTTATATAATTGTTTCAAATGAATCTTCTTGTTGTTTTCTAAAAGATGAACTTCTTGAAAAAAAATATACTGAAAAAGGAATGTTCATTTAAAACTATTTATAAATGTATGGATTTAACATTCATCATGACAATAATTTATTAGAAAATATATATGAAATTATAGTGTGTTTTATTAAATATAATGTTTTTTCTATATTCATGATATTAATATTTTTTAAAACATTGATTTTCAAAATGAAATGGACATTTTCATGAAAACATATTTTGCTGATAATTTTGTGGTACTTTTATTCATAAAGGAAATTAACCATATCATTCAAATATAAAAAACATGGGAAATTTTTTATTGATATCATAATCATTATTTTCAATTATTATTTTTGATCTATTAAATTGATGATGTAAAATTTTATCAGAATGATTTGATATTATTTTTATTGATGGATGTATGATTTAACATTTTTTCTCAGTTTTTTTCAATGATAATTTATAACTGCATTATGATTCACCCATTTTATGTGTGGAATGCATTGGAAGATGTTTGTAATGGTGGTTTCCCACTATATACCTTTTGTGAAAAAGCATGAGTGATTAAAAAAATTTCATGGTTTTATCAGAGGTGTTTCCAATTTATATAGATATATTCACATGATGAATTGATGGTATTAGTTTTCTAGGAAAATATTATATGGAATTATATTTAATGTCATAATTCCATGATAATTTGTTTTACATTTCCATCATTATGAATTCAATTATAATGAACTCAGTTATTAATTTTCTAGGTGATTATTATATTAGTTAGATAATCCATGGTTGTATTTCAACTTTATGATAATATTTATATGGAATTATATGATCATTATTTAATCCTTATATATTTTGATAATGTTATTGGTTAAATGGAATTTCATTCAATTATTTACCCATCTATATTGATTAATCCTTATTTATTCATAGAATCCATCGTACTATTACCCATGTTGAACTTCTCATATCACCAATTTTTAATTTATTATTTTTCCTAGGATACCTGGAAATATTTTATGAAATAAATGGAAAGATTTTCTAAGATAAATATTTGAATTATTATAAAAATATATTAATTAATTCGATGTTTTATTAAGTAAATTTGATTCAATTATATATATATTCTAACATGACCACTAAACTATTTTTTCTATTAGCATGTCATTCATTGTATCAAATGTCGATGTAGTAAAGTGGAAACCGACTCTAGGATTTTGTGCTAATGTTAATTAAATTTAAATAAATAGGTCATAAAATTTTCATAATGAAGTCATTTATTCAAATGTAGAAACATTAAATAAGTATACATTTTCCCACATTATAACATATTTAAAATAGGAAAAACATTTCATTTCAGGAAAAAACAGCATAACATTCAACTTCAATTAATGTTTATTATTACTCATGTGAAAAACATTTGAAAACATTAGGTAAGTAAAAAAATTCATTGTAAGGGACTAAATGTAAAAAAAATTAATTTCCCATTAAAAATATTGACATATAAATAAAATTTATATCATTTTCACAATATTATTTGATTGAATGAAATGAATCACATTCACATGAATAAAACCATTTTCCTTAAGAATACTATTAAACCCGCAATAATAACATATAATCCTTTTTAAAAAACATATGAAATTATATTTTTATCTAGTGTCATAAATTACAAGAGACTATGAAAATATTTACAAGAGACCACCTTGATTTAATCCCATTATCTTTCCTTATACCACAACTAACATTTAACAATTCATTATACATCTATATTTAATTGCCTCATCATATAAGATGTATTGAGATCACCAATTGTATAAGTTTCATCAGTCTCACCCATTATCATCTATAAATATCAACACTGTATCACAAACACAAATTTTTATTCTAGCACTATTTTACAAAAAAACCCAAATAAATACTTTTAATACCACATAAAAAACATTCTTGAATATCCAATTATACATATCATTTAAATTTTTTTCAAAACTATTATACACAGAATATAGGGAAGTATTTTTATCATATTAATAAAACATGGATGATTTTATATAAATAAAAATATCCACTAGTAGTGATAATATAGTGAATCCTAATCAATGTTGTATACATCAAAATAGAACAATCATTTATATTTTTGTCAAGAAAATCAAAACATTCAATATAAAATATAATAAAATATTCCATTAAAATTATTAAATAAAAAAAGATTAAAAATTAATTTTTAATTCATTTGTGTCTATAAAAATACATCAATAAAATAAATTGAAAAATAAGTACATATAATAAAATTAATTATAATATAATCTTTAAAACATTTAAAACACATATTTATGTGAATTTCACTCTAAAAATGAATCCAACTTATCCCATATATTATTTATCATCATAAATACTAAACATATGTTAATTATTTGCATTCAATATAATAGTTATCCATTTTATTATTCCTTTTATTTTATTTATTTCAATGATATAATACAATTACATAGTCAACTAATTTCATATCATATGTTTTGAAAATATTAATCTCATATGTCTAAAATTACTATTTCAAGATGATTATTGTCAAAGAGGAAATAATTAAATCACTTTTTGAATAAACATCATGAAATAATTATAATTTATAGAAAAATATATAATCATAAAACTAGCCACTAATTTTGGTAATGAAAAATTATCTTTGATGCAACCTTGGATACAATAGGATATATGTACACTTGAGTTACATTTCATGTTTTCAATGATCATGACGGAATGAAGGAAATTATTATTTAATATTTCAATAATTATTATTATATGATAAATTTCATATTATTTAATTACATATATGTATATATAATCCCTTTAATATGTTAATAAAAAATGAATCACATCACTTCTTGGTTGTGGTAATCCACATATACACATGAACGGCATTATCATTTCTCAATGGATAGTAATATAAGAAAAAACATAATATGTTATTCTTAAAAAAGGTAAATATTTCATTATTATAATATATTTATATATATATTAAATCCATCATTATAATGAGTCATGAGAGGTGTTGATAGAAACAAAATTACATCAGTTTGGGAGGTTGGTAGTCCGTTGTACACACGAACTATGGTTTCATTTTCCCATTGGATTTAAGAATTAGATTTATTAAGAATATTTAATTAACATAATAATTTATTAGTATATTTTATATAATGGTAACATTATATAAAAAATATTTGATTCTTGAGAAGGAGGAATAAGAGGAAATAATACTTAACCATTCTGTTAAAATTTATAACTCTTCTATAGAAGTCCTCATTTTATTTAAAAATTAAGCTCAATGGGGATGGTATAATCCACAAAATAATATAAATATATTAATTTTAGGGATTTAATTATGTGATTTGAGTAGGTTTTAGATGAAATAGATGAATTAAAATTCAAATGGAAGAAATGAGAGGAGGTTCCCTGTTATATGTAAGGGGCAGGGTAGACATGGAATTAAATAATGTATTAAATTAACCAAACTTATATTTTAAATAAGTCATAAAAACTTATATATTGAAAATATATTATGATTATTAGTCAAGAAGTTTTTAACCTAGAGAATTTCGCAAATTCTTGATGATTTTTCAACAATATATCATTCTTTTTACACTAGTTAACCCTTTGGATTAATACTATGACAACAATAATTTTTATACATTACTGGGAAATAAAAATAAAAGAGAAGTGATAGTGAATTGTAAAGGAAACAGATTAGATATTTTAGATCATATACCATTTATTTTTCTAATATATTGTTTTTGTTAATTTTTAATCAACTAGTAAAATTTTGATTATTCTAAAATATAAATAATGTAGTTTTAGATACATTTAATAAATTGGAAATGATTCACATCAATAAAGTAATATAGTTATAATATAAAGCATTAACATATAAATTATATTTTTTAATTATCTATAAAATTTTCATGGAACTATAACCCACTCAAAAAATGTTTTAGATTTAGTTCATTTGATATCATTTATAATATTTTTCTATTACACGGAAAAAACTTTTTAATTATCTATTAAATTTTCATGGAACTATAACCCACTCAAAAAATGTTTTAGATTTAGTTCATTTGATATCATTTATAATATTTTTCTATTACATGGATAAAACCCTCATCGGTGAAGTGTTAGTATTTATGTTAATTATTTAAAGATTTATAATTATAAATAAATTAATATCAATAAATTAATTAATTAAATTAAGTATAAAAGATTATATAAATTGAATTTGTATATTTAACCACATTAATGTCATGAAAACTTATTTAAAATGTTATTTTTTATTTTTTAGTAGTGTGCAAGCATTGCACAGACATTGAATGAGAATTTAGAAATGAAAATTAATAAATGAATTAAAAAATTTAAATTCATCCTTAAAAATAATAAATTATAATTCAATGAGTTGAATTATTTTTTACTACATATTTATTATATTATCATAAAAAATTAATTCCATATTTTAAATATTTTTTAATTTAATTGTAATTTCTTAGTGTTATAACATATTAGGGAATATTTCATTAAAGCACATTTTTTTATAATAAACAAAGATTCATTATTCAAAAAGAAATAATAAATTAATATGATGATAAATTTCAATTTTAGAAAGAAAATTTGAATTTAATTTAATCAAATTCAATTCTTATAATTTATATAAATTACATGTAATATAAATTTTTTAAACCCAATGAATAAACCCTTTTAGAAAAATTCATTTTTTACGCCTGAAAATGATCTTATAAATAAAAATAAAGTATAATAATTATTAATTATTAATTATGTATATTTTATCCATCAAAATGTTCCTTGTCATAATTTATGATAAAATTCACAGTATAATGGTTCTTTTTAAGGAATAGAAATGACACATTTACAAAAAATGAAATGCTCATTATTCACAAAAGAAATCTTTTCTAAAAAATATTTAAATTACACACTATAAAATTATGGTTTTTTGATATCAAATATATTTCAATTTTATCAAATAAAATATAAAAATTTTTCAAAAATTAATTATAATATTCACTCTTGAAAGGAAATAAAAATTATTTTTGTTGAGAACATATTTTTATGAAGAAAATAAATTTATGGAAATTTGAGTACATATATCAAAATAATTAATCAATAAATATTTATTTATTTAGAACTATAAATATTTAATATTTTGGTTATTACTATTTATAAACTCCATTTAGAAGGATATTTTATTATGACCATATATAGATAGTGTTATTTCTTTTTTCAGATTTTATTGGTGTTTCCTATCTGTTATTCTATAATGTTATTCTAAAATCATAGGGTATTAAATCATATATTACCATTATTCCAGAATTTATGAATCAAATAATATCAAATTAATATAATCTAATTCCAAAGATATTGTTACTCATAAGTTTCTTCAGTAGGTATTATGAAATTGTTTTACGTGATCAACATTTACAAATTTATATTGGTTTTACCAATCAATCTCATGGTTTTGACAGGAATTGAACTATACTATTCAAATAAAACCCTACTAATAAAAATTATAGAGGGAAGAAGATGATTTTTCCTTTATTATTGAAGTGTGGAAGGAAACATAGTGGTAATTTCAATAATGTGGGAAGTGAATGATATGTTTGGAAAGGGTTGACATCAATATATTTAATTCCAATGTAATTTAAAGTTATTAGTAAATAATTACAATGTGAATAATGACCCATAAAATACAGCTCCCACACTCTATTGTTTAAAATAAAAGGATTATAATTATTATTAGTATTAGTGATCAAATATAAAGGTTATTGATGATGAATAATGTCAGCAACCTCTTAAGCCTATAGACAAATGTAAATATCAAGGTACCTTTATTTCATATATATGGTACAATAATAAATTGGTGAAAGGTATTCATATCATATAATCAATAACTAATAATTTCATATTTAATTCTGGATCTACCAACTCTTTTATACCAAAATAATATTCTACAGGTATCAAAATAACACATAAATGATCATATGTTCAATTTGTAGTGAAAAATACAATTTGTAAATTGAGCGCATCTCAAATTTATGAATAATAACCAATTTATTTTTTTGGTAATTTTGTTCCTCAATATCTTATTACTATCATAATTGATAAATTTTTAATATTTTCATGGCTTGGATGTCATTATTCAAGGCCCTTACCTATTTTTAATAAAGGGAGATAACATTTTACATTTTGAGAAAACATCTGATTTTATATCATTTCATGGATAAATATGAACATACAATAGAAATTTCATCGATTTAATGTGTCATAATTCCAATTGAAATGTCATATTTATCTCAAATTATATTATAGAATCTAGAAATAAAATTTATACCTACTGAAATAGAGTTTGTTGGGGACTTTATGGAAGATATTTCTGGTATTTCTCTAAATCACGATGATGAGTTATCAAGAAAACAAATACTTATATATAATAATTTTTCAAATAAAGTATATAGAATGTCCATTTTTAAGATATAATAAATAAATAAGAATCACCCTGAAAATCATGATAGCTGATTCATTTGGGAAAGTGTGTCACCTTATGATACAACCATTTTTTAGTATTAAATTTGATTAAATGCAACACTCCATTGATTGTTGAAAACAAAACATTTTCAAAAGAAACAATATTTATCTTATTCTAAAAATTATTGATTTATTTGATCTATTTCATAGAACTCTATATTTATCTCTATAATAGATACAATCAAATGGGGGTAAATTTTAATGACATACAAGATACAACCTTCCATGAAATCTATAGGAACATTTAATTTATTGTTATGTCATTCATTATTTTTATTATCACTTTTAGGTTCATATATTTCATTAATATGGACATTAGAGATTACATAGTCCAGTTTGATATATTATTTATAGTTGATAATCGAGCATATTCATTTTATAAGGAATACCAAGAGTATCACTTGAGAATTTTAATCAAGGCACTATATAAGGTGAACTTGTCTAAAAAGTTTACCATGTGTGAATGTTGGCTATAAAAAATCATTCTAAGTCATATATTCATAGTAGAGGGTATATTAGTCTATCTATTAACTACATAAGTTTTCAAGTAGTATCATTGAAAAAATAGTGATATAGATGTCTAGTTTTCTAGATTTTTATTTGATATTATCGATTCATTTTGACGAATTTATCAAAAATAATTATTATAGTCCAAAAATTCACTTATAATGGATTCAGGTTCTATTCGATTATTTATTGTTAAAAAAATTTCTAGTAATGCAACGAAATGTTAGTTTGCATTCCTGAACTCACACAACCACTTAGTAGACATGATTTTTTGATATATAGTGATTTCACAAGAAATGGATAATATATGTTAACAAGCAAAATTATAATGAGATAAAATAGTTTTCAACCCAATTGAAGATTTACATGTATAATTACATTATTCATGACCTGGATTTAGTTGTTGAAATCACTGAATTATTGATATAGAGGCACTTCTTTTATAGAGAATACAATTTAATATATATTGATTATATATTTTCTATGTATATAATCACCTAGAAAGAGTTGAATGTGAGATTGATAATATGGTTGCTATTGATTAATGATTTTAACATCTCATTACATTACACCCAAAGAAATAAATCATTGTGGTTGATACTTTAACTTGAAAAGATCATTATAAATATTCTATGATGATGATTAAAAAATATCCCACATATCTAGATATACAAAGGATTTAATGTTAAATAATGATGTTAGGGGAGAAATCATATCATGATGGAATGCATGTAAAACAATAAATCCAAGTAAAGATGAATGATGTATAGTAGGAATAATTAATGATTTTAATGATTGTGAAAAATATTCTTGAGTTATTACTTCATATTGAATAATTGATAGGTTTTAGTAACTGAGTATATTTCACATTACTAACAAACCCGAAGAAGTAGTTGCTGGATATAGTTGATAATTGATAAGTCATTATCTTTAAAAAATTCCAATGATGTATAGATATCTAGAATAATATTTATGGTTGTACAATGTTAACAGTGATATTGTAGAGTAGTATCTTGATTCTTGTTATTTATGAAAATTGAGGCACAGAGAAATACTTTTAACACGATTTTATATTCATTACATATAATATAATGAAAATGATAAAAATATCAATTTGGATTTCATGGTCATATTCCCTAAAAAGTCTATATTCAAAAATTTGATTTGAGTTGAAGTCAATATCCATAATAATTACACATAATTAATTTCTATTAAATAAGATATCCTTATTCATCATAATTGAATGATATATATTAAGGTTGTTGAAAGGAATTAAATTGTACTGCATTCTACTATATCTGATCAGGATTTGAGGTTTAACACATTGTAATAAATAATTATTCAGTATTATTTAGAAATAATTTCTTGATTTAGTTATTCATTTCACCATGAAATAGATATTTAGTCTTGGATATCCATTACAACTAGATAAGATATTTTAAGATCTTATTCACTATATTTCAAAGGTTGGTGGTATCAACACTGTCCATTTAATTAGTTATCTTATAACAATATATTTTACTCTAGAATTATGTTATTTCTTTATGAATAAATCTATAGAAGTACGTGAAGAACTCTAATATTTTGGGATAGATTTGAATATAGAAAGCTACTAGGACTTCAGAAAGTTTCATAAATGGTAGGGAATGTTATAACTATTTAGTGGGAAATCAAGGAAACATGTAATTGATAGAAACATTATGTGGGAAATGTTTTGTGAGATGTGTAATTCTAATTTAGAGAAAATGTATTTTTTATAATTTTTCCATGTATGAATTTTTTGTAATTTAGGATGAAGGAAAAGATAATACATATGTATATTGTCCCCTTCAAAATTCATTACCTTGTAAGAATGGTTTCATATCATCTGGAACTTCCACAATACCTCTATCAAGCTCATGATGTATTCCATGTATATATCTTGAGAAAGAAAATACCCACACATTCACATGTATTGAACTCAATGGATGAGAAAATAAATTATTGTATTTACTACGAATAAAAAACAGTTTAAATCTTGTATCATAGAGATAATTTTTTCTAGAATTGGAATGGTCACCTAGTTAATGTCTTTTGAGGAATAAAAAACATGATTATTCTAACATGGAACAAGAGTATGTGATAAAAAATAACTATAAAAATTTAATTTGAAATATATGTAATTTAAAAGGAAAAATCATTTTGAGGAGGGGTAATGTTACTCCAAAATATTTTATATATATAACCTTTGAAATAAATATATATATAATTTAATATATTTATTCATAAATAAACTATGATTCATAACGAACTATTGTACAATATTCTTTTATAACCTAGCCATTGTATTTCTATCCATGAATATTATTAATTTTTTAAATAATTATAATTTTAGTATTTAATAAAAATTTATTTATAAATAAGTATTCAATTTCCTATTAAGTCATTTTATTTTTAAAAAATATGTTTTTTTTCAAAAATTGTATTCATTACATTATACTCATCGATGTTATAATTAATTTATACTAACATTAGAATTTTAATTTTATAATAATTAAATTATTTTTCTAAATATGAATATCAAAATTATATTAGGCTAAAATAATTTGAGTTTTCTAAAATGATTTATTTTTTAGTGAATAATAAAGAATTCTAATTTTAATGAAAAAACATCTCAATTCATGTATTTAAAATAGAAAATAAAATTATTAATTTATTTTAAAATTTAATTACTCCATTTAAATTAATAATAATTAAATCAAAGAAATTTTAATACAAATTATTCATATAAAATTTATAAAAAACTTTATTCTTGAAAATTCAATTTTATATGAAACCATATTTTGACATGTTTTATATGTTATTTTATAAATCATTTCTAGTACATATAGATATTGGATTAGGAAAATAACTTATTATTTTAAACAAATATAATTAATATTATATAATTTGGTGAACTATACTTTATGGGAATTATGAATAGTTACTAGGGTAAAAATTCATTACTAAAATTATCGTTAAACTAGGTTAATGGGGGTTAAGCAAAAAAGATCAGGGGAAGATTGTTATATAAACATTTACAATTATATCTTCTAGCCATATATCAACCATATCTCATATAACCATATCATTGGTGTCATTCTAATGATTTTTTCTTTCAGGAAGAATTTTTTTATTTCTAATCTCTTCAGAAATTCATTATGCTCCATATCCCATCTTTATAAAAGAATAGTCATATATTATCTTCCTCAAACATCCTTTATAATCGTCTCTAAGGAAAACATATTCAATTATATTATTTACCTACATATCTAATATTTATATGTTTTTGTCATCTTAAAATACATTTCCAGTGGTCTATTCTAAGGAATGAAGATGATGTATATCGAAGAAGAGGTAATCATCATAACCAATCACATTGAATATATTTGTTTTTATTCCACTTATAAATATAAATTAATAATAATTTAGTAATTAATTTTTATCACAAATATTCTAAAATCAAATTATGACTGTGAAACAACCATTATCCACCCTCTTTATATCAAATAATGGAAGAATGGAGTGCCTGTTCATGTAGTGATATTATTCCTTATCCATCATTATATATATTGATTGGTTAATATATCAAATTTAATGTTAATATATTATATTTATGATATATGTATACTCATATATGTATAACATATAATCTTCTTTATTACCATCACATCTATTGAAAAACAATAATGTCACCTTAGTGTAAGAATGGACTACCACCCACACAAAGTGATAAATTGTACATTACATATTAGATTCAATTGGATGGTAATAAGGATAGAGTTAATGAATATATTAGATATCTAGGATATAATAATAATTATATAAATTCAAAATTATAATTCACCTTTACTTCATTCTAACTATCAAAATGTGGAAATATCTCTTGAGTATACATATAAACTACATTCTCCCGGAAATGATGATTTTTTTTCATTGAAATTTTAAATCATTAATTATAAAACTTTATGTTATTTAATACATATGAAATTATTTCAAAATTATTCTTTTGGATATTATTTATAAATGATAAATTTACTAGGAAAAAAACTACAAATCCCAAACTTTCAAAAAAATGAAATACTTAACACCCAAAAATCATAATTTTAATGAGGAATTGTTAATTAAAGAGTGGTGAGTTTTTATTATTTAACAATAAATGATATAATTGGTATATATATTGTTATTATAATTTATTATAAAAAAAATATATTTATTATTCAAATTTTTAATGTTATTATAATTCATGTTGAACATGAAGTAATGGCTTTTACAGGACAATATCATTTTACTAGGTTTTCTTATGTATAAAATCATGATTTTGAATATACATTATTTTAAGTCTCAAATTTTTAGAAATTTATTATCATTGATATATTTATTTAGTAAACATGATACCCTTATATTTTCCTCTAGGAAATTCTCGAAACCATTCAACTTTTTTTAAGGAAGGTCTGTATTAATACAAACTTTAGTCAAAAATCAGTTTTCATTTATACCCATTTATTATCTAACGTATTAAAAAATGATTTCAATAATATCAAATCATTTTTCAAATTCATTTTTAGCTAATTATTATTTTTTATAATGTTTTTAATGGAATCTTTTTTGTATATTTTAAATGAGATATTTTTTACGTTTTACATAAAATGTGAACGAAATCATTGACTCAATGCTGATAACATGTATGTTATTTCATGTATTATTGGAAGTTAATTTATTTTAAGATTACAATGTATATTTAAAAATTTATTTTCAAAGAAAATTTTGTCACTAATTTTTTAATGTTTTTTACATTTTAAATATGTGATATCAAAATGAAAATGTTATTTTTTTCCAAAAATATTCCAATGATATTTTAGAGTCAGTCTTCACATATAATGAAATTCTTGATGTTAATTATGTTTCAATAGAGATTTGATACTATGATGACATAGTAATTCCATATCTAGTTGCATTGTGATACTTAAATATCAATGAAAAACATTTTATTTTCTATGAGTTTTGTTTTGATGAATTTATTCCTGATATTGTTGAATACAAATGAATTTATTATGAATATTTGATGGGTGGGCCAAAAATTATATATCCATCTAATTAATTTGATAAATATCCATGTTTCTTGAGAAGAATGTGTTTGTGGGAGTTAATCTTATTCCAAAAAAGTGGTTACATAAGATGTTATCCAAATACCAAATAAGGGTACAATATAGGTTCTAACAAGTCTAATGTAGGTATATATTTGGTTATCTCAAGCCTAACATATAAAGAATGTATTAAGGGTAATCTTTGACATATGATATCTAAGATTATAATATTAAAAAAAATAAACTATTTTATTAAATGATATTTTTTCTACTTATATTCTCTCATGGATCATGTTATTTTATTTCATTATGATTCATGTCAAATAATTATAAAATATTTATTTTATGACTGATGATTTTGATCTACGTTTTTTGGGTATGGTTTTTAAATGTTAATATCATGATCACTTAAAATAATGTTGATGATATTTTTAAATGATCATTGATATTTCTATTTTTACCCTTTCTATGCTTATGAGATCACCGATTATTAGGTTTATTTTTCCATGGCTCTATTAAATTATATTAAATATTATATATCTATGAGGGGTGTTATATGTGAGGAACTATGTGGGAGATTATTTAGAACTTTTACAAATATGTTCTCTATGAATCTGTATATCTAATTAAAATAATCTTTTAGAGTTTTATAATGAATTATACTATTATTTAATGAATATTAATATGTTAATATTTAATATTTAATTGATCAATTCATTAGTCACTACATTAATTTTTTGATATTTAGATTCATATTTGGAAGGATATGATGATGATATATTTTTTATATCTGGTGTAGTTTCTTTCTTTGGAAAATATGTGTTTATTTGTAGAAAAAGAATATGATATTTTCCCATTAAAACTTTTTGTGGTTTAATTTATAGCTTCTTTCCATGACTCAACACAACTTATGTGCATAAATTATTAGTTATAACCCAAAAATGTTGAAGTGACATTTCCAATATTATTTTAATATGACTGGAATTGTGTTAATACTATTTCAAATAAAATGATTCATAATTAATTAATCAAGAACATTGATATAAAATATCACATCATAAAATTACTCATGGAAGTGAATAATTATGTTAAAATATATCCATATAATGGATAATATTAATTATATATTATCAAATCCATAATCAAAAGAAGTTATTTTTAAACTATGGCTACTGTTTTATATTCATCCTCGATCCTAATAAGGTTATCATACGATTTTATTTTACCCTATTTCATATTTTTGTTGAATATAATTTTCTATAGGGGATAAATATAGACAACATAAATATTTATTTTATTTTTATTTTGTATTATTTATTAAAGGGGAAATATCCATTGCCATGTTTTATATTTAGGGATATTTTCTCCTGAAATAATCAATATATTTAGAGTGTGTTTCTTAAAGGGGTAAGTTATGATTTTAGTATGTGTGAACTATTTGGATAGTTTATTAGGTGTAGTTACATGAATATTTTAGGTTGATAATGTTAATGGTGTGTTAAGGATTTTCTGATTAATGATTGCGGGGTTTGTTTTAATGAAGCTACATATGCACCTCTTCATTATGGATATTAATGTATTTTTTATTAAATGGTTTTTATCTATTCTAGAACCTAACCCATGTGGGATTAGAATAATTTAATGAGAATACAATACTATGGTTTCAGAATAATAATGTGATATTAGTTCATTGCTGGAAAACTAAATCCACATGGAGATATTCTTGATCCCATGATCTTGTAATAATATTTTTTTTGCGATAAATGATTTTGAACAATTAATAAATAGGATATGGTTTAGTACAATCAATTTTTCTATCAAAACATAAATCCAATTCTCAGTTAAATCAAATGATTCTAAGTTATATGTTTCAAATTATCATAAATTCGGACTATTTTATCATTATTTAAGACAATATGAAGATTGAAGAAACAATTATTTTTAATTAAATGTTTTCAGTGTGTTAACGGATATTGTATTAAATATAACCAAGATATGAAGACCACTCCCATATTGGAGGTCATGTTGATGGTAAATAGAACAATATGGGAAGATCCACACTAATAGTATGGAATTATTATAGTCATTTATTATTAGTGGTAATCCAATAAAAATCTCCAAGGAAAAGATGGGAATGTTTGTCTATGTGATGTTAATTCAGTGTGCATGTGAGTAATGGACAAGGAAAAATTATCAATGGAGGTTTATGTGGTGTTATTTTTTCTATCCTTATTAGAATATGAAATCCCAATACCCATGTGATGATCGATGAAAAAATATATGTCCATAAGGTTGTATTTCAAGGTAAATGGTGCTATTATTGGATTCCATTGACGACGTAGTAGAATATGTGAGTGGAAGACCTGGAATAAGATCAAAATGGCTAGATTTAGAAGGACTATACTAATGAAGGATGGTTTTTGAAGGTACGATAAATAAATATTTAATACCACATCACAGTGTAAGTTGTGATTATGAGTTTAATAAGGTTATGGGTAGTTTTAATGATGTTTCATCAGGGAAAATTTTTTGTATCTCTAATTCAATCTATGTGGGCATTTTTTTAGGAATCAATGTTATCTAGAAGTTCAAATAACAAAAAATGACTCAATATTATATGGTATTAGTTCTGTATATTAGATAAATTTTTTGATATGAATTTAAATTTGTAAATTTGAATTGGATATATTAATTTTTAATTGATGTTTTGAAAAGTATATAATTTATAAATAATTAAGAGGATATGTATGTAGTGGAAGATAAATGAGAGGATCAAACAAAAAGATAGTATAAGAAGATGTAAAGTTGAAGAAGTAGTGGCTGTTAAAATTTATACACTGTGAAGAGATCATACGTAAGATTCTATGTGTTGAAGAGATAGTGGTGTAGAAGAACAATATCAAAAAAGTGTATGTTTTGATGGATTTTTTCTTCTAAATATCTTGTTCATTATCCAAATAACAGTGTGAGTAACAGAATAACTATTAAGATAATTATTACAAAATGAATCTACGGTTAAATTTTTTTTGTAATTACAAATTGGAATTTGTGTGTTTTATTATATTAGAAGAATTTTAATTGTACCATATACATGCCTTTTACAACCCAAAATTTAATTAATTCAATTCCCTTTTTTGAATAAATAAATAAATTATTTTTTATTATAGAAATAAAAAGCATTCACAAAATTATTTTTGAAAAAAATTATAAAATATAGCCATTAATATTTGAAAAACATTAAGAATATTAACCATTAGTATTATAGGCATTACAATGTTAGATTTTTTTATTATAAATTAAAGGTTACGATAATGACTAATTTTAATTGATGGAATAAAAGATGGACAAGACTAGTAGGATTGTACCCTTTGAACCCCATTTATCAAAACATCCATGTGAGGTGGCATCAATAGGCATTTCCATTGACCAATTCCATGTTGAAATTTATAAATTGAATTATTCATGTATGTTTTTATGGAAGAAGGTCATGTTTATTGATATCATTACCAGAACTATTTTCTTCAGACCACACATATACATCACCACCATCACAATCCTTTTTTATATCGAATTAAAAGATGAAATAAGGGGTTACATATCTACACCATAGTAATATAAATTTTTACATATGAATTTTGAATAACTAATGAGTATATGCAACCCTCTTCATTAGTAAAATTTTATAAAAATTGATGGAAAATTATTTTTGATACGAAGAATCCAAAATTGATATTTTTTTGAAAATAAACTATTTCAATTAAAATTTCAATATTAATAAATTCTAAAAATTTGAAACTAATTGTATTCTTATATAGTGTTCTTATAAACAATATTTATATAAAAATGAAAAAATATTATTATGTAGTCAAATATAATGGTTATAATCCTTAGAAAAATGTTATTATCTTAAAAATAATAATTTTATTATAATTGGGATTTTTTATTTAAATGATTTTATTATAATTGGTAAAGAACTATATTGATAAAATAAAATCTATTT
Source organism: Viscum album (assembly GCA_963277665.1). Classification (NCBI taxonomy): domain Eukaryota; kingdom Viridiplantae; phylum Streptophyta; class Magnoliopsida; order Santalales; family Viscaceae; genus Viscum; species Viscum album. The sequence continues at coordinate 1,486,355,362 of OY728148.1, forward strand.
TTGGAATTGAGAAATCTAAATTATCTAATGGTTAATTTTTCATAATTTATGAGGTAGTTTAATTTTTTGGTAAAAATTACATAGGCAATAATTTTGCAGTGTTTATTATGACATCATAATTAGAATAAATTTATTTAAAATAGAATAAAGGTAATAAAAGTGGAAAAATATGTTTCAAATTTAAAAATAATATATTTTAATTAGTTTGAATAATTTTATAATAACATCATGAATCCTCCCAAACCTATATAATATTTTGAGTTTTCAAAATTAATTCCTTATAAATACGACTCAGTTACAGCATACAAAGGTTAATATATTAAATATTATTCATATATGTACATATAAAATATCGAAAAAAATCAAATTTGTTGGTAGAAACCATGTGAGAGATTAGGGTTTTTATTATTTTATCATATATAATCCAAATCCTAAAATTATAAATTTATAAATAATCTGCCCACTCTTTTGGTATAAATTCCCACTCATCATCCCTCTAATCATAACTCAAATCCCATTGAACATTATTTAGGTAACTATATAAATCCATAAGGATCTTAAAATGTTTCGCCAAATTTTTAATAGTCTCTTCCCATTATTTTAGAAACTCCCTCACTTTGTTGGGTTCTCTATCATCATCATTTTATTTCATATATATTATTTTTACAAACAAATTTGTATTCCCAATTATCCATTTTAGAAAATATTATTACATATAATATACTATCCATATTATTCCCATATAATGATATAAAACATTTCAATCTTAGTAACACTTTCATAATCCTTTATTTTGATTGGCTATGATACTGAATTTTTGTTTTGAATTTTGAAGCCAAATATTCTTATAGAAAACACACATCCATATTTCCTGTAAAGTATATAAAACTAGTTATACCTATCATCATTGATTAGAGTCCCATATTATATAAATAAACCTCTATAATCATGTGGTTAAAAGTGTTGAAAATTATTTTATGTAAAATGAAATATGTTAGACACAAATGCATATATATGATATGAATGTGATCGGTGAGCCAAAAATTAATAGATATTAAGGTCTTGCTATTTAGTTTTTAATTAATACCATTATATCTATAAACACTTGAGTTTTTTTGAACTTTTTAAATTATTTATATTAATTTTGGCATTTAATGTCATGCTAATACAATTTAATAATTTTTTATTTGCAACACCAGGTAAATCTTCTACTACATGAAACAATAAGATCGTCATGCAGTACACACAACAATAGATATTCGTATTCTAATTTCTTATCTTTATAAATAAATTTTTTTGGAATATTTATTCCAATTAAAATTATATATTATATTTTCAATCAAATATATATCATTCTTATGTTTTCTAAATAACTTGATATGAATTAATCAATTTTTACCCATAAAAATATGTATTTTCCCAAATGAATGTTTTAACACCGTTAAACGGTGCACTTATTCTAAAAATATTTTCATGAATTGACATTAATTTATATTTGAAAAAATAAACATAAAATTTGTCATTGTAATATTTAATTTATATTAAATATACTTTCTTTTCTTTTTCTAAAATAAATCATTTTTTATGAATGGTGAAAAATAGAGATATTTAGTTGAAGACCATCATTTCATAAATTTATTTCTATTATTAAGTTATATTATTATTAATTTTAAAAGAATAATTCATATAATTACACATATTTTAAACCAATTTAGGACATTGGAAAAACTTTCATATTTATATCAGACATAAAAACATTATAATCATTTGACATTTACATTTTAAATACCGTATTTATTTTCATGTCATTGAAATTTATTTTAAATTAATTTTTACACTTATGTTAATAAAATTTATAAAAATGGATTATATATTCGTAATATGAGTAATATATATATATTAGTTAGAAAAAAATATTTTTTGAACAAAATTTTTTGTGAAAATAGTCGAAAATAATCAGGGTGATTTTGAGAAAGGGGAGTTTACCAAGGTATGAACATTAATCACAAGGATAGTATGACCAATAAACTTTTAAAACAAAAATTTTATAGAAATTTTTTGACCATTATCCTTCATGAATTTAATTTTTTGTCATTACATAATCTGTATTTTATATAATACATGGCTACACAAATCATATTTTCTAAAATACCAACTATGTTATCTTCCCAACTAATATACAGAATTCACTCTCTCAACTTCTTGAAACCTCTAATGCCATTTGGAACAACGAAACCATGATAAAATAACATAAAAAATTCTCTAGCCTTATAATTGAACTCTTATTTTGTGTATAAATACATCCAATTATGGAATTTAGTGAAAACCATAGAAGGATTATAGAAGAAGAGGCAGCTTTCATCAAAAAATGTTTTAGTTTTGTTTCTTCCTCAAACCCGATAAATTATATTTTATATTATGATTTTATAAATAATAACTTGTCATAAATATACATAGATTTTTTCTATTATGATTAAAACCTAAAACCACACATACGTCTATCAAATGGGATATGATATTATCATTCGTTTGTACAGTGGACTACCACCTCACGAACCGATGTCATTCTTTTTTTAATGAAAACCATTCAAAGTTGGGATTAATGATAGTAATAATGATTATATGTGATATTAATTATTTTTTATTTTAATATTATAATATAATTTTTATATCTTAAACCCCTTTAGGATTTTTACTTTTTATGAAAAACATAACACCGTTCATTTGTGTGGTAGACCACCGCCTCGATAAGCAATGTGATTCATTCACGCATTAAATGAAATGTATTAATATTGGGTTTAATAGAAATATGTAATATATATGAGATAACAAATATAATATATGTAATATATATATATATATGTCATTTAATTTTCATTCATTAAATATGATATTAAAATTCATGCATCACTCGAGTATACCTACAACCTACCGTCTCAGCATACAGTGTATTTCATTTATTTTCACTAAACATTATGGAATAATAAAAATAAATATATAATAAATATATATTATATTAATATACATTATTTTCATTTTTAATATGACTAAATCGTGATCTAATAATATTATTAATAATTAAATATAAAACGAAGTATGAAAAATAACGCGATTATTATCCAAAACATAACTTTAACATGGAACTAATAATAAACGGGTAGTATAAAGACATCATCAAATACTTAGTGGTATTATAAATAATAATACAGTTCTATGGGGAATTTATAATAAACTTATATTTATTATATATGATGTATGAAAGTGTCTGAAAGAATTCAAGACTTAGGAAAAGTGATTTACGTCAAAATTTATTCATTTGCGAGACACGTGCTATATTCACCACCTCTTTCTTCTATGTTGTGTTTATACATCCCATGAATGTAATTTATGATTATCATATATAATTTTTTTTCTATTCACATATCCATTGGAGTATACCTCTTTCATGGGGTTTATGTTTCAAAGTTACAAAAGTGGTAATGGAATTTGGTCTGAAATTGTCTTCATTGAGACACATGTTACATTATGCACCTGTACTCTTCTATGAGTTGTATATAACTCAATTTAGAAATATTATTTCATGAATATAATTTTCTTAATAAATTTTAATCTTACTTATATTTTATTATTCAATGTTTACAATGATTCAAATTCAAAAAAGTGGATTCTATTAATATAAAGCTCCAGCCTTAAACCTTACTTAATCTTCAGTTATTACAAGATTACACATTGAGGATCATTTCAGGATTATATTTTTAGAGAATTAGATCATTAAACATGCATTACATTCCACATTTAAACAAAGTTGTTACATAAAAGATAGTATTCATTTTTCCCATCAACGTAAACATATTTAAAATAAAACATGGATTCTTTCTTGACACTTCCGTGACGCTATCACCATATCATGTACCATTCCCTTGACCTATGAAAAACATTTCCAAAACCTGGGATGAGCATAAAAAGCTCAGTAAGGGTTATAAAAAGTATGTAAAGGAAACATGAGTACATATATACATAATAATGAAATCATACTTTACCCATAAAACATAAGCACTTTAACATACCACATAAAATCATGAATAAATCATAGAAATCATAAGACATGAAGGTAACTTGAGGAATTCATAACATTCTTACGTAGGGATTAACCCTCTTGGTTATTTTTGGAATACCCATAGTAATATATTCCCTAAATATCTTCATATAATCCTTAACATTTAACTCCTTCGTGTTACCCAATGTGTTGGAGAGCTATATCAGGCTCACCCACCCTTAGTTTATCACGGAACCACCCGTCTTCATAACAATGCCCAAGAACCATAACATAATCATAGAACATAACTTATGTATAAAGGAAATATAACATTCCCACATTTCAATTACAATATAACATTTTAAGATATTGAAATAATGAATCCATTCTAAACACCATTTTCAAAACAATTTAAAACATTTAATAAAGTGATTTCTAATTCAAAGTGTCTCATACCACATTGAAGCTGTTAATAGATTAAACCATTAATATCCATATAAATAAATCCTTAAAACCATTTTGAAAACATGGATATTAATAAGAAATATTTATAAGATTAAATCATTAAAACATTTAAAATGATATTTTCATTAAAGGGTTTTTAACAAAATGAGAGACACTTGAATACAATACATGAGAAATAACATTTAATCAAATGTTTATAATATCATGAGAATAAAGGTATTAATGATATAATATTTCAAATGACAGTATATACATCATATAAGAGTGAATTGGTTCATAACAACAATTAAGTCTCAATGGAAATGTAAATTGAGATGAAATCCATTATAAAGATAGTATCCTTAAGTTAAGGATAAATCAAACTCATAATTATGTGAGACAAATATAAATACACCCAATATAAGTGGATATTAAGTGTAAAATAATCAATGGTCATTCACACATATTCAAAGGATGACATATTCAATAACTACATGTTGAACCCAAAGAAATCGAAATTGGGTTAAGAAGTTCCCTTGACATCCTAACAGAGTCACATCAAATTTTAGAAAAAGGGTTGATGAGAGAGATAAAGGGTATCTCATCACTTGGAAATAAAATTTATTGAAATAAGGATATATAAGAACATATCCCCACATAATAAGATGAAAATGAAAAGACATAACAACAGAAGTCTTTTAAAAATAGGAGGGTGAAAGGTTCCCTTACCGATTTGGGTAACATTCAAAACGTACTCCCCATGAAAGAAGGACTATACAAAATAGATGTAACTAATCATAAACTAAATTATGTTACACAAAGAGTATAATAATGGACCGTAGATACACCACTCAAAAGGAAATATTGGCAAATGTAGCATGAATCTCACGGAAACAAAAAGTGAGATAAAAAGTACCTTACGAAATTTCAGCAGCCTAACGGTGCCAATTAAAACATCCAAAATAGATTGATGAGAGAAAATATGGTCTCTAATCATATGAACATAGAAATTACAGTAATATTAATATAAATTAACATCCCAAACATAATAAAGATGAGCTTAAAAGGAATGACATAAAAGAGTGTACTTAAAATGAAAGAGAGCGTTAGGATCCCTTACCTCGGGTCCGACTTGACTCGATCGTTATTTAACCTCCTGAATAATAAACATGAGTTAATTTATACTTGATTAAGAACCTTTTTCAAGTTCATTATTATTTTTATATCACTTACTACTAGGCTATGAACACTATGTAATTATTTAAGTTAATAATGGTTGTTTTGTAGATCATTGCTACTTGAGTCCAAAATAATCTCTTTATAATTACAATTTGTTCATGTGGTAATATATATATCATATAAAAAATTATATTACTTATGTAGATATCATATATATCATATATATCATATATATCTATTATATACATGCATTTATAATATTAAATAACATTTAGAGGTATGAAATGAAATGCACCGTTCATAGAAACTGTAAGTTGTACGTACGCATGAATGCTACTTCCATTTCTATTTCTTATTTAATGGAATTAAAACATAATGATACATAATATTATTATAATTACAGTATGGTATAATATATAATATCACTAAATCAGTCCTTTATAAGTACAACATATGGTATTAACGAATCAAATCAATTTGAGAGGGCGGTAGTCCGTACTTCCTAAAATGAAGATATCGCGTTTAACCATAATGGATACCATAAAGGTATGCCATAAATGAAAAATAAAGAATCTTAAGTAAAAAAATAAAAATATTATATATAATATATAAATATATTTACATCTTAATGGCCACCTTTGATGGTGTTAAAAGATTATTGAACAATCATCATTTCGTGAGGCAGAAATTCACCATCCACAGAAATAGTATGTTCATTAACCATTAGATGTAGGTGTGTGTATGTGTAGCTAGAATCCTTATTATAAAAACATTATATTATATTTAAGATACTTTATTTTGTTACATAATAAATGAATCAAATGAGTTTAGGGGGTTGGAGAAGCAAACTAAAACAAAATAACACAAGTGAAGACATTACCTTAAAATTGGGTATCTCTCTTTGATTTGAGATCAAAGGATTCCTTGGGAAGACTTATGCCATAATTGAGGCTTCTAGGAGTAAGATAAGGATGTGTAGAGACTAAATGAGCAGGTTTTGGCCGATCCAAAGGCTTGAGAGGTGTGGTAAGGTGGTAGAGGTGGGGGCCTTTTATTAGAGGAGAGGAGAGGCACTCTTGGAAAGTTACAAATTGTTAATTTATTTTCAAATGTGTTTCGGATTTTAAATGTCCCACATTGATTTATTTATAGGATAAGGTGGTAAGGGTTCGAAATGTACTCATAAAATAGGTCTTTGACATGTTTATGTTATAGTTTTAACATTATCATTTCATTTTATTTAAATCCTTTATTAATGAGGTAATCGTTGCATCATCATGATGTCATAAATAATTTAATTTATTTAAAGTCTAAAATATATAAAACAAATATCATGATTTAGGAAATATTTTTATCTTTCTAATGAATATTTATAGTCAAAATGATGACTTTTATAGCCACATTTAAAAATTGTTTTAGTAAAACAACTCATGATTGTGACATTTTTATTTTAACTTTAAATAAAAAGTTATTTATGTCATTTTCCAACAAAAGTGGCTCAATGGGGTCCCAAAGTTGACCCATGTATTCTCTTGGTCGGCTATGACACATCCAATGAGGGTAGGACATGTTTGCAGGTCATTTCATATTATTAAAACGTTATTTTTACCTTAAATTAATCTAATTACCTCTAATAGTGATTTAGAAATTAAAAGTTACTATTCAACAAAAAATTATTTTCATCCCATTGAACAACATTTTACATCTTAATAAAAACCATGTATGTTATATTTTTGAAATTCAAATCACAGAAGTGGTAAAGTTTCATTTAAACGAAAAATCTGTTTTTAAACTACTACTTAGTGGTTTCACTATTCATCAAAAATTGATGTTTTTCAGAAAAATACCAAAAATTCACACTAAGCAATATTTGATATTCTGAATTCAAAAATTATTGATATTTTACAAATTTCAAAACATATATGTTGCATTAATTAATTTAATAATTAATTCACACTGTCAAAAAAATATCGTGTTTTTAAGAAACAATATCTATTAAAAGTTTAAGTCCAATTTCAAAGTGAAATTAATTCCAATGACCACCATTAGATTAAATGGAAAAAATTTATTATAAATAAACTCTAATATAAATTAAAAATATAATCTATCCATAAAAATAAATCATATTAAAAAGAGGTTTTGAATTAAAATGCAACATTTTCAATAAAAATGATCTTTATAGGAAAAATATCAAAATTTTACACAATGTAAATTTTGATGTCCAGATTCTAAAGAAGGATTTTATTTGTTCAAATAAAAACTATAAAATTGTCAAAAGTATATTTAAAAAGGGTTCTCCATCAAAAGGTGGTTAATCGCCCTTTTAAAGAATATTAGAACAATTATGCTTAAAATTGGATTCATTTGCATTTTAAGCTTCCAAAATTTATTGGATAAAAGTAAAAATATTTGACAAACATATATAATCATTTATTAGTTAGTTTTGTTCATTACCACCATTACAATGTCTAGGAGTTAACTACCATTTAAAATAATATTATTTTATTGTTAGAGTGCAACGTAAGATTTCAAAGAAACTCATTGTTTCATATTGGGTACTCCCTCAAGAATAGCATTCCCTTTAAAGTAATATTCATATTTTATTTAAAAATATAGATAAATATGAAAATTTCATAATCTTTATTTACTTTTGGTGTTACATCCTTTCCCTCTTTTGGGAATTGCGTCCTCGCAAATTTAAAATTGAGCTTATAAGCTTCATTTAAAATCCCACATCGGAACAAGAGTAAGTAAAACTATCACATTAAAAGAATGGGAGAGAAGTACAAATGTCACCTGAGTTAACCCATACTAGGATTCCAAGTATAAAAACATGTATATGGAGGAAAAACAAAGGGTCATGTTCTGATGGAGAGTGATAGTAAACATGGCTATGAGAAAGTTAACAACAAGAAAATCACAAATTTGTGATGGGTTAAACGGTATTTGATTCCCCAGTAGGAAAACATAATAGACAACATTTCTGTTTTAAGTTACTCTTCATTGGGGAATTTATTTATGACCTTAACTAAAGCATAAGGAAGCGTACTTAATTGTCATGTTGACTTTAAACTTTTAGTATATTTCTTACATGAACTCATATTTTCTCCAAAAGATGAGTATTTAGGATGACGTTTTCACATTAAGAGAGCTAAAATCAACTTATAGAGAATCATCTAATCCACAAAAGAGAAATATATACATCCCATGTCGTTAGAACTTAAACAAAACTAAAACCCAAAGTTCAACCAAGACCATTGAATAAACATCTAACCACAAAATTCTACAAATTAAACCAAACTATGATTGAAACCCAATTCTCTGAAGGATTTAATCACATAGTCTCCAAAGATAAATTTTAACTTTTTTCTCCAAAATAACATCAGTCACTCTTACAGTCTCATACTGAAAAGTAATTAACCTAATCACATATCCCCCAGGATAGGATAATCATTTCCATTGATAACCAGAAAAATAAACTTACTCTTAATTCATAAAATCATCTAACTAAAAAAGAATCATTAAAACTAATGAAGGACTTCAAATAGTACAGTGGTAGGTGATAAATACCAGTTGCACTTTGGTTGTGGGTTCGATTCCCGTAGCATCGTCTGATGCGACGAGTTGTCACACAGTCTATGTGTTGTCCCTTTTCAAATATTATTTATTTTTATAACATTCCTCAAAAAGAGATAAATTATTCAAAAATAATCATAACCTATTTTAACCACAAAGGTTATCTGATAACTTCCATTTTTCAACCCAAAAAGTATTAACCAGTAATTGCCTCAAAAATCAAGGATCATATAAAACCAAATGGTTCTTTATAACTATATCCAGAAAAGAAAGGATAATTATTCCTTGAATAAAATTATCGTATATCAAACATCAGGGTTACTATAAAAAGTCTTCTAATGTAACCCCATCATCAAAAGAGACTTAATACATCTATGAATTTCACCATCCTAAAATATACCATAACCCTTTAATCCCTTATATGATGACTTCTTACTCATTCAACATTCTTCATGATCCATTATCCATTCCTTGTCAACTTATTCTGAAATAAATCTTTCCTACAAACATAATCATGAATCATATCCTTAGATTCCAATAATAGGAAAACATATGTTAAGAAATAATTCATACCATTCATTATTCATTGTCAGTTTCTTCATCCTCAACCGGAATGGAATTAGGTATTGGTAAGTGAATATTTGTTCGATCTTGGTGACCACATTCCTGAAACTTCTTCGTAGGACATGTTTTTGCATAATGACCATGCACACCACTTTTAAAACATTCAATTCATCCTTTAGAAAGAACTTCTTTCCCTTTCCTAGAGTCAACTAGGTGCTTCCTTTTTCCATGGCAGGTTCTTGCTTTATGATGTTCATTTCAACATATATAGCATCTTTATGTCCCTTTGAAACATTTTCCTATGTGTTTATTTCCACATATTTGACACATAGGTTTTTGAACATACTTACCTTTATGGTTATTACCTGAACTTCTGTAGGGATTTTTTTCTCGCATACCCGATGCCTTATAAAAATCATTAAGGTTCAGGTGGTCAATCATGAATCCAGATAGTTGGCTGAGGATAACCATAATAGTTCTCATTACAGCTCCTATATCATTCAGTTTTTCTTTCATAAAACCGTTACACTTTTCTTCAAATCCACTGTTACTTTGGTGCCTTCTAGATCTATCCATTTACTAAAACCAAAAAGTTCAGTGTGAGTATATCAGTAAAATCATCAAATAAAAAAAAGAGGAAGAAAAACACCAAGGTATACTTATCCAAGTTATATCATACTCATTCTAACTTTCAAAAAAAATGATGACTCCATCTAATATACTAACCATTGGGGTTATACATAACTTGTCACTTTTTCTTAAACAACACTCTAACCTCTAAAGTTATCTAAACTGGCCTCTGATACTAACTATGAGGCCCCATCCTTAAACCTTACTTAATCTTGAGTTATTACAAGATTACACATTAAGGATCCTTTCAAGATTAGAGTTTTAGATAATTAGATCATAAAACTAGAATTACATTCCACATTTAAACAAATTGTTTACATAAAAGATAGTATACATTTTTCCATCAAAGGAAACATATTTAAAATAAAACATAGATTCTTTCTTGACACTTCCTTGACACTATCATCATATCATGTACCATTCCCTTGACCTGTGAAAAACATTTCAAAATCGTGGTATGAGTATAAAAAGCTCAGTAAGGGTTATAAAAGGTATGTAAAGGAAACATGAGTGCATATATACATAATAATGAAATCATACTTTACCCATAAAACATAATCACTTTATCATACCTCATAATATCATGAATAAATCATAGAAATCATAAGACATGAAGGTAACTTGTGGCATTCATAACATTCTTACGTAGGGAGTTACCCTCTTGGTTACATTTGGAATACCCATCATAATATATTCCCTTAATCACTTTGGAGAAACCTTAACGTTTAACTCCTTCGCATTACCCGATGCATTGGAGAGCTATATCGGGCTCACCCGCCCTTAGTTTATCAGGAAACCACCAGTCTTCATAACAATGCCGAAGAACCAAAACATAATCATAGCACATAACTTAATCATAATGGAAAGTTAACATTCCCACATTGCAATAACAATATAACATTTTAAGATATTGAAATAATGAATCCATTCTAAAAACCATTTTCATAATCGTTTAAAACATTTAATAATGAGATTTTTAAATCAAAGTGTCCCATACCACATTGAAGATTTTAACATTTTAAACCATTAATATCCATATAAATAAATCCTTAAACCGTTTTTGAAAAAATTTATATTAAGGAGAAATATTTATAAGATTAAATCTTTAAATCATTTAAAACAATATTTTAGTTTAAGGGCTTTTAACATAATGAGAGACACTTGAATGCAATACTTGAGGAATAACATTTAATCAAAACTTTATAATATCATGAGAATAAAGGGATTCATGATATAATATTCCAAAGGACATTATATACACCATATAAGAGTGAATTAGTGCATTACAACAATGAAGTCTCAATGGAAATGTAAATTGAGGTGAAATCCATTATAAAGATTGTATCATTAAATTAAGGATAAATCAATCTCATAATAATGTGTGAAAAATATAAATACACCAAATATAATTGGATATTATGTTTAAAATAATCAAATATCATTCATACATATTCAAAGAATGACATATTCAATAACTACATGTTGAACCCAAAGAAATCAAAATTGGGTTTAGAAGTTCCCTTGACATCCTAAGGGCGTCACATCAAATTTTAGAAAAATGGTTGAGGAGAGATATAAAGGGTATCTCATCACATGGACATAAAATTTACAGCAATAAGGATATATAAGAACATATACCCACAAAATAAGATGAAAATGAAAAGACATAACAAAACAAGTCCTTTAAAAAGTGGAGGGTGAAAGGTTCCCTTACCGATTTGGGTAACTTTCGAAACGTACTCCCAATGAAAGAAGGACTATAAAACATTTATGTAAATACTCATAAATGAAATTATGTTACACAATGAGTAGAATAATGGACATTACATACACCACTCAAATGGAAATATTTGCAAATGTAGCATGAATCTCACAAAAACACTTAGTGGGATAAAAATCGTCTTACGAAAATTCGGCCGCCTAACGGCGCCATTTAAAACTTGCAAATTAGATTGATGAGATAAAATAGGGTCTCTCATAATATTAACATAAAAATTACAGTAATATTAGTATAATAGAACATCCCAAACATAAGAAAGATGAGCATAAAAGGAATGACATAAAAGAGTGTGCTTAAAAAGAAAGAGAGGGGTAGGATCCCTTACCTCGAGTCCGACTTGACTCGATCATTATTTAACCTCCTGAATAATAAACATGAGTAAATTTATACTTTCTTAAGAACCGTTTTCAAGTTCATTATTCCTTTTATATCACTTACTACCATGCTATGAACACTATGTAATTATTTAAGTAAATATTGGTCGTTTTGTAGATCATTGCTACTTGAGTCAAAAATAAACTCTTTATAATTACAATATTTTCATGTGGTAAAATATATATTATATCCAGAATTATATTACTTATGTAGATATCATATATATCATATATATCCATTATATACATTCATTTATAATATTACATAACATTTAGATATAAGAAATGAAATGCAACGTTCATGGAATGGTAAGTCGTACGTACGCATGAACACTACTTCCATTTCTATTTCTTATTTAATGAAATTAAAACATACTGATACATAATAGTATTATAGTTCCAGTATGGTATCATATATAATATCATTAAATCTGTCCTTTATACGTACCACATATGGTATTAACGAATCAAATCACTTTGAGGGGGTGGTAGTCTGCACTTCCTAAAATGAAGATATCGCGTTTAACCATAATGGAAATCATAAAGTTATGCCATAAATGAAACATACATAAGATTAAGTAAAAAATAAACATATTATATATCATATATAAATATATTGACATCTTAATGGCCACATTTGAAGTTGTTAAAAGAATATTGAACAATCATCGTTTCGTGAGGCACAAATTCACCATCAACAGAAACAATATGTTCTTTAACCCTTAGATGTTCGTGTGTGTATGTGTAGCTCGAATCCTTCTTATAACAACATTCTAGTATAATTAATATAATGTATTTTTTACAAAACAAATTAATAAAAAGATTTTAGGGGGTTGGAGAAGAAAAATAAAACAAAAGAACACAAGTGAAGACATTAACATAAAATCGGGTATCTCTCTTTAATTTGATCTAAAAGGCTTCCTTGGGAAGACTTTTGTCAAAAGTGAGGCTTCTAGGAGTAATAGAGGGATGTGTAGAGACCAAATGAGTAGGGATTGGCCGAGCTAAATTCTTTATAGGTGTGGGTAAGGTGGCAGTGATGGGGGCCTTTTATAAGAGGAGTGGAGGGGCACTCTTGGAAAGTTACAAAATGTTACTTTATTTTCCAATGTGTTTCGGATTTTAAAGGCCCCACATTGATGTATTGCGAGGATAAGGTGGTAAGGGTTTGAAATATAATAATCCAATAGGTCTTTTACAAGTGTATGTTATATTTTTAACATTATCTTTTTAATTTATATAAATCCTTTATTAATGAAGAAATCGCTACATCATCATGATGTCATAAATAATTTAATTTATTTAAATTCTAAAAATTATAAAACAACTGTCATGATGTAGGAAATATTTTTATATTTTTAATTAATATTTATTGTAAAAAATATGACTTGTATAACCCCATTTAAAAATTATTTTAGTAAAACAACTAATACTTGTGAAATTTTTATTTTTACTTTAAATAAAAAGTTATTTATGTCATTTTCTAACCAAAGTGGCTCCATGGGGTCCCCAAGTTGACCCATGGATTTTCTTGGTCGGCCATAACACATCCAATGAGGGTAGGACATGTTTATAGGTCATTTCATATTATTAAAACATTATTTTTACCTTAAATTACACTATTTACATCTAATCGCGATTAAAAACATTAAAGTTACTATTCACCAAAAAATTATTTTAATCCCATTGAACCTCATTTTACATCCTAATGATAACCATGTATGTCGGATTTTTGAAATTCAAATCACAGAAGTGTTAAAGTTTCATTTAAACTAAAAATCAGTTTTTAAACTACCACTTAGTGGTTTCACTATTCATCAAAAATTGAAGTTTTTCAGAAAAATACCAAAAATTCACCCTAAGCTATATTTTATATTCTGAATTCAAAAATTATCTATATCTTAAAATTTTAAAAACATATATGTTTCATTAATTAATTTAATAATTAATTCCCACTGTCAAAACAAATAGAGTGTTTTTAAGAAACAATATCTATTAAAAGATTGGCAATAGTTTAAGTCCAATTTCAAAGTGAAATTAATTCCAATTACCACCATTAGATTAAATGGTAAAAATATATTCTAAATACACTATAATCTAAATTAAAAATATAATCTATCCATATAAATAAATCAGATTAAAATTAGTTTATGAATTAAAATGCAACATTTTCAATAAAAATGATCTTTATCGGAAAAATAACAAAATTTTACTCAAAGTAAATTTTTATGTACAGATTCTAAAGAAGGATTTTATTTTGTCAAATAAAACATATAAAATTGTCAAAAGTATATTTCAATGGGGTTCTCCCTCAAAAAGCTGTTAATTGACATTTTAAAGAATATTAGAAGATTTATGCTTAAAATTGGATTCATTTGCATTTTAAGCCTCCAACATTTATTGGATAAAAGAAAAAATAGTTGACAAACATATATAATCATTTTGTAGTTAGTTCCGTTCATTCCTGCCATTACAACGGCTAGACGTTAACTACCTTTTAAAATAATAATATTTTATTATTAGAGTGCAACGTAAGATTTCAAAGAAACTCGTTGTTGCATATTGGGTACGCCTTCGAGCATAGCATTCCCAATAAAGTAATATTATTATTTTATACAAAAATATGGATTAATATGAAAATTTCATATTCTTTATTTACCTAGGGTGTTACAATTAATTTCTACAATCTCATCGCTTATCATGATTCATTATGGTTATGCTTCTATTAAAGAAATAATATGATCTGTATTTCATAAATTCCCTAGAATTTTATTCTACTATATAAATTAATGATATATTCATGTAATTTATCCAATTTACACTCTTTTTTAATATTATAAATATGAGTTTCATTAATTAATATCCAACATTATTTTTCCCTCCAGTCAGAAATCAATTTTCTTTTAAAACAATGTTTTATAAAAATTATTTCAAAAATCGTATTCAACAAATATTTTAAAATAATTTTATATGAAATTTAATTTCGATCTTTAAAACATTTAAAAACGGTTTCAAATTATTTTCAACTCTTCGATTATATTTGTTCACTGATATTTTCACAGAAAAAGGTTTTCCAAATTATATACATTTTGAAAAGCGTTTTAAAGAGATGACATGGTATTTTCCTCATTAAATGATATAAATGGCCATTATAAATTAGTTTCAATATTATATTATATCTTTTGGCATTACATATTCAATACAAGGTAAATTAACCATGTATACCATTCATATTCTTTCCTTATGTGGTCTATTGTTTTCTAATATCTTGTTTATAAAACTAGTTTTCCTTCCACAGGTTACACAATGATGAAATGGTTATGAAAACCACATATTTTAATGTTCCATTATATGATGAAAATTTTATGATAACCATTTCATTTAATGAGTCATTATATGAATTATTTTTATGAAATTTTATTACACATTATTTTTATTTTCATCGTTAAATAGGTGGGACATATATCTATGTCGAATGCATTAGGTGAAAATGGAAAACTCATGAGTATTTATGTTATGGTTAAACACGAATTCATGATAAAATATTATAAATTAACATGAGTAGATGTTCACATTGTTTTGTGTGATCCTTATGACATGTTCATAGTGTTATGTGTGAACCTGATTATATGTTCACAATGTTATGCATGAACCTATTAACCTGTTCCTAATGTTATGCATGAAAATAAATACATAAAAACAATATTATGTGTAAAGATTATTAAATGTTCAGAATTTTTTCATGGACCTATTTTTCATGACAATAATGATATGATTTGACATGGTTGTGTGTCTATAAATTTATGTGACTGACAAATTCACTTCCCATAAATAAATTAGTGAAACTTCTTCTATTTATACATGATCACAATGTATTAAACTAATAGGTATTCCATAAATCAAAGTCATATCCCAATGTTATGTTTTTATATATTATATTACCATTTATGTCTTATGAACTACGAATAATTATTCAATGACTTGTGATTATGATTTTCGATATTAGGGGTGTGGTTTTAAAATGTTATTTTTGTGTTTGTATACACATACGGCCATGTTATTCATCAATATATCATTTTATTATGCTTTCTATGAATCTGAGAACATACATTTATTAGGTTTCATATCCCCATGTTATGAATAATTGTTTTATGTAGGTTATTTAAATGGATAATAATATATAGGATGATATTTTTGGGAAACATTAAAGTTCATTCACCATTTTATATAATTTTGTTCCATGATTATAGATTCGCTCAACTTTTATAGTCCATGGGTATATATTTTTGTATGTATTGAAAACACATCTAGAAAGATGTAATATATATCTATTAAAACACTAGTTCACTATAATATCCCTATTTAATATTATAATTTTATATATATAATATTCTAAAGACATTAGGCCGCTCGATCATTCTAGAGTGTATTTTATGTTTCATCATTTAATAAATAAGGAAATAATTCAGACAATAGGTATGGGTTTTCAATGATAGAATCAATGGAAATTTTTTTCATTATAAAAAAAGTTTTTATAAACCATAGTGAAATCATTATGAATTAAACATAAATTAGAAAATAAATACCCACATTTTATAATGTAATAAATAAGTTGTTTAGAAGAAAAAAATTCATTTCTATATAATACAAGTGGATGTGGCTGCATCACAAATGTACCTAGGGTTAAAAACCCATCAAGAGTGTATTTTTTATTGACTCAGTCTTCACCTAGTTCATAATTTAGTGGCCTTGATGTACACTTGGGTTTACACTCTTCGGGGACTTTCTTATATAGATTAGGAAGCTCCATATAAACCATTTTTAATGGAAACAAATGACCATACAATTTCACGTTAAAACATAGATCAATAATATAACAATGATTGAAATATATAAATTCATATGTTATGAAATGTATGATATATGGGTCATCCATTTAATGTGTTATGGTTCCTTTTTTGTGTTTAATTTTTTCATAATTCTCAACCCAAATTTCACCTTCATATTAGTCAACGACAAGGAATTTGATGAAACAATCTTAAAAAATGTGTTGAGAAATGTAATGGTTGTTGAAATGAGACTCACATCCTTATCATATCATGAGTAGGATAATTACTATAATAATTTATGATTAAATATTATTCTGAAATGAAAATTGAATATATGTTAAAACCCTACATCCCCCTAAGAATGATAAAATCTCAATTGATAACATTATAAGAAAAAGCACTCCAAATTTCACAAGATGTTTTTATCCCTTCATCATTGATAATTTGATCTACTCTATAGAGATGATCTACTTCATCCTTCAACGTATTGGGAAAGATGATTTCATGATAGATATTTATCTTTTGTAAGGATGACACGAACAATGGAGGATGATGATCCAACTATGAATATTGAGGAAGAGGAAAGAATGATTTTTTAGAATGAATTTATGAAAATGTTTTTGGATAAAAAAATTTCCTTCACTATATGATATAAATTGGAAAAAAATTTCATAGGACTCAAAAAAATTATGAAGAATAAATTTGGATGTTTGAGATGAACAAAAAAATGCATAAATTCTATTCCCCAATATTTGTATCTCTAAAAAAGTATTTTTTACAACTTATTTTGTCAGATAATATTAAGTGTTAAAAACTATTTAACAATTAGGGAATTTGAATTACATATATTAATTTCTGTATATGCCTGAAAATTTGAAATATAGATCAATAAGTCATAAGGGTCTCACATGTAAAGAGATGGGATGTGGAGAATACATTTAAATATAGGTAGTCTGATGAATATTTCCCTTGTGGAATGGAATTTACAACATCTCACTTGTCATAATTATAGGAAGAATTATACTCTAAATTTCCTAAAGAGGACACATAAATGATTTACACGGGGGAAGGAATAACACATACAAAATGTAGATAGGAGAATCCCACCAATGTGATGGACGAAATTAATTATCCGGCCATTTCTCAGCATATTTTACAAGGTTTCAACATAAGGGTACAAGGTAACTATATGAATAAATTAACAATGTTATGGGTTGTTGATGATAACTCATCCCAGAAAAAAATCAATGGGCTATATATAATGGAATTGTTTATTAAATCACAATTGTTGTGGTCTAACCCAATAATTATGTGGTGATAAGAACACTGGTTATTCATTTATTAGTAGTGAATATAAAATATTGTTCTGGTTCTATTAATTTTTCCATATCAATAATTTTTAGTAGAACAATTACAACACCACCTTAAAAGATGAAGTGGAGATATCTAGGAAGATGTTTAATAGGGAAATTATTTCATCCAAATTATATAAAATCTCCATTATCCATATTTATATTTTGAACATACTAGATAACCCTTTATGATCCAATTAGTTGAATTTGTATTTATTCTGGGTGTTGAATGCCTTGCATTATATTAATCCATCTATCACGATCTAACTTGGGTCAACCCTGAACTGCTCACACTAGTTTGTCCACAACATATCCTGAGGGGCATTCCTAATCCCCCTAGGATGCAAACATGTTCAATGAATCATAACAAACACTTTGTGAAATATTTCATCCCAAAAGACAGAAGACAAGGACCTAAGATACAAACATAACAAAATAAAAATACAGAAAATATGAATAACTATATCATAATAAACAAACCACTAATCCAGATAAAAGTACAACATAAAGGAAAAACCTGAAATGAAACAAAACCATATTGAAAACCCTATTACTATGATCTATGTGTGACCCCTTGGTCACCTACAACCACAAGACCAGGACTACTCCCCAACAATCATCTAAACTAGGAAACCTAATCAAAATGTGCACCTACCACTAAAATTGTATGACTGGTGTGAGAACAAAATGCTCAATAGTGTTTCCAAATGATAACAAAAAAAATAAAGTATTTCCTTACCCAAATATTTACAATTATTTATGTTTTTTAATATAATTATAAAGATAAGATTTTACACATTTTACACAACAACTCACAACTCCTGTCGTTTTCAAAACCAAAAGTTATTTTTTAACCAAAATTTAAAAAGGGGAAAACCAGGACATTTCTAAAATTAAATAGATATGAAATTGAGGAATAAAAACTAGTATATAGAAATCAATCCAATTGTACTAATAATGACCTTGGGTGATTCTAAATAACCATAAACAATATCTGGATGTACTCTGTTTGGAACCACATTTAAGATAAAGGTGAAGCCCCTATGTCTATAAGCGACTAGCTACCCTATCTTATTCAACTAGTGTAATAACCCTCATTTCATGAATAAAATTCTAGAGGGTACCACCCATCTAATTAGGGATGGTATGCTAATGTCACTCAATCATATACGTGATGATTAGGAACTCATGGTGGTAATATCAATTCTATGTAAGTAGGCGGCCAACATACATGTGATTCATCTAATCTGTCGCCACCTCATTTTCCAACACCAAACATGAGCACCAATATATTAAATCCTTTAATGTAAATTCCTCCTAAAAAGGTTCCCTATACACATGCACATTCATTTCACATCATTCAATGTGCCAAACGGACCACATCATCATATATCATTTAAACCATTTTCTAAAACACTACTATGTTACCAACAGGGAACTCTAGTTTTTCAAACCACAAACTATATAAAATTTAATACCTTTATCACATTTGATTTGAAAGATCCAAACTAACCTTATGGTTCCAATCATACACCCACACTTTTCATAATTTCCAAATTGGCCCTTAAGCTTCCTAATACAAACATATTGTTTCATAATTTCCAAACAGGACCTTAACCTTCCCAAAAATATACCATATTATTTTTCAACTCCAACAAGACAAAAAAATTGGAATACATTTAACTCTATCCTTTGAAAACTCACAAAAGGACCCCCAGTCTTCAGAATCCAAAGAACCATTCTATGAAACCAAAGAATTCAATGATGAAAATTTTTAATTTTATATCAACATTTTAGGTTAAATCCATGTGTCCACATTTTGAACCCATGGATGTGATAACATCTTATTGAACATCCAAAACCCATGAAGCCATTTGGGAACCACTTACACAATATCATTACCTATTTTAAAAACTAAATCCATCGACTTATCATATTTTACAGACACCATCCATCATATTGAAAACATTATTCCCTTTCGAAAACATTGTAACACAACATCCATGCCATAGAACTACCAAATCATAGCTAAAAAACGAAACTCATCAAAAAAACTATACCATTTCAACTTAAAACAAACTAATGGTTTCATTTAACCTCTTTTTCCATTTCAATGGAATTCAAATTATGCACCCTAGGTGCCAAATCCCTAGTAATTTTACCAAAATTTCCCTGACAATGCAATTTTAGACAATCAAATTGATTAAAAAAAACAATAATATGTTAAAAAAGAGTTCCATGGAGTTTAGAATAAACAGAATGAATTTATTTAAAATGAAAAGTATCAAATGAGAGGATTTATGAATGAAAAATTTAAATCATATTAAAACCTTGTACTATTGGAACTAGACTTCAACGAAGGGATGAACATAGTCTTATGAACTATACACAATCCCTATAACCATGGATAATTACGAAATCAAAACCCTAAGTATTAGGTTTTGTCAATGAAATGTATTAAGTAAATAAATTCGAGTAATGTAAGAGGGGATAAGAATAAAAAAATGGCACAAAACCTCTAAACCATACTATTAATCGGAAGGAGTTTCCATCTTAGATGATTGGGATTTAGGTAAGACACAAAGGAAGGACCTTAGATGCACATATATGAAGGGGAGGAGGAGAAAACCAAGATAGGGAAAAGGGGAGGAGGGAGGGAAATAAAAAGGGAATATTTTAATGAAATGGTATTGCAACATGGTTTGGGCACACAGTTTTAAAAACCTTGTGGTAACCATTAGGACCACTCTTTCCAATAAAAAGAATCCAAACATGAAAATGGGACAACTGCACGGTTGTTCCAGGGTCATGTCGTTGGTTTGGTCTGATAATCACCAGTCACACGGTGTCTACACGATTAATACTAATTATTCGACAACAATTCCACCTTGAAAAACATCCCTAATATTTCTAAAACTAGAAATTTCAACAAGGACACAAAACTAAACCATTACCCAAAGATCTAATAAGAAAAAGGGGAAAATAAGGAGTTTCTAATGTAAGGGTGTGATAATAACATCAACCACTAAAACATACTTCTACAAAAAAATAACTATGCTACAGGATACCTAAAACTAAAGTTGATGTATAGTAAAAAATGTGGAAAAATAAGGATACCAAGTTGACCTCACTTTCTATAGGTCACACCCAACCAATCAAAAATAAACCACTACAAAAAATGGGAAACACCTGAGGGTTCTGCCCAACACAATAATTTCCTCTCACATGATAATTTCAAACTCTACACCCCCCCAGGGGGGAAACACAAGAACTCCCAAATAGAATATATCAAACATTTAACACAAAAAAAATTACACCACCCAAATAAGACAAATATATAAAATATTATATAGTATCCCTACATTCCAAAAAATTGTAATGGGGAAACTTTTGACAAGCACTGTCAATCCCCTGCACAATGGAGAGAAACAACTCCGCTAGAACTAGAAACAATCCTCCACACCAATCATATTTTTCCAACACCAAACAAATATCACAATTGTTGTTCAATACATATTTAAGTATACGATCAAAACTATAATTCAATATCTTCTCAATATTGTAGCTCTTCCAATAATAACACTAAGGAAACCCAATCCAATGGTGAAAGGAACCCATTTATCTTTAGGACAAACATCCATTAAGGGAAACAACCATTTCAAAGAGCCTCATTTAGGATAAAAGAAATCACTACATTATAATATAATATTTCCAAAGCACCATTAAAATAATAGATAAACACAAATAACACAATAACAAAAGATACGATATATAAGGCTAGCCCTGAGCTTCATGTACCACCATGAAATTATTGACTCCTTGCGAGCTACACCCTATGACATGTGGCTGGGTCTCTCATGACTAATTTATCTCATGACTCAACATAATGTTGTGCATTCTTTGATTAAGACATCCTTTTCGAATAGATTATCCTCAAAAACATCTTTGGATACATTCAATGGTGACAACGTCGACAAGTCATCGATAGAATTCTACAAGATAGCATTGAGTGACCAAACTATATTCACTAGAAACATAAGAGAGAATCATCCAACAAATCAAAATCTATAACCAAAAAATGAAAATTTCTACAAACAAGCACCTCTAGCATACCCCACTCGCTAGTTGGGTAAGCTTCACGATTATCAACTACCCTTGGTTGCATACTGAAACCCCACTCAGCCATGAATATCTCATCCACCAACTTTCCAAAAAATGGTTTCACTAGATGTGAGTACATTCTATGAAATTTTGGGATGGAGGTTCCAGACACAGATAAGGGATTTCATCTTAAACGTTGATGCTACTTTCATAGGGAATGGAACCAGCTATTTAAAAAGTTCATTGTACTAATTTATCAACTGCTGACCCCACTGAACACCATATAACTCTTCCACATTCTTCATCTTCATCACATCTGGGATGAACCATTGTAAAAATGTGGACTTAAACACCTCCCTCGTCATATAATCTTAAATCAATGATGGGAAAAAACTACCATTGGTCTAAGGATGGACAATGTATCATCTCTTGAACTACAAGGACTCTAACAACATAAAATGTTCACAATGACTTTAAAATATTCTCAGCATCCTCAATCCACTCCACATTCTCATGAATAAATCAACCAACATGAAAAATATGCAACAATCCAAAAGAAATAGTAACAAATCATGACTCATCAAAAACATTCGAGACCTTTCTAGGTGGAATTTTCAGAGAAACACGAAATCTACAATTGAATTCCAACCTCATATTGATGAAAAACAAAAAAGAATACCTCAAACCCAAAAAAATTATCTCAATATCCATGTAAAAGAAAAAAAAATCCAAAATTACTATTTTCTTAATCCATCAATTTCCTTTTAATATTCAAAACACCATTTTTCCAAGGCCAGTTCCCATACATATAATCCAATTTTCCATGAAAAAAGAATTTATGAAATAATTTTATCATTCAATTACACTTTAGATAATCCCTAACAAACATTTAATTTCAAATCCCCACATATGGAATCCTATGAACCATTACGCGTGTTTCTATCCATTTCCATCCTCACATGCCCACACACATATTGCACTAATACCCGCACACATGAAAATGTCTATAAGGAACACCAAACGTCACACCCAATCCAAATTATCCAAACCCAAACACATTCAACATTTCAAAACCCAATTTTTCTCTTAAAACCTTGTGATAGAAAACTGATTGATTTTTAAATCCATTTTAGTTTTAAAGTACACTCTAACATTCAGCATACTTTTAGACCCACTAAAACCAAAACAAAATGTGACCAATGAGAGATACTATAATGATAGACTAGTTTCAATGTCTAACCTAGAGAAATGGTGTTTCCCAATACCCTAATTAGGTAATAACACTAAAGTGGCATTGAACCGGTCACTTGGGATCCACATGTGTCACCACCCCATGCGAGGCCATTACATGACATCAGTTTTCATTTATTGTCATCCCTCAATCCAAAACAACCCAAGACATAAGACGTAATTCTTCGACTACCCCTAGTGACTAAAGGTTCAGAACGATAAAGGGTTCATGAATCCATTTTGGCACCTATCTCTCATGTCATGACACTTCCATTCTCCATCTACCAGAGAGCCCAAATAAAAAACATCTCCTATAATACCACATTTTTATGAACTACCCTGGGCCAACCATGAACCGTTCAACTGAGTCGGTCAGCGACATGTCCTGAGGGGTGTTCTCAATCCCCCCATGGATGGATACTAGTGTTGGACATCAAAACATACACTTTGGGAATGACTTACTCTTAAATGAGAAACAACCAGAACCAAGGATACAAATGATAAAAACGATAAAACACTATAAGTATGAACTACTAAACCACAATAAACAAATGATTTATCCAGGAACAATTTACAAATTAAAGAAAACAAACCCAAATAGAAACAAACAACATATAGGATACCACTACTATGATCTATGTGTTAGCTATTGGTCACCTCTAGCAACAAGACCAAGACTACTGCACAATTATCATGTGCCCTATGAATCCTAAACAATAGCTGAACCTACAACCGAAATAGTAAGATAGGCAGGAGAAAAAAAATTCTTAATAGAGATTCGAAAAGAAAAAAAACATAATCTAATTGTTTCCATACACAAATCTGTCCAATGACAAATTTTTAGAAATAAAATTATAAACATTGTGTTTTCCACATTTTATAAAACAACCAAAAACACCTCTTGAACACCTACAAGATTACCATGAACCCATGGTGGTAATATAAATACTGTTATGTAGGAGGGAAATGCACATGAGACTCGACTCAGCTCTCCCCACAACACATGCCTACCCCAAACATGGAAAAAAATATACAATAACCCTTAAGGTATATACTTCTTATAAAGGTCCCCCATATAAATAAATTTTCATTTCACATTGTTCAAATTTATAAATAGGCCTCCTCATAATATAGCATTTAAAATTTTTTATAAAACATCACTGAGTTTCAAAATAGGCCCACACATTTTCCCATACACAATACTTTATAAAAGATTATACAATTAACTCCTTTGAGTTGAAATTTCCAAATGTGACTTAAGGATCCAAACACTCACCCAAACATTTCATAATCCCTAAACAGGGCTTCATGGTTTCAAACACACACCCAACATTTCATAATTTCTAAACGGGTCCTTACCCTTTCCAAACACATACCAAAGTATTTTTCAAGGATAAACTGAACAAAACAATGAGGAATAAATTTAAACACATCCATTTAAAACACCAAAAAATTACCCCTATCTTTAGAATCCAAAGTAACATTTTATAAAACCATGGTTTTGATTGCAACATAATTTTTAAAGTGCCATAATTATTTGAGGGAACATCCTTGTGTGAACATAGTGTACCCATTAATTTAGAAACAACTAATGTAACACCCAAAAAATAAGAATCCATTTGGAAACCAGTTCTACAAAATCATTACTTTCTGTAAACAAAATCAAACCACTATCCTTATTTAAGAAACACCAACCATCATATTGAAAACATTAATCCATTTACAAAATATTTTACCGCAACCAACATGAAATAGAACTAGAAAAACATATATACCAATCCTAACTCAGTAACAAACAAATAAATCTTCCATATTAAAATAATAAATAATTTAATTTAACATCCAATTCCATTTCACAAAAAAAAAGGTATTCAAATTATGATCCCTAGGTTACAAATCCCATGGCATTTCACATAATTATCCAATAAAAACCTAATTTTTTAAAACCAAATCAATTCCAAAATACTACAATAAGTTTAAAAAATGATCCAATGGGATGGGAATCAACTTCAAAAATACATTTAAACTTCCAAGCCCCAAAGGAGATGCATTTCGAATGAAAAACATGGATACATATATCGAATCCTTGTGCGATTGGAAGAAAACATCAACAGAGGGAACAACATGGCCCCATTAAATAACTACATTCCCTAAATCCAACAAAAAAATTGAAGAAAACACAAAACATAGCTATTAGGATTCGTTCAAGGAATGAAAGACCCAAAAAATGAGTAAAGGAGGAGGGGAAGTGTAATAGGAGGACAACGAAACAAAATTATATAAACATTCATTTAATCTGAAGATGTTGTCATCCAGAATGATTAGCAGCCAAGGAGGAGTCTTAAGGAGGACCCCGTAGTGATCTAAAACAAATGGTAGGAGGAGAAACCCGGTCTAGGGAAATGGAGAGGAGAGAAATAAATAAATGGAGGGAAAATTCAATAACTGGGTAGAGCTGCACGGTTTGGCTGCATGTTTTTCAAAACCATATTATAACCATGAAAAAACCCTTTATCTAAGGAGGAGAATCGACATGGGTACCTGGGACATACTAAATGCTTCTTCCAAGGCTATGTGGTTGGTCCTGTCTGACCATCTCCCATCGTACGATGTCTGCATGGTAACTACTTACCACAGAGCAACCATATCCCCTTGGAAAACTACCAAAAACATATAAAACGAAAAATTTCATTTGGGGATCCATGCTGAATCTCAACCCAAATAACTATGATAAGAAAAAAGATAAAAATAAGGACTGTAATTGGTCATGGTGTGACACCAACATACATTGCATAGTGAAGTATATTAGCATCTGCATTACAAATCAAACTCATATTTGTTTAAATTTCAAAGAGGGGGTTGAATGTCCTCTAAAATTATCATCTCAAATATATGTATTATTTCTCAATGGGTATGATTATATAACTAAAATTATTTTTGATAAGGATAAGATCATCATTTATGACACTCCCATTGTATGAGAATTTATTGATGTGTTTCTTAAAGAATTACAATGTCATCCTCAGTAACATGAGGTTGGCATATAAAATGATCTTATACATAATTGTTTTATTATATCTGAGATGTTATATATAATTTAAATTATTGAACATGGAGATCTATTAAATTTTTGTTGAATAATCTAGGTAATGTGATTATAGTCCCATGTGCTTCGCCACAGGTTTCATTGGTCCTCTTTGATAAGAATAATGATTTATTAATGTGCTTATTTATATCTTATCATGCTCTCAACTAGATCAGTATAAATATCAGGTATCATTTTCCATGGATTAAGGGACTTTTAAAAAGCTATATGGTTCACAATAACGAATTACTATGGATCCTGGATCAGTATATAATCATGTATTAATAGGGAAGTATGATATTTGAAAGACAGACTTTCATAAAAGTAATGGACACTAAAATTCCTTATTGATTCCATTTTGACTCACTAATTTCAAGATAACTTCATGTACATAATTTATATAGATATAATGTATTACCTTGAAAATTTTATTGTTTTCTATATAGATGAAATTCTTATCTATACTAAATTAAAGGAGGAATAAGATGATCATTTGAACACCGTACTGAAATATGGGTAATGTAAAAGTTGAATGTGATGTCTAGTAAGTGTTATTTTTGGATGGAGAAATTTATACTCCTGGAGAATTGTATCACCAAGAAAGATATATCTAATGATACTTCAAAAACAATGGTAATTTAAGGACCTCCTTAGTCAACATCTATGAAAAAACCCCATTGATTACATAGATTAAATTTGTAATATCATTGATTTTTTAGAAACTTATACTAATTTTTAATACCACTAACCATGCTGACACTGAAATGGGTGAGTTTGATTCAAAATAATGAATGATAAATAGTTTTTAAAGTAAAATAAAAGGCTTTTCGCTATACTTTTTCTCACATTATCCACCAATGGGGAATTATATGTGACATACATCGACACATATAAATTGATTTTGTTATGTGATCTTGAAATACATCAATGTGATAGCCCATTCCACCCATAAAATAGCAATCGACGATTATAACTATCCATCATATGATTGGGAATTTGTTTTAGTGATATTCTCATTGATGATTTGGTTATATTTTCACTTTTTTGAGAATTGTAGAATATATATTGATAATAAAATACTCATGTTTGTATTACCAAAAAGGAACGTAATATGAAATAATGAAGGTGGTTAGAAATAATAAGGTATTATAACATTTTAATCCATTACCATCCAAGAATGGTTAAAAAATGTTAAATTATCTATTTATAAAGGATCATGATACCCTCTCTATGATGAGAATTGAGATAGATCTAATATTCTTATTCATTCAAAGGATGTAGATAGGAATAGTAAAAGAGTCTTCAACCTATGTTACTAAAATATTGACCAATCATCCATTCCTGAGAGGATCGAGGAGGCCCAAAAAGATGATCTAGACATATAAAAAATGGTGGGGAATATTTTGGAGATCAACATTATTACAGATTAATTTATAATTTATGGGACTCATACATGTGTGCAAGAATAATTTTACTGAACAATGTACATATGTTTTATGTTCGCATATCTCACTTCCCAATTAATATAGGAATCACTATATGGTATTTATATCTATGGAAACAAATTCATGGGATGACATGAATAGTGGGATTTTAGATTTTTGTATCACAAATCATGGTTTTCTAATAGGTAAATACAGAATGAATCATGTTTAAGTGTGTGGTGGATCCTTTTCATATACTAGTCTGAAAATGAAAAAATATATTAATATATTTTGTGAAAGGATTGTCACAGACATCTAAATGTTAGAAATCTATCTGGATGGTATTAAATATCCATATAAATTCATCAATATACATTACTATCACATAATATTTCTCTGTCAACCAAATCATCATGACATACATAATTAAAGTTTTAATAATGTATGTGGTGTTTTATTCCCTTTTATTTGTTGAGATCTAAAGTTTATCCTAGAATATTGAGAACCCTTCAGAAGGAATTGGATATATGGATGATTTTATGAACTTTTTATCACCGTTAGATGGATGGTCAGTCTATGTGAACCGTCCAAACTCTATAAGATATATTTATCCCTTGTTCAATAGATTTCCATTTATATATGGATAAATACCTTCTCCTTGAGTGGGTTTGGTTTATTCATAATTTCCATTATATATTTCCAGTGGGACTATATTCTACACTCTATGTGAAGATGTGTGGGAATCCAACGCATTTGTATGATGTTTGAGAGACTAACCATAAATGATTAAATATTATCTAACAAATTAAAGAGAACTATCAAACCAATAAGTTTCATATAATATCTGTGAAATGTTTGTAGAAATGGAATGAAGATTATATTTTAAAAGACATATATTTTTTTTTGGGATATTTTTCTCTTTCTTACATCATCATGAAGATATAAATGAAGTTGGGAAGAAGGAAAATTATATTCCAAGATACCCCATTCTCTTTTAGATCTTTGATCACATCAGAGTTGTGGAATATTGAATTTCACTCAAATCCAACCAATATAAATTTCATAATGTGTTCCATGTATCCCTATTGGGAAAGAATGTATAGAAACCAATTCTTTACATTCATAGATATTAAATATGAATATATGAATATTAATTATATAAAATTCTGGTCCATGCCAAAATAATTTTTCTTTAGTATAAATAGAAACATGTAGACGTTAAAAATAATTTAAAAAATATTTTAATCTTTCGCCACTAATTTCATTATAACTATTATGCTTCTGTGACCATTAACACTAAATACCATTATTCATAACACATTTAAATAAAAAAATAATAATATTTTGAGATTTAATGCTTAGTAAGAGTATATAATGGGGCTATGGATTATAATATAAGTGTAACATAAAGAAAAAAGGTTTTATAATATGATATTATCATTGAAAAATCATATCGTAGATATCATAGATTATAATAATGAGTCATTGAATAATGATTCACAATTTATAAGATTTGAATCCTACATTAATCCAATAACATGAGACATAAGGGAATAACATGGCATAATACCTAAAATTTTGACATGCACATAATCATAGAAAATAATTTCTTTATTATTCAAGGATTATTTTTAAGGCTATCATTATGGAATGTGTTCATGTCCCAAATAATCGTAGAAAGAAATTATAACTACCTAGAGTATCATAATTGTAGGAGTGCCTTGATTAATAGGGTTCGCTCTCCATTCTATTCCAATTCACATAATTAGATATAAATTGTTACCGATCGCATTAGAGGGGGAGATAGGTGCAAAAAATCACATAATGAAAATCATGCATATGTGTTCCTAAAGATCATGATCCCTTCATCATATCGTATCCCATGAAATGAAATTTGATTCTTAAACATTTTATTATTTCATAACCA
The DNA here is from genome assembly GCA_963277665.1 of Viscum album. NCBI lineage: Eukaryota > Viridiplantae > Streptophyta > Magnoliopsida > Santalales > Viscaceae > Viscum > Viscum album. The sequence continues at coordinate 1,486,385,893 of OY728148.1, forward strand.
ATGAAAAATAGAAGGGTTTCAAAACCATCATTCCATCATAAAAATAAACCATATAGATACAGAATAACGATCATATCATTAGATCGTATCCCTAGTAAAAAATAAGTGAAATCAAGGGTTGTACAATATGATAAATGAAAATAATGGTTAAATTTTATTAGAGAAAATAATCATTCAATTATGAATTATATAGAGTCATTTATTATTCATTATACTACATAAAAATATTTCATCATATTTTTCTAAATCTAGGCACTGAGATGGCGTGTGATTCCAAGTCCTAGTGTGCATAAAATTAATTTTAACAAAAAATTAAGTACATTTTATATTTTGTGAGAATATATTCTTAATTAAAATAGGATAACACATAAATGGAATATGATATCATAACTTCAATACTACAAGTGAGTACATAAGGTGATTTTTACCCTAGACACATCATAATATATGTCAGCAAGAGGAATTTGTAAATCTCTTACACTAGCGGTTCATTTAGTTGGTTAAATTAATCTTATTAAATAATTATTTTATCCTAAATAAAATTTTTATAAATTAACATTAATGGAAAATACTACATGGATATCTATGTAAACCATGGTAGGTTTAATATGTTATTCTTTCCTCTATTTTTTGGTAGATCAAATTAAATGATAATAACTCTCTGGATAGAAGAATATTTTGGCATAGTGAAAGCAATAAATTCCATCAATCATTATAGATCATGTTCTTATATGAAAATTGATCCAATATCGGGGTAAGAAATATCAAATTGTGTATTACACTCACTTTGGTTATATTTATTTATCATAATCATCCTTTCTATGGTCTACATCATTTTTCCAAACATTGTGTGTGCATGTGTAACAGTTTAAATTTTTTAGTCTAGATATCTAACACCAGATATAAACATTCTTGATCATTGGATAATAATACATGGACAATAATGGTTTTACATTTCTTCCCCATTAGTTGATTCTTTTTCATCATGTGATGGACCCCATGGTAACAGTTTGACATTTCCTGATGGTAATAAGCTTGACCGGACCCCCGATACGACAATGAATTTTTACTAGTGATAAATAAATGAAGTAGGGATAGATTTGGATTTTTTTGGGGTTAAATGAGATCAATATATTAATTTTAATTATGAATCCAAGTTTTCCAGTGGAGTTGTTTTATGTGGTGCGTATAGTGAAATCCCATGGGACAATGAAATCCAATTTCGGGGATATATCAGGCTAAACAGATGACTTGTCAAAATATCCACCTTTTGAGGGAAGGGAGGAGGATTTATTTGATGTAGAAAGGCTAGATATGAGTCGTGGAGTTTGGATAGGAAAATCATTTAAAAAAATAATACACACCATTTACCATGATGAACTCATAATGTCTAGACCTTCTGCTATGGCAACTAGGGTTTTCAGAATTTACCAAGATGTCACACCATTTAGACTCCCTATATTCCATGTATCATTTAACCATGTAGATGATCCATTCTACAAAATACATGGTAAGGAATATGTCTATGAGTATACATCTAGTTACATTACCCTTTACCAATTTACATATATATAGGAAGGATACACATACATTCCCAAGAACATAGATGGGACCTAGAGTGGCATGGGAACACAATTTAGATCCACTACCGACTTTGTACCCATTTCCAGTTGAAAAACCGGGCACCTACAGAGACACATATCGGTGATGGGGTGGGAAACACACTATATCTCTCTCCTCACACGCAATGTATTCCTTGTTTTTTATTGAGGATGCTTCAAACACTCATATCACCCTTATTTGAAATCTTGTTTTAAAATGTAGATAGCCCATATTTTATGTTTTTCTCATAAAATGTGATGATTCCATTAATTTATGATTTTGGGATATGTTGTGAGATGATTCTAGGAATGACAGTGTTTAGATGATGCTTTGATACAACAATGATCATGTAGGATCACCATATAAATTTAGAGTGGAACACTGCAGTTGGAATGGGCATGGGTCCTCTATGACCAGAGTGGAACCCTCCATCTCGGCTGGTCATGTGTCCTCTATAGACTCCTTGAGTGGAACCATCCAACTAGTAATGGAATGGGTCATCTTCCATCAATGTGCAACTAACCTATTGGCACTAGGAATGGTTACTAATTTAACTCATAGATTGGAAGCCTCCAGATTGGATAGACATGAGTCCTCTATAAACAGAGTGGAACCCTTCTATTTGAATAGGGCCAAGGAACTGTCTTAGATTCAAGAGTTGAATCGTCTAGATGTGTAATGGATCAAACTCTTATAACGAAAATTACACATATTATTAATTTAATTGACTTATTATATTTTCTGTTTAAAGAAAACACATTCACTTACTTGGTTTTATTATGTACTATCTGATTTAAAATATAGTCAGGAATCTTAACCATTGAAAATATAGCATCTGAACAGTAAATGTATGATTAGGATAAATATAATATTTTAAAAAATTTATTTGACATGGAAAAACAATGTGATGACCTCAACTAGTAGAATCATACCCTATGAAGCCCATTTATTATAGAATACTAGGGAGAGAGCCTCACTGAGATTTTACTTTAACTTCTCCCAATCAGATATCCATCAATATAATCTTCAGTGGAACCATTTATGGGGGAATTTCATGATCATCATGATCACAACAGAATCCCTGTTCATCAAACCACCCCATTAAATTCTCAAAGACATGAACATAACACAAGGGATATTTTTTATTGTATTAATGGGATATGTATCAAGAACTTTGTAATATTATTGTCTATATTATTTTTTATAGAATAATGAATATATATTCATGCTATTATTGTTACTTTTTATTTAATTTTAAATCTGATACAATATAACAAATATTATATTATTTGGTTATATTCAAATTTAATTAAGGAATTTTATTGACTAATTGATGGTTTTCTTAAATAATTAATATTTTGATAAAATATTAGTATTAAATAATATTTACTAAATATAAATTACCATATTATTTTTTTGATTTCAAATAAAATTTTTATAAGGGTTTAAAAATTGTTATTGTCAAAAAAAACATAGCATTTCTTAATATATGTGGATATCTATATTAAGACATAAGATAATGATATTTATAAAATTATATAAAAAATGAAATTTTTTTGAAATTATAATTTTTAATTTACCCCAACGTGATACTTTATTAATTTTTTGAGATAATCAATTTTTTAGTTAAAAACTAATTAATGTAATAATATAATGTCTGTATTATGACATAATAATGGACAAAAAGTAATTTAATAAATCATAAAAAGTGTATCAATGATAATTTATATTTTTTCCTATTATAATATTGTTATATTAAATTTATTTAATTAATTTTTTAAATCCATTATGAATCCACCAACCCCATTAATATATTTTATGGTTTTAAAATAAGTTATTTAGAAGTATGAATCACCATCACATAATCAAGGAAATTATTTTATTATGATCAGTCGTTGGACATATAAAATAATGAAATCCACTCATATTTGTACGAAAACATTGGAAAAGACCTAGTGAAGGTTACTGTATTTGGTTATTTTATATTATAGAGTCCAAAACCTTATTATGAAAAAATTACTAAATTTCCCACTCATTTCTTATATAACACACTAAATAACCCATTTCACATCACATAAAATCTTTAGCGTGTGTATTTCTTTTCCCTATCCTATCTAGAGGCCTAAAATGAACCATAAAACTCTCAATAAGCCCCTCCCAAGCATTTGGGGCCACACACTCTAGTAAGGGACACTCACATTCTCTTCATTATTTATGATTAAATATTATCTTATTTCATATATTTTCATTTCCTATTCATTGGATATGTATTTCCATTTACTTATTATAGATCATTTTATGTTGAAATTGTTATAGTACCCTTTTGTTCACATCAAAAAAATTACAAATTTTTCTGTGATGTAGTTATGCTGCTGAACGTTTACCATGATTTTAAATTCCAAAACAATTGTGTAGTGAATACCATACCAATTTGCTATCAAGTGTATTGAATATTATAAACATGTAATTCATTGAAATTGAAAAACATATATTTATTCTAAATTCCTTGATCAGGTAATAAATTATTATGGTTAATGAATCCATGTTGTATAATTTATGTGTCACACTTAAGCAAAAGAAAAAAAAATGAAAGTGTTCGGTGTGCCAAAAATTATATAGTGCTCCAATTCCTTAACTATTGTTTTGTCCCATGATATGTCATGCTAGGAAATTTAGTGAACGTAATTACATTATGGTACATTTTCATTCATTATTTCTTTTATTCAATCCATAAAATAGTTTTAGGATTCAATGATTTAAGATGTTGTCACATTTCCCCTGATTCCTCCATGTAATCATGTTATTTAATGTCTTATTGTCCTTACACATTTTATGGTCCCTTGAGAAGACAATTGTATAAAATTTATTTTTTATCTTTGTGTTGTTCCATGAATATTTTCATTAAAAGGATTTATATCTCACCCATATCTTATGTATGCCCCCCGGTTTTCCCATGTAGTTTTATATGTAAGTATGTTAAGGATGTTTAAAATAAATATGTTGTTTTTCCTATTTAAAATTTTTAGGTAATGTTCATGATTCCTAAATTCACTTAACATATAGATCATTCGTATTTTATTATGAAAAATAAAATGTCATATATAATTTCTTAATATTTAATAATGTGAAGGGTTGTTATTGTTATTATCCAATTGGGGTTTAATATTTTTAATTATGATAAGAAAAATCTACAGAAATATTAATGGATAAAATTAAGTATTAGAAAACAACCCTAAATTTTGGTAAATATATATTAAGTTGTTTATCAAGAAAATACATCCCTTTCTATATAATAAAAGTGGATGTGACTCTGGAAGATATATACAATTGGGTAATTCTTGAAAACGTCTTGTTGACCAATACTCAATCGGGGACTGATGAATGACAATAGGCCTTGCTAAAAACCTAGTTTGATACTCCCATGGGACATGCATTGGTAAATTCGTAATATCATTTGAACAATTATTATGGGGAGAAATTCCCATAATAATATATGTTTTGATGTATATTGGGGATAACATATATTGAAGCTTATAAGATCATAAGATAAAAAATACATATAATATATGTCATCCCTTTAATGTTATTAAATTCTCCTTTATTTTTTAATAGATTAAAAATAATAATCCCAAATTTCCTTTTATTCATGATATTGGTAGGAAGTATGAGGATTCGAGTAAACCACCAATATAATGAGAAATGTGATGACAACCCCAACTAAATTCCCAAAACAATGGAAATGGGAATCATTAACATCATAATGATAATCTATCATGTGACTGAGGTTCTGAATAGCATCTTAGATCCAGAGGACCATCCAAATCCCTATGTGAGAGAACATATTATAATTGAGATCATTATGAATAAATGGCCTCCGAAATTCAGGGGATCATATGATACATTATTCATGAGACAATGAATCAATTACATTTATAACATATTCTATATTCTTCAATTTCTGATCAAGATAATGTTCCACTTGTTATTTATTGTATCGAGATAAAAGATTATCATTGGTGGAAATTGATCAAAAATATTATTATTGAGGGGGATATTAAAGTAATAAGGTGGCGGGAATTATTGAAAATGGTATTCAATAAATATTTTCCTTGAAATCTCTACCATAAAATAGAAAGGAACATAATTGACCTAAAGATATTACAACAAATCAATCAGGGCATATGTTGAATACATCATATGACATCCATTATATGCCACTATCTTTTTCATTATCCCTGAAAAAAATGGTTGAGTACATCTTTTGTGGGATAAATAATTGTATACGAACATCCTTAGTGATTTTATTCATTTATAGAAATGAGTAAAAGTTTCTGATGTGCCGTTAAATTTAAATTGGATTTTTTGAATGTCAAGGGTATCACGGTGATAACAGGAAGAATAAAGAGTTTATTTCAGATGGTTTGATGAACAGATATAACAGTGCAATGAATTTTAAAGATCCCACTTTTTATATTTTGGGGAAGAAGAACCCCAAAAATATCATAAGGTAAATAAAGAATAATATATTTGTGGGAAATAAGAAAATCTAGATAGTGATTACTGATAGGATAAACCCAATAATGGAATGGATGAAAGGAATGATCTATTAAACCATCAAAGCCATGTTTATTGGTTCAAATTCAAGGAACTATGGTACTATGAGAATTAATACACTATGTCCAGCATTTTTAGTGATAACCAATAACATCCAAATTAGTAAGGGAGATATTTATCAATCACAGCTCCTGAGGTAGATCCAGACAATGAATTGGTGACAATTATGCTAGTTATTTAGTCCAAAATTGTGAAAATATTTTTTTATTTTATTTCTAAACCATCCATAATATAATATATGTTTATTTGAAATATTAGAACACCACCACAGATCGTCAATGTAAGGCTATCATTAAAAAGAAAAAATGGAGGAATCATCGCATCCCAAGTACATAACTCCTGCCTACTTAAAATTTTGTTGATTAACTTCCCAGAAAACCATGTAATACACCACATGGTTTAATTTTATAAAATTGTGGGTATGTACTAGAATTCCCTATATATATCAATGATAAATTTCCATGAGAAATAATTCACTCTATGTACCTTGAATTGTCATCTGATTTCGTACAAGTGAATGGAGGAGGATGAATTATCTATAGAACAAACATCTCAAAATTCGATATTGTTTTCCCATGAGAAATCAAATCAAGATAAAATTATTGATTCTATGTAAATAATTATCCATGAAGACATGTCTATTGTGAGGGAATACACTAACGTGTTTCCTAAGGAATTGACTGGTATGCCTCCAAGATGAGAGTTAGAATTTGTAATCGAACTTATTCTAGGGAAATACATATTGTCCAAAATTCCATATATAATGGATATTTTTGAACAAGAGAATATAATGAACCAACTATAAGATAATCTAGATAAAGGGTTCTTATGCCTATGAGAATCACCATGGGTAGAATCAGTCATCATCACTAATAAGTCGGATAGGTTACTGCGATGTTGCATTGATTAGCATGAGCTCAACACGATCATGATAAAGAAAAAGTATCATAATCCATAGATTTATGACTTGTTAGATTGGACATATGGATAACAATACTTCTCCAAGGTTTATGTAGGGATAAGGTTTTACCATTATAGGGTGAAGTCAGACGATGTTCCCATGAATTATTTTCATTAATGGTACCGACACTATTAGTTCATAGTAATAATATTTGGAATTAAAAATTATCCATAAATAATCTTGTACTAAAGGAATAGAGTCTTTAGAGATTACAATAAAAAATTTATGGTAGTATTTATATATGGTATTCTAATAAACACTATAATAAAAGAGGAACAATAGGAGTGTCTGAGAACTTTTTTTTAGAAACCTTATGAAAGGATAATATTTATACCAAGTAAAACAATTGTGAGTTTTGGTTGAAGTAAGAATCGTTTACAGGGAATATAATCAATGAAAATGGGATATCAGTTGACCCATAAAATAGAAATTGAAGGTTGTATGAGTCCAACATCAGTGACATACATCTATAGTTTCCTTGAATTTCATGGGTACTATCACGATTTTTTTTGAAATTTCTTGCGATTATTTGAAGCCTCTAACCAAGATAAATAGGAAAGGATTCATGTTTTTTTAGAATTATTAATGATAACAAATATTCAGGGAGTTTAAAAGTATGTTATCACTACTCTAGTACTCACACTATCAACATGTGGGGAAAATTAATGGTATTTAGTTATTATTTAACGAAGGGTTTTAGATTTGTGTTATTATATCATAAAAATTCCTGGCCAATGCTTCAAGTAAGTTGAATGTTCATGGATAGAACTACCCAACACAAGATCTCATGTTAGCTGTAGTGGTAATCTAATTAGAAATATTATATTATAATCTCATTAGGGAGAGGTGTGAAATATATAAAGACCATAAATGCCTCATGTATATATTAACACTAAAATAGATGAATATAATCCAATGATGCTGGTTTGAGAAGATCAGGGACTATTACATCACAATCTACAACCATCTCAGGAATGAAAATAAAGTGGAATATTACGTAAGTATAAAAGAAAGAAAAATTCATTTATTGATTATAATTAAGTGTTATTTAATATTCATAAATTTGGAATGGATTGATATGGGATCATAACGAAAGTAACAACATCAATCCTTTGAGAACTGATTTTCCAACCATCCCTTCTAGAGAGGGTGACGGATTATCAATATGATGATATGGGAGATCAAAAAATTTGGAAAATATAATAAATGGGAAATAAATTGGGATCAATTTTAAAGAAGAAGGAGTTGCATGATTTCGGTCTTGACTATGTGTACCATAAAATCAATATATAAAGAGAAAGCTTATTAGTGACACACATAGCTCATCATTCCCTATTCACCCATTTAGCAAAAATATGTATTGAATATTTTGAGATAAATATTGGTGGGCAAATATGATGAATGATATTTCTAAATATACATCAGAGATTCAATTATATTATAATTCTAGTACTGAAAGAAAAATATATAATATGATGATGCAACTATAAACCAAACCAACATGAAAATTGGAAAACCTCACCACAGACATTGTTACCGAACATTTGAATATATCCATAGGAAAAAATGATATATGTGTTTTTGTGGATCTTCATACAAAGACATCTCCCTTTCACACAATTCAAGAAGAATTCTCACATTATCAAATTTTATAGTTATAAATTGATGAGGTGGTGAGGCTAGACAGAGTACCATTGTTGATTGTTTCTGATCAAGATGCAATATTTTCCTCCATGTTATAGAAAAGTCTCCAAAATTTTAATAAAAATTGAATTGAAATCCAGTATTGTCGATCATCCTCAAACTATTAGCTAGTGTGACTGAAATATTCATACAGTTGAAGACATGTTGATTGAATGCACAATTAATTTCAAAATAGTACAGGATCATCAACTTTCTCTGGTTGAGTACGTAAATATTAAACAATTTCAATCAAGAATACAAATAGATACCAATGAAGTCGTTTATTGGGATTTCTCTCTAAACACCTGAATGTTGGGATGATGTTGGGGAGAAAAAGCTTCTAGGCCTAGAATCGGATGAATAAATTGTGGAAAATATTAATACCATTCACTAAAACCTCCAAGAGGCTCTTAGTCAACAGAATATCTATACTGAAAGTTGTTTATGAGACCTGTAGTTTTATATTGGAGACATGTAATTCCTCCAAATATTTCCATAGAATATTGTGATGATATTTGTGAAGAATGGAAATAATACTCCATAATATATCAGATCCCTTGAGATCATTGATCTCATTATTCTGGTGTCCTTTTAACCAACACTCCCACCTAACATATCTCTAGGACATGATTTATTCCATGTATCCCTCTTGAGGATGTAACAATAGGACCCTGACATGTACTCAATCCAGGGGTGGTTCTATTATATAATGATCTCTCATATGAGTATAAATGAGTGAAGATCCTTGATTTTAGAGACAATTTTCTATGATATATGATAATGCACCTTGAATAAGTGATGTGGTGAAAAAAAATGATTTAGGAATCAATGTGGGAACTAGATGATGTGGTGATAGAATGTTAACCTCGTATTTCTTAGTGTGAAAAATGAATCTTTTTGGGGAGAAATTTCAAATTTAGGGATATCATAAAGACCCAAACTATTATAAATACATTCTCTTGTTGCTTTAATTAGATGGATTATTAAGTATTTTGCTTATAGAAAACAAATAAAATTGTTTGGTTTTATTATATAATATCAGATTTAAAAGAACTTCACACATCGTAACCATTGTAAAATAGTAATTATATAGTAATAATATTAATTGTATAAATATATTGTTTTAAAAAATCAATTTGAAACATAAAATGTATGTGAATACATCAACTAGTTGGTTGTACCCTATGAAGCCCTTTTACGATAGTTTTGGAGGGAGATATAATCACAGAGATTTTACATTGGTCAGTCATAAGATGAGATCCATCAACTTATGCTTGGAAGAAATAGTTTATGAGAGATGTTCAAGATCATCGAAATCATGACCCATACCATGTTCGCTAAACCACCCCATGAAATTCTCACAGTTAAGAACCCTACACTTAGGGTTCTTTCTAGTGTATTAACGAGATATGTATAAGGACCATTATAATATTAATTTGTATCTTTTACTTTAAAATGAATAATTTTCATATTTTCTTCTTATCAATAACATATAAATGTTTTTTATTATTATAAAAAACTGAAACAATATTTTTCCTTAGTATTCAATTTCAATAAAGATATTTATTTTTATAGGCAAAATGAATTTTTTAATAAAAACTATTTTCATGAAACATTATTATTAAATAATTTTTATTATATATAAATGATTGTAAAATTTTTATGAAGTCAAATGTATGTTTTTATAGAATTTAAAACTATTATTGTCAACAAATCCATCCATATTCAATAAATGGCAACTCTAATTTTTAAAGTGAGAATACACATATATAGTAAACCAACATAATAAAATTTATATTAATTTGGGAATCATAATATAAAAATCTTCTCAGGATGATTTTTCATAATTTTTTGAAATAGTTTAGTTTTCTGGTAAAAATTCAATACTTTTCAATATATATGATGTGAAATACAACATAATAATGACCCCAAAGTGATGTCATAAATAAAATGAAATGTATCCACTAATAATCTATTTATTCATTTAAAATAATATTAATTTATATTAATTTTATTAATTTTATAAATCCAATCTTATTCATCCTAAACCATTAATATATTTTAGTGTTTTAAAATCATTTTTTAAGAGTGTCACTCACCTCCACATATAAAAGGGTATTATTTTTTTATGCTTATAAATTGGATTCATAAAATAATTAAAACCACTCCCATTTTGTAGAAACACTAGAAAACCCCATGTGAATGTTTGTGGTTTTGGTTATTTTATTATATAGAGTCCAAACCATATTTTGATAAATGATAATGAATTACCCACTCATTTCCAAAATAATCCCACCGAATCTCCTGATTCTCTTCTCTCAAAATCAATGTATCAGATCTATACTATGACCTCTCCTCTCTTGAGTCCTCCCAAGGAAGCCCCATGATCTTAATAAACCCCTCTCGAGAACTTTGTCTCACACAGTCAAGTAAGGGGTCGTCACCTTCTCTTTATTTTTGATGTTCATTTATTATCTTATACCAAATATTTCCAATTAAAAATTGTGAGATATTTATTTTCATGTCCCAATTATTACCAATTTAAGTCCAAATGATAATATACCCCTTTATCACTCATCATCCCATTTTATAAATTTTATAGTAATTTTTTTATGTTTCTGAAATTTCACCGTGATTTTCCTGGCCAAAATAATTGTATACTGAATTCCACATCCATTTCATATCAATGTTGTTAAGAAATATATGATAAAATTTATTTTACATGGTACTTTCATGTATTTACTCTACCCTCATTTATCATGGAATAAAATATGACGATGAATGAATCCATGTCATATGATTTATGTGGCATACGTAAGCATGATAATGAAACAAATGTGATGATGAACATAGAATTTAATAGTTGTCTGATGTACTGGGTAATTTTTAGTCATATCAGATGTTATTTTGGGATATAGAGTGATCTTGATTAATTATTGGGTCGTTTTGCAAACAAGATGTACTTTTAGTTAGCCTTGACATATTTTTATGATGAAGTTTTTTACGATGTTGTCACATATCGCTTGTTTATGTCACGTTATATTGTGATTTAATGCACAATTCTTATCACCCCTCTTATTATCCATTTGATTATAATTTTTTGACATGTATTTTTTTATTCATGTAATTCCATGTTTATTTACATTACTAGGCATTATAGATCACCAATTTTTTATTTACTTTTAAAATTAATCCCATGCAATTTTGAGGGTGATCATTTTAAGGATGTTTTACATAAAGATGTTTTTTTATTTTCTAAATCGTTATGTAATGTACCAAATTACCAAAATCTAAAGACATCATGATATTCATAGTTTTATTAGGTTTAATCATATGTAATAGATAATTTATTAAATCATAATAAAGAGAAAGGTTGTTATAATATGGGTTAGGAATGGATTGTTTCATATTAGAGTGGAACCCCATACTAGGTAGGTCTTTGTTACTCTATTGAGTATTAGAGGTGAACAATCCTTTTAGAATTGAGTATGGGTCAACTATCTATCTATTGAGTGTAACACTCATATAGTACTGGGGCATGGGTATTGTACTTAGATATTATTTCTACTCGACTATGTGGCATTGTAATGTGGTGCGGAATGAATTGGATGTTTCTAGTAGGAATATGCGTTTGATGTTGGGAATCATTGTTGGTATTCTATAACTATTGGTAACACATTTCCTAGAATGGGATGTGAGATGGATATCCCAATAATCTCTCGTTTGGGATTACTTTAATGATAATATATATTCTTCACTATAAATACATTGAGATTTTGTTAACCTCCAATAATGGGTTGTAAATATGCATGGGCCATGACATGTGATTTTTGTGTTTAACATCGCATGGTTGTACATGGTTACTCGCCTAATATGGGTTAGAAAAAACTCATCATTAACATCATCTACAAAATATTTTATACCCCTAGTTCATGGAAAAATCTTACTCATTCTCTTTATTTTGGTTTTGATTTATCATGTTTACTATGTACAATCCTTATATTTTAGACATATTGAAAGCTGAAAAAAAACCCCTTTATATTTCAGTATCCACTGGCATAATTTTTTACTCCCAAGAGGTTTTTCATGCTTGGTTTACTTTCTATCTATTGAATATATTATTTATTACTACTCTACACTTCTATATTTATTTGTTTGGGTGTGTTCATATAAGTATATTAGAAAAGGAATTCCATTTGGTATATCCATTTTATAAAAAGGCCTCTCCCCTTGCCTATGGAGGTGGTCTTGGTGGATTTTTGGATTAGATCCCAGTAAGGGTCAGGTCCGAAATAATTGTTATGAGAGTAGTTTATCCATGGTACATTGTCTGGAGTAGTCCCCATTTCAGTATTGGTTTGGGATTATTGTAGTGGTTTCAAATTGTCTCATGTGATGCTCTCTAGATAAGGAATTCAATTATGGTACAGATGGTTTAGGTATCCATTCCCCACTACATTGATTATCATCTTGTCAACACATCATACACAGATAATGGTTGCACAGATCAATGGTACATTCATTATATAAGATTGATTATTTGTATGAACATAATAATTTACCTACCCAATGTTATATATATATATATATCATCTATCTAAGATCTTCCATGATTAATATTTCATGATACCTCTATGAAGATATCCTTCTAGGATACAATTTCTAGATCATCATGATAGTCTGATGAGTAATGAAAACTCTTTTTTGGGATTGTCCCACAATATTCTTCCTTGAGATAGATATTTAGAAGAACCTACTCCCTTTTAGAATTATATCATCCCAACTGATTGAATAAAGGATGTTCATAGGATTAGCACACTCTTCAAGATTTAGTTCCAGTGGAAACTGATTTTCTATGGTTATCTAGATCTACATGAGGAATGGGAATGTATATAGTTGATGGTGCATTTCATCAGATTTATCTAGACTCTTAATGATTATATGATTGTGATTAATCTATCCTTTCCATTTAGAAGTTAGGCTCGAGTGGAGAATTGTTACTTAGATACATGATGAGTTGACACTCTAATGGCCTGACATCCAACGATTGTTTTATTTGGATTAATAAAAGTTCTATTTTAACACAATTTTGATTCAAAAGAATCTAGAGCTACAATATGGATGGATTAAATTGGATGATTATACATTGTGGTTTATATACCATTACATGTACTCCATTTTCAAAATATAGAATGGATACTTCTGAGAAATGAAGCTTGAGAATGGACACCATAATGAGATCTATTCTAGAGTAGTTCCCAAGTGCATCCCCACCTATGAATGGGTATTGGGGAGGGCACTAGTGGAAGAGATATATCTATCTGGGGGATGCTATGAAGATGCATATGGCAGTGGGTGTTATAGAGTTGAGTCATCTTCGATAGTTAGTAAGTTTCAGTATGCACGATATCATCACAGTACAACCGATAGTGATCAGACTCAGACACGTGATGGTGTTAGACTTTGAAAACATAGACCACCAAAGAATCACATATAGGGGTGGTTAATTTCTTATTATGGATTAGGTTATAGATCAGGAAATTGCATAACCACATGTGATGGGGATAATAAGTAAATATATTATGGACCACCATGATAGAGATAGTGTAATTATCAATGATATACTGTGAGAGTGAAGGGAGAACCCCCTAGGTTGTGTAGTAGTTAGAGAAGGAGTTGGATTAGTGGGTGGTGGATTTTTTTACGATATCCTTCCACCACCACCACTAGCTGTCCCATGTCAGGATCGGAGAGCCGGTGATCAGGGATTTGGACAACTATAGCCTCTGGAGGTTTATGAGACACCAATGAATGAGATGATAAAATTTATGATCATTGTGTTATATAATCTTACTTATGTATGAGTACACATAGTTTATAGTCATTATTTAATTTATATACACCATGTGAGGGTGATAGAGATCCCAGTTATGGTGCTAGACAAACTACTTTTTCATAAGGATTCTATAGTGACAGATTCTTCTTTATCTTTTATCTTCTGATATTGTGAGATATCTCTTGGTGGAGAGTGGTTTGTGTTGCACCTTTTGGTCATCATGATTGAAACCTATGATTTAATCTTGGGTGTGTATGAGTCTTCTATTATCCAAAATTATATTGACTATCGAAACAAATGATTCATATGATGTTGCACTGATGGGATGTGGCTCAAATTTATGGGAGAAATGGATATCATGGAGGGATGAGTGTGTTATGTGAGATGGAAACTATATCCCATCACTAATCACATGGTGAGTATAACCCTTGGTGTGGTGTGCTCTTCATGAATATTGATTCCCTTAGTTGTGTGGAATTATATGGATTCTACAATGAAAAAATTTTGAGACTAAATTAGATTCAATATATTTATTTTTGCATCGACGATAATCTCGTGATTGCTATGATATCTTTTGTTTCATATCATATGGTTCCTACTGAGCTCCGGGTTCTACATTTATATTTATTGGACCTTTGAGTAAAAGGTTTCACCATGCCCAGCTTGTCCCCTAGGTATCTAAAGTGTTGTTCATGAAAAATTCCGATGATTGTATCTATAATATCGAAAATATTTCCCATTCTTATGTGTATGACAAAAATTACATGTCTTATATTATTCCTTCTTCGAATATGTTCTTAAGTGAACATATATAATTTATCCATTAATAGGATATCTTGATCATTGATATGCATTGTTAAATGATCAATCATTATGTTATTATTCTATATTATTATTATATGGTTGATATCTCCCATAAAAATAATCTAATACCACCCTTTCTTATGTATTTCCCCTGGATTAGAAGATAGGTATTATGTATTATGTGTATAATAGTTTCTAGATATGAAGTAGTAAGCCAAAGATGATATAAATATTTATGAACCATTTGGTAATGATTCCCAATTTCTAATGAAACTAAATCTATATGGTTCTAGAGTTGTTGTTTTTTTGTTTTTGGTTAATATTTGTCTATATAAATTTAATATCTATGAGTTTAATGCATGGTCTATTTCATTTAGAGAGGTTTCATACACCCACACCCTACCCACACAGTAGGATTAGATGCATGTTGTATTCCAAATGTTTTAGCTTATGAGAAATGTGTCTGAACCTACACACATCATTTCCTATGGAGTCACAGACATAGAAGAAAGATCCTCCTTAGAGGAGAACTCAGTAGTGATTTGGGATCAATATGAGATGAACCTATGTGGACACCCCATTCCCTTTGTTTTTATGTTGTGGAATCACGTGAATGTGTATGAGAGCTTTGGGGAATATGAGAGAAATATATGAGATTAACATCCCAAATTGTTTGACAAGTTTTTCTTTTTTGGGATAAAAAAATTGAATGTGTAAATGATAAAGATAATTTTTTCCGTATAATAAATTGAAATATTTCTATATAAATATCCAGAGAGAAATATGAGGAAATATGTGATTCTATGGCCTATTATGCAAAAAATTAATTTGATAAGACTATTAAATAAATATTATATTACACATGAACATTTTTTTAATAAAATGGGATAGCTCTTAATAAGTAGACTAGATCATAAATTAGAGACTACATTTGAGTCTGAAACAATATAATTACCCTAGGAAAGATCAATAATTTTTCAGTACGACGCTTTCAGACATCACTCTCATTGGAAGTGTCCTTGGTTGGTTAAATTAATTATATTATATCAATTAATTGATTATTTTAACCTAACTAGAATGTTTAAAAATTAAATACTATTAATAATCCTTCAGGGTTAGCCTATAAAGCCTTAGAGGATTATAGATTATTTCCTTCCACATTCCATTGGTGGATCATATCCGATGATGAAGAATATTTGGATCAGAGCAACTCAGATCAAATTAAATGCAACAAATTACTTCAATCATTGGAAGGTGAATTATTAAATGAAAAATAAATGAATATCTATGTTGGACTCATCAAATTTTTTATTACACTATTTTTTATTGAATATATTGAGAAGAATCGTCTTTGATTTGGTCTATGATAAATTTATGTACTTATCATGTGCGTGTGTACTAGTTTAAATCAGTTATTCACGATTTGTAAGAAAAATATCTCTATTCATGATCATGGGATAAAATGGCTTACTCAATGTTAGTTAATCATTAGTTTGTATGATTTTCCGTGATAATATCGTCGCGTTCATCACGTGATAGACCACGTGGTCACATTTCAACATTGTTAGGTGGTACCAAGTCCTATTAAAACCATTTAATCAAAATTAATTAGTACATCAGGGATGGATTGAAGAATTAGTAAAAATTATTGTTTTTTTTTGTATCAGTTGATTGATTTGATTATTTGATGTCTAATTCAAATTCTGTTTGTGGAATAGTTCAGTGAAGCGCGTACAATGAACACACAAGTGACAATAAAATCTGATTTCCATGAAATGACACAATAAAATAATATCATTGGATACAACCAACATTAACTACAAGGAACAATCCTAGAATTGAATAAGAAATAAAATTTATAATGATTAGGGTTTGTATAAGAGAAACTATGAAAAAAACTACATGTTGTGTACTATGATGAGAAAATGTGTGTATCCCAAATGTTGTAGAAGCTATGATTTGGGGAATTTTTTGGGATGTCATACCATCTAGACTCTCTACATGTAATGTGACACTTCTTTAGTTGAAGGAGACCGGTGGCTAAACACATGGAAAGGACCTCATTGGGGAGTACATGGAGATGTAATGTGGTACAAAAAAACTAGAAGGATAGAATGAAATGTCCAGGAACATAGGTGAGACCCCAAGTATCATGGAAATGCATTGTAAATTCACTATAAAATGTGTGTCCCTAAATGATTGGCTAGCTATGTACCCTTAGAATCAAATCCAAGTAATAGAGTGGGACCACCTAACATGTGGCACTCATCAATCATTGTGTACCCCTTGGTACTTTTTGAGGAAACTTCAAACTCCCATATCTCATTTGTTTGGAAATGTATATAAGCTCCTGGGTATCCTATTAGAATAGTTTTTCCACGTAGAACATGATTGTTACCTCAGTTTATAATTTGGGGATACAATGTCAGATGTATCAAGGCATGGTTGTTGTTTAGGCAGTGCATGATGCTGGTAGTGGTCACATAAGATCACTACGGACATTTTGAGTCCATCCCTTCATATATTCTTGACATGGTTCTTAAATGACTAAAGTGGAACCCTACAATTATGATAATCATGGATCTTTTAAAAACATGTAGACTTGAACCCTCCAATATGGCTAGTAATGTGTCATCTTCAATCAGAGTGTGATCCTCCTATTGTCAATGTCATGGGCCATCTATCTACACCTACAGTGGAATCCTCTAGATTGGATGGGAATTGGACATCTACTTTCATACTGGAACCCACTTATTGGAAAAAAATAATGTGTCCTCTATCGACATCTAGATTTCAACCCTCTAGATTTGTTGGGCATGGGTCCTCTACCATTAAAGTGTAACCCACTTGCTGGATTGGTAATGAGTCCTCTATATATTGTTAGAGTGGAAAATAAATTTTGGAATATGGTGTTGGTCCTCTACCTATCCATTGAGTGGAACTCTCTAATTCTACCACTAAATGGGTCCACTACCTAGATATGGTGGCCCTTCTATAGTGTGGTACAATGATGATGTGCGGATTGAATTGGATGTCTTATACTGTGCATACACGCGTAATATTGGGTATCTGTGATGGACTACATGAACTATTGGAGACTATTTTTTAGGTTCATTTGTGAGGTGGATATCCCCTTACTCTCATGTTTGGGATTATTTTAATGAATATATATATATTCACATATAAATTAATATCCATACTGTTGGGTTTTTTTACTCACCTTCCATGGGTTGAAAAGTTTCACAGGGTATTCCATGTACTTTCTGTGATTAGCCTCTAATGGATGGATGGTGTTACTCACTTGATATGAGTGTAGAAGACACGTTGTGATGTTCATATACAGATAATTTCAATCCACTTTCTCGTGGAAAATTTTACACTTTTAGTTTATTAGGTAGATCTATATCATGTTCACTCTCTAATGTATTTTTGGTTGTGTGTTTATTTTCCCCCATTACATTTCATTCTGTACTATTGTACATTGGTAAACCCTGGAGGATTTTTATTTTTTTGTATACATTATATATTTCATAATTTCATTATTATTCCTACTCACTTATGCATTGATATGGTCATGTGATTTAATGCATGTACATTAGGAAGAGGCCTCCCATTTTGGATATTCCTTTCAGAGCTTGTCAACACCCAATGGCCTATAGAGGCACACATGGGGTTATTGTGGCTAGAGCATTGGTTAGGGTCCAGTCATCAATAATTTAGTTATTAAATAAACAAAAAAAATATAAAATAATCAAATTTTATTTTTAATAACTATATATTAAATTTTAATGTAATCAAAATATAAAAAAATATTAATGAAATAGGAAAAATTCAATTTAGATCATATTAGTTTAAAACATTTCATTAATATTGTTGAAAAAATATTAAAAAATTACCTCCCTCAGAAAACTAAATATCACCCAAAATAATTTTTAAAAGACACAAATGAGTAAAAATGAAATTAAAATTAAAATAATTATAGTAATTAAATTCATTAAATCATTTCTTGAAAACCTGGATATGGAGGAAGAAGTTTTTTACAACAAACAAATAAGTAATGATGATTTTCTACAAAAATTAATTTCAATATATTAAGTCGATAAGGTGTTCAAAATAATGTATGCCATGTATTATCAGAAAATAATTATACTATTAAAAAATTCAATATATTTTTGAGAGATTGATCATAATATTTCATAATTCAAAAATTCATGAAAAAGAGTCCTAGTAAACAATGAGATTGTAACATAAAACAATTAAATTGAGTTATCCTTATTTTTAAAGAAAGAAAATATTTTTTATAATAATTTTACATTTATTATTACTATATTAAAAATTATGTCTTATATATGAAATATATTATATGATTCATTTATAACATTTTAACACCACATTTTTCAATAATACCATACTAAAATCATCATTTTTAGGTGTTAACTCTTTCTTTTTCTTCATTTTTTCTTTCAATAATTCTAGTTCTAATACATTTATATTTTTTAAATCATATCCTGAATTTTAATTTTGATTTAAATAACTTATATATTGATCATTAAAATATCTGGAGTTTTCTATGAAATTTATATCCAAAAAATAAACACCATTGTTCCTGAAGATGGTAGGTTGTACGTACACAAGAACAATATTATCATTATTTTAAGGGTGGAATAAATAGAGGTAAATATTAATTCACATTTGTATGATAATTATTATATCATATCTATCATATGTATATTCATTAAATTTATCCTTATTTCATCCGTGTAAAATATAAATAGAAAAAAATCACAACACTGTATTGAGGTAGTAGTCTATAACAACATTATCTTTATAACACATTAATACTTGATTCATTACCTAGTATTACACATAATACAACCCAAATTATTGAGTATTATATTTTCTTTGGAAGTTATAAATATTAAATGGAAATTTAAAACAAGAATAAATAGCATCATTCTTGAAACCATCCATAACAGGGCCACACATAAAACTCATGGGATAACCTGGTGGCATACAGACGAAAAGGGGGATAAACAATTCAAATTAATGGGAAATAAAATTACCATAAAATTAATATAAACAAAATTAATGATTCAGAAAAGTAATATCAATGGATAATTAAGAGGGTGTGATTAGTAAACAAGAACAATAATACACAATTTAACATCATAACATGAGAAACGTGGAAACATCTTAAAACACCGAGTCACAAACATAGGTCAAGTATAACTTCCATGTTATCATGATAGAAAATTTATGATAAAGGAATCAGGTTACCTACCTATCGTAACAATATGGCTCATTAGACTATAATGTGTGCAATGCATTGGAGTGCAATATAATTCATGGGGAACCTGTCACTTTCATTTCATTCTCATGCATATCTTTGACACATAGATTATACAACAAGGATTAATTCATCATTACAATTTATTCCATGATCAAGGAGTGTGGAATAAATACATTTATTTACCATGTAAAAGATTTATAATTGTATAAAGGTTAATACCATTCATATGAATTGGCTATTGTATTCACTAATGAATTATTTTGGCATTGAAAATCACGGTGAAATGTTTACAGCATAACGATGTCGCTTAAAATTCATAAAATGGGTTGATGATAATAAAAGGGGATTATAAACATTATTTCCCAAAATAAGAAGAAGTAGGGACAAGGAAATATATATCCAAACACCAGGAGCTAGAAATATAATGCATGAGATAATAAGAAAACATGAATAAATATGAGAGGGTGATGATCCCTTAGTTGAGTTTATGAATCCAAATTCTTGGGAGGGGTTTCTTGGGTGAACGGAGATAATTTTGAAGACACTAAAGAGTGTAGGGGAAAGTGAATTTGTTTTCCATGTATTTTGAGTGAATATAAATGTTATATTTGTGGGTTTATATATAAAATGAGTGGGGAATTATTTCATATTTCCCAAACTTAGGTATTGGACTCTATATAATGAAATAACCAAAAACAGAAGCCTTGCCATAGTTTTTCCCTGAATTTATCTGCATGGGAGTTGTTTTCATTATTTTATATGTTTGACATAAAAACATACCAAACTAATTCCCATGATTAATTGGACGTGTGTCATTCTCTTAAATAAATGATTTTAGAAAAATAAAATATATTAAGGGTTTTGGGGATTCATACTGGATTTGTAAAATTGGTTAAACAAACATAAAAACTCTTTATTTAAATATATTTTTTCATGGATATAAGTTTTAGTATTTATTACATCACTTTTGGTTCATTATGATGTCATAATTGACATCATATATTTTTACAATATTTAATTATTACTTGAAAATTTGATTGCCTCAAAAAATTATGAGAACTTTACCTTTGAAAAGTTCAAAATTATAATTCAATAATTATTATTTAGTTTACCTAAATAATTTTATAAATAAGAGTATTTGTTATTTTAATTTTTGAAGCCACATTTATTGAAAAATGTTGTGTTTTTTGAAAATAAATTTTTTTGAACCGATGCAAAAATTATATTTGAAATCATAAAAATAATATCATCATTTATATTTTGTAAAAAAATTAATAATAATATTTATGTTAAATTATATTTATTTTAAAAATAATTCAATAAATCAAAATAAATTCCACAATTAATTTAGAATAATATCCAAAAAATACAAGTTTAATTTCATTGCATCTGAATAAAAATATTTTATAATGTAACAATAATAGGATGAAATTATAGTAATAATTCGATAAAAAATAATGTACATACAAATATATTTAGGGTCTTGATACATATCCCCTTAATAAACATGAAATTTCTCTAAGGTTAAGGTGCTTAACTGTGAGACATTAATGGGTGGTTTAGTAAACATAGTTTGGGTTGTGATCTTAGTGATCTTGAGCTTCTCTCGTAAATGGTTTCTCTCATGATAACGATATTGAAACTCATCCTGGCCTTGGTCTAGGGAATTTTTTGTGATTTTATCTCCCTCTAAATAACTACTATGTGGGCTTTATATGGTATGATCATGCTAGTTTAGGCCCTCACTTATTCTATCTTTGTCAATTTGATTTGTTAAAACCATATATTATACTAATTATGTGATCACTTTTAAAATACAAGATTATCAATGGTAATTATTCTTAATGGTCATTTAAATCGTATTGGATATAATTAAACTAGTAAATTACATGTATTTTCTATAACCATGTAACATAATGACACATTTATTTAAATCCAAATGGGATATTTTTTATAACAACTCGGGTCGTTAAATTATTCCCTATTATAAATTTCACTTTAAAAGTTTTCTTTTCTTGCACTAAAACATATGAGGAAACTTTCATTCATCACCTTTTATGGTTCCCATGTAACTTCCCCAATCCTATGGTTTTTTACAACATATTGACATCGTTCAATTTCTTCATTTGTATAACACTATCTCTAAAATCTAATAACTTCATCGACCACTCATCAAATAACATATCATTCTCCAATGGTACAACCTCTGGATTGAGTAAATGTAATGGGTGTGGTGTATACTTCAACAATAGGGATATATTTAATACATCATGTGTGTGAGATAGTAAATGTGTGAGTTCTAGTCGATAGGCCACCACTTTGATTAAATCAAGGATTCTAAATGATATGATATATCATCCACTAATTGTTCCTTTATTCCAAAAACATGAATATATTCCATAGATATATGTAAAAGAATACCATGTCTCTATAAAGTATCTCTTTGCCTCTTCAAAAATTTCCATCATATATCTTATGTCGACTCTGATCAGTCTTAATGTAATGGTTAATGGTCTTATCCTTTTTTTCTAGTTCCATGACCATTTCAGGACATAGATTTTTTCATTCTCCATATGGATATCAATGTGAAGGTGTTCTACACCTCTTTCCATAAAAGAATTCATATGGTTATGTTTGGAAGATCAAGTGTAAACCGTTGATGTATGAGAACTCAACCAATGGTAGATGTTGCTTCCGTACTCCTTTTAAGTACATTGAACATGCTCTCAACACAACATCTATTGCCTAAATATTTTCTTAGACTATCCATATGTTTGAGAATGATGGGCCATGCTTATGTTCAGCTCAGTATTTATAGAATGTTTATTAGTATTCTAGAATGTGGTGGAAATCATAGATCTCCATAGAATAAAATCAATAATGGTACTTCATTAATACTCACCAATTGTTTGATGAAAATATGTGCATGTTGTTAGAGTGATAAGTCCTCTCAAATAGGGATATTGTGAGATTATATTATAAGACAATCCAAAAAAGACCATATTGTATTATTCTTTTTGGATATCGTCAAATGTCTTGTGATAAAATATATGATGATTTTCCCTTTTACATTCAGTTATGGGTAATGTTTTTATCATCCCTTTAGACATTGTTTATCCATCTTTAAGATTATGACATACCAGGAACATTGAATGGTATTTAATGATCTCCTTCTTTATATATTCCCACCAATAGTTCTATTGGAGATCTCCAAACATCATTGTTCTCCCTTGGTTAAGAGAAAATGTTGAGCTATGTATGTATTTAATAATCTCCCTCTTTATATCGTTATTGGATGATAAACATAGTCATACCCAAATATTACAACTCCTTACTTACCAATATTGACCTTTAATCATTTCCATTGATTAAAGTTTCAACATTCATCTAAATGCCATAATTATATATTTGAACATCTATAATCAAGTCCATAAGGGACTATTGAGAAATCATTTGTGAAAGGAATTTTTATTTTCATTACATTAGGATTCATATATCCATCATTTCCTAATATGATAATATTAGATCCTTCTAAATTCTCATCAGTGATATATTTTATCAAACCATTCTACATAGATATTATTAAATATTATTTGCTTCTTGATGATGGTAGTGGATTGCGATGTAAAAGTACTTAAAATTATTTATCCATCTTTGTTGGTGCATATTCACTTATTTCTATGAGAATATGTAATTGAGGGTTTATAAAATACATATATATTAAAAAATTCTCCCCAATGAGATAATTTCTATTTATTTTCAATGAATATATATGTACATACAACTCCAGATCATGTTTTGGGTAGATATATTCCTGAATATTGAACTTTCGGGAAGCAAGACTGTGACTTTTTTATTCATTATTAAGACATAACCCAAAACATTATTCATGGAAATTCAGAATACCATGAAATGATCTCTACTTTTTGGTCGTGTGAGTATAGGTGTATTAAAAATCCACCTTTTTAAATCCCATAATCTCTCTTCACATTCCTCATCCCATAAAATGTTTACACCATCAGAGTTTTCTTGGTAGAATGTTGAAAATCATGGAGAATTTCTCCTAATTTGATGGTAATACCCATATAGTCCCTAGACACTACGGATATATGTCTCATATATTGGCCTCATTCATCCTTTAATCAATTATATCCTTGAAGGGTCTACATATAATAAATTTCATGTGACGATATGACCAATTAATTAGAACTCCTTCAACCAAAAAACACATTTTTTGTACATGTTATAAATATGATACTTTTGCCTAGTTTTTTAATAGAAATAAGATTATCCTAATGATCCTCATATGTTTTTTAAAATATTATAATATCATATATAAATAATACCAAAAAATTTTTGAGGTAATATCTAATGATTCTATTCATTAGGCACATGATGATTTGTAGAGAATTACTGATTCCGAATGGTTTTACTATGAACTCATAGTACACGTACCTTGTAAAAAACTATGTCTTGGGGATATTTACCTTTATTACTCTACAATGGAAATATCTTAAATATAGATCCACCATCAATAAAAAAATTTATCCACATAGTTTATGGAACAAGTCATCAATCCATGATAGATGAATATTTTTCTTCATCGTGATATTTTTGATCACAGGATAATCAATGAAAGGATGCATTGACCCATAATTCTTCTTGATAAAGAGGACTGGAGCATCCTATGGTGACCCACATGGTCATAAGAAACCATTATCAAGATTCTATTTTCTTTATTCCTCTATCTCCTAACTTCTCTACTAGGATAATGACCATGAAAATCTTCCACAGTCCCATCAATGTATTCCTTCACAATGGGAATTTCTTAAAAGATGAATCTTTCCATAGAATATATTATCCGAGATATATATTTTTAGTAATAATGATATAATATCCATTCTTGAGATTTTGGTGCTAAACTAGATTAAACATCCTCCTTTCACTTGTATAGAATAGGAAGAATATTCGTGATAAATAGACTTATTTGTTTCTAACAACAATTTTTTTCTATATAAAGAAATACAATCCATACCCATAATTGCACAAATTACAAAAAAAATTATAGCATATGATTCCTTAGGTATTTAAACTCACAAATCATTATATGGGAGTAATGATATACTTGGGATTCATTAATTTTCCCAATTGACATTTTTACACACAACTCAACTAACATGCCTTCTGGTCAAGTTTGAACTGTTCGACTAATGTTTCCCAATATATTTGAATATATGGATCTAGAATGAACAATTATATTTTCTATTATTGAATTAATAAATAGTGTATATGTTAACACATAATTATTGAGATTTATCACATTGGTAGTGATGGAAAAATATCTCCCTTTCCTCCATAGAGGTTGTGGGTTGTCATTGAAACCCTATATCGTAATGAACTGGTGTTAAAAGTTCCTTAGTTCCATACAGTTGATGAAATAGACAATAATAAGAGGGATTATGAGAAAATTAATTTCATTCACCTCATTTGTGGGATTATCTTTTCATTAATCACTTGATTGGTGTCCTTCCTTCCCGCACCTATGGCATTTTTCCATCCCCTATAAGAAATTTATAGGGTACTTCTTTCATGACCATTGACAAGTGGGATGTTGAAATTTCATGGGTCCATCCTATATTGTCATTAGACTACAGTAATTATTCTTCTTACTCCATTTATTATCCTCATGATACCCTTTAATTTATCAAATGTCCATTTTTTACTTGGAGGGAGCAATAGAAAATTTCTTCATATCTATCAATATCTCGAATCCCCATTGATTTTTTCTAGACTACGTTTTAGCCTAAAAAATAAGCTATCATCCTCTTATTTGGGGGTAATGAAAAATGAAGTGAAATATTCTACATGTCTTGGGAAGTTTTTCTCATACTTCTCGATTGATTAATACTTTATTGTGAACCAAAGAACCTTTCCATTTAAATTCTGTGATAGTGAAGAAATATTTATCAAAAAAATAATTTCAGTAATTCCTTCAATCCCATCACATTGACAACATCCTGAGGATACTTATTTCAGACCAATTTCCACCACATATCATCTTCTCCCTTTAATGTGGTAAAAAAGATTATAACCTTCTCTTACACATAACATTGAAAGATGGAGAAGATATTCTCAATGGAGTTCATCTATTGTTCCATGATTAACGGATTATGTCATTCGTTGAATGTTGGAGGCCGTTGCCACGTAATATAATCAATTGAATATTATTTTTTCTTAGGTGGATTTTAATTTTATTCTAGTTCCATGTTATTATCATAAATTGAGTCACCCAAGAGTGTATTATAATAATATTTAGGATTCATGTTCCCATCTGGTTGGGAATCTTGTTGGGGGCAGTAATCACATTTCCTTTAACATTGGTTGTTTACCAGATTCCTTCTATTTCAGCCTGTTGGATAGTATAAAATGATAACTAGGTATGACTATTTTTAATTTATTAATCACATAAAGTGGAATCCAGTGAGATTAAATGGATACCATATAAATTAAATTATTTTCATATCTTAATATTATTGGGGTATAATTTAGGTTATCTGTGATTTATTTCATAAAATATACTATAAAATGATTTTTCTGCTAATAATTTTCTTAATGAGATTGTGAATTTATCAATTAATATCCCATTAAACTTCCAAAAAATGATGTTCGTAAATTCCCATTGTCATGCACTAGTTCCCTGTTGACTCCAGCTCAATGTGATGTTTTCAGGTTTTACCTCTATATACAACTTTGATTGGGACACATCCCCTTGTAGTATATAGACATGGATTTATTCTCATGATAAAATTTATATTCTATATATATATATTTATTTATGATTTTTTATTATACATAATTATATATTTTATTCTTTCACTAGAGTTTTCTACTCATATACAAAAAAATAACTAAACCATTGTTTGATACAAACTACAACAACCATTCTCTTAATTATTAATTAGTACATGATTTGTTACATAATATTACACAACAAAAAACCAAAAATATCCTAAATTAAAATTTCATTTGCAATTATTTACAATAAAAAAAATTAAAATAGAAAAAAAAACGGTATTTACTGACAACTTCTTTATCTTTCTCGAACTTAAAATTGCATCGGATAACTAAGGGAGATATATAAAAAAGTGTAGATCTATAAATCCCCTTAAAGGAAATAAACATGGTATAAAATTAATAGAAAAAAAAGAAAGTGTTAACCAATAGGCATAACAATGGATCATAAATGGTGTGACAATATTTAATATTAACAAAAAGATATGATATAGCTTAATAACATGTGAAATGTGGAAACAACTTAAAACACTACATCATAAACATAGGTCAATGATAAATTATAGGACATAATTATAGATAAAGTCCATAGAGTAATTAGGATAACTCCTTATCCCCACATGAATTCTCATGGAAAAAAAACATGGGCAGTGCATTGGAGCAATATATATTTCATTGTGCACGCGTCACTTTCATTTCATTCTCATTCTTATGTGGGCCACATAGATCAAACAAAATGAATTAATTTATCATCATAATTTATTAAAAAAATTATGAGTATGTAATAAACTAATTTATTTCTAACTCTTGTGAATTATATTATAATAAAATTGAATACTCTTTAATGGAAATCGGTATATTATTAACTACATAATTTGTTTGGCATGGTAATCACTATGAAAATTTGGCAGCAAAGAGATTCGCATAAAAATTCACTAAATGAGTTGATGATAGTGAAATAGTTCTAAAATAATTTAAAATAAAATGTTATGTAATAAAAAATGTAAATATTTATCCTAATATTAGTAACTACAAATATAAGTCATGTCCTAATAAGGAAACTCGAATAATGAAGAGAATGTGAGAATCCCTTATGTTTGTGTGGGGATCCAAATTCTTGGGAGTGGATTCTTGAGAGATTAGGTCCACCATTGGAGGAACCTCTAGGGGTAAGGGATGTGTGATTATTTCCTAAAAGTATATTTACTTAAGAGAAATAAAATCATGGATTGGTTTATATGGTAATTCAGTGGGGAATTCATTAATATTGGTTAAACTTTGGTTTTGGACTCTATTTAATCAAACAATAAAAACAAAAAACCATCCCACGGTTATAGAACATGGAATCACCCAAATAATATTTATTTTAATTTTTTTATAATGAAATGTTCCTAACATAAAAATAATACTTCACATTCTTTCATGGAGTTGAGTCATAGTCCAAAACAAATGATTTTGAAACATTATAATTTATTATCTATTTTGGAGGATTCATAATAGATTCATAAAATTAAAAAATAGATTTAATAATATTATTATTTCAAATTGAAATATTATATTTGGTCCTGGAAACACTTTATATTATTTATTACATCAATTTTTTTTGTCATATTTTGTCATAATAAAAAACGTATATTTTTACAATACTTATTTTTTTCCCAAATATTATATTATAATATAAAATTAGAGAAATTCACTACTTGGTAATTTACATAATATTATGAAAATATTAATACTAATTTTTTCTAAATATTTTTCTTACTATTATTATTATTAATTTGAAATAAAGAATCTACATTTTATGATAATTTTTATTCAGTAACAGTTTTCAAACCATTATAAATATTACTTTTGACATAATAAAAATAATATGATCAATTATATTTTAGAAAAAATATTTAAATATAATATTTTATTAAAACATAATTTATTTCCTAAATCTATTAAATCATCAAAAATAAATTTCTTAATTAAATATCAATATTACCAAAAAAATACAATTTGTGTTTTATTATATCAAAGTAATAAATCAATTATATTATGACAATAAAATGATGAAAATATATGTTTATTCTGTAAAAAATAATATACATAATAATATTTTTTTGTCTTGATAGTAATATGTTTAATACACTAGAAAACTACCTAAGGGTATGGTGTAAAATAGTGAGCCTTTTGAGGGGTGGTCCGATGAACATGGGTTTGGTCATGATCTCAGTGAGCATGAACTTCTTCCGAAAACATTTTTTCTCATGCTTAAGTTGTTTGATATAAGCATGGTATTGGACAAGAGTAAATCATAGTGATTAAATATTCCATATATTCATTGATAAATTGGATTTATATGGATGATACCACTGGTTAAGGCCATTACATCTTTTATCGTTGCCAATTTAATTTGTTAAAACCAAATATTTATACTACTAATGTTATGACTATTCAAAATATACTTTAACAATGGTGTGGATGATCAAAAGTCAATTAGATATGATAGTATATAATAAATACTTAATTTCATGATTTTTCTATAACTAAATTACATAATTATACATTTCATTTTAATCAAAAGGGGAGTTATTTTTATAACAGTATTGATCGTTACTTAGTCCACACGTACGCACCAGAAAATTTAACATTTCCCAAGTGATTGGATGGTAATATATTATTGATGATATTATCATTCCATAAGTAAATTTTTTTATAAATATAACATATAAATATTAAATTGGTCATAATACCCTTCCACAAAAGATGGCGAAGAAAAATGAATTGTATCTTTACGTAGATATAGAAAGTCGTAAGTATAAAAGAGTGATACCTTTGGTAATAATTTTATAGTAAATAAGTTGTATAAGTGTTTTTAATGGTCATAATAAAATTTAGTCATATTTATGATATTGAAGTTATTAATTATTATAAAGACTATATTTTCAGTGAAGGTAATGAAGAACGTAGAGGAATGTGAACAGGTAAGGTGATTACTGCTTATTTGGAATGACTAATATAGATTTCCTCTAAAAGGACTGAAGGATAACCTATTGTGTACATAAAAACGATGGTTATGTGTGTTGATATGTTACAATGATAAATATGTATATTTTAGGTGATCTAAAATACTGAAATTGGTAAAATGATGTGAGGGAGGAGGTTCCCTTTTATAATTTATTTGAGGGGTTGTTTGGGAATTTATAAAAAGATAAATTTATAATATACTAATATTCTAAAAAATACCTTCAAATGGAAAAGGATTATAATCTATGTTTATATATGTTTTTTATCCCATCAAAAAATATAATTTAGTCATGTTTTGGTGTCATTTTATACAATATCATATTTATTAATCCTTTGTTAACCAATATTTATTTCAAATTTGGTAACAAAGTTATCCGCATTAAAGGGTTGATATATTTTATTATAAAGTGAAAAATGAACTAAAAATGAACATTTTATGAAATTTTAATCCACATCATAACAATATTCTATAAATTCATGATTTTTATTATATTTAAATAATTTAATACTCTATTATTTTGATTTTATAACATTATTTTTAATGTTGAAAATATTATTTTAATTTGAAATAATAGACTAAAATAAAATTATTTAGTTTGAAAATAAATTTTTTTTCAAATCAATAATATTTCATATTCAACTATAAAATTATTATTACACTATAAATAAAATTAACACTATTAATAATTTTATATTAATTTATTTTATTTTTCTAATTTTTGAGTAAATAATACTTCAGCATTGAGTATTAATTTAATGAAATTATATAATTCTTAATGTGTTTAACTAAATTACCATTATTAATATAATTTAATTTTTAACTAAATTGTTATTAATATTAATTCATACCATGTTTTTTTTCAATCTGGTTACATAGTGGATATTTAAGACTAAGAGAGTTACATTTTTTTAATATTATTTGATTTTAATAATATATATGTCATCTTTTGGGGAAGTGTCCATTAATAAAATAAAATTAGAAAATAATGAGATAAGATTCAAATTTCCATAAAGGAATAAGAATTATGATGAAAAATATTTTATTTATAACTTATTTTGATTCATGATTATCCTGAAATATGCTATACTGATGTGGTAAAGATTACCATAGTTTCAAATCAATTTGACTAATATTAAATAGAAATCATAATAAAAATATGAAAAATTTAACTTTAAATATTTAATTAAATTTATATACTTCAATTCCAAATAAATGAAGAAAATAATTTTATGTTATGATTGAAAATATCGGAGAACAACTACTAAGAAAATTACATATTTAAACATAAAATAATATTTTATTATATCCTCTGATTCGACAAATATTTGTTTAATTTTTTAAAAAATTAATTATTTAATTAGTATATATGTCTCATTATATTATGCAACAAAATATTATTAATTTAATTAATCAGTACATTACATTCATAAAATCTATATTTTAGAAACATCACTACATTTAATTTCAAATATATGTTTAGTTATAATTATTGTGTAACTAAGGAATTCGCTTTATAAATGTATATAGAATATATATTTCATAAATTAGTTTTTACTATTAATTAGGTCCAATATAATTCCTTGTGTATAATATACATACAATATTTTAAGACTTATATGGGGATTATTTAAACTCATTGTTTCATGTGATGAAAGATATATAAGAAATCTAATTATTTAAAGATGTCTATTTAAAAACAGCATGTGTCGTTACACTCTTCCCCAGATAAAATTATTTTCCCATCAAAAAATCACGATTATTATACAAACATATGTGGATTATTTTCCCCAATTACATCCTTAGGTCCCCACATGGCTCCCACAAATATGTGTCTTGACCACAAAACATCGACCGGGTGAGTGGTATACGTTCATAGAACATTATATATATACCATAAAATCACTATCGGTTGATCCTTATATGAAAAATAATTCCTTATTGGTATGACCTCTTAGTTTAATAAATTTAATGGATCACCTATGTATTTCCTTGATAGAGATTTATTGATCAAATCATGAAGTTGAGATAGGTTCAATGGATGTGACAATCAATAATCTATGATACTAATATGATTGGTAATTTATAATTGATTGATATAAATAAATATTATAATTCCATAAATTTAAAATCCTATTATCCTCTTCAAGGGATATAGTCATAATAAATCCTTGTCAATAACATCAAACTCTTGATCCTTCCGGTGATTTTCATCAAAACATCGTTTGTCAACTTTTTATTCCTCTAATGTGATTTTTATTTGATATAGAATTCTCTTCCATTTCTTCAAAAAGATAAGGATCTAATATATATCATTATTAAACATCATTCCATCTTATTATATCTATACATTTACTACCTTAGAGGGATTTATAACGAGTCAGTAGAATGATTGAGTGAAAGCTATGGTTGTAAGAAAATTCCACCAAAGGAAGGTATCAATCCCACCATCATTGGAAAATCATAGTGCATGATCACATCATATTTTCTAAATCTAGAATGGTCTACTTAGATTTTCCATCTATCTAATGATGTCATGTAAAGAAAAACATAACTATATCCAGATCCTAATAAAAATTTCTCAAAAATAACATTGAAAACCTCAAATCTCGATTAGACACAATTGATATTGGTGCACCATGCAATATTATCACATCCCTAATTTATTGTTGTGTATGTTGAAAATTAATAAAATATTCTCTAATTAAAATGAAGTGTTTTCACATTTTAAGTCGATTGAATTATAAAATATCCATTTTTATGTTTTTGGGAATCTGAAAACAATATCTATACTGTAATATTTCCATATCAATGTTGGTATCATTTATGGTTTTAATATACACATAGAATTCAATGTCTCGTCTTTAACATGTTGAAATTAAAATCACTGAGCAACATTCTATTTAATATCTCTCTTCAATAAATATCACTATAAATACTCATTCAAATCTAACTACTTAAACATAATTCCCTGATTAATATTGAATTTGGAACTATTATCTTCATCCATACTTTCCTTCTTTATATTTGGATTGGAAGGAATAATATATTTGGTTTCAAAACCATATTATTCTATCATAATTAAGGATGAAACCATGATCATTTCTCATCTTAATTTGTATCATTAAATCTTCCTTTAATGAATATTTATTAATAAATTGTTTATATGGTGAACACATATTTGATAATGATACTGTTTTTAACATTCTAACAAGATTTAAGGTTCCATACTTCTCAAGTTAAGAAATATTGGATCTTTTTTTATCCTTATCATACACAGGCTAGAGTGATCCTTTTTTTTGTAATTATATTTCACATTGTTCACTTTCCTAAGGTGGAAATTTATTTCTTAGTCATAATATTTAATTTTCACCAACAAACATTATTAGAACATGTTCAACTCTGTTTTTTAGTGAAAAAAATATATTATACTTATTTGAAAGGAACATATTTCACACCATTACCATAAGTGATAATGCCACTATATTTTTAAGGAAATAATTATAGGATATATCCAGAAATAATGGGCTGTCTTAGTATAGACATGGAACATCGATTTTCATTATGGATAAGCTATAACCATATTATTCTGCATATATAGACATCCTAGTACATTATTTGATGATAAATATTGATTATAAACCAATTGTCTCTTACATTTTATTATAATCAAGGTTGAAATTACAATCCTTATATTTAGTTCTATAATACATTCCTTACATACATTAATCTGAAGGAACTTGGACACCTAATGACTGAATTTGTTTTTGATATGACATCCATTAAAAATAATTAATAAGTACTAATAGTTTCATATCAAAAAAAGAAAAATACATATATCAGACAGAGTGCTTGGTTTGGGATAATGTTCATTAACATTTTTCATTGAATGGTTTACTAATATACCCTCATAGGAGAGTATATAACACAAGAAAATTTATTAAATGATCTTCATTTTCTTCTTTTCCCATTGAAGAAATAAGAATATATCCTATAAATATTACCAAATACTAATCCAAAAATTATCTAATGGAAATAATTTTTATGTTTTTGAAGATATCAATGGTATTACTAAGAACAATTAACTCCAATATAAA
This sequence comes from Viscum album, assembly GCA_963277665.1. Lineage (NCBI taxonomy): Eukaryota > Viridiplantae > Streptophyta > Magnoliopsida > Santalales > Viscaceae > Viscum > Viscum album. Next base: position 1,486,420,582 of record OY728148.1, read on the forward strand.
TTCATAGTCACCATACCTTTTATAGATTGATTTAATGGGTGTATCCTTCTTCATGGATCTTAAATTATGATATCCAAAACGAATAAATATCATGGAAAAGTATTTATCCCCGCACGGTTGACCAAAAAATTTATCAATATTGGTTAAATAATACTTTATATTTATAGTGATTTTTTTATTATTAATAATCAATATATAGTATCATTGACCATTATTTCTTCTTAAAATATATGTACTTCTTAATGTGAATAACATTCATGAATTAATCTCTTGTTTATATTCTCCTAGTGTTATTTTTATTTTCCGTCAACTCAATCAGGGTTATTCTCTACGGAGTCTGGGAAATATTTATTTCGCCATATATTCTTTCTATTGAAAACAAAAATTCACAATTTTGTAGAAGTCTAGGTAAATCTTAAAAAAATTAATAAATTCATGTTAAATATTCATATCTTCGATGTTGAGTTTCTCCTCCAATGTCTGATATAAACTCCCCTTATGAATTGAAAACATGTCCCATATGTTGCATATAATTTCTATTTAATGTTAATTTTTTCTATCACACAGTGATGAGATCATTAGATGGTTCATAAAATCTAATTTAACATACATTTATTAAAAATTTAAGTTTGATATTTTTAATTAAATTCATTCCATTCCCAAAATATCATGAGAATCAACTGGAAGAATAAAGTTAGAATATTTAGAAAACACCTTTCTATAAACATAAAATAGAGAACATTGATAGAATTAGGATAATATAACTATAAAATTTTGGATTTTAATAGTTAACTCATCTTTTAGTTGTTGATGTCCTATTTTCATACCCTCAAAAAATTAATTAGATATAAATGAGTCATAAGATCTTAAATCAATCAAGAAATTAGTAGTTTTATAATGGATGTAATGTTTATATTTAACCACATAATTATCTTACTCATTATGAAGAATAGTTATCATATTATCATTACATTTTTCTCTAATCTTAAGAGGTTTTTGATGATGATCATCATCATTAACCTTAATATTTAGTAACTTTTTAGAACAATTCTCATACTCTATTCATTTAAAACACATTGTGTGTGGGTGAGGATATCTATGGTGATTTCTCTCTATTCATTTCATTATCTAACGTCTACACATCATATATTCAGTATATTTCTTGTTGACCATTCATTTTATATATGAAACTTTTACTAGTCCCCGTAATAAATTTATCCCTATGTCTCGGGCCAAATTTTGATCATAAAGGGTATCTCATCTTCCTCACCACATGGTTCTTAGAAATTTATTTGAACTCAATTTTGGTTTTCTTTTTAAAAAATGATATTGATGGGTAAATCTAATATATATCTCAATATTGATAGCACATCAACGTATTTCTCCATATCTAATGAAGTTCATTATAAATAAATCACTTTTGAGACTTTGTTTTAGGCCACTAAAGAATCAATCTACCATATTTTCATGTGGGATGATAAAATCAAAAGAATTACACATATTTATTTGTGAAACATTACTCATAAATAACAAAAATATCATCATAATTGTACTCTAACTCAATAAATTATTTATCAATTTTCATATTAATATTATGAGAATATTTCTTTTTTAAAATATAACTTTTATATTCTCCCCACTTTGTAGCATAAATTTATTCATGGTCCATATTTTTATTGATATGATTCCACCACTAATATGATCACCCTTATAAATAATAAAATTCTAGAATAATATTATACTATTCCAAACTGTAATGAAATAAAACTTCCATTTCAATGATATTGATCCATTACATAGTTACTAGTGGATTAGTATACACACAAAAAAATATTTAGATTTCCTTATGAAAAAATCATAAAAACATTTTCCCTCCAATTCAAGTTTGGATGCTCAATGTGGATCACTTCTTGAGAATTATGTGTGACTATAGAAATATTTTTTTTTTCATCTCCCATAACATTAGGTTTATAATGATGAAAATTATTTCCCTTTATATAAGATTCAGTGTTAAAACATTTACATTGGGTTCTATTAATTGACTATAAACTAAAATAATAGATTTTGAAATAATAATCATGGTGGGAAACCCCATATTCATTAAAAATCAGTCATTGGATGTATAAATAATGATTTATTCTTGCTCACCTAGTTCAATCATGTTCATTACCATATCATTAGGATTTTAATTTATAAGTAGATATATCCCAAGAGTTATCACTAATAATATCTCATCCTAGTTTCTGATGGATTAGTCAATCTTTCTACATAGAAAATATTTCAACCCAAAATTTTTTGACATAAATATTACATTATAATAAGTGAATATTACTTAGAGATGATTTTGAGCTTTTCTCAATTTGTTTAGATCTTTTATCATTGAAAAATTGAAAATATGATCAACTAGTTCATAAAATAACTAAATAATATCCCATATATTTCATCATAACTAGCACCCTATAGAGAGATATCATATATAATACATTTATACATAACCCGAGTTAATGAAATAGAAATACGTGTGAAATATGATGCATAGTAAGGGTAAATAATTGTGATATAAATGATCAAATAAGTATAACCTGATAAAAATGGAATGAGAGCATGATCTTAGAAATTATAAATTATAACCTACGTATTAGATATCATAATCTTGATTAGTATAATAAATCATGGTCATTCATATAAAATAGATCATAACAGAATCAATGAACATGGTACGTTAGAGAATAATATTGGCATAAGACAATGAAATTTTTCATACACAAAAACATATAATATTACTTAATTGGTTGTAAAGTCTCATTTTAAATGATATAATAGTGGAATGGGTTCACTTCCCAAACATTCATAGTATAAAACTTTTACATCCAAGATTATCATAGTTAATAGGATCCCATATTAATCATGGTCCTCTCCCCATTCCATTCATATTTATCTTATGATTCAACAATATTTACCCAACACAATGGAGGGATATATAGATCTCATACACACCATTGTAAAAATATAATGTATTTTTGAAAATAAATCATCGACCATTATTTATATTATAAACCTTGATAAGAAATTGGATTCAAAAACATATCCCCATAGAAAAACCCATGGAAATATAAAATGCTTCATAAACACTATTCCATCATAAATGTAAAACATCCAGAGAATGAATAGTCTTATATTCATGGATCTTATAAACAATAAAGATCAATTGAAAACGACATTTTTTTCCGATAATGAACAAAATAATATAAAAAACATTCTAGATGAAAATATCTATTCCATTCTGAATCCACATTCAAAGAAAACGTATCAAATATAATGAAACATATTTCACTCAAAATAATCATGTAAAATCTTAATGAAATATTCACAAAAAATAGTAATTCATGATTTATTGAGAATCATTTCATTCCATATAACATAATAAACCATTTCTTTTTAACTATTGAATTAAGATGTTAAAGAGTACCTCATTCTAAAAAACAATAACAATATTACATTCAAACCATTTTGTAAAAATTAAATGATGGGTGAAACTGATTTTAAAAAAGAATAAAAGAATATTAAAAACCTATTTTTTAAATAGTTTTTGAAAAATTTATAATGAAGGAAAATGATTTTCTACTGAAGATAGATATAATGGATATTTTTTTTGAAAACATATTTTGGTCTATTGAGTACATAAGGTTTGGGAAATTAAATGAAACCATGTATTCTCATGAACAAAAATATTAAAATAATATTATTTATATAGGTGAGATATATGTTAGAATATTTTATTGGTATAAACATCATTTTAAATAATCTCACTAAGATGTTATATTGTAACTGTAACACCCCGAGATTTTATGAAAAATATTCCTTTCATTAATGTCTAGTGTTGTATGCTACAACAAAAGGATCTTTCACAACACTAATCCCCAACTTGCCTTTCATTACACGCAATCGCGACCTTCATCGATAGCTTGCATCGTATGCAATTCCGAGTTTCACTAAACAAAGATATTCTATTAAAATATTATTAAAACTAGACTTTTTGAATAGTAATAACCACTTTTTGAAATTTTGTGACTTTTATTTTTCAAAATGGACTTCATTTTTGGATTCTGAATATCGAAATTACCTTAGAGTGAAATTTTGGTACTTTTCGGATAACTTTCATATTCTGATTAATAGTGACAATTACTAAATTTTAATTAAAAAGAGCTTTTATAATAGAAATAATTAATAGTGATAAATTATTAATTTGAGTGGTTTTAAAGTATATTTAGAATATATTTTTACAATTTAATACAATATTGGTCATTGGATGTAATTCTACATTTAAACGAGACATAAACAGGTGTCAATCTTTTGATGGTTATTATCTCTTAAAAACACTCTATTTGTTTTGACGACGGGAATTAATTTTTAAATTAATTAATGCAACTAATATGTTTTAAATTTGGTAAAATAGACATCATTTTCAAGTTCATAATATCAAATATAGCTTAGGCCTAAATTTTTTTTTTTCTGGAAACTTTCATTTTTTGATGAATAGTGAAACCACTAAGTGGTAGTTAAAAAATGAATTTTTCCTAAAACATAATTTTACCGCTTTTGTGAGTGGAATTTCAAAAATTCGAGAGACACGGTTGATGTTAGTAAGAAAAATGTGGTTCAATGAGATGAAAATAATTTTTGGTGAATAGTAACTTTTTACTTGTTTTTTTCACGGTTAAAAGTAAATTGGGTAATTAAGGGTACAAATGTTATTCTTATTACCCTAACACGTGTCCTAATTATATTAGATAAATGTATTTCGACAAAAAAACAACCTTAGAAATAAAATATGATCATTTAGGCCCACATGGATTAGATTAGGACATTTATTATTAATTTATTTAAAGAAGGGTTGAAATAGTTAAAATCAAAGTTTAATAAGTAAATCATTTTTAATATGGGGTAATACATAATATAAATTCGACTATAAAAATTAATTAGAAATATAAAAACATTTCCTACATAATGGTATTTTATTTGTAATTTTTAGACATTAAATATTTTAATTTATTTATGACACAACGATGATGCAGTAATTATCTTATTAATGAAATATTGACATAATTGATGTTATAAATACCCAAATAAATATAATTTGAGACTTTTTATGAACTAATATAATTTTATAGGTCAATATGACATGTTAGGATTGATTTACTTAACTTTGGTCGAAGTAATCATTCTTTTATGAGTAACAAAAAAATCAACTATTGAATAGTGTCAAAATTGACATAAAATAGTTTTTAAAACAAATATAATATTATTAATTGTTATTTTAATCCCAAAACTCTAAGGCTCGACCAAATTACTTAGATAAGGTTATATATATTAATAAAACACAACTTGGGGGTCGATTGGATGTATATGGTATGTTTATTAACTATATAATATAAAAATACAAAGTGACATGGTAAATGTCAATATAATTAACTAGGAGTTAAAACTAAATAATAAGGTTAATATAATGACCTAAACATGTCTAAATTCTATTGGATGAGCGGATTTAGACCCATCCCCACCTTAACTTAGAAATAACTCAATTTGGAGCTATTTAAAACCGAACTTGACTATATAATAAAATAATATTTTTTGTTATTCCAAAGGTGCCCTCTCCTCCCTTATAAAAGGGAACCTCCTCCCCCTCTTCCTCACACCACTTTGATCCTTCCATCTCGGCCAAACCCTGCCAATATCTCCTCTCCACTTCCCTAGAAACATCCTAGAGGTTCTGGTATTCTTCAAAGACCTATTTTAGTGCCTTAAAAGGAGGTCTCAAAGAAGCACTTCAAAGAAGAGGTAATGTTCGTTACCGATTCTTTCATCATTATTTCCTCTTCCACTTCTTATTATTTAGTTGTATCATTATGAAGTAATAAAATCAGTATCACTCATATACTGATATGTTATTATATGTATGAAACAACCCTATTTCACCGTCTATCCATCCTACGGAAAACGAAATCACCGCACGTGCATACGTACGGAATACCGTCTCCAAGCCGTGGTGTAATCTATTTTCCACCACCACCTTACTTGGATGGGTATAATTGTGTAAATAATGACTATATATGACTATTATAAAGTTATATTGATTCTGAAATAGTATACATACACTCCAATACAATTCCACGATCATAGAAACAATATCATCACTCGGGCGTACGTACGGAATACCGTCTCCACGATGTGATGTGACCCGTTCTACATGATCTTCATTTCATAATGATTATATAAATGAATTTAATGAACGAATATGATATATATTACACTAATAAAATTCTGGAAATGATCTATCTATAACCTAAAGAGAAGAATAAGAATTTATTCGACAAAACACGCATAAGAAAAAAAAAGTAATAAACACCCGAATAACACGTAGTAATGAAATATTACTAATAATATGCTATGAATATGACCATATATGATATCATAAAAATAAGTATGATTCTGTGATAAGTCAATAACATTATTTAAATCATTATACAGGAGGTTCGGACACGTACAAAGCATATCAGACTAAAGGTAAGGGAAAATATCACAAGCTCATTTTTATCCGAGATTGTTTATACTTTAGCATTTACTGGGGTGTATTTTATCATCCACATCCAGGTTTCTTCAATATGTATTATTATTTCCATTCACATACAATTGTTTAAATCCAATTTTACCCTTCGGTGTGTTTTTAGTAAATGATATGAAAGAAATATTTTGTCGTTTTTCATATGAGGTACTTTTTTGACTTTTCCGACAAAAGTATGAGAAAAATGTTTTTAACTTATATGGCATGAATGGATTTTTAAAACCTTATTTCCAAGAAGCTTCCTTTAAAAGTGTTCAAGTTTATTTTTAATCAACTTCTTTTAGTTTAAAATTGTATGTCATTTTCATAAAGTAAAATGTTTTTGAAGTAGAAAGGATATTTCCCTCAAGAATGGAGTTCAAGTGTTTTATCAAAATTATTTTCTATCTAAGATAATATAGGGTTATGATTCTATTCCTATCATTATATTGATTTTATTATGTTGTGGTGGAATTATTTTTATGAATTCATTTATCTTATATGAATTGTTTTATGATGTCACGATATTTAAGAATTCCATTTTTATTACATGGGTTATACAATGATGTATGATTTATGATTTTTGTGGAACTCATAGGAATGGATTCATTATGAGATTGATGGGACCTATATCTCCCTCCAATGAATTGGGTAAAGATTTTATATCTCATGAGATAGACATGGCTGGAACAGTAGGTTATACCGGTTCAGTGAAACAAGACTGAAACGAGGGTGACTCGGTTCTTAAATGGACTTTGTCCACTAAGATAGTCTTGGCAATAAGAAATGATTCTCTATGATTATGTGTGTATGCCACAAATTTTCATGTTTTCAGTTATGATTATTGGTATTACATTTCACTACTATGATTTATCCCATGTTATGAAATTATGATCTCTTTTGCAGGTTAAGATTCCCAAAAGATATGTTCTTATGAATATGACGTGATTGATATTTCTTTTGTTTACCCTTACTAAGCATTTTAGCTCACCCTTTTATGTTTTCTTTTCCCCAGGACATAAAGATAGGATTTAGGTTTTAAAAAAAGAAGATCTTTATGGGAGATGTTGATGATATTTCACCACGATTAAAAGATTATATTCTGAGTTTCCAAAGAAAATAAAATATTACGATCCTTGTGTGTGTGTTTTTGTTATGTACTAAGTATTCCGCAAAAGTAATATAATGTCCATGTACGTCAAGCTTCGGGTCTCTATAGTTGGTATCAGAGGAAAGGTTTAGTCAACCTTTGGAAACTAGGATGCGAGAACTTTAGTGAGATCCCTAGAGATATTTCTAAGGTATGTCTAGGGATGTACCTAAGGTTAAGTATAAGTATAGGTTATAGTCATAGAATTACACTAACGATCATATAATTAAACCTAAGATGTTATATATTGAAGGTACTCCCCCTTTATTATGTTGTTTTCCCTAGCATGATTTTTGCCTCTCACACTATTCTTTTTGGGATTTAGACGATGGTTGGAACCTAAAGGAACTGTGTTGATCAATGAAATGGACAATGCAATGATTGTCCTCCTGAACAAACAAATGTTATGGGAGATGGAGTGAAAAATATTATTGCTATACTTAAACAAGATATGGATCATTCTGGACTTCCAAATGAGCAGAGAAGGGAACAATATTCTATTGAGTCCTTCATGAGGCAACGCCCACCTTCATTCAGTGGGTCTTCTGATCCACTTGTTGCTGAACAATGGATCAGTACCACTGAAAAGATATTTTCAGTTCTTCAATGTTCTGAACATGATAAAGTCATCATAGCAGTATATTGATTGGAAGGTGAATCTAATCAATGGTGGAATCTTATCAAGAATACAAGGCAAAAAGATGAAATTGAGTCCATGGAATGGGACGAGTTCAAGAACTTATATTTCAATAAGTACTTCCCTCGTATTCATCGAACAAAGATGGAGAAGAAGTTTATTGAACTAAAGAAAAAGGATGATGAATCTGTTGGTGTATACGAAGCGAATTTTACAAGGCTTGCAAGGTATGCATCTGGCTTTATCATCCAACCAGAAAGTAAAGTTGATCGATTCTTCAGTGGCTTAAAACCAAATCATTGAAGGGCATTAGCTATAAGAGACTTCAGTAGCTATAAAGAAATTGTGCGTTGTGCTATCAAGGTAGAAATTGAAGTTGGTGTTATTTATCCATCTAGTATTTTTGAAAAGACACGAAAGATGGAGTTCACGGAGAAATCTCAGAATAATGTTGAAAAGAAGATGAATGTTTCCTTATGCTCAAAGTGTGGAAAGATGCATGGTGGAGATTGCCTTAAAGGGACAAGTAAATGTTTCAAATCTGGAAAGGAAGGTCATCAGGCGTTTGAATGACGCAATTATGTAATGAAGATGTCTAATGATGCAAACAAAGGAAGGGATACACCGGATGAACCTACTACACTTCAATGTTTCAAGTGCAAAGAGATGGGACATTATGCCAATAAATGCCCAAATCCAAGGGTTTGTGATGATCGACATGAGCAACAACATAAGGCAAAGGAAAAACGGAAGTCACATGAGATCACCATTGGTGATGTTGAATATGACAACGATGTGGTGTAATGATTAAGTTTTTATGTAATGGGATTCCAAAATAATGTTGAGTATTGGAATATTTATGTATTGGACTATTGTGCTTTTCAATAATTTTATGGTACCGGTAACCATGGAAAGTGATTGAGATATTTTTGGAATAAAGATGATATGCGTATAATGAAGGGAAAAAAAGAAAATGAAATATTTGACAGTATTCATGAGCTCATGATTGATATAAGGACTAAGTGATATCATGGTTTGAGTATATAGAATTTTGAGGATTTTTGTATATGCAAAGTGTTAACTTTTAACTACATTAATGTTTTCACTAAGGTTTATTGGGTATTAATTTTTCAAGAGAATACATGATTAAGGCCTTTGAATGTTTGGAATGTTAGCAACAAGATATATCTCATGATATACGGGGATCAACGATGGTATTAACATGCTTGTTATATGAACTCTTTGGTAATCGTTTTCACTATAATATGAGATTGGACAACAGTATTATGGATAAGCCTAAATTTTGGAATGGACTATGTTGGAAAAAAGTTAGTATTGTTTAAGGATAAATGTTTTTTCGATATTATTTATGGGATGTTATAGTAATGTAGTTTTAGAAAAAGGCAACCTGCAGGACGGGTGACAACCCATCGCGTCGGACAAGGCTGTTGGAATCAAACCCACAACCGAAGTGCGACTGGCCTTTATTGCCTACCACTGGCCTACAGGAAGTCCTTGTTTAGTAGAAACTAGTTTTATTATATTAAGCAGTATGATATATGAAGTATAAGTCCATTTCAGGAACTATATATGATTAATCTCACTATAGATGGACTTATGTATTTTTTGATAACTTTTATAACCTTTTGTTTGAGACAGATGGAATGACCCGTCATTCTATCACATGATCTGCTAACACATCATGAATGACAAATTCAACTTCATTTCATTAAGATATGAAGTTGAAATTGTCCAAAGAACAACAAACGGTGAGAATATACCAAAATCACGAAAGTATTTCTTCTAATTCCAATTTCATCAACTTTAGGGAAATTATATTGAAAACCAAAATTGTTGTCCTAGTTCTCTTATATCTGATGAATCAGATGGTACGTTAGATCGTAACAAATTTATGGCTTTGTGATTGCTGGCATTTCCATAGCCATGTTCTCTACCACTCTTTATCAGAACATGATGGTTAGATTTCTCTTCCATATCCAAATTTTCACCTATGTGGAAACCCAGTGATTAGTTTATTTGGGTAATCGTTACATTTCATACTTTAGTTTTTAAAGCCAAGTTTTGGTATTCCTTTTTACGATGTGGGTTTCTATTAAAGAAACATTCGAGTAGTAAACCATTTATAACCCCGACGAATTTCGAGGGCGAAATTCATTTTAAGGGGGGTAGAATGTAACACCCCGATATTTTATGAAAAATATTCCTTTCATTAATGTCTTGTGTTGTACGCTACACCAAAAAGAGATTTCACAACACACATCCTTGAATTTCTTTGCATTACACGCAATCGTGACCTTCCTCGATAGCTTGCGTTGCACGCAATACCAAGTTTCACTAAACAACGATATGCTATTAAAATATTATTAAAACTATACGTTATGAATAGTAATAACCACTTTTTGAAATTTTGTAATTTTTTTTTCAAAATGGACTTCATTTTTGGATTCATAATATCTAAATTAGCTGAGGGTGAAATTTTGGTACTTTTCGGATAACTTTCATATTCTGATGAATAGTGAAAATTAATAAATTTTAATTAAAAAGAACTTTTTTAATAGAAATAATTAATAGTGATAAATTATTAATTTTATTGGTTTTAAAGTATATTTAGAATATATTTTTACAATTTAATACAATATTGGTCATTGGATGTAATTCTACATTTAAACTAGACATAAACAAGTGTCAATCTTTTGATGGTTATTATCTCTTACAAACACGCTATATGTTTTGACGACGGGAATTAATTTTTAAAATAATTAATGCAACTAATATGTTTTGAATTTGGTAAATTAGAAATCATTTTTGAGGTCAAAATATCAAATATATCTTAGGCCTAATTTTTGGTATTTTTCTGGAAACTTTCATTTTTTGATTAATAGTGAAACCACTAAGTGGTAGTTAAAAAAATGATTTTTTCATAAAACATAATTTTACCGCTTCTGTGAGTGGAATTTCAAAAATCCGAGAGACACGGTTGATTTTATTAAGTAAAATTTTATTCAATGAGATGAAAATAATTTTTGTTGAATAGTAAATTTTTTCTTTTTATACCACGGTTAAAAGTAAATAGGGTAATTAAGGGTACACATGTTATTATTGTTACCATAACACATGTCCTAATTCTATTGGATAACTGTAATTCGATCAAAAACAACCTTAAGAATAAAATATGAATATTTAGGCCTACATGGATTAGATTAGGACATTTATTATTAATTTATTTAAAGAAGGGTTAAAATAGTTAAAATCAAAGTTTAATAAGTAAATCATTTTTAATATGGGGTTATACATAAGAAACATTAGACTATAAATAATTATTAAAAAGATATAAATATTTCCTACATAATGGTATTTTATTTTCAATTTTTAGATATTAAATAATTTAATTTATTTATGACACAACGATGATGCAGTAATTATCTTATTAATGAAATATTGACATAATTGATGTTATAAATACCCAAATAAATATAATTTGAGACTTTTGATGAACTAAACTAATTTTCTAGGTTAATATGACATGTTAGGATTGATTTAATTAACATTGGTCTAAGTAATCATTCTGTTATGAGTTTCAAAAAAATCAACTATTGAATAGTGTCAAAATTGACATAAAATAGTTTTTAAAACTAATATTATATTATTAATTGTTATTTTAATCCTAAAAATCTATGGTTCGGCCATATGACATAGCTAAGGTTATATATATTAATGAAACACAACTTGGGGGGTCTCTTGGATGTATATGGTATGATTATTAACTACATAATATAAAAATAAACAGTGACATGGTAAATGTCAATATAATTAACTAAGAGTTAAAACTAAAAGATAAGGTTAATATAATGACCTAAACTTGTCTAAATTCTATTTTATGAGAGGATTTAGACCCATACCCACCTTATATTCGAAATAACTCAATTTGGAGCTATTTAAAACCGATCTTGACTTTATAATAAATTAATATTTTTAGTAATTCCAAAGGTGCCCCTCTCCTCCCTTATAAAAGGGCACCTCCTCCCCCTCTTCCTCACACCACATTGAGCCTTCATGCTCGGCCAAACCCTGCCAATTTCTCTTCTCCACTTCCCTAAATACATCCTAGAGGTTCTTGTATTCTTCAAAGACCTATTTTAGTTCCCTAGAAGGAGGTCTCAAAGAAGCACTTCAAAGAAGAGGTAATGTCCGTTACCGATTCTTTCATCTTTATTTCTTCTTCCACTTCTTCTTATTTAGTTCTTTCATTATGAAGTAATAACATTAGTATCACTCATATACTGATATGTTATTATAAGTATGAAAAAACCGTATTTCACCATCTATCCATCCTACGGAAAATGAAATCACCGCGCGTGCGTACGTACGGAATACCGTCTACACGTTGTGGTGTAATCTATTTTCCACCACCACCTTACTTGGATGGGTATAATGGTGTAAATAATGACTATATATGACTATTATAAAGTGATATTGATTATAAAATAGTATACATACCATCCAATAATATTCCACGACCATAGAAATGATATAATCACTCGTGCGTACGTACGGAATACCGTCTCCACAATGTGATGTGACTCGTTCTACATGATCTTCATTTCATAATGATTATATAAATGAATTGAATGAATGAATATGATATATATTACACTAACACCATTCTGGAAATGAGGTATCTATAACCTAAAGGGAATAATAAGAATTTATTCGACAAAACACGCATAAGAACAAAAAGTAATAAACACCCGAATAACAAGTAGTAATGAAATATTACTAATAATAAGCTAAGAATATTACCATATATGATATAATAAAAATAAGTATGATTTTTTAATAAGTCAATAACATTATTTAAATCATTATACAGGAGGTTCACACACGTACAAATCATACCAGACCAAAGGTAAGGGAAAAGATCACAATCTCATTTTTATCCGAGATTGTTTATACTTTAGCATTTACTGGGGTGTATTTTATCATTCACATCCATGTTTCTTCAATATGTAATATTATTTCCATAAAAATAATAATTTTAAATCCAATTTTACCCTTCGGGTGAGTTTTTAGTAAAATATATGAATGGAATCTTTTGTGGTTTTTCGTATGAGGTACTTTTTTGACTCTTACGACAAAAGTACGTGAAGAATGTTTTTTTAACTTATACGGCATGAATGGATTTTTTAAAACATTATTTTCAAGAAGCATCCTTTAAAAGTTTTCAGGTTTATTTTTAATCAACTTCTTTTAGTTTAAAATTGTATGACATGTTATGAAAGTAAAAAAAATTTGATGTAGAAAGGATATTTTCCTCAAGAATGGAGTTCAAGTGTTTTATCAAAATTATTTTACATCTATGATAATATAGGGTTCTGATTCTATTCATATCATTACATTGATTTGATTGTGTTGTGATGGAATAATTTTTATGAATTCATTTATCTTATATGAATTGATTTATGATGTCACGATGTTTAATAATTCCATTTTTATTACATCGGTTTTGCAATGATGTATGATTTATGATTTTTGTGGCACACATAAGAATGGTTTCATTATGAGATGGGTGGGGCCTATATCTCCCTCCAATGCATTGGGTAATGATTTTATATCTCATGAGATAGACATGGCTGGAACGGTAGGTTATACCGGTTCAGTGAAATAGGACTGAAACGAGGGTGATTCGGTTTAGAAATGGACTTTTTCCACTAAGATAGTCTTGGAAATGGGTCTTGACTAATAAGAAATTATTCTCTATGATTATGTGTGTATGCCACAAATTTTCATGTTTTCGGTTATGATTATTGGGATTACATTTCACTACATTGATTTATCCCATGTTATGAAATTATGATCTCTTTTTCAGGTTAAGTTTTCCAAAAGATATGTTCTTATGAATATGATGTGATTGATATTTCTTTTGTTTACCCTTACTGAGAATTTTAGCTCACCCTTTTATGTTTTATTTTCCCCAGGACCTAAAGAAAGGATTTAGGTTTAAAAAAAAGAAGATCTTAATGGGAGATGTTGAAGATCTTTCACCACGATTAGAAGATTATATTCTTAGTTTTCTAAAGACACTAAACTATTACGATCCTTTTGTGTGTGTTTTTGTTATGTACTAAGTATTCCTCAAAAGTAATATAATGTCCATGTACGTCAAGCTTCGGGTCTCTACAGTAACATAAACCCTTTCCTCGAGTTCTCCAAACATATAAAGCACTATTAGATCCAGTACAAAAAAAATTAAATTTATTATAATTATCTTTATTAGTCATAATTATATTCATAATATCATAATTAATACCTTTATACCATACTATAACACCACCTTATAAATAATTCATTATTAAAGAAATCATTTCAATATCTTAACTGTTTTGTCCATAATGAGTATTTCAACTCAATAGTTCTAGTTCTTATACTTTTTTCTATGATATTTTATATCTAGAATAATAATAATGATAAAAATGATATATATTAAATATTTACATATTTAGTGTCATCCATAATCTTTATAGATCAAAAATAAATTGAACCATTCATTGAGGATGTATTCCATACATATGAATGAACATTCTCATTTTTTGATAAATGGAATGAAAGAATTATAAAAATAAATTTTATTTTATTAGATATTTTTTATATATCATATATTATTGAAATTATTCCTCATTAATAACAATGTCACATATAAATGTAAAAGGAATAAAATCACTTCATGATTGTGATAGTCCACACATATACATGAGTAATATTTTTAGAAGTCATTTTATAGGAAAGAGGGAGTATAACGGGGTTTTAATAATCAAAATTAAATTTCATCATATTGTGGATAATAAATATATTATTTTATGAAAAGTAACACGTATTTTGAAGAGTTAAATTAGAGTATAAAATAATGTTATCATGTATGGCTAAAACATAAACGATGTAGCAAAGCAAGTAGAGAAGATAAATTTGAAGAGGTTGTTCTAGATAGAAGACACACAGTGTTGTAATGAATTGTGGGAGGCTATATTATATAATTACAGTGATGGAAACTTTCGGAAATTTCATAATAGATTATAGTATAACAATTTCATTCTTAATAAAAATTACACCAAATGGATAGGTATTTGAAGCTATGGTATGATATGGATGTAATCCCATCAAAAATATAATTTTGAAAAAAAATTCATTTTAGTTCTATTAATTTGTAAAAACCATTAATTATTTTTTATTTTTACTATGGAAGAAAAATTTCCAGTATAAAAGGGTTAATATTTTTACTTATTAGGTGAAAATTGCTTTATAAATGGTCATGTTATGAAATTTTAGACCATATTATAAAAACATATTCTTGATGAATGTTTTTATCAAATTCACATAATTTGTTAATATATTATTTTGATTAAATATCATTATTAACAATTTTGACACTATTCATTTAATTTTATAAAAAAGACACACAGATAAATCTAGAATTATAATATAATACATTTACACAATAATAACATATCATTCTCACCTATTTGAGCCTAAGGTGATAAAGATTGAATTATAGTGATCAAAAATGAATTAAGATGAACAATTATGGCCTAATAAATAATTTCTAATCTATATTGACTTTATTTACCTTTATCAAAATTATAAATATTACCATCGTTACAAGTAATATTGAAAAAAAAATTAATGGGGAATATTTACAAAATATGAACCTCTTAATTATAAATATGTAATTAATTTTATCTAATTAAATACATATAAATATAGAATTTAATTATAATGTTAGTGTGTAAAATGAACCAAAAACCACTTTTTAGATAAATGAATTTTAAGCATAAATTTAGATTAATAATTATTTTATTCTTACAGAATTTGTTTTTCCAGGTTTAAATTAATTTTTCAATTTAATAATATATAAATTTAATTAAAATCATACACCAATATGGATAAATTTAATTTATTAACACATAATATACATAATAAATTCATAAAAAACATCACTTGTATTTTCAAAAAATTGTTTTTTTAATTATAATAATTTGATAACAAATAAATACATTTTATAAAGGTGTATAACGTATATTTTTTAAAAATTATTTATTAATATTCATACACTCCAATCCAATAACTATATAATAATGGAAAATTAATATTTTTATAATGTTAAAAACTTCTTTTAATCTTGTAATTTTGTTTAACACATGTTATTGAAAAATAAAAATTATTTAATGAAACAGATTTCACAAAAAATATCTGCATGTTACATTATTTACAGTACCACTAGCATATATGGAATTAATAGGTGGTACCCTTAGTGAATTATATTTCATATCAAGAGTAAATGATTTATATCATGGGTTATAGATATAATTTTATATGAAAAAAACATCTCACCATGTTAATGTGTATTTGAGGAACCACATGGTTGAGGAAGAAACATATGAACTAAAAGATTCGATGAAATGGAAGTAACATCATATATTTTATTTTAATAAAAAAAAATTCAAGTGTGCAATATTTGAATGGGGAAACAATATAATGACAATAACATTTATTAATAATATTCCTTTTTTGGATGAATAAATAAATTTTTATGTATTATAGATATTGAGAAGACATGAACTACATAATTTATTTTGAACCAATTATAAAATATAGTGTGTCAGATATAAAATACAATTAATCATCATGAACATTGAAAATATATTTTGGGTGCATTGGTTGAATATTATTAGTATATATTATTCCTTATGATAATGTTTTATTTCCATAGAAGAATCAAATGATAGACTCGACTAGTATGATAATACCCTAACAACCCCATTTATCAAAGAATTCAATGGATATAAGATCCCCAGGCTTTTCCCATGACCAATATAATTATTAAATAATTATCCAAATCATGAATTAAACGATTTATGGGATAAGTTTATGATTAATGATATCACATCCCAATCCATGTTTGTGAACCAACCAAAGAAAGCCTAACCATTGCACGACTTACCCTGAGGGGAAAAACTTTTATAATAAGGTGTTATGAATCATGAATCTAGTATTATAGATTTTAATATTTTATTTTGTAGTAAAATGATTATTATATTTAACCATTATAATTTTTTAATTTTAATATGAGTTTATTAAAATTATATTTTCATATGAAACCGAAATTGTACTTCGTGGAATATAAATAGTTTTTATTAAAACTAGTTTTTTTAAATGTTCTTGAATTTTTTGATAAATACTATTTAAATATATTATTCCTATAAACTGATATGTATATAAAAATGAAAATATAATTTATATAATTCTAATATAGTTTTTATAATAGTCTGAATATTGTTATTTAAGAAAAATATTTTTCCATAAATGATAAGTTTCGTATAAAATTTAAAACTCTCATACATTTAAAATTATTTTGATAAAATAAATATCACTGTTGAAATTAAAATTTTAAAATTATGAAATAGTGAATTTTTTTAAAAAAATGAGAGAGTGGTGTTTTTTGGTAAAAATAAAATACAATAAAAATATTGAGTATGTATTATGACATCATAACATCCCAAAAGTGTTATAATAAATATTATAAAGGGAATATTACGTAAAAAATATGATTCTCATTTAAAATAACATTTTTTTACATTTTTTTTCAATATTTACTATACCTAAATGATCCTGCAAACTCTGTATTATATGTTAAAGTTTTAAATGCATTTATTTATAATTATGACTGACTTCGACATCACTGAGGGTAATATTTTATGGATTTTGAATCTTGTGCATATAAATTATATTATACCACTCCAAATTGAAAAAAATGTATTTTCATAAAATATGGGAAGGTTATTTTTTTGATTATTCTAATGTATAGAGTCCAAAAATTATATTTATAAGTCTATAAGAAATCCCCCCAACTCATTTACAATACATACCCACCCATACTCCTAGTAGGAATCACTATAAACACATTAATAACTTGTTTTATCCCCTATTCCATCTCAAAATTTCTCCCAAGACCTTCCCAATCATTTAAAAATATCCTCAAATGATTTTAAAAGAAACCTATCAAGGTAAGACACACTCCTAACTTCATTTTATTTTATGTACATTTTTTTACAAAAGCCTTTTTATGTCGAAATATTTATATTTTTATATTTTAGTAGATAACACTTTAATATGATAGTTATTCACTTTTAATTATATTCCACATTTTAATCTCATTCACCACATCCATGAAACTTTATGTACATCAGTTATGATACTAAAAATGTTTTCGGATTTTCCATGATAATCATCTGTTTACTAAATAATCACCCACATTTCCAATCTAGTTTATTCAAATATTTTTACCAATTGGAAATTTATTGTTAAATTAAATGTATGTAACATGAAATCCATAATTGTGATGTTGAATGTAACGAAGTTGGTTCTTATGTTGAGTGATATATGTGTCACGTGATTGGTTTTACATGATATGAATGTGATGGGAGAGCGTGGAAATATATAATCTTACAATGCATTGGTTAATGTTTTTATCTAATGATATACCATGTATGGTTCATGGGACATTTTATATGAATACAATATTATGATGTCTTAGTGGATATCCTTGATATACGTTTACGATGTTATGTTTTATGTAGTTTACATGTCACTATATTGTCTTGATATTTTCATATTATATGATTCTTATGAGTTTATGTTTATAATTATCACCCATTTAATGTCACTATTATATAAATCTTTAAACTCTTTTATTAGAGTAGTCTTGTTACCATTTTTATTCAGATAATATAATTTATAGCACATCCATTTCATATGTATATCCTTAGGTAATCCCATGGAGTTTTATAATACTGCTAGAAATTAGGGGCTTGTCGTGGAGTTTTTAGTTGATTTCCATATAACTATTATTCATTTATTTATTTTATATATCAAATTTTCCAAATATACATTTTCATTCAATTAGTTTGGATTTATTATTTTATGACCTTATGTAATTAGTCATGAAAAAAAGTGTACAAAAGATTTGATTTTTCATATAATCATCTCATTTTGAGAAGAAAACATTGTAAATATTATATACTATTAATTGTTTTGTGTTGCAAAATGATTAAATTTCACTATAACCAGTTATAGGGGTTTTTCACCAACTAAAATAAAAAAAATGAATCTATGATTTTCCCTTATCCTTAGTGAATCCTGACTAGTCTTAGTGGTTTCTTTTCTACACGGTAATTATACATGTTGGGAACTTATCCAAAATGTTAACCATGACATATATATAAAATTTTTTCATTATAAAAACCGTTATAACCATTCATGAAAAGATATAATGAAAATGTAATTACATTAATTTATTGAGATGCTAGTCTATTAATATGCACATGTGATTTATTCCATTACTCAATCATAATTATATCAAAAATACAATATATATATGTATATTATTCTTATACTGATTTATAGTTATGTAATGAATAACTGTACGAATAATCACATTGCTTTCTAGAGGTCGTCGTCCATATTTTCACATGACCAACATTATCATTTTTCATAAGATGTAAAGGTAAGAAGGTATATAAGGTATTTTTGTTCTAAAAGAATAATTAATCCATACATATCATATATACACATTAAATCAATTAATATAACTAACCATGAATGATTTTAATGTAAAAATAATCATATCGATATGTTGTGTAGTGGTCTACATTATTTCATTTGAAAAAAATTCTTTTGTCATTTAAGGGTACAAAGGTGGAAAAATAGTTTTTCTATATTCATAATAATAACTAAACTTATTTATTCTTATTTATTAATATTATTAGGATGGATATTTAAATTCTAGAAAAATTATAAGAAGAAATAAATAGTAAATTGTTTAGGTATGGTAATTACACATTCTTTAAATGGCCACCTCTTGCATACACATTATTCCAGAATATGATGGAATTACTGTAAGAAAATGAGATAAATAAAAATGGTATGGAATATATTATGGTTTCAGGGTAGGTTTGGGTAGAAATATATGACTAATACTATTTGAATAATGGAGGACAAGATGTTCCCAGTTATAAGTGTGTGGTGATACACAGGGAATTATATTAAATTTATAAATAATAAAAGTTCATGTTCTTATGAGATCAGATCAAAATGGACTTGAATCTAAATGTAAGATAATATATGGTTCAAAATCCATTTAGATAATAAGTTTTACATGTGTTTTATGTTATTTCATTCTTACTAGTTAGTGTAATCACCCTGGTAAACCCATGTCAACCCTAACTGCGGGTATTACTTTTTAAATGTTTTTACAATTAATTATCCTAAAAATTGAATGTGGAATAATTAAAAAATACATATTTACTCCAAATATAAAATTTATTTTATAAAAATAGATTACTATAAGTGGTATATATTCATCTTAAAATAATATCTCAAATTGAAACTAAATACATTTTTAGAAAAATTCATTTTAAAAAATTTAACATTATTTATCATTTTCACAAGCTAAATGGAAATAATTATTTTAATTTAAAATACATTTATGAAATATAAAAAACAAATATTACATCAAATAATTTATCATTTAATATTAGTTTATTTAATTTTGATTAAAATAGGGTGTGTTCATAAGAGGATTCTGTTATAAAAAAATTATTTTTAACATCAAATGAATTTATTTTCATTTCAATCCCATTGAAAACCAATTAATTAATATTACAACTAGGAATCAAAATAATTTTACATAATTTTTTATTCTTATTCATACCCATCAATACAATTTCTAAGTGATAACTATCACATTTAATACTAATACATGAATAGTATAATTTTATTCATTTAAAATGATATTTCGTATAAATAATGCAATCAATTTAATAAAATTTGTAAAAATATAAATATATAATAAAATATTTATTTATTACATTATTAACCATTTTAATAATTTACACTTAATGTTAAATAAATATGATATAAAAAATGGGGATACTCGTGCCTTATTTAATCCCAAGGTTCCTATATAGAATCCGAAAATTTATGGTTTCATCATATTATAGTTAACAAGAGAGTGGAATTTGAATGTATCATTAACACTCATTTATCCAAAATAGAAACTAGGTATTCTTTATAATATATATTTTTCTACCTTGGTAAGTCCTATGAGCTCAGTACATGAAAATGATAATGTATATACATTCTTAAAAGAGATACAAGAACCCTATAATATACATTAATATAATCCTATTGAATATCATTTCAATAAGAAACCAACCTAAAAGTATATGTTTTTTGAAAGGGGGTGATAGATCTAAGTCCCATTTATCATTATTTAAATATTCGGAAATATTTTTCCATAGAGGTATTTTTAAGAATAACATTTTAGGAACATTATTCTCTTGAACTTACTAACGATCATCAGTATAACGTTTCTATCATCCATAATATGCTATAATGTATTGCTGAATGGATTTAACCATATATTGAGATTATTTAGAAAACTATAGTAAATTTAATTCATTCTCAAACTTCTCGCATCATGTTGGGGTTCTACATTTCCTCTCTTATAAGGCTTCAAAATGATCCATTTGAATACTCAAGTGAATATTGTTTTTGTTAGGAAAATCCTTAGAATGACTTAATATTTTACTGGAATAAAATAATGGTTAACAACATATATTAACTGAAACATTAATATTAGAATAAAATGTAACACATTGATATATTAAGATATAATTCAATTTAATTAAATTAAATCCTATTGATAGACTTCAATGCACATGACACTGGATTCAAAATACTCTACTAAAAGATTATTATTCATAGATGACCATTATAACATAGATATTATGTTGGTGGGTATGAGTATGAATAACTAAATTAATAAAATTATATTATTCAAAAATATATATAATAAATTCATATTTTATTTAACGATTAGAAGAAAAATAAATAATAAATAAAAATAAATGTTTTTTGAAAATAGTTTTTTTCAAAAAGATTGTTTAGTCAGACATTTCCCATATAATAGAAAATTAAATAATAAAAATATTAGACAAATCATTTTTCCAAAAATAATATTTTTCTAATATGAATATCAATATTGCCTTATAATTAAATTTTTGGGATATTTTGGAAAATATTACTCTTTTCAGAGAGGGGGAAAAATAATGTTTCATATAGAATTGTCATATTTTATAGTAAATTAATTCCTGTTATTATTTTATTTTAAAAAAATTTAGTATTAATATTATTTATTTATATTAAATGATGTTTTTTGCATTTAAATAATTATTATTAGTTATAGTATGAGATGTTCATTTTTAGGATTTAAGAATCCTTTTTATGAAAATTGTTTTAAATTGTATAATGTTATCAACATTAAATAATTAAAATGAGTGGAAATTAAGAATTATTGAAATTACATATTCATAAATACATATATATATATATATATATTCATATAATTATGAATAATATTCATATAGAAAATATGAGATCATATTTTTCCCAAAAATCATTTCTTAACAAACCATTTTTTCAATAACTCTGTGGTCTTAATTTAAAATTTCATTATAAAAATTCTTTTAGTTGATTTTGAAAAAATGGATTACATATTTTTAATTATAATTATTTATATTATCTTATAAGTTCAACATAATTTTTTATCCAATTTTTTATTTAAATTAGTAAAAATCATTTATCACGGATAAGGTAAAAACTGTTTTACCATGTTGAAAATTTAATAAGATAATGGTTAGAAATGTTTAAAACAAATATGATTCAAATTTTATGGTAGTATTTCTATATTAAATGTTATTTTGTTCTATAATTGTCCATTTGGGATCCTCTTTTCAAGGAAAAAACCTTTATGGTATTCTTTCTATTCAAAAAATTTAACTATTCCCTCTCCCTTACTAAAAAACCCCCCTTTCTCTTCATTCCACACATAAAAGTGCCATTGTATTGTCCAAGACCTTACAAAATAATTTCATTAAATATTTAACCTCATACTAGGATATTTTCATGATAATAAATCTAAACTTATAAGGATATATGTGAAAACAAAAAGATGATTTCTAGAAAGAGATAATATCGTTAACTAGGGGATTATTATATTTCTTCTTTCACCACCATCAAATTTTATTAAAATTTTATGAAATAATAATTTTAATAAATTATATATATATATATATTGATTTATATTAATTTAATTACCTACAACCCTCTCCTACACTCTAAAAAGAGAAAAAATCATTGAACATGTCTATAATGTACCACTTCCTCATGAACTTATTTAATTTGTTTTCTATCACCTCTTCTCACAACAACATATAATAATATATATAATTATTATATATTATATTTATTATATAATTATGCTTATTTATTATAATATAACATATATTTTCTCATTTTCCATTCCATATATAATATGGTTGCATCGCTCATGTGTGTGGTGGACTGTCACCTCACAAACCAGTGTGATTATTTTTTCAAATACACATTACATGGAGTGTAATAAGAATTAATTTCCAGGTTATATAATATATTAGTGAAATATTAACCATCATTAAAATTAAATTTATCATATACAATTTTAACTTATTATCCATTCATTAAATGGTGTCATTTTATACATGTATAATGGATTAACGCCTCACGAAGTGATGTGATTCATTTTTTACTAATTATTCAAATGTAAAGTAATAAAAGATTAATTTAATGAATATATATGTTAAATGATACATAATATTTGTTATCAAAAATTATTATACATTAAACATTCATACCCTATCACCCATAATGGAAAATATAATGTCACTCTTTGTTAGATATGACTTATCATCTCTTTGAAATGATGTTGTCCCGTCTCAATAATGAAAATTAAATAATCATTATAAATATGTATGCCATGAAAAAAATGTTATTTATGACAATAATATTATTCAATAGAAAATATAACTATATCTTATGTTTGATATTTGGAACTTTCTTGATTAAATTTTCATGATAAAACACTGATATTAACACCACAAATAATTATGATAATAAAATTTTGTTAATGAATGGGTGATAAGATGTTTTAAAAGGAATAATATATGATATTATAAATAATAATATAATTTCGGTATATGATTATAAATTTTTTTAAACTATTATATAATAGATTAAATAATTTCATACTAAAGGGAAGCATGAGGGAAGGGGTTTCATAACATATTTTTTATTAAATTGTTTGTATGTCCACATCATTGATTCATTATACATAAATTATGTATGAATATATTTTTGAAGGATTTATTTTGTTTCAAAACTTTTCATTATTTGTATTAATATTTTTTAAACATAGAAACCCATTTTATAAATTCTATCTTCAATTCAATGAACATCTTAAGGGTTTTATATCCAACTATATTAATTGTTGAAAATGTTCTTTTATAACATAATTTATTTTAAATAATGTGTATACTATCCATTTACAAACTGTATAATTTATCATACCAAAAATATGATATGTTATATTAGAATTCACATACTTAATTCATGGGATCTTATTATTTGAATGATTCTTAAGCTATAAGGGTTTATATATTAATATTATTTTAATTGGGATTACATATGCTTGTATTTACATTAAAAGAAATTGGTTTCATATTGTATTATAAACCCCTCCCAATTTATTCTCCTATGGATATTAATTATTTTTTCATATAAAATTACAATTTACATCTCTTTGATGCATAAAATTATTTAGGAAATGTTTTTAAGAATGACATACTTCATTTTTCTCATCTATAAAAAATATTATATTTCCAAATACATGTTTTCAAAAAATGTTTTGGAAAATGATTTCATTTGATACATGAAAGTCATTATTGAACATAAGTATAGTTTTTAAAATTGGTTTAATACTAATATTATTATTGGTTTATAGATATGTTACCATTTTTACTTTCCATATATAAATATAATATAAATCTTTTTTTGTTAACTTACACAGTGTGATATGAACTCTTCCACCATAATGTGCATTAAATGATTTCATTATTCTTTTTTTGGTTTCAGTGGTTATTTTCAAATAAAAAATCATTAATTTTTTAAAATTTTATAAATTTTGATATGGGTTTTAAAAATGTAATGTATATTTTCCTCATGAAATGATCAAAGTGATATTTTAAAGACAACTCACATCTTAGATGATATCCATAGATGTTACTCAAATTAAAACAGTAATTATCCTCAATATATTTTTGATATTTATAAAAGTATTTTCATCAATAACAAAAAGCATTGTTTTTAAAGATTTGTTTTAAATTATGAATATATGTCTCTCACAAAAATAACTAGTTTTTTATCCCTAAAATTAATGGGATAATACATACTTTATAATCATTTATAGAATACTTTCATTATTAAATTTAGAAAAAACATGTTATGAAAAAAGATTTTACAACACAATTTCATTAAATGGGTTATTTTTATATTATTCCATATGATTTTTCCTATATGTTTCACACATTCATGAACATGTTATCATTGGTGCAACTCAATAGAAATCCAATGTAGTCTATAATGTTTTAGTCTCATCAGACATCATGTATGTGATAAGGGGTTGAACCCTTTCAATTATGGTAATTTATCCACCATGTGATGTTGTATTGGAAATTACCATTGACTTATGCTTCTTCCATGTTTTTTAATCCACCAAATTTCCTATGATTTGATAATTTTATTATACTATCTTATTTAAGTTATTAATTTATGTGATAAAACATTGGAATTTACATTTATGGTATATTTCTAATCCTCTAACTCATCGGTTATGCTTACTTATCTCATTTATTCCATTTATGGGATTTCTATCTCAACAAATTCATATATATTTCCCAATTTTTATCACACGTATTTTTTGTATATAGAAAGTATTTAGGGTCTCATTATGGAGAATAAAATAATGAATTTTTATTTAAACCTCACTTTGATGTATTAGGAACATAATCAAACAAATATTATAGGACTTCTCATTCCTATGTTTTCTATAAATGTGTATATATATATATTTGAGAATAATGGAATAATATTTTTAAAAGGAATGGGTAACCATATTTGATATTAGTGTATCATTTTAGTTATAATTTTCAAATAGGTATATAAAATATTAGTGACAACATTAGGGATATGTCTATATATAGAAAAATATCATAGATTTTTTTGAGGTTTAGGTTGAGTGGTTTTTAATAAATTTTATGCTTATCTGGATACTACATGTAAACATTATTCTAAAACAGGTGTACTAATGGGTCATAATTCCAAAAAATTCATGCCATACTTGAATCAAAACTTACTTGGTAGATGAGAATGGTCTTTACTCATCTCATAGTCTACATTATTGGGGGATTGGATATCAGAATTCACAAACACTTTATGACCCCTCACGATGGATTTGAACAGATGATGACCATGAAATTCAAAGGATAATCTTTATGTATATTACATTAAAGATATGGTTTCATGATTTATAAATCTTATAAATTATTTTTTATAATTAGGTTTTTCCCTCTATAATTATTATTTTCATATTATACTTTTCAGTTTTAGTCAATCGTTGGATCTAAGAGAAATCATGTCAATGGTAATGTTATTGACACATTATTGATTATGAGAATCAAAATTAGAATATTATTAGATTGAACAATATTGTGATTATTCCTAATATTATATCATGATATATAATTTAAAACATGATCTTTATTGAGAATCCGAACATGTAAAATAGAAGGGGGGTTAATTTTTATGAAATATCACTAGTAATGAACATAGAATAATGTTGATTATGATTTCTACATATCAATAATATGGAAATCATAACCAAATAGAATATCTCAAATAGAACATAACATATTTTTTATTTGAAAATTGAGGTCATATATTAATAAATTTCTATGTAATCTGATGTCTTATATATGGGGTACTTGGTTATAATCCATGTCATTGACGTAAACTAATGATTAACCCCATTAACATGGGAGGGAATATGTTAAACCAAATAAATTAAGTAAGTGGTTTTATATATTTATGTATTTGGATTTATCAATTATTGTTTCTGATAGTATTTTCTTTATAGGTGTCGCAAAATATATAAGGATTGTTTTTATTTTTGAAGAATATAAGTCATTATCTTAGTTTAACATAATAATTATGGATATTATGATTGTTTTTTGAGATTAAGGGTGATCATAATTTCGATGTTATAAATACGCCTTTTAATGTTTTCAGTAATTGTATATCAAGGTGGCTAATGTTATTTTGGTATATTTTATATTGAGTAGTTGTATAATTTAATTATTTTTAACATTTATGATTAATTAGGAGGAATTGTATTAAATTTTTAGAGATATAAGATGAAGGTTTAAAACCATTGAAACTTAATAACTGGATGAAATTAAACTTTTGGAGTAACTACTTAGGAATTATAGATTAATTCATTATATTGGATAATGTGAGAAAACAAATTTTTTTTAGTAATGATCGAAGTAATAAATTTTTATTCATTTGGTCATTACATGATTCCATTGATGTTAATTTTATTTTTTCATGTATAAAATAAATTCTACATGAAGACTCATAATTTCGATAATAGGGATATATTATGGTAAATATTTATCAATGTATGAAATTATAATTGACATGTTTAAACTTTTTCTTATTTTCTTAGTCTTTATTGTAAAGGAGTTCCTCAACACTAGGAAAGGAATACTAAAAAATAATATATTATTACATTCATATTTGATGATTCAATTGTTATTTAACCACAAAAATATTTAATTTCTTCAGGTCCTTAGGATTCTAGTGATAAATCCTTCTTCATTCTCAATGATTTCCATCACACTCCATAATTATATATGCATTTCAACCATGTCCATAACATCACTAGCTACTAAAATTATCCTAGATGGAACCCGGTTACATTATATTTTAGATAATAATAATACATCTATTTCTCTCTTATCTTGTAGATATTTTATTTTTCCTTGTTAATATGTTAGATAAAATAGTGTTATTTTAAATTGTCAAACGCTTGATTATTGAGGTTAAGATTAAGTTATGAGAAAAAAATTTATTTAGACTGGTAAAATGTAAATCCTGTATATTTTGAAATAATTTAATTTTGTTTTATAGTGTATATGACATGAAACATTAAAAATAGATCAAAATATTACAACATGAAACTTTATAATATATTTTTTTCTAAATAAATTCAATCTCTTGGATAGCTTGAAAAACACTCAACACCAAATTTAAACAAAACACAATACACTAAAAAATATTTATTATTACTACATGACCATTATAACCAAGTTTTTAAGATTATGGGAAAGAATATTATTAAATAAATATTTAAAACTACATTGAATGAATGCATATAAAATAAATTGATGGGATATCATTTAATTAGAAAATATAAGTACCCATTGAATGAAAAATTAATGTATTTTCAAAAATGTTATTTTTCTAAAAGACAGTTTACATATGAATTGGGTGCATAATTTATAATTTATTTCTATAAAAATTAAAATATTTATTTAAAAAAATATAAATAATTTTTTAAATGGCCATATCAAATTTATATTACAGTGATATTTTTTGGATTTTTCAAAAAATATTTATTTTCTTGGAATATTGAAAATATTGATTTTTATAAAATTATCATTTATTATTAATAAACCTAGTACCAAAATTATTTTAATGTGATTTCAAATTAAAATAATATTTTTTTTATTTTTTTTATCTATAAATTAATTAAATTTTAATCATTTTAATAAAATAATTATGTAGTGATTATTTTTGGGTTTTAGAAAACCTTTTTCTGAATATTATTTAATGTCTATAATTATTATCTATTTTAAATAATAAAAATAACCTCAAAAAAATAATTACATAAATTAAATATATATTATATATCAATAATTATGATTTTAAATTTATCTAATTATTATTACATGACATATTGTTAACATGATATCATATTTTCCTTAAATATCAATTTCTTAAAAATAATTTTTTGATATGACTTTTTATTTAATTTTAAATTAATACTTCCAATTATCAAAGTTGAATTTATAAAAAAAGTATTCCATATTGCAAATAATCTTAATTTATATTATCTAGTAATTTTTCATGATATTTCTAACTATAATAAATTGTTAAACCACAACATCTTATTTAACATGATTAAGTTAAAACTGGGTTTACTAGGGTATAAACTAAAACAATAGAGGTAAAAATATACTAAAAACATGTATAAATCAAATTTTATAGTCATATGTAATTTTTAAATATTCAATATTTAGAAAATTTTCTATTTTTTTCTTTTTCCTTTAGAAACATCGGTGTAATTATTTCTTTTAACAATATCCAATTGTTTCCCATCCCCCATTTATATAAGACCATGCAATCTCCTTTCTTATAAAAACATAAAAAATAATATATTCATACATTAAAAACAGAGTTCATTACCATAATTCCATAAAAAATTCTATATTTTCATTATAGAAAAAAATACATCCTAGGAATGATTTTGGTGAAAACTAAAAAAAATTGCATGAAGAGGAGTTAACAACATCAACCATAACTTTTATTTTAATTATTCTTCCAAAACATTCAAATATTTCTAAAAAATACTAATATAATAAACATAGTACCATCCATATGGTCACTTTTTTGTTATTTTATGTCCATGACCAGAAACCATCTCATCCTCCCTAAAATGGGTTATGAAATCATTGATTATATATATGTCATACTACCACCTCATAATCGAAATAATGGTTTTTACATTAATAATTACCATGACTGGATAT
Source organism: Viscum album (assembly GCA_963277665.1). Taxonomy (NCBI): domain Eukaryota; kingdom Viridiplantae; phylum Streptophyta; class Magnoliopsida; order Santalales; family Viscaceae; genus Viscum; species Viscum album. The sequence continues at coordinate 1,486,450,845 of OY728148.1, forward strand.
ATTGACATATATAATTTTTATATTATTTTTTATGATATAGTTTAAATTATGATTTTTCAATATCACATAATGATTGTTGTTGTCCATAGTGTATGGAATACGATAATGGATATCAAGTGTACGTAAGGCCACCGCCTCACATTGTGATGTGATACAATTTTCACATACACATTAAATGTAAGGTAATAAGGATTTAATTTATTTCAATATATTATAATAATGAATTATTAAATATTATAAAAAATTTGTTAGTCATTCAATTTTTTACCTTATAATTCATTGAATAAATGATAACGTCTTTAATGTGTAACGCGTACTACCTCTTCGCAAAGCAATGTAAATGGGTTTTCACAATCATGTAATAATGAATGTAATAAATGATAAATTTAATTAATATAGGATATTTATATAATATTTTATTTATTCTCTAAATTAATATACAATCTACATCCTCAATCTTTAACTCTTTAATAAAATGATAACATCAATCATGCGTTTGAATGGCCTACCATCTCAATGAAGTGATGTTATTCATTATCCAGGTTCCAAATTCAAAAATAATTATAAATATTTATATAATAAATGAGAATTTTATTTATAACATTAAAATTATTCTTGAGATTATACAAATGTGTCATATTTTTTAGAACTGAAATATTCATGATAAAAAATTTGTGAGAAAACATGGAAATTACCTCCCAAAACAATTTTGACAGTGAATGATTGGTATAAAATGGGTGATAAGATGTTATAAAAGTGATCATATATAATATCATAAATAATATTATCATTATGGTATAGTTTATTAACATGATTAAATATAGTATTAATATTCTAACCTAATGAACAAGTGATGTATTGTGTGATGTAATTGGTTTCTTGTCACAATTTTCACTCATTGGACTACATGTCTCCTTCATTGACTATATTACAAGGAGATTATGTGTGAAATATATTTCGATAGATTTATTTATTATTGATTCTTTAACTTGGTGGTGTATTAATTTTTCAATCAGAAGAACTCCATTAATTAAATCTTTCCTTAATTATATTAAAAATGTAAGGGTTTCGCCTCAATCTATTTTCATAGGGGAAAAGTTAAAGAAACTATATTTTTTAATGGATTTCATACTACTCCTTTACATAATATATCATTAACACTTCCTAAATCATGATATTTTGTTTTATATTTCATTTAATTTATTCAAGGTAGGATATGATTCATGTTTTACAAAATATTAAAATATTTTGTTTCAATATCTTTTTACTCAGGATAACTTCTTCATTAATTCACATTAAAGTAAATTAATTTATCATTGACTTATAAAACCAGTCCATTTTTTTCATCTAGTAATTTATGATGTATAAATGTAATAGTACTACGTCCCTCTATTTGTTCTATAAATTATTGATAAAATATCTCTATTAATAGAAGATTCCATTTTCCACTTCTATAAAATGTTTTTTCTATGTCCCGAATTTCTACAATGATTTAAAAAGTTTTTTACTATGTTTGTTTAATTTAATTTTTATTCTATTTTTTTACATTAAATAGAATGTTCTATCCTTTTTCTGAACAATGTAATTTATTACATTTCATCAAAAACATTTTAATATATATTTTTTTATTATATTTTTCATTAAAATAAATATTATGCCATCCTAAACACTAAATATTTTCATTATTTCATTTTATATATCAGAGAATATTTTCCGAATAAAATATCTATTGTTTGAAATTGTTTTATATTTTAAATAAGTTTTTTGAAAATAAAAAGGATACCTTCTTCATGAAATTTTCATATATTTCATAAAAGAATATTTAAGCTGACATATATTTATGATATTCAATGTAAAAATTGATAAATTCCTCAAGACTGTATAAAAATGAATGTATTTTCATTAAAAAACTATTGATATCATGTATTTCATATAAACTATGTATATATATATATATATCTATAACATATATAACCATTTTATTCTCTCTTAAATTAATGAGATAATACATTTCTTATGATGATTTATCATATTCATTCATTATTAAATTTATTTTGAAAATAATATTAATCCTGAATACGAAACCCATTTCCTTCATTGGGAATTTTTTATTCCTTCTTGTTGATTTCCTTTATTTAGTAGACATAGATCTTAAAATTTTTATTATTTTTTCCCATATTAATCTCCAATGAATTGGATTACATTTTATTATATAGAAAGATCATATATGGAATAAATAAGTGAACCTAATCCTTTTTAGGACCATATCCACCATTTAATTTTGTCATGGAAATTTTCTTTAGCTGGTTCTTATTTCATGTTTTATATTTCTACTAAATATTATATTAATCAATGTTAATATGATACCATTTTCATTAAATTATGATTTTATGTGATTAATCATGTACATTTTAATTAATGGTATCAGGTTAAACCATTAACTCAACAAATTGGTTTCTTGATCATGTTTATTATCTTATTAGACTTTTTAGATGGCCCATTTCTTCTATGTTTTCCCTAGGATATCCAATACAGTTTTATGACCGTGAATAGATTTGTGAGATTATTATAGAGAATATAGTAAATATGTTTTATATTTACCTCACATTATGTGTTATGAACCTACTATTCTAAATAAATTAGTCCATGTTTTTCATTATTGTATTATTAATTGATTTTTATGATTAATAATCATGTAATAATATGTACAAAAGGCATGTGTTTCCATATTACTACAATGAATTCTTTTGATCCTGACCACCTATAAAATTCACATATCAGTATCTCCTAAAATAATTTTGAATGTTTATACAAACTACTACCTTAATCAATGCATAAATATATATCACAAACCATTCTCCATTAACGGTTAGTGTGTGCATAGGTGCACCATCCTTCTCTTAGGTTTCATTAAATTTGCATCATATTCACATTGAAAAAGGGTTTGGGATCCCATTTACAACAACATGGTTATTGGATTATATGACTTATATATATATATTAATTTGTTTACTTATTATATTGTCAAATGATGGAATTTATAGATCTCATTCACCATGGTTTTTTGGTGCATAATTCAATAACATTAGACTTTTGAGGATCTACTGATATACCCTAGCCTAAAATGATATATATAGGTAATGAATACTTTTCTAGAAATAATTCTTAATTTAAAATTTTAAAATAAACTTTATCATTTATCATTCTATTGAGTAAAATCTTCAAATGATCACCATGTTCTTCCCTAAGAATGTAATATATAATAATATCATCTATAACGACTATAATTGTAACATCCCACCACAAAAAAATTAAACCAATGCTCTGGTCTTTTGTTCCACATGGCCTCATGTGTTCCTCTTCATGTGAAAAATATTGATGGAATAAATTTTGGGTCTACTATGGTATAATGGGGAGTATATATCTCCATATATTAGTACAAAAATCATTAGAAAAATTACCAATAATATAAAATATTCATGTAAATATTAAAAATTCATCTTCGTACGAGACAAATAAGTGATCAATATACTCAATTCTTTTTTAAATGAGAATATCCAACAAAAATTATGAATGAAAAAACACCATTATAAATAAAGTGTCTTAAATAATAAATTAAAAATATAGTGCTATCATGAAAATAGAAGAATGCCATATCCTACATCCAAACATCCATGCATTTTATTAAAAATCCTAAAAAGATAAACATTAGACACTAGCCTTGAAATTCACCTTTAATATAATTGTGATATCTTTTTTGGTAGTGTGTGAGTAAAATATGGTTGTCTACCACTCTTGGATTCCGGAAAATAATTATTTGATAATAATGTTTGTGAAAGAGTTATATAAATAAACATTTATACATGTTACCATTTTAATAAATTTAAAATTTACAACATCACAGTTAATATAACATGGAAAATTAAAGACACTAATGTTTGGGATCTATAGTAACACCTAAAATTAGTTTAATATCTTCTTTAGAAATTTCCATTTTGTCTCATATCATAGTATACATAATATCTTGACTGCATCCATGATATACAAATCTGGAAACCATAGTCAAGAAGTAATATTGGAATTTTCAAGGGGAACCATCATGGATTCCCATCTAGCAAAGAAATCTAAAATCAATGGACGTCATCATGGAAAATACAGTAAGTTCCATGTAAGAGTATACAAGAAATATAACCATTTAATTCTCTAAAATGATTCTAATAGACCTTGTTTCCAAGGTATTAATGTATTTGGATTGACAAAAATCAAGGTCCACACCGACAAAATTCTGAAATTTTTAATAAATTCTACAATTGGAGAACATATAATGAAATTAATAAGGGTACCTCAAAAGAATACACAACATTAAGAATTATTACTTAATAGATAAAATATTTAATGAATATACATAGGGAACCCATAGGAATTCAAAAAGATAAATTAATGAGGAATCTATGGTTATTGGCAGCACCCATTGGCATCGAACATCCTTGAATAAAATTAGTACACCACTAACAACATTCAAGTGAGTCCCTTAACTAAATACATTACAACTAATGTAATTCAACACATATCATATATAAAATACAATCCAATGGATGATACCCAAGGATTTTCTCCCATATCAATCATTTATATATGTAAAATCATTTACAATTTTAAAATATATATATTTCATATCAAGTAACTCAATTCCAAGTGATTATGTCGTTAACACATGTCATTAAATCCATATAATTCTCAATTTTATTTACATAATAGGGTATCATTCAAATGTTTTAATCGATAACACCTTATTGGTTTCATATTATCACCCTATTTAACCAATTGTATTATTTACCAATTTTTCTCAATAATAAGTTAACAACTCATGATATAAAACACTAAAATAAATTAATAATCAATTTTTACTATTTTAGATTATTCATAGGTCCTTTCATGTTCATATTTCCCATTAAAAAATCCCTTTCAATATAATTCCCCATTTTCACAATCAAAACAAGAATCCACCAAAAAATCATCCCAAGGGTCAAATAAAAATGGAAATAATATTTCTATTGTTCAAATATTTTTAAATGAAAAATTAAACTATGGAAAATAGAATTTTATACATTTATTATGATTGATGGAATTTAATTATTTTAGGGTCTTTGTGGGAAAATTTCATCGTGAAATAAACTGAGACACATATAAAAATCACAAAACATAGGATTAAATTTAAGCACCTTGCTACATCATGCACATAGATTTCAATATACACAATACCATCTTTTAATTCTGGAAAATACTATAGAAACTCAAAAATAATATGAATACCCAAAAAATATTTATAAATGAACATAATTGAATAAAACTATAATGATACTAAAATAAATGAATCATGAATGTTTGTGGATTATTTGGAATACCTATATATTTAGAAAGCATTGATTAACAATATAATTCATTGAAATTTGTATACAACCATCCATGGAATGGGAAAAACTTTGGCAGATGGCTCCCATGATAGGAAACTACTAATGAGGGGCCTCATTATGTTTTAAAACACCCCTACACAAAAATAAAAACAATAAGCTTAAAAAAACATTATATAGGTTTTCGTAGTGTGAATAATGAATTTACGTCATGATTTTTCATTACAAAACATAGAGGAAATGTCCCTTATAGTTCATGTTGTGACATATATTGTAATGATATGATTCCTTCCTATATCCACCCACCCCTCTAATCCCCTCTCATTTCCAGAAAGCATGGCCATAAAGTTCTCCTTATTTCTTATTTATCAAAAAGGACTACACTGCACATTTATTTGAAAAAAATAATAACTATTATAAATAATAAAAGAGTTAAGAATTTAAAATATACCCTTCATAAAGTATTTTTTCCTTAATATGGTTTTCTCGAACAATAGTAGACCTCACTTGAATACTACACCATCAACTAAGAATGCATTCTTGACTCCATCTCTCATACCCCAACTTGGTCACATCCATACGTCCACAACACATGTATCACATGAATTCTCATATTGTAGATATATCATTTACCATGATTAACAAAACCCATAATACATTACTCAATGAATTTATCATCCATAAGATCAAAAAATAGAAATTGAAATCCATTGGGCCCCTCTTATGCTCACAATTCACAATGCCAACTTTGTTTCCTTCCCAATAACTGGTTTCTTGAATGACAAATCCATAATGTTTCATCACTTGATTCACCCCATAAATCACGAAATAAAGTGGGAAATTAGGACCTAAAAAGTTTAAACATAATTTTTTCCCAAATAATCAATCCACAGTACATGGTATCACCCATAAAACATTGGTCAAAATAGTTTCATCGAATTAATACTACAACATACTATGTTTTTTTACCTGAATCATGTCATACACTACTTTGAATATTTCTTACCATTTCGGGATAAACTAAACACACTATTTGTTCTCTTGTAGGGGAATCATCCTAATTAATTATGATATATTCATCTCAAATAGAAAGACTGGGGAATGTCACTTATTCTAATAGGATCCTCCAAAAACATATAAATCATAAGAAAAATACTCTATTAATTTTCTTTATGATTTTAACCACATGCTTGAAAATTAAAAGTCACAAGTCCTGATAAATTAAACATTTATACAACATTTTCATGATATATTAATAAGAATAAATCACCCATACTATATTCATTGTTAAACACCTTGTGGGATCATAAATTGAAGCATGATTTCTTTAAAATACACAACCATTGTTCCCCACTCCTCATAAAATTCATTGATTCTGGAAACAATATAACATTTATCATTGTTTATTCTATTCATCTAAAAATTCTCATTTCTCATCTAAAAATCACATGATGTTGAGAAATTTCACTCCAAAGTCATTATATAACCCTAGTCCTCACTTAATTATTTAGGTTATTAGGCTTTCCCTTAGCACTAAAGTCCCACATACCCAAAATCCTTATAAACCTTATTTAAATATCCACACATCTTCCATCCACCTACTTGAAATATAGTATATATTGATTGAAAATATATGATTTTATAAAATACATCATAAATTCCACCATTTACCACCCATAAATGAGTGATATCCACATTTTATGGCTAAACCGGCCTCTTTCACACAATGTACATAATAATACACCAACCACCTCTAGGTTTGATTAATTTATGTGTAACCTATGAAATTTACTATATATAATAATATATTATCATAAAAATCTCAAACCTCCCAAAAGAATACATAAGACAAGATTTATATACAAGTCAATACTCAATGGTAACATACACCATCCATCTATAGGAATCACTATATTAATGGTCTCACTAACATGAAATAATATTCTCATGACTAATCAAACACTTCCCACATTAGAAGTACCCTCATGTCTAGTCAATCAAAATAAAATTCCTAAAATCATGGTTTTTCCAACATCCATTACTATGAGTATCTAGTGGATGTTACCACCAAAAATCGTTTTTCACATATCATTGATCCACATAATGAGTGAGCCATTTCTCCATGACTGACAGCTCTTTCCCCAAAAATAGATCATCCATGTTGTCACATTGTTTTATTTTTTAAATATATCCACATTCCATTCCATATCAATCCCCAAACACATTAGATAGATGCATCAAATGTACTAATCCATGGTAATCTCAAATTAGGGTATTCAATCACACATTCCTAGATCACAAAAATTCTTTTCACGATACTGGTAAAAAACAATTCCAAAACGAGGTTCTCACTATTAAAAAATAAATATATTAAAACATCGTCTATATATTTACATACCACTCCAACCAAACTATTCTAGATTGGTATCATCTGATCCACACATGTGTTTCTCCTCCCAAGCCACCATATCATGTCTTCCACATCATCCTCTTCCGCACAAAACATTGATCAACCCAGATTGGAAATTTCATCATACATGATCTATCCAAATCATTTTTCCCCCTCCTAGAAAATCAAAACTATCTCCCATAATCCCTATAACAAAAAGATAAAAATACCCTTATAACGCTGACATCCTTTCTATTCCCAGACATGTGACATATTTCTTACCTAATAATATTTTAAATTCACATCTAGACCACCCATACAATGTATTAAATTGAACTTTAGAAAACTGACACACACTTATCGTCCTTGATTCCACCATTGGTATATGGCTTCATAATCCTATACAAGATAATCATGAAGACCCGCCTCAAGTTATAGTGTATTACTGTTTTCAAAAACCATTATCACACCTCTATAAGATTTTACATGCCTCTCCCTCGTGGTCGTATCGTTATACTAGTAATATGATAAGTACTTCTCAATTCCAGAGGAACCTCACTAAATCAAAATAAAACAAACAACCACACAAATCCACAATTCATTCTTAAATTCATCAGAGTTTCACTTTTTATATTACCGTGTTCTTAAAGTATCATCCAAAATAAATAATTTCACTTCCCTAAATGGTCTTTCCCATAAGAAAATTTTGTGCTACGGATGTACCTAAAAATAACGACTGGGACTATTTTCCATAAGATTACATTCTCAAAGATTCTAAATTTGGTACACCCCATACAAGGACACACAAAACATGTATAGGTCATGTACACTAAATCACATTCATATTCATTATAATCTTGAGTGACACAAATAATCCAACATTCCCCTATCCTGGGCCACCTTTGAGGTCATAATGAACTAATCCCTTAATCTTGGGTCATGGCAAGAGATGTCACTAGGCCCATCCAGCCTCTCTTGCACATACAATATAATATTTTTGAAAAATATGGGTAGAACACACCCTCATCTCAGGGTCATGTGACATCCTTCATGATAGTCACATGATATAAATTCTCAACCAATATTTTCAATCTTACTCGTCCAAACCATTTTTGAGTTAGGAAGAAATAATAAGATTACCATTAACCCCAACTCATCATGCCCTCATTGTCACTAGGGATATCTCATAACATAGGCTTTGTTAGCATCCCTAACTACCCATTCACTAAATTAACATAAAAATCTATAGGCTCTACACCATTTTCCAAAAGGGATGAAAAAACATCACATTTATATTTTTTGACACTATCCAATATATTATAAAAAAATCCTCATTTAAATGAAGATTCATGCACATGTTAGTTTATGAAAAAAAAAATATGTTTGATATTGAATTTTTTACAAAAAAACTTATAAAAATCTAAACAAATATTTTATAAAATTCATCACCGTCAATTACCTATATATATAATGGTTAATTGCTGAGTCTTATATAAATAAGTCATCAACGACATGTTATATATGAATATTATCTTTATATTGTAATTGGAATGTTTATCAAATGTTTACATATGAAAATCAGTCAAACATGTCACATAAATTACCTTTATCACTTTATAGGGTTAGTTAACTAGTACCTCTCAAAATATTTATATAGAAACACCATATACAAGAGGATATCAACTAATAACATAGGTCTAAGGTAGTATAATGAGGATATTAATCGTATATATGTGAGTGGAAATAACAATAAAAATAATACCAATAAAATATAATATCTCTGAAATTAGTAAACTTTTATCCATGAAAGATCCTATAACTGATCAATATAGTCCATGTTATAATAAATTACACTATCCAATATATGAATTTAATAAAAATGGAAGAATATTTCACATCATATTTCAATGACTAAAGGATAAAAACTATACACTACAAAAAAACCTCAATTCCAATATCAATAAAAAACCCTCATGCTATATCCTATTAAACATTCATTGAACATCATCGACTAATTTCCCAAATCGACACGTACAATGTAATAGTGATAGTTTCTGGGGAATATAGGTGTCATGGAAACTTGAGTAGGGTATGAATAAAAATCAGTATCCCATAATCAACAATGGAAAAGAAATAACCAATGGATAATAATTTGAATGATGATGTTCAATAACTAAATTTTTTACATGTTAATATTTTAACAAATTTATAATTTACAATTTGAAAATTTATATAATGACATAGTAAACAATCAACGATGTAAAGGATCCACTGTGGAATTAGACATCAGTATAATACCAAAGTCATCCCATGAAGGAAATTCTCTACTCATAGTATATATCATAGATCAATTAGATCCAATGTATAATAGAAACTGAATCATGGTCGAGAAAGAAAATAAGAATATGCAGTGCCCCCATAAGAAATTCCCAACTAACAATGCAATCTTGAATCTAGGAAGTCATAAACTAAATTTTTAAAATTTCTATATATGTAATTTTAATGAATAAAACCATGTAATTATATAAATTAAATCTAATGGACTATGTTTCCAATGCATTCAGAGTATTAGGCTTGACTGAAATCTATGTACATTACCATAAAAATCTATCTAGTATAATCATGCTAAATTGGGGGACCTCATCCTATGATATTCACATTGGTACCATGAGTGAATTCAAAACATTAACAAATGGTATTCAATATATAAATCATCATCTAAATCCATGGTGGGGCGACCCTGAGGTTTTCATAGTGATGAATTAATGAGAAATATAGTTTACCTCATGGAATTACATAACTACAAAAATAACTGAATCCAACCAGATATCCTCCCATGGAATTCAATCAAGTACCCTTAATACATTCACACTTATAGAAGGCATTCCACCAATTTAACTTCCATAATTGAAAATATTATATGAACCAAAATGCATTGGAACTAAAAACAATATACACTTGGAAAGTCATTTGATATTTTCCTTGTATGCATTTTTTATTAAGTATCACCATTTCAAAATCCCATTTCAATATTCCAGTTCATAAAATTTGTATGATATTTCATGGGATTGATTAAATAATGTAAAATTTAATATATGTATATATATAATTGAAATTTTAATATTGGTTAAATATTAGAAAACAATTTATCTATTTGAAATCATTATCTATTCATCTCAATAATAATTGAATGACTTAGATTATTACATTTTACATAGGATTCAAAAAAAAAAATTACAATTTTATATTATTCTAATGTCGTTGTAGGATTAGATATCACTTCCATAATAATATCATTCAAACATAATTACATATTTTATCAAACAACACATGACACTCAATTTTACTCAAGTTATAGGACAAAAACATAAATAATTACCCATTTCTGTTATTGAAGACATGTTAAATATGACATTTTATGAAGGGAAACTAAATTTAAATTATTTAATTAAACTGAAAACATTTTATTAAATTTATCACTATGAACAACTATAATATCATTAAGTATGAACATGAAATTATTAAAAAAAAAGGTGAAACATCAGGTGCATTTTATGGGGACACCAACATTATACTCTTATATTTAAAATTTCAAATATTGCACTTTTATATAATATAATCCAATGAAATTTATAACAAAAGATAAATACTGTAGAAATTAGGAAAAAAAGACAAAAGTGATGAGAACTCCCTCAAGAAATGAAAAAATGAAAGATATAAGTTCTTATAATTTTATGATGTCAACTAGATATCCCATTTAATAAACCAAGAGAGATTCCATTGAAATATAAATTATAACACTCCATTGAAGGGTATTAAAAACATGTGAGAAGGGACCTTTCACACCCCACAACCAATGTATAATTCTAATATATTTTGAAACACCCATAAAAAATCACACATAGAAAAAATTTAAAAAAATAACCATATGATGTCATATATTGAATAATTAATTCATGCCATGATTTTTTGAAGAAAAATATTCCAGGAGCTTACCATAAAATTTTCATAATGTGGTATACATTTTCATCACATAAATCCATCTAATATCTATATAGTAGATGTAAGATCCTCCTGACCACTCCCCAGAGTTCCCCCAACAACTTGTTCACCCAAAAATTAGTATATTACTCAAAATATCATAATGAAATAATTATACTCATACCTTTTATAAGGTTTGGGGTTTTACAACCAAAAATCAACTGGGGTAATCAATAAGGAATCTATTTTTTATACCTATGAAGATATCGAGAGAATTGGTAAGTCTAAATGGAATTACAATTAATTCGTAATAATTAATACTTATATGGTAGGATATCATTAGTATATTATCCTACTAAAAACTCAATTACTGATATACATAGAAAAGTTCAATGTTTTAAATGTATTCATCTCTATTTATTTATTCAAATAAGTTATCAACACAAGGTAGAGGATCTGTGTCTTTGAAATTGATCTTTCTACGTTCTCAATAATAATGGAAAATATACATTGACCCATATATGTTCTTAAAAAAATTGTTCAACACATGGGGATCAACATGGTAATATAAATCCTATATTATGATTCTATTAGTTTTTCTTATTTAAATCATCAAACTCCGCTATGGATATTCTATATAGAGGCTTTAAAATATGTGTGTCTCAAAGTACGAGTTCTAATGGAAATGAATCTTCAAAATTCATGGGTAGACTATGATAGTATATAGGAAACACATTATCATATTCCAAAAAAGTAGGAATATCATTTATGTTGGATCCCTATCTAACCATTGGGGGTCAATATCCCTTGTGAATATCTAGTAATAAACATACTATTGAAATAATATAGATTATAATTTTAAAATTATCCTCACATTGAAATCTGATCATAGGTTGTTTCAGAATCTAAATTATTTTTTTCTATCTTTGATCATTGATATGGTGTATATATAATAAAATTCAATCTATTTTGAAAATACCATCAAAATTAATTATTATGTGAACCAAAATATTTATTTGAATCACATTCCAATAGTCATCTATCATACTGGATATATAAACTTTTGATGTGATAAGGATAACATTATGATATTTTAGTGGTAACAAAACAACAAATATTTATGGTGGTGAAGAGATAAAAAATAATCTTTTGATATAAAATAGTTTCTTGATTTGGAATCAAATAAAATATCAATTTTATAGTGTATGGTAATTATCCAATTTCACAACTCCATTCTCATGACGCACATCAACAATTTTAATCACATGAGATTTAACTTTTTCTCTTCTATTATCGGATTTAATTTCATCGATTTGGATCAATAAACTTCAAATTCATGATAAATTTTCATATTTTCTATATTCATTTCAATTAGATATTTTTTGGTTTGGAGATCTATTTATTTGACCTTATTTCATTGAATTTCATCTTCATATCACTTCATCTATCTTTTTCTCAATATAATAATTTTACAAACTAAAACCATTTTCCAGAACCCAGAATATACTTTCAGCACAAATCCTTCAAAAACATCTATCCTAAATGAAAATAATTTTTTATTTCATCAATTTGTTTTATATTTAGTGTTTACTTAAATTCCATCTTTTTCATATTACCCGAAATTCCAAGATAATAATGAAAGAACCTAATATCAATTTTGTTTTTGAGAGCACCTAAAAATATTTTATCTTATCCATTATATTAACTTTTAGTGAAATACATTAGATGAATTCACCTTATAAAACTAATGAATAAAAACAATTCTTCCAGGGTTGATGATAAAATCTATAGCATCCCTTCGAAGTCTTGTGAAATTTTAATCAAATGAGTTTATGGATTAATTATCCTTATTATATAGTTATAGTAATTAACACTCCAGCTTAGTGTGAATATTTTAACGAAAATACAAATTGAAGAATTAATTCATAAACATTTCATGTGTATTAGATTTAATATCATAACATTTACTTCTATTCTTGATAATATTTATATATTAATTTTTTTCTCCTCTAAAACAATATACCCATAGGAATAAATTTTCCTGTTACAGACACTATATACATGATTACATCATTCTTGATATCCTAATACATTTCTCATCCAATACTGAATCAGTGGAACCATTGATATATATTGCTTATTTCTATATGAAAGAAACAATGATGTGCTAGTCCCTTGATGTCTCATTCATAATATCACATTATTTATTTATTATGAGAGTTTAATTACTATAGCATCACGGTTTTGAATCTCAAATCCCATGTCTATTATTTTTTCATTTCATTGTCTATAAAATTCATTATCAATAAAACATTTTCTACTTCCATAAAATGACTAAAAACTTAAATTGGTATTATCAAACATGAATAATCGTTGTAAACAATCATATGATTATAAAAATAATTCTTATTATTTCATATATTATGAAATGTTCTTTCATCCCATAACACATTATTTTCATCTAATATAAATATAGATTGTCATCATGTTTTTCCAGGTCACTCCACTCATTGATCACAGTGGATCATAATACGATTGTGAATTAAAAATATTATTTCCCCAATAGTTTCTAGAAATTTTTTTAGACTTAGGGACACTCATTCTTCAATGGTGATCACCAAGTTAAAACTTAATCCACCACATTTGATGTTGTTACCCCTAGTTGAATTATTTTATAGCTACATCGTTTTTTCTAGTATTTTATTAGGGATGTATTCTATAATAAAACAATTCATTCATTTCTATATCATTTTATACAATCTTATAATTAGACATATTGTAAGGGTTTTCTGAAAAATTTCATTATCCAAATATACAAAACTAAAACCTTATCTGATACATACTAAGGTGAACCAATCATTTTCATAATATATATATACATTTTAGATGAATATTTAATACATACCATAATAATATATTCTTCAAAACATTAAATTCTTAGTGTCCTCATATATAATATACATAGTCATCATATTTCATTGAGTATTTTAATATAACCTTCAATGTACTTCACACATTGTCAATTTCTTTGATATATCCTAGATAAAAAATTCCTCATAACATATTGAGAGGAATCATATGAAATGGTTATCTCAAATTATAATTATTGGAGAACATAATATATATCCATTTCAGATCATAGGTTCATATAAGATAAGAATAAGGGTATAATAACATTACAATAATATACCAAAGTCATACAAAATCATTCAAATATCATTAATCATGAATCATGGAATACTGATTTTCATATAAAAAACATATTTCATTTGATTTTTATATCATATATAATTTATCATGACCATTGAGAACATATCATACTAATAATGAGAATTATTGTGGGTCATACGTATGAATATAAAATCAATCCCTTACTCAGGGATTGTACAAATTATATCATAGTGGATTGGGATCACACCCCAGTCCATTATTTCACTACTGACGGTTCAATCTCATGTAAATTATTTTGGATAAAGTCAATTATTAAATTAGGTTTGATCCCCATTATAGTCTATATTATCTCATGAGATATCATTCTTTACTTAATGCATTGGATGGATATATTATTCTTATCTTACCCATAATATATGGAAAACAATGCATATGTGTGCCACATGATCTTAAAATATTCATCATTTCATTATATCATAACTCATGGTATGTAAATAGGATTAATTTCCTGATTTCATTAAACCATAACCCATGAATGACAAATAGATTTCATAATAATTTCATTATAGCATTGTTATCCCATGTGATATTAATGGATTTCATTGAATAATCCATAAATACATATCATCATAAATTATACTGAAAATTAATGTGATTGGTATCATAATATCATAAAACCAATGAAGCATAAAAAAATTAAATTAAGTGAACATATATGAAAAATACATTTGAAAGATCATTTGAACAATTATTCAAATATAGTGAAATTAACCTTTTAATTTGGTATCTGTAAAAACTAAAAGTCAATATAATATTGAGATAAAACTTTTCTCTGAAAATATCCCTAGAAACATTTAATATATGATTTTTCTTAATCAATGTCCATGATGGGGTATTTTTGTTCATTCATTAAATGGTAAAATAATTATATCATTCATAATTTTTAAAAAATTTCATAAATTACTAGTTCAAAATACAATATAAAACTATATTAAAAAAGTAAATAAATTAAAATATTCATGAATATTTCTCTAAAAAAATTATATGATATAGAACCAAAATATTAAAAATAAAATATAGAATATCAACATGGAAGAAAAATATTTATGATTAGAGATCTTATAAGGTCATATATTAGTTAAAAAAATTCTACATAATTATGTGTACCAATGAGGGGAAAAATATTGTTACCTAAAAATTCATAGAATAACTATATGAGAATAAAAATAATTTTTTTATTATAAAAATATTTATATTATTTCCCAAAATGAAAATTAACCAAATATAATCAAAAAAGAAATGATATTGTAACATAAACCCTAACCTAATGTCTCATCATACTTCATAGATGTTAAAACCTATTATATAATAAATAAATATTTATTATAAATATTATATTGAACAAAATTAATGTATAAAATTATATATATATATATATATATATATATTATAATTTAAATTCTTCTTTTTATTCACAATATCATCATTAAATTGAAAAGTATTTTAAAAAAATCGTATTTTTCCACATATCTTTCAGTAAAGAGGTTATTGTACTTTTAATATGATTGTGGATTCATAATATATAGAATATTAATAATGAAATCAGTATCATATTAATTAATTATATACACTTTTATAAATATTAACAAAAATAGGTGAAGATGATGATATATATCACTTCATGGATGCATAATTCATATGTGACCATTGGTTATTTTTTAAATTTTCAACGGAAGGAATTAAAGAAACTAAAATAAAAATTTACCACAACATAATCATAATTATATTATTAATTTCATATATGTGGGTGTGTGTGTGTTCATTAAATATATTATTATTATTATCCATGTAAATAATAAATAAATAATGAATCTAATTTATTTTTCGAGGTAGTTATCGACATATACTAATGAGAAAATTTTTCATTTTCTAATAAATAAGAAGGTAAGAAGGTAAATAAGATAACAATATTATATAAGCATAATAAATTCATAAATAAAAATATAATCACTAATTAAATTATAATAATATAACATTAAATATATATATGGAAAATGAAAGTTATAATTATGTGGAGGTGGTATTCCACACATACCCATGACTGATACTCTAAATTACCATTTGGTGGAATGCATGAGTAAAGTTTTTTCCCATGAAAATAATATCATCTAATTATTTCTATGATATATTATTAAGCATGTTAGTTTATATAAAATATATTTTTATCATGTATAAAAATAAAAACACTTTGAATGATTCTGGTAGGATGATTGCCTCTTTTTTGAGAGTCCTTATTTGGCTTATATCACCATACTTCAAATGATCGTATTAGGATAAATCATAGATCATAATAATGAAGAGGAACATCCTATTATTCTTTTTTGTGTGTATTTACCAATCTATATGTAATATATTATATGAATAAGGGGTGAGAATATGTTCTCTATTATACATAAGCAATCCATTTTTTTAAATTTACTAATAAGTCACTTTCAGGGTTAATGAGAACTGCATATTTCATATTTCTAAAAAAAACACCCAAAATTCCAAAATTCAAAACACCCAATGCCAAATAAAATTTTAAATGATGTGAGACATCATCCAAATCATTAATAAAAAATGAAATTGAAATAGAACCTGCAACACCAATCAACTTGGGCCACCATTCTTAGCCAGGAGTCGCCACCATCCCAATGTCGTCATCATCGGCACACACTGCACCAGTATGTCGGAGACTATCAAGTCATCCCTACCGGCAAGAGCTACCCCTAGAATTTAAACTCCACTAAAGAAACTCTAGATAGAACACCTTAATTCCACAAGAACCACTGGCCGAATAATCTCACAGCCATTACGATATCATTTCAAACAAAAAAATCCAAAAAACATTAGCAACACTCTCTTGGAAGGATGCATCCAAGTGAAAACAGAACCAGCCATCATGAACATAATATCAGGAAGAAAATTTGCTCCCTAGAACAGTGATAGACGCCATCGGTCAAGAACAACATCGCTGAAAACATCTAAAGACAATGAGGAGAAACCATGAACAGATCCAAAACATCACGAGTATAAGAATCAATCGAGACTGAAACAAAAACCACCAGGATTAAAAAAAGAACCATTAAACAGAAGGTCCAAAGCACACCCAATGATGAAGACCGAAATCATAACCGACCAACTCGAGACGCGGTTCCAAGAAAACAGAAGATATCTCAACCAAAACATCCCAAAACCCCAATGAGAGACACTAAATCAGACCGAAATGGATTCTAGTGCAGTATATATTGGAGCAAGAGCCGAGATTTAGTGGAACTAGGCCTAGATAGCAAGTCACGATCACTGAAGAATGGATATCCGACTGGGATGGGTGGAAAGAGAGATGGTAAGGCCGAGACGATCAGAGGGAGGGGACATGGAAAAAAACTAGGTCCCCGAAGAAGAGAAGACCATACGAGAAGGATAATCGAAAGCGAAATGAGAACATAGAAAAAGGTGGGTTACATGCGACGAAATAAGCAGCATAGAGTGAAAGGAAAAATGAAAGCTAGAAAAGGATGCTCCATCGCCAAGGAGAAACCCTAGATGTAGGAGAGGCGCTGCGCGCTCAGGAGGGCTATTTGGGAAAGAAAGTAACATAATATTATTTAAAAATATATAACAATAAATAATATCAATAAATAATATTTTTATATTCTTATGTGGCATTTTTAACCATATAATTTTATTGGAACCACAATCACCCTCCTAATAAAATTGTATAAACCCTAACTATTGTAACAAATATTTATTTTCTCCACAATTAATTGTGAAAAAAATATCAAACTATTATCATATTAAAATATGTAATTTATTATTCCAAATATATAATCATTTTAATAAAATTTAATTTAAATAATTTTTAGAAATTCATTTATAAAAATCATGAATAACAGAACAAATCCTTTTTTTGAAAAATTTGTCGGTAGGAAAAAAACATGCTTCATTTTTATTCAGTTCTTTATAACATAAATTCATTGAATGATAATTGTTTAATTACATATTTAATATATAAATTTAATTATAACAATTTTAAATACTGATTATTTTAATATATTCTAAAAACATATTAACAATGTAAAATCGGTTTTCAAGAAGACCATAAATTTTTCCATCAAGTGGTTGATATAAATTGGTAACCAGTTATATAATAATGAATTCATATTATGAATATGTAAATAAATAATTTATCATTATTTAATCATTCATATTCATTCACTCTAATTCAAAGGACGGGTAATAACTCCCACATTAATATTTAATATTCTCTTTGGATACTGACATTCATTAAACCTATGAGTTTCTTATAAAATAATATACTAAGGAAATAAAATAGGTTTAATGATAAATATATAAAAAATAATTTGGAATTAAAAATAAAATTCCTTGAATGTATTTATTTTTAACTTCAAAATGATGAAATTATTTTATCAAAATTCTTTCAATGGTAGATATTAATTTCACATACTACGGAGAACAATTTAAAATGATCCAATTATGGATTTCAATGTATAAATTGTATTTTATGAATTCCCATAATGTTGAGAATGATCGTAAATTCCTATATATATATATATATATTACAATCTCTAGATCCCTTTAATGACACTTCTAGAATGGTGATGTGACTTGAGGTTCATAATCAAATACAATTTATAGAGATTCATGATGAAGCCTTGTGATTTCATAGATATAGTGTTAAAAAATATGCTCACGGAGTTGGTATTATATTATAAATATAAAATATGAATAATTAATAAGGTGGTATAAATTAAATGATATTGAATAATTAATCCTTGGATTCATTCTTATTTTTGTGAGAATGTATATTATAGTAGCAACCAACTTTAATATAGGTTTATGAAGAGGCTTCATGACTCCCTTTGGATGATGTATTTCTACTGTTACCTACTGTAATAATAATCTTCTAGAAACATAGTCTAAAAATATAAAATTCATACTATCCCGACGATAAATTTTTCTTAAATATCTAAAAATCATTTTTATACTAGGTTGTATATATAAATATGATATATGTTCTTCATCTAACAATTCCCACTTCATTTCTACTATGAATGGATGAAATATCTTATTTCCAAACATCAACATGAAAACATTATAGATGAATTCTATCAAAATTCTATCATTTATTCCATTAATATTTCATTATAAATCCTTGTAAAACTATTTCAAAATATTTATAATTTCAAATAATGATGGTTATGGAATTGGTTCCAACAACAATGGCAGCTCAATTTTCTTTAAAATATCACTATCTATCTTTACTATATCTCTATATATTTGATACTTTTAAACCCTAGAATCTTAATAATTCCATTAACCCTCATAATCAATGTATCAAAAAGATTTTTATCCTTCAAAGGGAGGTTTTTTATAATGGAATCATTTTAACTAATTATTTCAAACTATAATCTTTCCCTCAAGATGATCTCTTTCTCAGAGAAGATATAGTTTTTTTACTTTTAGTTTGAATGTATTGATCTCATATATTACCATAGTGGTAGTCTCTCTATATTTTATAATAAATTAATAGGAATTACAACATATTTTTATACGTTCAATTGTTCTATTCCTGGAACATAAAATGCCTTGGGGTGAGAATAAACCACCATCTCATTTTGTATAAATATATAATCAATGCACGTCATCGATGCATCAATATATATAAGAAACAATTACTTATATTATTGTAAATTTTATAAAACTAACTTAATTAGTCTCCAATTCATATCATTAAAATATTATTCTTATTACCAGTACCATGTGACTTTAACCCATTGAAATGTTAAATAGGATAACAGTTTGGCCAACGAGGAGAAATATTAAACTAACCCCCGATTGTAACCTTTTAAACCCTAGGAACATAAAATATTGGTTGTTTCTGTTGATGTAGTACAATCATGAAATAATTTTTTCTTTAAATTATCAGATAATCCCACCATATAGATATTATATCCATGAAATAAAGTAATTGATCCCAAATTCAGACTAACTATATTTACCATATAATTATATATTTTTCTTGTATTCAAAATTATTTTTAGATGCCTCTATTAATCATCGTATCTTTTATTGTATATCAGTATATCATCTGCGAAATTAACCACAATGTAATTAATATAATCCTAAAAAACTATATTAATAATATCTATAAAAAAGTTACATTAGTCAGTATAAATGGAATTTCCGTAAACTAATAACATCCATACCATTGTTTGAAAATCCATATTTGGTATATCTTACCTTTTCACCCATAACTATTGATAACTAGAGTGAAGATCAATCATTTAAAATTAGTGGGATCCTTCATGTTGAATAAATAGGAAAACAATTTTTATGTTGATGATATATATTTTTTATTGTGATTTTATTTAACTCCTTAAAATATATCCACATACTCATAGACAACACTATATTTTCCATTAATAGAACATGGTGTCATAATGGTGAAACAGTAGGGAATATAAATCCAATATCCTATAACATCATTAGTGGAGTCTCTAGATATAATAACTACTCTATTTCTATTATATCTGTAGATTTATATGTTATTATTATATTAGGAATGAGTTCAAAATAGAACTCAAGTTCAAGATAAGGTGGATATTGAGGCCATTCTTCTAGACAAATAACATTCAATCTTTGTACTGTGGGTACATAATCTATTCCATAGATACCTTTCATACACATATATAATTATAGGCTATTATGTATTCCCATAATTTCATTTTGGGAGATATATAGGGAGTATTTTTAGAAGGTTTATATGATTATGTATCCCTCTAATGACAATATATTCTTTATCAACATCATGAATTGTAATCTCCCTTTATTGGAAATAATTTAGGTCATTACAATATGATATCTATTCTAGATTAGGGATCATATCATAGTTAACAATAGGTATAATAACCAAATTTGAAAATATATTGCATCTATTAATCAAAATTGGAAATGAATCATGTATAATTTTTTGTAGAATTATTAACAATATGTGTCTTAATAGATAACAACATAACTAAAGTGATAATAAAATATTTAATGTTTTTTGTAAATATAAAAGATATGAAATAGTGAAAATTTATGGGATTAAATAAATAATTATCTGATATTTTGTCCATGATCATGGTGCATCACATTACATAATTATTAATTTCAGCATTAGTTATAGTAATCGAATAATTTGGCCTTTATCCATTATCATTTTCTGATGTAAATTACATTTCTAGCTCATGCATTTGTATCCCATAATATCCAATCACTTTACAACTAAATTAACAGAAATCAATATATTCTATAAGGAAATTAAATTCACGGTATTGATGACCTTTTCTCGATGAATTTAAAAAAACTCATGTCCCATTTCTGCAAGCTTTATGATGTTTCTTCCAACATTTATCAAATGATTGAAATAGTATCCTTAAACTCTTCTACTTTTAGAAACTGTTATTACTATGATTCTCATTTTCCCTCTTCTTATCCTAATTTCTCTTGAATAAATATATATCACAGAATTCCATTAATTTATTATTGGTCCATTATACTATATTTTTATACATTGAAAAGACATAAATCATCAATCCCTTGAAATGGTTCATCTTCAAACCATAATATAAATTGTGTGTATTACCATACAGTGTATATATATCATATCAAATAATTCAAGATAAAATGTCATTGTTGGACACATACTCATCTATATTTTACTCCTAATTAGATAATGAATAAGGGACGTCATTTCCATCTATACTATTTTGAATCAATAAAGGTGTTCTTACGAAATTATATTAGTAAATGTTCCATATTACATATTTTTCACCTCAACGTCTTCATTAGTGTTTTACCTTAGTTATAAATATTAGTCCACATATATCATCAAATGAAAGACCCCTTTGATGTCTTTTACCTTTTCACTACTTCTCTAAGCATGAAAGGTCTTCAATTTGGACTTGATCTACTCTTCAATTACTAATAGATTAGTTGTTCCATTGAATATTTGAGGATACAGTCACATAATAAGTTCTATCATAGAAAATACCATATTGTATAACTCAAAGTCTCTATTTATGGATTAGTTTAATTCTCTTAATTTTTTTCAAATAACTTAATATTATAATGAACTGATTGTACTCATTGTTATCTTCATTAACATTGTGTGGGCGTAAAACCATACATTTACTATGAAAATGTATATAGTTATCATTCCAAAATTTTGTAGCCATATATATATAATAGAATATATATAATAACCCCATGATATTGAATTGATAAATACAATCCCTTCAAAATTTTCAGAGTTTTCCTTAAAAATATTTTTGTTTTCCCTATAAATATTTCTATATTACTTGGTTTTTCAAAATTTTGTTTGAAACATTTATAATAAACTTTATCAGATATGAACTATAAGAACTCATAGTATAGGAAACATGACCAAGATGATATGAAACATTATGGGTATAGAATATGAAAATTCCTAAAATCATCAATCATCTTCATACTCTTTCAAGACTAAATACAAACACACATTACCATTGAAATCATATGATTACGAGTGAACATATTTTGAAAACATTTTCATACATCACCTAATATCCTTCATAATATGACACAGTTTCCTCTAGGATACCAGGGGAATGGAAAATAATTAATGGTGCCTTCAAATGTTCGATAAGGATTAGAATACATTAGGAGATTTCATAATATATTCATTGAAAAATGAATATGTAAAGAGTGAAATAGAAAACATAAATCCATAATAATTTGAAATTTGAAAAATTATATATCGATGAAAATATATGAAAGAAATGATAAAATAATCATTGAACTAAAACAAATAGAATTCATTATTATAGAGTTCAAATCCTTCTATAAAACCATATTCCATGAAAACATAATAATATGAGCATAAGAATACAAAAAATACAAAATTATTTATTTTAAGGAGACCCATCAATTTATATAATGGATATATAATTTTGGTCCCAAACTGTCATCAAATTATGTTTAATTCATTAACCATATAATTCATCATGAAATTTTATACCACTCCCTTATGTTCTTCTGGATGAATAAAAATTAGTCTACTAAAATAGTAAAAAATACAAATGAAAATTAATTCTTCCTTAAACATAATAATGTGAATTTCATGGATAATATACCTTAATAAATGTTGAATATATTAGGACTATCAAAGTAATAATATGTACATTTATTAAATAAATATAGTGGTTCTGGTACTTTCAAAGTGTTAGGTTATCCATGGAAGATGGTAATTTGGTATAATAGTTTACATTCCAAGGTGAGAATATAATGATAGTAAAATCATTCCTCATGGTTCATAAAGGCTATTTTAATATTCCAAATAATATACCCTATGAATATCTAGATTGGTGTACAGTCTTAGGCCCACTTAATATGTATCAGAGTTCTAATTGAGTCATTTCTTAACCATCCATTTTTTGGGGTGTCTACCCTATGGTGCATCAGTACTACACCAACATAAAAATATCAGTGTCTATATAGGAACTTATTTTCAATAAAACTACATTAATATTTACATTACCAAAATATATGACAATTTATCCATTATGTAAAAAAATTACTTTTATAACAGTTTTAGATACCCATGAATCAAATAAATTTGTGGGATGAATAATTATATAGACATAAAAAAACATTAAATTAATGTGTAATAAGATAATTTTTATTCCATGTTATTTCCTAAACCACACAAAATTAAATAAGTGGTTAATATAGCTTGTGTTCCAATGAATGAAAATTGTGGAAGAAATATATACTTATGGAATGGGTAAAAGTTAAATCAAAACCTATTGAAATATATAATATTAAATTGATGATAATATACCTATAATAAAATACATTCCATGATATAAAATCTCACATATGCATTATATACACACACAAAATTAATTTTGGGTATATTACAAAATATATAACAAAGAGTGGAATTATTGATGAAATCCCCTTAAAAATTATCCCGAATTCCATGGACATACATTAACAACATATAACATTAATATATTATTATAAATACCTAATTCCAAAAAAAATTCATAAAATGTTTTATTTAGAAAAAAATATAATATGCATTCTCAAAAAAAAATTTATAATAAAATTTACCTATTTTCTCACATCAGGAGTTTATAGTTTTATCATTGGTACAAATTTTATAATAAAGGTTTCTATAGTAAACATTCATAAATAATTATCGTTAATATGAAAATAATGTTAATATTAGTGTTTATTTAAAAAAATTTGGATAATTCTATTTTTTATGTGTGTTCTATTCTATATCCTTGAATATAAATGTAATGAAAAGTATGCTTTGGTGATACATGATGATCGATGAGTGTTTCATTAATTATAAAATTAAAAAATTATTTAACATCCCTAAAATAATAATCATTATTTACACATTTTTTTATCATTATAACTATAATTATGTTCCCATATTAATTGATGATATAAATTCATAACATTGTTCAACTATTTTGTTAATTAAAACCAAAAATGAAGATATCATGATTTACTAAATTCTTATGGGCTGGTTTTTTGGAATTTCATTATACTAAAAAATGATTTTTTATTTAATTTATATTAGTTTTATGAAATTTTATTTTAAATAATTATTATAATATTTATTGTATAAGAGAATACTATAAAATATAAAAAAAATGATTTTCCACTTAGTATGCTTATTTAAGATGGTTAATTTTATCATGATTGTTTACTATTTATATCATTAATCGGTTAATTAATATATTATAAGACCCTAAAATAGGGGTATAAACATCATATTTATCCTTTAAACCCATTCGTAAATCCTTCAATGAAAATTGATAATCAGAAAAATGGAATTGATCACCCTATTGTGGAGGTATTCTATAGGTACGCATGAGAGATGATATTGTTTTCCTAAGAATGGAAGATTGGTGTAAGAAGGATTATTATATCAAAAACATAAATTTGTTATAAATATAATAATTAATTAATATTTTTCATTTTAGGATATATATGTGTGAATAATTAGATTAAAATGAAACGTGTGGCTTCATGGAGCCATTAGTCTGGACATATGTGTGAATCACTTTTTATTTCTACTTATGGAAAATATGAATGGAGGTTATTGATTAATACAATAAAAAGAAATTTATAGTATATAAAAAATATTATTTATACGTTATATATATTTGAATTTTATAATTGTGGATTTTTTATTGAATTGAAAGGGACTGAGTGAAAATGATAACTCACTTTTTGCACTTTGAGATTTCCTTTAATGATCACTTAGAAATTGAGTAATTATGCTATATTCATGTGACCGGAATATAATGTAACAAATAAAGGATTCATGGTGAATGAACAATTAAATTGTATTAGGGGTAAAGGTTATTTTAGTTTTGGTATTTAAGGGTTGGTGAGGGTCCCCTTAGACAATAGAAAAGTGATAGAATTTTGGTAAATATCATCAAATTTTTAATAATTAGAAGACACTAAAAAATAATGTGGCTCCACAATTCTTAAATAATGAAATGGGGAAAACATACACTCATGAAAATCTATGAAATTGAATTTTATACATTTTTTAAATAGGTTTTAACAATTTACTTTTATATTTTCCATATTACCATTTAAGTATTCACTTCATTAAGTAGTTTTTTCTTTTGTAATATTTCATTTATTGTTAATAATTTAATGTAAGAATTAATATAATTTGGATATATTAATTCCTAATTTTATACCCATTAAATAATATTATATTCCTTAAATTCATATATTTAAATTTTAAATAGTAATTTCAAAATAAATTAAATTAATTGTAGTTAAAATTGTGGCTTCTACATAAAAATATAATTTATGGTTTTATAACATAAACATATTGATTTAAAATTTATAATTTTACTTATAATACATATATATTTTATGTATATGCTATAAAGACCTAGCCATAAAACATAACTTAATCATGAATTTTAGTCATGAACATAAATTATTATAGATGAAGAATATTTTTGGGTTTGGGGTTTTAGATAATTAATATAACTTTTATACATAATATAACACATTCTTACAAATATGATATTACTACAAATCATATCCATTTTTTCCATATATTAAACATTAAAACATAAAACTTGATTTCATAGACAACACATTATATTGTTCATCAAGACTACATTCTCTCTTTTACCCATCCATATATCCCGTGAAAAACATTTTAAAAACATGGGATGTGTACAAAACATAGTAAGGGATATAATGAATGAAATAATTGGTCAACTGATAACATAATAACCAATAAAAGACGTTATCATAAAAACTCATATGCATAGAATTAGAAAATATTTTCCATATCACACTTACATTCACCCATACACATGGAATGAACTTTTGGTTAACTTCCTTCTCTAGAGTACCCAATTCATTGGAGAGATATAATGGGGATCACTCATCCTAACTTGAGCTATAATGGTCTCAACCCAACATATCTTGAACTATAATGCACTCAAACAAACATATATTGGTCTATAATTGGGATAACCCATCATGTAATGATTTATAATGTTCTCAAACCAACATAATAAATGTCTAAGGATCATATCCTGAATACAAAAACATTATAACTGACTTTCTCCCTTGAGGAAAAAACATTCACATTTTAAAATACCCTTTTTCTTAAAAATCAGCCATAGATCTAGAACACTACACAAATGATAATGAAATATTTTTATTCAAAAATACATATAATGGATACACTATGTTAATATATACATCAAGAAATCATTAGAATATTGTCATGTCATAAAAAATAACAATCTCTTTGGGTTTCTAAAAGGAGACATTTAAAAGGATTTTAGGAGGAAAGACTTCTACAAGTACCATAAGATTGAAAATATCACTAGATAAAGTAATGAAATATTGATATATAATATAAATAAAAATAATAAAACATAATATAGTCAAATTAATTTTCACATGTTATCTTAGAAAGACAAAAACCCTTGATGTTGAAGGTTAACCCAGTGAATTGAAATTGTGTTTAGAATTCTCTTACAAAAATTCAGTATCGTATTGGGTGTACATGAGAGGGCCTAATGAAAGAGAAAGAGGAGCCTCATATTTAATACATCATAATAGATTTACGAGGGATGTTTGAAAATATACCCCACCCTTAGTAATTAGATATAAAAGATCACAACATAGATTAGATTCTTGAATAAAATTGAGAACAATAGAATCTCTATCATCGGGATCAAATTCCCATAATTATTTTTAAACATGCTGTATGAAGTTTAAAATAGTTTTATTAATATTTTCTAAAAACATATTAATGTTTATTAAACCTTTCATGATGATTATATAATCTCATTCCACCCATTCATTATTATTGTGTTGTTAATTCCATTGTTTCGGGTGCGTGCATTGCATGGTTTCCAAGAGCAGTTCATAAAGGATATTCTAATCGATTATATGTGAAAATGCAGAAATGGAATTGAATGGTATTTTTATATTTATAGAACCATAAATTATACCATTTATCATTTTGAATTATGACATGGGGATATTCATATGTTAAAAAATTAGTGATATTTGTTTAGATTATATTTCAGATTTTTTGATCATAGTTAAGTCATTTAGTTTTATAAATCAATAACATGTGTAGAAAATGATTCTAGAACCATATATAAGATATAATATAAAAATTATAATTGGTTTCAATTATTGAAATGGTTTCATGACCATCCTGGAAGGATGTAATATAAATTGAAGTCACATCATCCACGATGTCGATAAATCGACACATCAGGGACGGTGTTTTAATTTTGTGAATAAGTGGTAGAGGAGAAAAAGTATAATACATATTCATCAATATAAAGTATGAAATAAGAATATTAAATATAATGAATTATTCATTCTTCATGGTAAGTGGGGAGAGTAATGAATATGAATTAAAAATAAAAATGAAATGAAAAGAAAGAAAACAAAAGAGGATGTTTTCCTCTAGATTTGTTCCCCTTGAGATCCTTCTTAAGGCCCTTTGTTTTGGCATCTTGGTGAGGAAATAAAAAATTCGAGGTAGGTAAGGGTATTGGGAGAATTATTAGGTAGAATATAGGAAATGATCAAGGATTGAAAGGTGTGGGAGGTCGACGGGGGTGTGAGTGATATTTATAGTGGAGGAGAGAAGGAGTTTTACATTATTTTAACCATTATATTATTATTTTGTTACAAGATAAGAAATAGTTATGAATCTAAGAACACAAATAGAAATAATTGTATGTGTGATCTATGGAATGGTTTCTTACATCAGCCATTACCTATGGAATAGTGTATTTATATGATAATAAATTTATACAGTAATTTCTATATTTTACTATTCACCAAAAATTAATGTATTTCATAAAAATACAAAAAATTCACCTTAACCATTTTTCAATGTTTATAATTAAAAAATGAACTCTATTTTTAAATATAATTTTCTAAATAGGATTAATTTAATTTTTTAATAATGTAATATTTTATTACAAAAACAAGAACTTTAAAACCTTTATTAACTTATTCCAAGTTATGGAAATATCATCTCATCAATTAAATCTTATAAGTATACTAAAATAGGTGATATTACTATTCAAAAGGGTATGTTACTATTCATAATGGTAACATTTTTATTCATAAGGGAATTTTACTATTCACCAACAATAAACTTAGTCTTATTAGGCTCAAAATAACTTACTGACTCAAACTATGAGCATTAGTTTTTTGAAATTAAAAACCCAATAGTTGGAAAATTCTGTTTAGTGGTAATTATATCTATATAAATAAAAAAATGTTTCATGAATTTCCATTTAATTTTAAATCCATGGTGTGTTACATTATCTCCACCTTCTGGAAATTGTGCCCCCACAATTTTATTTACATATTAAACAAGTGAGGGTGCCTTTCCATCATATCATTTTCAGATTCAAAAGTTTCTTCTTAAACCAAGGTGTTTCTCCCCAAAATCATTACCTGGTGGATTACATTATTCTATGATACTTGCTATTTGTGATCAAAAATATGAAAAGGTTTCTATTCATAAGAAGTGTTATCTTCCTGCGGATGTAATTCTTGGCTCAAAACATGATATGAATCTAGAAAATACATTCTCAACATTAAAATATGATGAAATTGTGTATATGAGACAAACATGGAGGCAATGCTACTTTGTGTGAAGGTGGTCCAACATTCTCTAGGAATTCAAAAGGAACGAGGAACTGTAGACTTTGTTATCCTTTCAATCCAAAATGCATCACACTTTTCCAAAGAGAAATTTTAAGGAAAACATGGTCACCTAATTTAAAATATATCTATTTCCTTCTATTATCTACATATCTTTTATTCCTACTCTTAATTGTCCTCATGTTCTACTAGATCATCTTCACTTTCCCAACCACTTCTTCTACAAATTTTGGCCCCACTGACTTTTAGTACCCAACATCATCCACAAATGCTGGAGTCTAACACCTCTTCTCATACGACTCCTCAAATGGTTCAATCTGTATGCTGGAATGAAAACTGGTATTATAAAAAAATAAAACTAAAGATAGTTATAGATCCCAAATTCCATGGTAATCCATTGAACAAACTCGAATCATATCCTCCAAGTATGAATCGTTCATTATGACTACCCATCTGATTGAGGATGAAAAGGTGTACAAAAATTTAATTCTATTCCCAATGACTTCTGAAGGAACTTTCAAAAATTAGATGCGAACCATAGATCTCAATCAGATACAATAGAAAGAGTATCTCCATTTAACCTGAAAATATCATTGAGCTATAGTTGAGATATATGATCAATATATATTGTATCAAAAATAGAATGAAAATGTACTGATTTAGTCTGTCGGTCAATAATCACCCAAATCGCATTATTTCCTTGAGAATTATCTAGTAGTCTCATAATAATGTCCCTGGATATATTCTCCCATTTCCACTCTATCACTCATAAAGGATGGATCATCTTCTTCGGTAATATCCAATCTACATTAACTTGTTAAAATTTCCAACATTTCATAGTAAACTTAGCAAGATCCCTTATCATCCCATACCACCAGTAATACTCATGATGATCTTAATACATCTTAATACACCCATGATGAACTGAAAATAGAGAAATGTGATCTTCACAAAATAATTATTTCTTCATGTAGAATCAGAAATCCCACAAAACCTTCTGCAAAATCATAAAACTCGATCATTATCAAGCTCAAATTCTAGAAAATTACTCTATTTTAACCAATTATACATTTCTCTATAGTTCATGGTCTTCCTTATACACATATATAATTCTTTCTATCACCGATGACTGCAATGAAACCTGAAACAAAACATTTTTATTTCCTGAAGCAAAAACTTATAAGGTAAAATTCATCAAATCATTTACCAAAAGATCACGTTCTACGTTTATCATGGTCAATGTAGCATTAATTTATCTGGTCAATGCATCAACCACTATGTTTTCTATCATAGAATCATAATTATTCATGCAATCAAAATACTTGATTAGTTCCATCCGTCTTCTATTTATCATGTTTTATTATTTCTGATTGACTATATATTTCATCCATTTATGGATAGTATATATTTCGCATTTGGATCCATATAAATGATTCTTCTTAACTGTTAAATCAAAGACCATAGCTGCTAATTTCAAATAATTTGTAGTGTAATTTTAACTCATGGGGTTTCCACTAATGTATAACATATGAAATTACCTGATCATTTATCATCATGACACAATCAAGTCAGTTTAATGAAGCGTAACTATGGATTAAAAACTCACCATTTTG
Organism: Viscum album; assembly: GCA_963277665.1. NCBI lineage: Eukaryota > Viridiplantae > Streptophyta > Magnoliopsida > Santalales > Viscaceae > Viscum > Viscum album. The sequence goes on from OY728148.1 coordinate 1,486,482,710, forward strand.
GGAAGGCAATTTCAAAATTGGATCATTCAACAATAAAGTTTTCAATTCTTGAATACAAACATCACATTCTTCTATCCAAATAAATTTAACACCTTTTTGTATTAACATTGTTAGAAGGATAGATAAATATGAATGTTTTTTAAGAAACCATCTGTAATAACATTCTAATCCAAGAAATCTATGAATATATTTAACGTTCGTAGGTCTTCTACATTAATCATCCATTTTTCTTTGGGAAGTATCAATAGTTATTCCATCCTCATATACAATATGCCTAGAAAAATAAATATGTTTCATCCAAAAATTACCCTTGATTAATTTTCCATACAGTTTCTTTTATTTTATGGTTTTCAAAATGACCCTTAGACGTTTTTAAGGCTATTATTTACTTTTGAAATATATCGTAATGTCATCGATAAGTACAACCAAAAAATTTTACAATAACTCATGAAATACTCTATTCAGTGTTTCCATGAATACTGTGAGTGAATTAGTTAACCCAAAATGAATAACTTAAAATTCAAAATTACTATTTCTAGTAATGAACATAGTCTTCGAGATTTCATCATCATTTACATTCAAATGATTGTACCCTGAAATCAGGTCAACCATTGAAAAATATTTTTCCCCCTAGAGAAGATAAAAAAATCATCAATATGAGGCTAAATTATTCATTTTTCATTGTAATGTAATTAAATTCTCTATAATCAATGAAAAGTATAATTTAATAATATTTTTTTTAAGAAACAAGAGATGAGAAACCCATGGTGAAGTGTTATGTCAGATAAATCCATTATATAATAATTCCTAAAACTGATTTTATTTATTCCAGAAGATCTATTTGATTCATTAGATATGGGGGTTTAGAAATTTTCATTGCACTAGGAACTAATTGAATAGTAAACTCAACCTCTTGACAAGGAATAAAACAAGACAAATCATTTGAAAAAACATCTAGGTATTCATTTACCACGTGCACATCATTAATATTCATAGTTCCCTTATTGTCAAAAATATGAGAATTAAAACCATTATTTGCAGCTTGTATAAGTCTCTCATCTTTGTGATATGTTATCAATAATATGGGTTCACTATTGCACAAAAAATGAAACTCTTTCTAAAAAACAAATTATTTTTCTCTACAATCTATCATACCTTGATAAAAATAATGCTAGTCTATACCCATAATAACATCATACTGTAATAGATGCGAAAAAACAGGGATTACAGGTAAACTCTTTGCACAAACATATATAGTAGATTCTTATAATATCTATTTTTCACAATATTTCTACTAGTTGATTTTACCATGAGTTCTGGATTCAATTCATGAGGTGGAATTCCATGTTTTTCTAAAAAATTTACAGAAATGATGTTATGTGTAGACCCCAAATCAAACAAAACAATTTCATAATTTGTAAAATAAAGAAATATAACACGTGGATGTTTTTATAGAATATTTTCATTAAATATTTTTTATTATTTTGTAGCCTAAATTGCCAATAATCATGTGTTTCAATGATATTTGTGATTCCATTAATATAAATTTATCATTATAACCTAGTCATTAGGTTAGAGGGAATAATTATAACTAAATTATAAAAATGGATTACAAATTGATTTTCTATTAATTAATTATGAAAAAGTTAAATCCATTAGATATTTGTATTTTCTTTGAGTAAATTACTTTTGGTAATGAAATTATTGAGATATATGTGTGTTATATACTTAATAATTTATTTTTTATATTCTTCCAATCGATATTTTAGTCATAGGGTATGAATAAAACCCGATTTTATATATAAGAACCTTTTCCATAAAAGGTTAATTCTTACACAATTGAATGGGGAACCCCTTTAAAATTAAAATTTTTACACATTAATAATTTTTTATACGACAAAATAATATGTTATTTTTAAGTGGGATATAAAAATTTACTTTGGAGAAATTTATGATATTTTCCTAATTTGATCTTAATATAGAGTTATATAACCGATATCTATGTCTATAAATATTCATTATAAATCTAAAAAGATTTAATACATCATGGTAATTTATTTATAATTTTTAGAAATTATATGAATATATTTATTTTTGACACAATTATGATGCATAAATTACCTCATTAATGAAAATTTCAAATAAATGAATTTATAAATATTAAAGTAAATTAATTTTGAACATTTTGATTCCATCCAATAATATTTTGGATAAAATTAACATACTTTGGAAATGTTAACTCCTCTATTTTGAAGATAAAATCATGTTATGAACTTTTTAAAATGTCATGTATGAATAGTTTCTAATATTAACATAATTTAAAACATAATACATAAAATAGATTATTAAATGATCTAAAATTCTTAAAAATCTAATATTCATCCAAATGGTTAATATTACTCCAAATATGTCCTAAATAACTTTTTGTGGGTATTTGTAATTGATATGTTAATTTCATTAACCCTTAATTTGTAAATAACATGATATTATGGTAAGATTAAAAACGGAAAAATTACGGTCAAACCAAAAAGATAAGGATAAAAATTTTCAAAACATGTATAAAAATTATTTGATGATGGGTATTCAAACCAAAATAATATTATCCTCGAATTAATTTGGTTTTGGACCATTTTTTATTGAAATTGAATTTATAATAAAATAATAATTTTAGAGTATCCTAAAGTGCCCCTATCCTCTCTTATAAAAAGGGATCCTCCTTCCTCTACTATTAAATCCATTTTGATATTTAATGATAATCCAACCCCTACACTTTTCTATTATCAACTTTTCTAGTTACATTATATTGGTGTTGGTCTTCTCAAAAGACCTACAATAGTTACATTTTATTATTTCTTATTTTACATCTGATTATATAGTTGTCTCACTATAGATTTATAACATAAGTATCACTTATATACTAATATATTATTATAAGTATCAAGAAACCATATTTAAACATTATCCATCCTAAAAAATGACTTATTGTATCCACGATGTGCTGTAATCTGTTTTTCACTACCACACTTCATGGATGGGTATAATGGTGGAAATAATAACTATATATTATTATTGTAACATGATAATAATTCTGAGATACTATACATTATCTGCTTCAATACGCTTCAATAATTATTGGAATGATATCATCTCTTGTGTGTACGTATGACTTACCGTCTCCACAGTGTGATGTGATTAGTTCTACATAATATTTATTAAACCATGATTATATGAATACTTATAATGAATAAATATGATACATGATACACTAATACCATTATAAAAAATATATAAATACAACCCAAAAAAAAGTAATTAAAACTTATCTGAAAAAATATACATAATAATATAAGCAGTTAATACCCAAATAACAACTAAAAATGAAATGATACTAAAAACGGTTGAAAATATATTCATAAATTATTTAATAAAGATTATAATGATTATTTCATAAATAATTAACATTATTTAAATCATAATATAGGAGGTTCAGATACATAAAATGCATATCAGACCTTAGGTAAGGGATAAATTTGCAAATATTGTTTCCATCTGAGATTTTTTATTCATATGTATTTATTGGGCTATATTTATCATCCACATCCATGTTTCCTAAATAAGAATTTAAATATATCATTATATCCTTTAATAGTTTTTAAATTAAATTTTACACATTGATGAATTTTTACTAAATAGTATGAATGGAATATTTTTTTGTTCTCGATATGTGGTACTTTCTGACATTTCTGGAAAAAGTACATGAAGAATGTTTTTTATCTTATAAAGCATGAATTGATTTTCATGTATTCATGACATATTATTTCTAGGAAACATCGTCTTCATGATTTCAGGATTATTTTCAACAAAATTTGTTTCTTTTAAATTGTGTTTCATTTTAAGGAAAGAATACAGTATAGAAAAAATAAATCATATTTTCATCAGGAATTAATTTCAAGAGTTTTCTCAAAATTATTTAACATATAATATGTAACTATTTAAATAGGGTAATATTTCAATCCATTGTATTCCAATGATGTGAATTTTTTATGATGGAATGTTATTTAAGAAATCTATTTGTTTTATATAAATTATTATTGAATGATTTTTATGAAACCCATTTTATTGCGTGGGTTATGATATGGTAAATGTTTTTATATTTTTGTGGTATATGTAAGAATGGTTTCATTATGGGATGTGTGGGACATGTATCTCCCTATAATTCATGGTGTAAATATTTTTTTCGCACGATATATACATGGATGGAACAACATGTAAATTCGGTTCTGTGATATTAGGATGGAATGATGAATGAACTCAATTCAGTAATGGACTCTGTCCGCTGTGATGGTCTTCAAAATGTGCCTTGACAAATATGAAATTATTTTCTATGTTATGTTTGTATGCCACAAAGAATTATGTCTTATGTTTTGACTATTTGGATTACATTTTTCTTTTATGATTTATACCCTAACATGATATTTTGATCATTTATATATGTTATATTCTTATGAATATGACATTATTGAAATTTCCTTTGATTACCCTTACTGAGCATTTGAGTTCACCCTTTTATATTTTTCTTTTCACCAGGTTGTGAATAAGGGTATTAAGTATGATATTCCAAAAAGGAGTCTAGTTATGATGAAAAATATGACAGATAATGTAGCTGTTTTATGAACCAATTGTTTATGTTTCTCAGTTTCTAAAGACACTATACCAATACGGTTCTGTAATAGTTTTGTAATATATTTTAATAAATATACATAAATTTTGGTGTAATATCAATGAATCTAATGAATGGGTTTCTATAGATGGTATCAGAATAAAGATTCAATTAACCTATGGAAACTAGGATGGAAAATCCATAAGGATATGTCTAGGTATAAGATAACAAACTTTGGTTATAGAAATGACCATGAAGAGCATTGGAAAAAACCAAAAGTGTCCCAATTTGATATTTTTATCATTATTATGTGGTTCTACTATTATGATTTTAGTATCTTATACTAGGATACTTGGATTTGGTCTGTGGATAGAACTCGAATGAACCACGTTAATGTTGAATGTGATGGAAAATGAAATCATTATATCCCTAAGCAACCAAATGTCTTGGGAGATGGAATGAAAATTTTTATAGCCATCCCCACACAACATTCTCCATATATGAATCATGACGGATATAAAAATGAGTAATGGAGAGAGAAACATTATATTGAATACAACATGAGGCATCTCCCACCTTCATTCAGTGGGAATTCTATACCATTAGTGGCATTATAATGGATTAGCACAACTGAAAATATATTTCCAGTTCTACAATTTTCTAATCATGATAATATAATCTTAACAGTATATCATTTTGAAGTTGAAGCAGGACAATAGTGTAATGTTAACAATAATTAGAGGAAAATATATTAAATTGAGTCCATTGAATGGAATGATTTCCAGAACTATTATTTCAATAATTACATTCCTTGTATTCTTTAGATGAAGATGGAGATGGAGTTCGTTGAACCTAAGAAAAAGGGTGATGAATCTGTTGGTACCTATGAAGAAAATTTTACAAGACAAGCAAGTTACACTTCTAGAATTATTATCCAACCTTAGAGAAAGATTGTTTGATTCTTTAGTTTCTTAAAGGCAAGTCTCTAAAGGGAATTATCCATTCGAGACTTGTATAGCTATGATGAAATTTTTTTATGAGCTCTCAAAGTGGATATTTTTATTATAGTAACCCATTTATCATATGGGTTCGATAAGAATAAGAAAATGGTATTCAAGGGAATATCTAAATACCACACTTAAAAGAAGATAAATTTTCCCTTATGCACAATCTGTTCAAAGAAACATGGAGGGAATTGTCTTAATGGGGCTTGAAAATTTTTTCAGGATGTATAATAATGTCATCAGGCAATTGAATGTCTATGTGATGGGAAAAATATGATTAATGATGCAAAAAAAGAAAAGGATACACATAATTAACCTCCTACACTTCAATGTTACAAGTGCCTATAAAGAGAATTATTCCAATCAATCCCCAAATCCATGGTTTATTGATGATGATCGATACCAAAAAACACTGAAGGACAAAGGAAAAAGGAAAGTCACATGAAATTTCTATCAGCAACGTGGAGTATGATAATGAAGTGCGGAAAGGTACAATTACAATCCACTCTAAAGTAGAATTTTTCTTAATTAATCCTATATCCTCCCACTCATTTATTTTTGAAGAATTTTTATGGGTTTCGTTCTGTTACCTTAACAATTAAATGTTGAATTAGTTATGACAACTCTTAATGGCACAATGGTCACATAAAAATATTATAATTCCTCTTTAATTTATGATTGTTGGAATGTGCTTCATTCAAATCATGTGACCCTTCTTATAGTGGAATTTGATGAGATTATTGGCATGGATTGGATATCTTTATATAGATATCATATCAATTTCCATAGAAGGGAAGTCATATTTCCTATTCCAGATCAATCTATGATCATCTATCAATGTAATGATGAATATGACCTTCCAATATAAATTCCATCCATCTTCTGGGTCTTGATTCATATAAATGAAGGTTACTTATTTCAAATGGTTGGAGGCGACACAAGATTAAGAATACACCCTTTTTACGATAGTGTGATGATGAATTTAAAGAGGAATTTCTAGGTCTTCCACCAAATCGTGATGTTGAGTTCTCAATAGAAATCATACCGTGTGTGATGATTATTTCAAAAACACGTTATAGAATGGCCCGAATTAAGTTGTAGTAATTGAAGAAGAAACTCCAAGAGAATATTTATATGTGATTCATATGACCTAGTGTTTCGCCTTAGTGATAACATGTTCAATTTGATAATAATAAAGAAGGATCAATGGGACTCTGTATTGATTATCAAGAATTTAACAAGATTTCTATCGAGAACAAATATTCTCTCTCACTCTTTGATGACATATTTAATCAACTATGATGAGCTCGATACTTTTCCAAGATTTATCTTTTTTCAGGATAATATCAATTAAGGGTAAAAATGGCTGATATATCAAATACCACATTTTGTACATGGTAGACACTATGATTTATAGTGATGCATTTTGCTCTTACTAATGCCCCTATTATCTTCATTGATCTAATGAATAGAGTCTTTAGAGTCTATATTCATTAGTTTGTTGTAGTATTTATGGATGATATTCTTATCTAATCAAAGAGTAGGTAATAACATTAATATCACTTGAGAATTGTACTAAAAACCCTAAGAAAGGATAACTATTATGCCAAATTTACCACGTTTGAATTTTGGCTTCAAAAAGATACATTATTGGGTCACATAATCTCAAGATAGGGGATATCGGTGGATCCATCAAAAACAGAGGTTATTGAAAGATGGTCGAGACCAACAACAATATCTATGAGCCAAAGATTTCTTGTTTTGGTTGGATTTTATCATCATTTTGTGAGTTATTATTCAGGATTTTCTATTCCACTCACAAAGTTGACTCAGAAAAGTGTTATGTTCATTTGGATGGAGGAATGTGAAGAGAATTTTATTGAGATAAAAATAAGGTTATATAGTGCACATGTTCTCACACTACCTTGTAGTAGAGAAAGGTTTGTGATATACAATGATTCATCCAAGAAGGGGATGGGGTATGTTCTCATAAAAAATGATATGGTTATAGCTTTTTCCTCCCTATATGTAAAAATACATTAGCATAATTACCATACTCATGATTGGAGTTAGCTGTAGAAATCATTGAATTAAAACATTGGAGGCATTATCTTTATCATGAAAGGTGTTATATTTATGCTAATCATAAAAGTTTAAATTTATTTTTACACAAAAGGATCTGAATATGTGTCAATAAAGATGGTTTGTTTTGATTAAATATTATGTCTTCTCACTAAAATACCACCTTGGGAAAGTGAACAAGATGGCAGATGCTTTGAGTTAGAAAGGCCATGCTTGCTTATCAATGATGAGGATAACAAAATATCCAATATTTATGGATTTCCATGGGATATATCTTAAATTTTTAATTGAAGGGGATATATCTTATCTTTCTCAAATAAATATTAAACTATCTATACAAATGGCGATTAAAGTGGCACAGAAGGAATTGTAGAGTTAAAAATGAAGGTGAGAAATATTCCTGAATCCAACCTTGATGGTGATAAAATAATAAAGTTCAAGGACCAGGTTCTTATTACTCTGAAACAAGAAATAAAGAAGTTTCCATTGGATGTGGCTCATATTTCATCATTATCTATTCACCCTCAAATAACAATGTTGTACAAGGACCTGAATGAGTACTTCTGGTGGGATGGCAAAAAAAGAGATGTTGTCGAATATGTCTCTTGATACATGGTTTGTCAGCTAGTTAAGGATGAGAGACTGTAGTCTATGTGGATGGGAATACCATTACCCATACCAAAATGTAAAAGGGAAAACTTAACTATTTACATTATCATCAGAGTTCCTAAAACATCCAAAGGGAATAATGTTATTTGTGTTATTGTTGATCATCATACAAAGTGATCAGACATCACTGCTATTAGAGAGGATTTCTCTCTTGATCAGCTTTCCAGGATATATTTAAAGGATGTGGTATGATTTCTTGGATTACCACTTTCCATTATATATGATCAGGATCTAAGGTTTACATCGAAGTTATGGTGAAGCCTTCAGCATGCTCTAGATATTGAGTTTGGTTTCAGCACTGCTTATCATCCTCAGATAGACGGTCAGTCTAATAGGACAATTCCAACTCTAGAAAACATGTTGAGAGCATTCTCTATGGATTTAAAAGGTTTTTTCAATCAACACTTACCATTGGGGTAATTTTATTACAATAATAGCTTTCACTCCGGTATTCAGATGGATACATATGAATAATTCTATTGAAATAACTACATAACTCCATCTTACTAGGATGAAGCTATAGAAAGAAATCTATTAGGACCTAATCTTGATAATGAAATGGAATAAAATTTTAGATCTATTCAATAACACAAATGAGAATCTCGGAGTCGACAAAAAAGTTATGATGCATCAAAATAAAGTAACTTCTGTTTGAAGAGGGTGAGAAGGTGTTCCTATGAATATCTCTTTCAAAAAGTGGAATGACATTTGGAAATAAGGTAATGTTGATCCATCAGTATATTGGAACTTTTGAAATAATAAATCATGTTCAAAACATAACATACCAATTGGTGCTTCTACCGAATATATCTCAAGTTCATGATGTGTTCCTTGTTTCTCTTCTAAGAAAATATACCTTTGATCATTTACATGTTCTAAGCTCATAAGTCATACCGCTAGAGAAAGATCATTCTTATGAAGAACAACTGATAGAGATTCTATATTGTAACAAATAAAGTTCTACAAAACAAGATCACCCTCTTTATTTAAATTTTAATAGAGGAACCAACAATTTAAAGAAGCTACAAGGTTTCATAAGGATATGATGAGGGAGCAGTATCCTCTTCTTTTGGTGTCCAAGTGATGAATTTGGAGCGAAAATTTAGTTTAAGGGTGTAGAATATAACACCCGGATGTTATTATAAAATATTTTCATTAAATAATTTACATTCTTCAGTGGTTCACTTTGCATGAAATCGTGAGTATAAACAAACCTATAGATTCACTTAGTATAAAATTACCATTATAGCATAGACATTAGGTTAGTGAGTTTAATTATAGATATCTTTGGAAAATGCATTATGAATTCATTGGCTATTAATTACTTATGAAAATTACAAATCAATTAGATATTTGTTTTTTTTTGTAAATTACTTTTGGTAATGAAATTAATGAGATATATATGTGTGTTATATACTTAATAATATATTTTTTATATTCATCATATGGATATTTTAGTAATATGGTTTGCATAAAACCCTATTTTATGTATAAGAATCTTTTTCTAAAATGTTAATTTTTAGACATTTTAATGGGGAACCCATTTTAAATTTATATTTTAACACATTAATAATTTTTTTTTAAAAAAACATTTATTTTTGAAACGGTATATATAAATTTAGTTTGGATAAATTTATGATATATTTTTGATAACTTTTATGTTTTGATTAATAAAAAAAAGTAAATTTTAATTAAAAAATTGGTTTCCTAGAGAAAATGTATATGGTTAAACTAAAAGGCTGAATTTTTTTAAACTATAAATAGAATATATTTTTACCATTTATTATAATTTATTTCATTATCATTAATTTTACATCGAATTAATGGGTAATAAAATTTCAATCATATTTAATGTTTTAACATTTAAAACATGTTTTCTCATTTCAACTAGAGGAATACAATTAAATTAATTACTGTAACTTCTATGTTATGAATTTAGGAAAATGAACTTATTATTTAGAATCAGAACATCTAAATTTTTTGAATGTGTACCTTTTATTTTTGGACATTAGGAATTGTAACTTCAATAATTATTTTATTTACTATGGTTAAATGATAAATATTGTAAATAAGGGTAAAAAATAATAATTTAAAATTATATAACAATACTAAAATGTGTCATAATCTTATTGGATGAGATATTTATAACCATTATCATCCTTGGGTCTATTTTTAGAACCTATGTATTCACATGGATGTGAAAATAACATTTAATAAGAATTAATTTAAAGTAAATATAATTATAACATAAACCTATATATTTAACTAAATCTCTATTAATAAAAGGTTATATAAATGATATAAATATATCTAAATAATAATTATAAATATAAATATATTTCCTATATCAAGTAATTTTATTTATTATTTTTATACATTAAATACATATATTTATTTATGACACGATTATGATGTAGTGATTAACTCGTTAATGATGGATTCAAAAAAATTATAAATATTAAAATTTATTTAATTTGAAAATTTTTCTTTCATACAATTATTTTATGGATTACATTAAAATAAATTATATGAGTTAATTAGTTTTATTTTGAAGTAATTGGGTTGTTATGAATTTTTTATAAAGTCAAGTATGAAAAATGTCCAAAATTGACATAATTCATAACTTATAAAGTAATTTTTTTTATTAAATAATAACAATTTAAAAAATATATATTATTTGAAAAAATGGTTAATATAAGTCTAAATATGTCATATATATAACCTTTTTTGGTTTTTTTGTGAAGATATGGTAATTACATTAACATTGAATGTGTAAAAACAGGATAACACAGTAACAATAAAAAAATTTAAAATAATGGTTAAAAAAAGATAAGGATAAAAAGAAATTTAAAACATGATTAAAAATATAATTATGACGGGTATTCAAACCAAAATAATTTTATGTTTAAATTAAATAAGTTTTAGACCATTTTTAATTGAAATTGAATATATAATAAATTAATATTTTGAGATTTTCCCATAAGTTACCCTATTCTCTCTAGTAAAAGGGAACCTCCTCCCTCTCCCCTTCACTCAATTTTGAGTCTTTATACTTGGAAAAACCATAAAAATTTCTTTCTCAAATTCTCTAGTCACATTATGTAGGTTCCGGTCTTCTCAAAAGACCAACGCTAGTTCTCGAAGAGGAAATTTAAATGTGGCATGTCGAGGAAGAGGTAATCTCTTCAACCGATTCATTAAAACTTCTTTCTTCTTCTACTTAATATACTTCATTTGTATCATTATAGTGTAATGAAATCATTATCACTCATATACTGATATGTTATTATAAATATTAAACAATCATATTTCATTTCATATCCATCCTACAAAAAATGAAATCATTGCGCGTGCGTACCTACTATTTACCGTCTCCGCTTCATGATGTAATCTATTTTTCACCACCAGCATACTTGGATGGGTATAATGTTATAAATGATAACTATAAATTATTATTATAACAATAAAATAATTTTGAGATACTATATACTATCCCATTCAATACCATTCAACAATTATGAGAGCGATACTGTCGCTTGTGCATACGTATGGCTTATCGTCTCTACGGTGTGATGTTATTCGTTCTCCATAATCATTATTAAAAATGATTATATAAATGAATTGAATTAATAAATATCATATATATTATACTAATACCATGATTTAAATTATTTAACTATAGCCTAAAAAGAGTAATGATAACTTATCTGACAAAACATATATAAGAACACAAAGTAGGTAATACCAAAATAATGACTAACAAAGAATTATTACTAACAATAGGAAAGAAAATATGGTCATAATTGTATTAATAAACATTATTATGATTCTATAATAAATAATTAATATTATTTAAATCATTATACAAGAGTTTCATATACATATAAATCATATTGGTCCTAAGGTAACGTATAACATTGGAAATCTCGTTGTTATAAGAGACTGTTTTTTCTTAAGTATGTACTAGGGTATATTTATCATCCACATCTATGAATCCAAAATATATATTTTGAAATATTATTTATATCCTTATATAATTTATTTAATTAAATTTTACACATTGGTTTATTTTTACTAAATGGTGTGAATGGAATCTTTTGTCATTCTATGTATGAGGTACTTTTTGACCATTCTAGAAAAATTACATGAAGAATGTTTTTTTAACTTGTGAGGCATGAATGGATATTTAATGTTTCAGGAAATATTATTTCAATGATGATTCCTCTAAAAAATTTCTATATTATTTTCAACTAAATTAGTTTCTTTAAAATTGCATGGAATTTTGAGAAAAAAATGTATTTTAAAAGCTAAAAGATATTTTCCTCAAGAATTAATTTCCATTATTTTCAAAAAATTATTTTCTCTTTAAGATGTCACTATTTAAATATGGTTATATTTATATACATATTATAACCGTGATTTTATTTTTATTATGATTGAATTTTATTTAATAAATCCATTTGTTTTATATAAATTATGATGGAATGATGTTTAAGAAACATATTTTATTTCATGGGTTCTACTATGTTAAATGATATTATATTTTTGTGGCACACATAATAATGGTTTCATTATGATATGGGGGACCTATATAACTCTACAATTCATTGGGGAATGATTTATTTTTCCTGAAAAAGACATGGCTGGAACGATAAATAAATTTAGTTCAGTGATACAGCGATGGAAAGAGAAGTGAACTCAGTTAAGTAATAGACATTGTCCTCTATGATGGTATCATAAATGAGCCTTGAATAATCGTGAAATATTTTCCATGATTTTTTGTGTATTCAACAATATTTAATGTATTATGTTTTGACTATTTGGATTAATTTTCACTTCAATGATTTTTCACATGACATGATATTGTGATTTTTTATATATGTTATGTTCTTATAAATATTATATGATTGATATTTACTTTGTTTACACTTACATAGGATTTGACATCGACATTTTATATGTTTCTTTTCCCCTTGCCATAAATAATGGTATTATGTAGATATTCCAAAAATGAGTCCAGTTATGATGAAATAAATGAGAGATGGTGTAGATGTTTTATGAAATAGTTATTTATGTTTTTATGTTTCTAAAGAAACTATACCTCTACAGTCCTATCATGGTTTTGTTATATATTTTAATAAATATATTTCAATTCTGATGAATATCAATGTAGTTAAAGAATGGGTTGAAATAAGAAATTTACTTGATACCACCACATTTTAATGATCAAAATCCACCGATCTGGTTGCAAAGGATTTTTCCACTCCCTTTTTCTTCCAATGTTTTTGAATTCCTACCTTTGTGACTAGCTTCTGAAAAACATTTAAAAAATGAGCCAATTCCTTATAGATAAAAACTCTCACCATCGACTTCTCAATATTTTTTCGATCTTTTTACTTGCACTCAAGAGACATGTTTCCAAACATTCCACATTGGTATCACTTCCATATGTTTATAAGGAATTCACCATGATGCATTTTTTCCACACTTTTCACAATAAGGGAAATTGATTTTCTTACCTCCAGACACTTTTGAACAATTCTTCCTCAATGCCTTCCAACCAGACCACTTTTTATTGTTTTCATCACAAGGAACATATGTATAAATAAACTCCATCTCCAATTTTTCAGCACAAGAAACAAATTTCTCATATATTTTAAACCCCACTAATGAAAATTATCTTTATATAAAAAGTTTCAAACCAGTGTAATAACTATTTATTTTAATATCAAACTACTGAGTAAAATCAGATAAATACCTAGATAATCTTGTTAAATTGTCTTTATATAATTCCACAAAAACATCGTCTTTGTACATAAGTTCCAATAATTGTTTCTATATTCTGAGTTTAATAGTTTTAGAAAATATTTTTCTTAAAAGACTCTTAAATTCATCCCATTCCAAACTGTCAAGATCATTTTTTTCTCCAACATTTATAACCAAAGACCATTTTTTATCGGATTCCCCTTCCAAAAAATAAATTACTAGTATTAACATTTTACATTCCAAACATTCCATGACATTAAATATCTTTTGAAGAGAATTGATCCATCCTTGCGCTATCTCTGGATCTATGGTATACTGAATAATAATATATAGTGCCTCATAAAATGCTCCAAAAAAGACATGTTTCTTAATGGTAGATCAGGTTCCTATCTAGCATGGATACTACCACAGTTTATTTCTTGAGTCAGTTGAGCCATTGTAGTCACAAACCACTCGGTTCCGATTCTCACCATTCCAGGCCGCAAATTAATATGTACATTAGCCTCTGGGTTCCTTCATACATAATCATCCTTGTTTCTTTTACAGAAAACCATTTTGAAGAGGTATATCTTAGAAAAACAAAATATATATCTTTAAATTCTATAACATTTCAAATTAACTAAATTGATAATATCATATATGGTACTTTCACAAGATCAACCTAACCCCTAAAGTTATATAATCCATCTTCTAATAACAACTATAAGAACCCAACCTTAAAACATTAAATTATCATGAATTATTATCAAGAACATAAATTATTAAACATTGAGGATCTTTTTGGGTGTATATTTTTATAGAATTAGGATATCTTAAATACATAACATACCACATTAATTCAAATGGGATAATACTCAAAAAAATATCTATTTTTCTTATAATAAAGAACATTTAAACATAAAACATGATTTCTTTGACAACACTCAATATCATTCATCATGACTCCCTTACTTCAATTATATATTATTATATCATGTGGAAAAAAATTATAATACTTTGGATGTGTATAAAATATAGTAAGGGATAAAACGGAAAAAATCGGAAGTCAAGTGATAACATAAAAACCAATACACCCCACTATCATAAAAACTATAATGCATAGAAATATCTAGTATACATGGATCCAATTCAACATTTTACTATTATATTCACCATTACACATTGAATATAATTTTGGTCAACTTCCACCTCCTGGGTACCCAATGCATTGTAGATCTATAATGGGGCTCAACCATCATATCGTGACCTATAATGGGCCCAACCCTATATATCATGAGCTATAATGGGATCAACCTAACATATCATGAGTTATAATGGGGATCACCCATCATATCATGATATATAATCGGCTAAAAACAACATAAATAATTACCAAGTAATGTGTCATGAATAAAAAACATCATAACACATTCATACCCTTAAGAAAATTACATTCACGTTTCAAAATATCATTTTTTCATAAAAATAAATCTTAGAGCATGAACACTGCAGAAAATATAATGAAATCATAATATTCAAACTAAAATAATGGTGAATTAATTTTAATTGAAAACCATGAAATAATAATAGTACACTCATGCAAATAAAACAATCTCTATGTATTTCATAATATTGATATTTTAAAATATTTTTAAGAGGAAAGTCCCTCACAAATACAATAAAATTGAATATTTAATTGTTTTAATTAAGGTAATTGGGTTATATACTATAAATACACATAATTCAACATTATATAATAAAATTAAATTTCACAAGATATTTTAGTATGATTAAAACCCTTTAAGTTGAAGATTAACCCAATGAATGTAATTTAGGTTTAGAATTCACTTACGAAATTTCATCATCAAATCAGGTGTACATGGGATGGATTTCTGAGAGAGAAAGGGGTCTCTCATAACTAATAAATCATATGGGAATTATGTGAGAGGTGTGAAAATATACCCCATATTTATGAATTAAAAATAATATAGCACAACATAGAGGATATTATTGAATAAAATTGAGAAAGAGAGAATCCTTAACATTGGGTTCGACTTCCCACAAATGTGATTAGACCTCTTGTATGATGGTTAAAAATGTTTTATTAATATTTTACAAAAACATATTAAGGTTTATAACTCTTTTATTTAACATTTTATAACATCATTCCACTGATTCATTGATAATATTTTGTTAAATCTATTTTTTCGAGTGTGTTCATTACATGTTTTATGTGAGATGTTTGTAAAGGATATTATAGTAAATTGGATGTGAAATATACACATGGAAGGGAATGGTATTTTCATATTTCCAAAACCATAAATTATTCCATTTATCATTTTTAATTCTAACATGAGGATGATTTATATGTTAAAACATTATTGATATTTCTTTTGGTCATTCTGGTTATTCTTCAATCATAATGAAATCATTTTGTTTAGTAAATTAATAACAAGTTTACAAAATGATTCCAAAACCTTCTATAACATAATATATAAAATTATAATTTGTTCAAACCATAAATAATTTTAATGAATTATTTTTAAGGATGTAAAATAAATTGGAATCACATTGTCCATGATGTTGGTAAATCGACACAACACGGACAATGTTTTAATTTCATGAATTATTGGGAAATGAGAAGAAGTATAATGGACAATATTCTATAAACATGATGAGATCCAGAATATCTAAGATATTGGATCATTAATTTATCTTTTATAAGGGTAGGTTGGGAAAGAATAATAATATAATATAAAAATAAAAATAAAAGAAAGAAAACAAAAGAGGATGTTTACCTCTTGATCTCTTCTCCATGAGATCCTTCTTAAGGCCCTTGGTCTTGGACTCTTGGTGAAACCAGTAGGTCTCAGACATGGAGAAGGGTCTTGGGTGGAGTATTAGACTGGACATAGGTAAGGCTCAAGGATTGATAGGTGTGGGAGGAAGAAGTCGAGTGGGTGGTTTTTATAGTAGAGGATATGAAGAGTTTTACATTATTTTAATCATTATTTTATTATTTTTTTACCTGAAATCCAATAGTTATGATTCCAAGATAAAAAAATTTAATAATTTCACGTGATTTTGAAATACTGGTTTCATATATAATCCATGATTCAGAGAATATTGTATTTATCTTATAATGTATTTATACCGTAATTACCGTATTTTACTATTCACATAAATTTCTTGTATTTTATAAAAATCCCATAAAATAACCCAAATCTTTTATCTACATGTATAATTAAAATATGAACTTCATTTTATTGATATAATTTTATAAATGTGATTAATTTAATTTTCATATTAAATAATATTTTCTTCCAAAAACAATAATTTTAAATCATTTATTTACTAATTCCACGATATGGGTATATCATAACATAAATTAAAACCTATATGTATACTATCATAGGCGATAGTACTATTAAAATGGTGTGTTAAAATTAATAAGGGTAAAATTAATATTCATAAGGGTATGTTACTACTCACCAAAAATTATGTTGGTCTTATCAGACACTAAATAACTTACTCTTTACAATTGTGAATATCTATTTTTCAAAATTCAAAACACATATGTGGGTTAATTAATAATAGTGGTAATTATAAATATCTAATTAAAACAAAGTTTCATGCATTAAATTTTAATATTAAGACATTTGGGTGTTACATTGGTCCCTTGTGTGTTTTAGTTTATTACTACACCCTATATAATTAATAAATGATTTTGTATTAAAAAAATTGTATTCTCGTTAATCACCTAAATATAAATCTATTTAGAAGAATGAAAAAATACATTAACAAAATAAAATCATTATAATGAATTAAAAAAATGATTTAATTTTCATAAAATCACATTTCAACATATAATAATTCAATAATTCAATATATTGGTTAACAAAGACTCATTAGTGTTTTCATTGTGTGATTGGTTATGATATTGTGTTTACCTACTATAGTATGGTCTCAAGTATTATAATCACAATTTATTGTGATAACACTGTAGTATTTATGGTTATTTTGTATCTTTGTATCCTAGGATTGAACATTACTCATGTTTGTTTGAGAATCGTGGACTTATTAGTTTTTTTATAAAATATAAAGAGAATAGTGGGGATCTCAGGGTGTCATGTTCTACCAATATAGGTTTAGAGAAAATATATAAAAAACAATTTACAGAAGAGGCTTTGTTGGGATATGTATGGGTTATTTATGGTTGACCATACCCTATATAGTTAAATTTTTTAAATCATGAGTTTTATTTATTATTGAAATTTACTATACTTTATGGATATTGGCCAATTCCTATATTTATTATGTTTTAATTTTAGAAAAATATGATGTTTTATATTTATTTATATTTTTATGTAAAATATCAATTGTATTTTTAAATTGTAATGTTAGAAATTTTTTATTGAAATACAACATGAATTTATAGAAAAATTGATAACACATTGAAGATGATATTCAATTTTGAATTTTTATATTTAATATTTTGGATTAATATTGATAGATTGTTTCTTAGAATATTATTTAGCACTTTGGAAGATGGAATTTTTTTAATTAGTATCATTTATAACATATGATGTTTAATAATTTTAATTAGAATATTTTATATGTAATATGATTGAAATGAATTTAATATGGTTCGTATTTGATATAGTTTTATATAAAGACTGTTTTAGAGAATGAAGAAAATTTTAATGAAACTATTTCATAACAAAATAATATTATTTAAAAAAAAATCTCCAAAATATTGGATTTTTGATTTATAAGTATAGATTTTATAGATAGATTATATATTTAGATTATATTTTATAATGATTGTGTTGAGTTTTTTGGTTAATCATGATTCATGTTCTAAATGTTTTCCCCATTTAGGATTTTGTTGATTATTAAAATTAATATATTATAGGATCCCTCTGGATTTTCTCATTTTTTTATAATGGTTATCATGGGAATATTATTTCATGTACAATAGTCTCAGATCTTGTTTCACATTCTCTATTTCCCCGTCATTGTCATTCCATTCAAGAATCTTGAAATCCCCATCCTCCACATTTATTTAATTAAATGGATTATAAAGAATAATTAATACTAATTGAAAGGTTTTAGTATATATTACTCCATATTGAGCTTCCTGAATCTCTTATGTTCATGTTTGCAACCTTCGTGATAGAGGGTCTTAGTAGGAAGTATTTTCTAACACCTCAAGCTTTTATGTAAAAAATTTTCATCAAATTAAATATCTTTTATGGTTTGAGTTACATGGTACCCAATTATGGTATTTTTGTACATGAAAAATAGTGATTCCTTTATGGTAGAAGCAATACTCACACACTTCAATAGCTTATGTTACACACAATACCTTGTTTGACCATTCTAAAAAATAAAATTAATATTATTATTAAAATATTATAATAGATGTCACCTTAGAATTGGAATGAAATGTATGAAAATGATTAATTAAATTATGGAAATATGTTTTATCCATGTTTATAAAATTAATTTTTTTGGAGCCAATTAATTAGAGATGAAAGAAACAAATATTTGAAAATAATGAAATTTCATTTCTATATAACTATTTTCTTGGAAAAAATTCATTTTTACTCATTATGTTAAACCAGAAACATTTTAATTACAGAATTAAATGAAATTTATATTTTATATAGGGAATATAATATTTAAAATTAAAATTGTGTTTTCCAGACTAGAGATAAATAAAAAACTAAAATTAGTACTAAAAAATTACTTTTCTAAAACACAGTTTTAAAACATTTACTTAGAGAACATGTTCTAAATATAAATTTTGAAAAATTTATAAATTATATTTTAATTAAAAACATCATCTTTTAATTTATGAATTCAAAATTATCTTCGTGTGAATTTGGTTTGTTTTTATGGGAAGTATAAATTTTTGTTAAATAGTGAAAAATATAGATTTTTAATTGAAAACTGAATTTTCATCAAAATACTTTTAGTTGGTGATTTGAATTATGAATTTTATTTAATTTATATGTTGTTTAATAAAAAATATATTAGTAAAATTAATTTCATTGTGTTCAATTTTATGTTTAATTTACTTATAAAAAATCAATAAACATTTTAACATTTTCACTTTAAAGGCCTATTGTTTCATCAAGTCTATAATATAAATTTTTAATGAGTTTTGGAAATATATTTGATTTTAATTTTTAAAAATGGATATAATATTTTGAGTCATCCTAATTTATAGTATTTAATAAGTTATATAAATTTTTTTGGCCCAAATGATTTTCCAAAACAACACAAATTAATTACGACTATTGAGAGAAAAGGGACTTCAACGGTGGATTAAACATTGATATTTTAGGAAAACATGACTGAGATAATTTGGAAAAACAAATTTGATAGTTATATTTCTACCATTATACCCCAAGGATCTAATTTTTAAGACACATGTTAGGTAAAAATGTGAATTCACCTAAATTCTTCGTTAAAATATCAATCATGTCCTCTCCCTCACATACATTGCCAAATAGTTTAGGCCACAAACTATTCCTCTATCTTAACACCATAATACCAAATAGTTTTGGCCAATACATTTCAAAATTGTTTCCAATAATATATATATATATATATATATTCATCCTATAATCCTTACGTTAATCATAAATCCAACCAATAAAGTCCATTGGTGAAAACCAAGAGGTGATACCTGAAGAAGTGGTAACATTCATCAACGAACACAATGGTTGTATTTCATACTGAAAACTCTTTAATTACTATTATATTATCATTATATAATAACCTACATATCAAAAAAAATAATCTGGTCCTTTTAATGTTTCAACATACAACTTCAGACACTTGTATAAAATTGGAAACATAATAATCATTTCTATGTATGGCACACCACCGCCTTGTGAACTGATGTAATTTTTTCCTTTATTACAACCGTTAAAGGTTTCAAATAATTAGATATTTAAATTATATATAAGATATATATAATTATATTAAGATACTATAATTTCTATATAACACATACCTTAATGATTTCAATTTTTGGGAATATGATAACGTCGTTTCTGTGTCTGATGGACTACCACCTCATCAAGTGATGTGATTTATTTATGCATTAAATGGAATCAATTAAAGATGGGTATAATATAAATATATGATATATATGAAAAAAAATTAAACTATAGTGATAATATATATATATATAACTTTTCTTTTATTTTGATAATCAAATAAAATTTAAACAACGTTCATGCATAAGTATGACCTAACATCTCAATGAATAGTGTCTTCCATTCACTATTTCAATCTTTTATAAATTATAATAAATAAATATATCTAATTAATATATATAATATATATTTCATGAAATAAATTAATGAAATCATTAAAACATTATCAATGTAAAAAAATCAATATTTTAAACTTAGAGCATAAGTGAACAACAAAGCATTTATCACTCGAAACATAACATTAAAAGGTAATTATTAATAAATGAGTTTTATAAAGTAATAATAAAATTGTAAATGTTATTATATATATGAATATGGTTCTATAGAATATTTATAATAATCTTATATATATTATAGATTATTTTAATTCATATGATTGATGTTAGGACTTAAGGTTTAGGAATTTGTTGTCTCAATTTGATTTTTAAGAGACTTATTCCGTATTCACCACTAATTTATTTTGAAAGGTTTATATAAATCCCTATGAAATTTTATATCCTGAAATTATTTTATTTAATTATATTAAATGTTTCAATTTATCATATTCTTTCATATTTCTCATGATTCAAAATTTAATCAAGTCGTAATATATTTTAATCTCACTTTTTACTTTTGTGAGACACATATTATATTCACCATATCATTTTTCTAAATATCCGATATGATACCAATGAATGTAATTTCTGGTTATTATCCCTAAAATTTCATGAATTTTATCATTAATTTTAGGATTTCTATTTTAAGTGGTTATGGGTTCAAACATACAAAAGTTTTAAGGGAATTTTTTGAAACATGACCATATTTGGGACACATGTTATTTTATAAATCTATATTTTATTATGAGATCTATATAATACCTCTTTGACATGTTATGTAATTAATATCCTTATATTCTTGTCCTTTTAAGATAAATTGTCCTTTATTAAATCATGTGGATTATGATTCAATGTAAATAATGTTGTAAGAGCATATTTCTACATTCTCATTGTTTATCGACATTGTTTATGATTATACATATATTGAGGAAATATTATGATCCATATATAAAAAATTTATATTAATTTTTATTATACTATATTTTTTCATGACATATTTATATAATTGTACAATTGTTTCCCTCTATGGTATATAATACAATTAGAAAATAAATAAGAGAATCTAAACACATGTCTCTCTTAGGTCAAAATTTTGTTATATTAAAAACCCATGTTATCTAAAAAGGATTCCAAAAATGATTTGGAATTATATATTAAAAAATTGAATGAGAAATATTCTAAAAATTGTTTTCTGTTTTTAAAATATATAGAAATTATTTTCATGTACTTCATTACATGATTTCAAGGTTTCTTCCAAAGTAACAATTTTTAAAATGTGATACGATATAAAAATTATTACCCAATATGGACAGAATATTTTTCTGATGAAATTTTATAATTTTATATTCATTATCATATTCTACATTTCATTTTAACAAAATTGATTATAATTTATTTATGAAATTGATCTTAAAAAATGATATTATCTATAATAAATGTCCTAAGTGATCTTTTGAAATCGTACACACTCTTATATGAAATCCCTTGATATAGATTATGATTTATTGGGGATATGGTCCATGGATGCCATACATATTAATTATTTGAATGGTTACTATCTAAGATTTCATGATTTTTTTGAAACTCATTTCGTGTCAATGGGTTATACTGTGATGAAATTTTTTGGAAAAAAATTTCTTTTTAGGAATTATTCGATGATAAAATGTTTATTATACCCAGTTGATTTCATGGGTTATGATATGATGAATGATTATGATCTTTTAACACACATATATGTGTTTTTAATTATATGGTAACTGGGACTTATATCTCTCTCTAATGCATAGGTTAACAAGGGATAACTCATGAGTAAATATGTTATATGTGAACCTGATTTCCTGTTCACAATGTTTTCATGAAAATGAATACATGTTCAAAATGTTATAGGTGATTGTTATTACATGTTGAAAATTTTATGCATGAACTTGATTAAATATTCAAATTTTTATGAATGGTCATTAAATTTATTTCCATAATTTTAAATGAGGATGTAGTTTAATGTACATAAATTTATGTGAGGGCCTAATTTTATGTCCTTAAAAAATGAATGAACGATTTACTATTTAAAATTTATCACAATATTATAACAAGATGTGTATGAATGTCTCAATACATTGTTATAATATCATGGTTTATCTTATTTTTTTGGTTATGATTCATGTATTATGAATGACCAATCATTATTCCAGGACTCAAGATTATGATATTTGATATATGGGGCATGCTTTTCAAATTTTGTGATCTTATTCGCATACCCTTGTGCTCAAATAATTACTTTATATCTCCCAGGTTTACTATTACTGAGCATCAAAGTTCAACCATTTTCACGAATTATATGTCCATTTTGTAAATAATTGTTTTATGTATGAGTATGAAATAGGATGTTCTTTATGGGAATCACTGAATATCATTCACCAAGTTAGAATATTGTGTTCTAGATTTTATAATACTCTAAACTATTATGTTACATAGGAATTTCATTTTTGAATGTGTTGAAATTTAATCTAAAACAATGTAATATCCATGGATCATAATCCATAGAAATATCGTTTTAATATTATAAGGTATCACTAAAAACCACATTTAACCATTAATTGGTTCTGTTTTGTTTAGGGTTGTTTTAGGTGAAATTTTGGATATTTTTAATGGAATGGGGGAATAGGATGTTTGACCCATAGTTTTCCCAAACAATGTGCCTTGTAAGTGAAAATTGTGTAGACCTAAACAATGAAGTTTTCATAGTTGGTGTATGCTTTATCAATCCTTGTTCCCACAAAATACAAATGGATATTGTGCATGGTTTTTCTAGCTATGAATATTTTCCCATATAACAATGTGTGAGAATTTTAGTTAATCTAGAAATATATTAAAATTTTTCCTAACGGCTATATTGACTCATTCTTGGGTCTAACATAACCTAGAACAATTTTTACTGTCAATAGAGATCTTAAGAGAATATTTTGGCTCATATAAACCCCTTTTATGGCACATTGGGGATAGTAAATATTTGTTCAGTTCATTCCATATAAGATTCCCCTTCTCATTCCCTATATCCATCTCTCTTATCCTCTCTTTCCTAGTGTTTATTAGATCTCATTGTTGTTAGAATAACTATTCACTTTTGTTTCACATTAATAAAATATGATTCTTATTAAATCTTCATTTTCATCTTTCTTTGCGGAAGTTTACCATTAAAATTTTCATAATTCCAGATCCCAGAATCATGATGTTGGCAGTTCCATATATGATGAAAATTTTAATTAACTATATATTTCTTGATTTAAATTATTTTATTTTATATAATTTTATTTCCTTCAACTGTTTTATTAATAACCATTCCACTAAATTTAGTAATTAAATTGAATTTTCCATGAAGTTTTGGAAACACTTGTTTGGTGTGTTATCTCTCATTATTGTTAAATTGTTGAAATTGAACTATTGAATTTATATTTTTGAATATTAAATTGAGAAATTGAATTTTGAAATTGAATAGTGAAATAGATTTAATATTCATATTTGAGAAAAATATCTTAATTTGTTTTGAAAGAAACACATTAGTTTTATCATGATAAAATTCATGATTATATTAAATACATATTATGGATTATAAAAGGAAATTTATATATTGAAACTGAATAATGGGATGAATTGAACTTTAAAAAGTTTTAAAATAAATTTCTCATTATTTATTTTTGATTGAGCACATGGATGACCATAAAGTTAGTAGATTATTAGGGAGAATGATTCAGGGATGTGAAGTTTCTAGAAATTTATCGATGCATTAAAACTCTTAAAAAACTAATTAAAAGGACATACTACCAGTGTGATGTTGGTTAGTCCTCTTTGACCACTGTCAATGGGATGTGTGTGAACATTTCTATTTTCATTATATAAGTGTGTGAGGATCCTATAACTTTTAAATGTCACACCTATAAAAAAATGACCATGTAGCTCATTTTTAATGATTTGATATATATATATATATATATATATATTCCATTTTTTGTAAACTATTGTACAAATTCCTTATGAATTTTAATAATCTATTTTATATGAAATGTTTATTAATCCAATTTTTAAATTTATTTTATAAATTAAAATGTGAATAATGATTTGTTTTAAATAATATTTTGTGCTTCCATGCCTTTTATTTAAAATTATCAGTGATATTTGGGTAAATTAATTATCTGATCTAATAATAAAATCCTTTTTGAGACCCTACCGGTATTTTAGCTCACACCCTACATGTGCCTTTTCCACTTGTGAATTATGTTCTTCCAGGTTAGAGTAATGGTAATGTGCCCCATAGAAGTAGTTGTTATTGTTAATCCTTGGTCTTGGAGAGTTTTATCATCTAGTACATGGAATGTTATACTTTTTTTATGGTACTTTGTGGTTGTAAAATGGGTTTTAATACCTATTTGGTTTATGATACATTTATCCCTATGAATTTTATATTGTATTCATATATACTTGAATATCACTCTTCTATTGTGTTTGTGAAAAAAATATTCCAACTTTCATGTTATGTGATGATATGTGTGTGTCTCAAACACATAGGGGTCGAGAATTCTCTTTGGGGTATGTTAGTATTGGTTTGGATATAAAGGTACTAGGGAATCCATAATGGTTCATGAAAAAAGTGGTATAAAAGGTGTTGGTTCAGAATCATTCCTTGATGTATGTATACTGTTGGGTATTCCTGTTGAGACATAGGAGTTAGTTGTGATTAATAAGATGGGAATCTCTCCCAACAATCAATATTATGCCCATAAGGGTGTTTTGTGATTGATATTCTGAGGATTAGATCTAGACATTTCCATATTTTTGTTTTGGATGTGATGAAATCAAAATATTGGGTTCTAATCAGATGGTATTTATTTCCCTTGTTCGTATGTTTGAGTGTAAATTTTATGTCTTCAATATTGTCTGTTGATCTGGTGTAAATTAATTAATCTGAGAAGACAAGTTAATTGGATCCTATAAGAAGATTTTCATTAACCACAACAAGAAAATCCTCAGTTTGGCCTTAGCATGGTTCTCTTGATTGTGCATATTGTACATGATCTCAGACATTCACCACCACCATTTTCAATTAAGGATCCAACTATGGAACCTCAGAGGTATGTTTTCTAGAAATGTGCTCAGGAGTTGTTTTTCTAGAAATTACTAGTGTTCAAATCCATCAATGATTTGTAAGAGGATGATGAATAGTGGATTAGTATGGAGTGGTTTTTTTTGTTCTTAGAGAAACCTGATGAAATAATGGTGAAATATGCCACCTATATATTAGATGATACTAGAAGGGGATGATGAGATATGATGGTGGCTTAAAAACCATGGGGGATTATAGTGGAAAGGAAAAAATAGTCATTTTTAATCACCAATTCTATCAAATTTTTATTTTTTTGTACACAGCTATTGATTTTTTCAAAATCGAACAGTCTAAAAAGATCGTGATATAGTATAAAAACTGTTTAGCTGAGCTTGTGCAGTTTTCAACAAATATTAAATCAATTAATAGACAAATATTCAAAGGTTTGAGATGGTATATTGATCAAATATTTATTATAATTTGTTTATTATAATCATTAATTTTTTTATGATGTTCTAGATAGGGTGATGGTGGCTAAAATGTACCTAGATGGAAAGTCATGATTGATGGGAGTTCCTTTTTTTCAAGTGGCGGTTTTTTTCAAATCTTCTAAATGAATAATGAAGCCTGATAATTCTGATAGTGGTTCTCAAAAATGATTTTTTTATATACCTAATGATGAATATAGAATATGCCTTTTGGTTTTATTCTAGTGTGTAATTATTGATAACTCAAATAGGATTTTGAATGAGGCCCCACTATATGTGGTTACGACAGACGCTCGGGACACTTCGAGAAGTTCATCCATATCTATTCCACTTTCCCTAGTGGATTAATATAATCAGAGTTAAACAAAACTAGAGTAAAATCAAATGATTCAAGGACAAAGGGGTTCCGTCTATAAGCAAATGTAATTAATCTTCTTCATGTAATGGAAGTGTCTCTAGAGGGAGTAGGTACGGGTCTTGAAACTGTGAGAGGTACCATCACTACAACTTATTTATTAGTGACTAATTTTTTGATACTTGTGTATCTCATTCATTTATATGATCTTTTATTATAAAAATCATAAATATTCTTATGTTTAATTTATCTTAAGTGATAGATATATATATAAAACATGGAACAAATATAGATAAGTGTCATTATAATTGCTCTCATGTGTTCTCTTTATCAAATGGAAATCTTGATTGGGATTTTCTATTTATAACATGAAACTGCTTGAAATAATTTTAGCGGTGAAATTAATCATTTCTAATAACTACTAAATTGATTATTATGAGGGACATGTCTCCTATACTATGATTGATGGGGTTTTCCACGTCTTGCAAGGGGAATGAGACCCGAGTTTTGGTAGACTTTGACATTCTTATCTAGACTCAGGGTAAGTATTATCAGGGTTTTATTTTGATATATAGGGTTAATAACTGAGTGAGGATCTCCATCTAGTTGACATCGATTTTCCAAATCATTATTCTTCTGACTTATATGGTTTTTCACTGTTATGGTAGAAATAGTTTTTTATCAATTTATTCACTATTACTCAAATAGTATCTATTCTTTGTTATCGCATAGTGTTAGTTGTAATGAACAAGATAAAGAATTAGTTGGATGATATTCTATAGTATGGCTTTATAAACCATAGTGTGTCAACTTGGAAAGAGCATGTTCAGTTTTCTATGAAAGCTAATAATTCACATAAAATTTTGGTTGAGTATTGAATACACGACCATGTTACAGTAAATAAAGTGTATCTATTTCTATAGATTGATGACATATTTTAGATATTTCAATTTATAAAGTGGTTCTTGACGATTGATCATATAATTTGTAACCATCAGTTGACCATAAAAGAATCTGGCCTTTTGAAAACCACAATCACGAGCACGTATGATCATTTTCAGTACCTTTTAATGACATTTCATTAACCAATAATCATTTAAACTTTATGGATTGGATGAAAATGATCTTTTATGAGTACTGAGATACATTCATGGTTGTCTTTGTGGATGAAATCATTTTTTACACTATGTCTAATAAGAATCATGTCAGTCATTTGGGAGATGTGTATGAATTGTTGACAAATCCCTATCTTTTTTTCGTGCCTTCAAAATGTGATTCATAGATTCAAGAGGTGATTTTCATGGAAAATTTGTGTCTTAACATTATATTTTAGTTTATCCTGAAATGTTGAAAGTTCTTGTGACATGGGAATAACCACAAATTTTTTTACAATTCATCAAATATTGGGATTATATGGGTATTATCGTTGGTTCTCTATGGACAAATCAAAGATGGGTTCTCTAAGGAATTAACTTTCTTATGAAGGAGTAAATATTACTTGGGTTGATAAATTTCCAAATTCTTTTTTTAGATGCAACATTTTTTACTATTATTTAAGAGTTGACGTTTCTAGAGGTCGGGTAGGGATATGTAGCATTCGGTTATGAAATAAGTTTAGTTTTGGGCTATGTACATAAGTTGGGTGATCCTGTCATTTTTTATATCTCCCATCACCTTAAGACACAAGAGAAAAAAATTTCGACCCATGACCTTGAACTTGATAATTAGATTCATGACCTTAAAAATATTATGAAATATCTATTAGGAGAATGGTTTACTATGTATTTTGACCAAATGACCTTCAGTTATATTTTATTTAATGAATATTTGAATCTATGATAGAGGAGTTTGGTGGAATACCTAAAATATTTACCCATACACATTGCATATAAATCAGGGAATGGGAATTTCGTCACAAATTATTTTGGAATTAAACATCAAACCCGACCCATGAAATATTCTCCAGAATAGTGGAACATAAGGAATCTTTTTTAATAGTTACATATTGGAGTCTTGGTTTCTAGAGCAAAGGTTTTCTGGTCCAATGTTTCATTTAAGTCCCCTCTTATTAAAATGATTCTCCTGTAACAATAGATTGATGATGGGTTCTATATAATTAGAGACTCTATTTATAATGGGGATACCATTGATGTGGGGCTATTATCCATGGAGGGTATTCTATGTTATCAGAATCATTTTTCTGGTCCATTAGAGGTAAGTAATTTTTTGAAGGGTTATTTCCATAATTCATAGTGGGTAGTGCATTCAAAAACCAATAATATGTTTAATGACATGCGACATAGATTTTTATGGTTGTGTATGAGATGGTGAAATTATGATTTTACCTCTCAATGTTCTATTTTATAATAGGACAAGTAAGAGCACCAAAAACATTTTGGTTTTCTTTATCCACATCTATTTCTGATATGGGACTTGGATTATATTAAAATGGAAATTGTAGTTGGGATTCTATGTACCTAGAAAATGAATAATGTGATCTGGGTTGTGATTGATATGTTTAATAAATCAGAGTAATTTTTCTTTTACAATTATTTCCAAATGTTATAGTTTCTGATAGGGATCCTTAGAACACATATCACTTTTGGAGTTTCTGTTGGGATGAATTGGGTTCTTTTGTCTATTTTACCACGACATAACATCCATATTTAGATGGGTAGATATAAATTTCCAAACATATTCCACAAGATATGGTTCTCTCTTATGTTCTAAACTTGCGTGGGGCTTAGGATGACTATCTAGGGTTAGTACTGTTCTTATAATAATAGATAAATTTATGTGATTAGAATGGATCATTTGAGGCTTTGGATGGATGACCTTGTAAATCTATGTTGTGTTTGTCAGATATTGTAGAGAGTTACTATGATAGACCAATATAGGATAAAAAAATGACCACAAATATTTAGTTGATTCATTAAATAATTTTGATCGCCCAAGGACAATATAAGTCTTATATAGATCATCACTATATACTATTGTAATTTTCCATTGGTGACCATATTTTTAAGAACATTTAATACAATTTGGTTGATCGATGGATTGGGAGGTAGGGGAAACATGCTCCTAATTTTTGGGTCCATTTGAGGTTTTTGAGAAGGTGGGGAATGTGTCCTTCCATTTAGCACATTCCATGTATCTAATCATGATACATAACCATATCATGGTCGGGATTGGAGTGATTCGGATGAAAATATGGATTTATCTGTGATTTAGTATCCAGACAGGATAGTTGAATCTCTGAAAATGTTACATTGTGAGAGGAAAATACATTTGGTTCGAGTGAGATGGTAGCATGGTTCTATATCTTATAATATATAGGAGTTGGGGGAACTAATGAGAGACCAAATGCCACAGATTTTTGACATGGAATCTTTTTAACAGTATTTATATGGAGAGAAATTTTCTATATAGGGGAGTTTGTAACATCCCATCAGTATCTTTAGGTATTCCTACACCCTTATATTAATAATTCTTTGGTTGGATTTCATTTAGGGTTGTTTCGAGTGAAATTTTGGAAATGTTGAACGGATTTTTGGTTGTCCGTGATTGGCTCAGAATTTTACAAAACTACAAGCCCTACAAGTGCACACTATTAAATACTAGATAGTATGGGTTTTTATAGTTATTACATAGATTAAAAACCCATGCACCCATTATTTAATAAATTTGAAACCCCAACATCATGGGTGCATGGCTAGGGTGAACGCTTTTTATAACAATGCTACCATGCCCATCAATTAGTGCACTTGCCAATTGCTTAATCTAAAAATGGATTAAAATATTCCCCAACACCTATTTTGACCCTTGTACTGGAAACACTCAACATAGATCTTTTTCATACACTATTGGATCTCTTAAGGGCCAATTTTTCCGCCTCTAAACCCATTCCAAGGAAAATTGAAGAGAGGTTATCTTTTTTTTGGCCCTTTCATGATATTTTTCCTCTTCTTGTTATATATCTTATGATCTCATCTCCTCTCATTTCTAGGATTTCTTAGACATGTATGTTTTTAAATAATATAATCCTCTTTCGTTATATTCTTGGATCTAGGTATTATTCTCATACCATTATTTCTTGCAATCTTTTTTTTTGATTTTATAGTTTAAGGATTGGTGATTCATGAACCAAATATAGGTGGTTCCATTTATAATGTTGAATATGATTAAACCAAAATGTCTTAATTTATATAATTTTTTTATTTTAATTTAATTTATTTTGATTGGTTTATTAATACCCCAATTATAGTGAATTGGGGACTTAAATTATATTTCGAACGAATCTGGAAAAACCTCACAATTCCAATGAAATGTGATGTTATTTTTATATGATTGAAAATTTTTAAATTGAATTATGGAATTTTTATTTTTATTTTTCATTGTGAAATTGAATTCAAATTATCTTTTTTATTATAGTGGATTAATTTTATTGATACAATTCCATTGTTGGTGTCATGGAATATGGAATGATTTTATTAATAACCTATTTCAATTTTTAAATGGATATTGGCATATTGAAAATGAAAAATGGGATGAATTGTATTTAGAACAGTTCTGAAATTTATTTACCGTTGTGGATAGTTGTTGGAGAACAAGAAATCCTATGTAGTTAGTGAGTCATTAGCGATAAAACTACTGGAATTGAAAATAATTAAAAATGATTAATTCTTTTCATCTATAACGTAAATTGATTCATAGGTCTTATTCTCATTGGGATGTTTATCAGTCCTCTTTTTCCAGTGTCAAAGGGACATGTGTGCTCATTGTAATTTTTATTATATGAGTGTGTGAGTTTCCTATAACCTAGAACTATCCTACCACATGGAATATGAAAATGTTCCTAATTTTTAATTATTTAATATATATATATATATATATTTGTTTGAAAACTATTTTACACATGGTTTTTGAATTTATATAAAAAAATTTCATATGAACTATTTATAAATCCATTTGTTTAAATTATTTCTATCAATTGAAATGTAAATTCTGACTTGTTTTGAAAATTATTTTAAACTTTCATTCCAGTTTAATTAATATTGGAATCATTATTTACTTAATTAATTATGGAATATTTTTTTTGTATCCATGGTGAGACCCTAGAGGAATTTTCACTCACCCCCTTCTTGTAACATTATATATTTGTATATTATTTTAATACTAGTTCAACTAATGTTAAAGAACCACTTGGTGATGTTACTTTTTGTTGATACTTGGGCTGAGAGAGTTAGGTGTGCCTAATATGGGTGGTTATCCTATTTTTCGTACATTTTTGTTGAAAATTAGATTTTCATACATTTTGGACTTCTAAAATAATTATCCTTGTGATGTTTTTCTTGTAGGTAAACTGAACTGTATCCCTTGTTTCAATTGTGTTTGTGAAAAAAAATTTCCCACTTTCCTGTTATGTGATGGAATGTACCAGTCACCAACTCATGGGGATAGGAAACACCCTCCAGTCTATTTCTAGACTTTGATAGTTTACAGGGTAATGATACTATTGGTTGGTCTTGGAAAACATCAGTCACTATAATTGGTATCAAAAGAAATTATTAGTTATCCTATAGAAACTATGATGATAATACATTACTAAGATCACTAGGTTCATTTCTAAGGAAATTTCTTGGGATGTATCTAATGACAAGTCTAAGGATAAATTAATGTATAAGAAAATGTCATATAACATTGGTAAAGGATTGAGTGAGTATTTTCCAAGAAATCATATACCTTTCTTGATACAATGTGATTATTTTGATATATCATATATATACCTAGGGTTAACTATTCTAAAAACTATGTAACAAGATAGACTTAGTCGAGAACAGGTTCATGATAATGGACCTTACAGCACACCTAGTTTAATCCTCTTGGGGGATATTAGTTGGAAATTCATGATTTATTTAAAAATCATTATTAAGGACTAAAATATAATATTACTATAATTACCTACGATAATCCAAGGTAATCATAGAATAAACCAGAAGGTTTCACGATTTATAATTATAAGTTATTTTTCAAGATTAGGTTTTTTTCCACTATGATAAGTTTTTATCACACTATGCATTCTAATTTTAGTCAATAGTCAAAATTGAAAGAGAAAATTTTAATGCTACGTATGATATAATATTTTAAAATGATAAATCGAATGGGTTAATAACTAGATTAAAGGAAATATTGCTTATGTATAACCATTTTTTATGGAACATGATTAACAATATATAATGAAACAAACACTCAAACTCTCTGAATAATGGTTGTAAGTAGTTTTATGAGATTTTAGGTATTGGATACCATGGGGGAATGAATATTTAGAATATTATGTGTTGATAATGTATGAAGAAACACAAAAGTGAATTTCTTAAGGTAAATGGAAGATGTTTTGAATCTGTAAATGAAGGAAAATCAGAAATTAATTTCAAAGGGAAACTAAAAATATCTTTTAATAAAATATATGGTCATATTTTCTCCCTAATGTATAATAAATTTATGAATTCTTTAAATTATGAACAAGTAGGAATTAAGGAAATAAATGTCCTAAGGAAAAATCATGTGAAGGGAATCAGCAAAGGCATACAAGTAATGGATTGTTTTCTGATGATCAACACACTATAGATGACTAATCATAGTAACTTTTTTTGAGGAATGAGTTATGAATGAGGTATATATCTTTCTATCCATAGAATCCCCAGATATAATGATTAGCTTGTCTACTTACTATCCCCATAATCCCTCGATAGGACGGATTGGATTCACTATCTTTATCTCCTTGGAATACCACAATTGTAACATTGATCATATGTGAGTAGAAATTACAATGTTTTTAAGAAGAGAACCTAGATAATTTTACTTAAAATTGAAAATTCCCTAATGAAATGCAGTGATTAATAATGAGTTATTCACACTATGTATTCTTTTGATAAAATGAAATGGAATGAAACCAACTAGATCCAAACTCTTCAAATGACTTGGTATTAATAATAATCCTCACAAAAGTCACATAAAAATCAAATATTATTGTTTTTTGTAATGACGTCAGACACCTGGAACAAGACAGATCATTGTAAATGAATTTTTGGAATCGTATTTTTAACACCATTACAATGTTAATGATTTTAATTACATTACAAAGTAGACCTTTTATTCCAGTTATAAACCTATTATGTATGATAAACATCCTTAATAATTTAAATATTCTAATCATTATGAGTATCATTATAATATTACTATTACAATTATAAACCTAATTGTTAATTATTTTTTCAATATGAAACACATAAGAAATTCTAACTTATTATCCCATAAAAGAAATTTATATTTTTCAGACACATGCTCCTTAGAAAAATAATAATGGAGAAATTTGATGTTTATGTTTTTTATATATTAAATCATTTTTTAATAAGTGTTAAAAATAATGTTTTCTACAAAAAAATTAATAAAACATTAAGGAAATAAAAAGTTAGGAAACATTTTTTATGTAAGTGTTTGTGATTTTAAAAACTAAAGAAATAGAAAGTAGTAATTATAACTTGGGACTTAGAAATATCCCACATATTGGAAATCATAATCCCAAAAACATAAATGTGAAAAATATTTGAAAAACATACATCCCATGTTCATTTTAAAAAAAATAAATGTTATTCATTAAAAATTATCTCCCCTGGTATTATATCTCTTCTAAATACGATTGTGAATTCCATGGAGATTTCAAGTAGATCATTTGTTAAGATATCTTCTACCTCATAAAAAATTATCTGCACCTACAAATTGTATTCTACCACTAATAAAACATCTGACTTTGAAATGGAATTTCCTCTCCCTTTGAAACATTATATCCTATTTTATAAATTCCTCAATCATTAAGATTTTTTCCACTATAATAATTTAATTAATGAATGTGTGGGATCTAATTATTCATGAAATGTTATAGAAATAAAACATACGAAATAATACATTGAACTAACAAATCATCTATATAAGTATTAATGAATATAAAATTAGTAGTAATGATGAAATCATTAAAGAATAAAAGTATTTGTCAAGAATATGTTTTGTTAAAAATATTAATATTCATATTTTTAACATAATAAAATGCATCCTAGGTTAAAAAATTATTACTAGTTTACAATTGTCCTCATAAAATATTTCATCTTCTTGTTATCACATTTCACTTTCTTATGTATCTCAAATAATTTCTCTATAATTGAAAAAATATCAGACGGGTATTTATTATTGACTCTTTGTGTTATAACATCATATTCACAGTACTTCATTATATTCAAGACTATCTCCATTTATTTTATCATTTACATCAGATTTATAATTTATTCATTACGATCATTAGTTTCATCTCAATAAAACACCATGAAATTTAACTCTATTAGCCATATAATTTGAAACTGGATTAAAAGAACATGCAAACTCTACCATCTACATCTTCATCTCATTACACTATTCATCATAAATTTTAATATGCGATCAACATATTGAGACCATTTCACTATTTGATTATGTGAACTTTTATGAGTCTCAAAATATTTTAGAAAAAGCATCAAAAAATCTTCATTCCAAATTATGTACTCTATTGAAGATTTTATAGAATCTGCTTATTTAGTATGAATATATTGAATCAACTAAAATACTGCCTCCTGACTTAGAAAATATATAATTTTTTCTTTTATTACTTCCCATTACACTAAAAATATAATCAAAACCATTTTGGTTAATCACTGTAGTAGTGTTTGATTATTCAGTCCCAAACTCAAGAGGATTTTTTCTACATGTTATGACATTAGGTTCCATTCCTTTCTTTTTTAACCATAAATTAAATTTAATTATCATATTTTGGAAATTAATTTGTCACAACTAATTTCTATTATTTTTATATCATCATTGGTCTTTGATATAACATCATCTTTAGTCCTTAAATTTTGAATATCTTTCTCTTTCATGTATTATGATTGAACTAATTCTTCTGATGAAAAAGATTCTTCTTCATAACTATAATATTTTATTTCTTTTTTAAACATGGAGTGTAGATACAATGAGGATTATAATGATGATGATAATGTGGAATCTAGTGGTTTCTTATCATATTTAATTTCATCAATGAAATCTACATCTTTATTTTTTAAACCTTATTTTCTCATTATTCTCATTCATAGTCTCCTCTTCTATTTTAGTTTCAACATCCTCATATTACTATTCTTATTCAACACCTTATTTACCTTCAAATTATTTCTCATATACTTCAACATCCTTTCACAGATATTTTGGTAGTTTCACAGTATTTCTCAAACCACACATACCCGCTGGTCTAATACTGGTTCATTTTCTTTAACAACTAGATCAGATTATTCAATTAGTACTTAAAAAATACCATTATCAGTCATCTAAAAAACATTGACAAAAAAACAAATACTTATTCTTTAAAAGAAAATATAATATTAACATTTAATTGATCGGTTTTATATTCTGGTAAAACATCATTCTTAGGGGCTCTTTTATCATCATCCAACAACTCATTCCGTAATTGAGATTCTTGAAAACATGTATTTTTTTCCTTCTTCGTTAATTCATCTTATACGACTCCAGAATCCTATATTCATTAAGCCCATTCTTCTATTTGATTGATTCCAAACATTTTATCCCATGTATTCTTTTCAAATTTCTTTTTTATCCATTTATTAAAAAAATATTTAGGCATCATCTTCTATATATTTTCATTTTTATAGGGGAGTTATCAAACATCATATTCTTCTTCTTATGAAATATTTTTTATATCCTTGGGGGCCCTACCATCAATAAATAACCATCTTATATCTCAAAAAGTGACTTCACATGAAAAACAAACATTATATTTTTTATTTTATCGTTACTAATTAATGATATTTTCCCCTCAATAGATATAATTTATTATCAAATATGAAAATTTCCAAACACTTTCCCCTCATTTTTTGTATGTATGATAGAAAAAAATAGTTTTTATCTAATATAGGATGTTGTTAAATTATACATTATAATAGTGATGAACTTCACAAAATATATCTTCCTCATATTTAATAGGAAATCCTACATGAAATCATATGAAACTTCAGTGTATTTTGGACTCTTTCTCTCAGAATAATAAAACTATTCATCCACATACTGATTAATCTATTATTCGATGATAGGTGGGATACTATTTTTGACATTCCCACTTTCAAATTAAAAACAATTCATTTCTCTCGTACTGTTGAATGAAGAAATAATCTTCCAATGTTTTTGGCAGTGATTATAGGCATTCTCTTCTAATATAATCATGTCCTAGTCAGTGAGTTTCTTATAGGATAAATAATACATTTTCATATATACTAAAAATTATCCTTTTTCATTCTGATATTATTTTATGAACTAAGAATATTTTTAAAACTCGTGATAAATATTATGATAAAACAAATCAAATTTATTATGTGTATTCTCTACACACAACAATTACCATCCTTGGAAATGTATTATCTTCCTCGAATATGAGTCATACTATTCATACCATAATCATTCTATCATCCTCTCTTTGACTTCAATCCAAATATCAGTATATTCTTTTATCTCAATTAGATCTGGATATGAGACTGTCAATTGTATGAAAAGAAATTAACATTTTGAATGGTTGATTTGAAGGAATCAACAACTTGAAAGCACAAATACTGAACAATTAATGTGGGATATAAGGGATTTCCTCCTTTGTATAATCAATCAGGTTAACAAATCATCTTCCTATAAATAATTGATAGATGATGTTGAAACTCTTTATATCTAATGGTAAATATTCCTGTAATTAAATATATAAATAATTTTTAACAATTTAATTTTTTATGATTTTATTATAATAAGAATGAATCTGATTAGAAAATTTTTTAAAAATATTAAAAAAACAAAAATTATAAAAAAAATACATCAGTACTAATTAAAAAACAAATATAATGACATAGTTTAAAAACAAGAAGAGTATAAAAGTACATTTTGGAGTAGAAAGATACATTGGTTTTTTAACCATTTATTTGTTTTCTAAATATAGTATAATTTTTTTTCAAATAAATACTTAATATGAAATTTTGAAATAAAAATAAAATAGAAAAAAATTCTATACAAATAAAATAGAGACATTTTACTCCATAAAATTTTAAAACATTTTCTGACTCAGAAAAATCTTTCTGAAATCAATCTCTAAAATTTTTTAAAAAGTAAATAGATATTAGAAAACTCATTATGATAAATTTTAAAAATAAAATTGATAGTTTTAGAAAACAATAGAATTTTAATAGAAAATAAAAATTTTCAAAGAACAAAAAATGAACTCCCCCAATAAAAATAGTAACATAATTGTTTCGGAAGCTTTCGATGGGGTGAATGCATCTGTTGATTTGAGGATGATGAAGAAGCAATGGTTGTTTCCCCACATTCCTGCTTTCCAATGGTGGCCATCATCCATTCTTTTTTCAGGGATTTTTTCTACATATTTGAAATGGCATGATATGAATTATGTTCTTCCTTCAATATATTCTTCCTCAGAACTCGTTACCAAGATTCGGTCGCCCTTATAGACTATGATGTAGTTTTTTGAACTCTTACTAGTGCCATATCTTCATGGACACTAGTTAAGTACACTGGTTCTATCATGACCTTCCAAGGGGTCCAGTCAGGGAATCATCCTTCTGTCGAGGGAGTCATCACGTTGGACATCATGGGAGTGTTTGGACGCTGGAACACTAGCGTGTCTAGGATTCTTCAACTTATTATAGGGCCTATTGAGGGTGATAAATCCTGATCCATATCAGGTCGACTGTAGGTAATTATATTACATAGGCATGTCCTTGAAGTTTTCCTCATCCTCCCATGCTTAACACAAGTTATGCCACGGTTTTATCATCCAGCAAAGACAGAGTAGACTAATCAAAACACTAACTAGAGTGGATCAGATGGGTTTGACCACTAAAGGGAACACTGGTTCTCGGGATAATGTGTGGTTAGGTACATGAATTCTTCTTAGAGTAGTGGAGTGCGGAAGGGAATGATCTCACAGGGATGCGTCGACCTGGGAAAGAATTAGGATAGATATGGGTTTCTGAGAGTGGATGGGGAATGAGATTGATCTGACGCGAGGGTGATGGTGATGTTGGGCTTCATCCACGAAGAGTACTTTTATGTAACCTCGTGGAAGGGAATAAAAGTTCACCTATTTCCAGATGGGGTATAATATTGGGGTGTGTGTGGAGGACAACGACCTGATGATATACTAGGGATTACGAATGACTAGCAGCCTATGTTGGACTAACAACATTGGGGAAGACCAGAGATGTGTATCCTAACAAAAGGGATTCCAATGAATTTCCATAGATTTTAGAGTACAATAGCTTACCGCTGGATGGGATTGACAATGGATTAACACTAGATGTGAGTGCAATATGCTTACCGCTGAAATAGATTGACAATGGTTTACTATTGAAAGGGGATTACAATGGCTTACCACTACCTGGGGATCACAACGGCGTATCGTAGGATTACAAACAGTTTAGATTCATGTGGGACAAAATAACGTGCAATTTAACATCATGCAGGTTATGGGTGAATCGATGTGAAATGTCTAGGACCAATGGGTTTTTTTCTTGAACTTCAAAGAGGCTACCTACGTTCCTTGCCTTAGAAAGGATCAAGTTCCTCGTTGTTTAGGATGGTGGGAACCGACGTGATGGGGGTCAAACCAATGGATGGTGGGATTTAACCTCATGATGGCTTCCTATGTACATTTCCTTGGAATGTACTAATGTCCGTGTACTTCAGGATGAGTGGGAACCGACATGAAGGGGGGTCAGAACCAATGGATGATGGGCTTGAACCTCAGTGAGGATTCTCAGGAACCATTCCTTGGATCGGATCAAAGTCTTCATCGTTATGAATTATTGGGATCAAACATGATGGGGTTCGGAACCAGTGGATGGTGGGATTTAACCTTAGGGAGGCTTTCTACATGCATTTCCTTGGCATGTATTAAAGTCCATGTAGCTCATAATGTTGCTTGGGGATTACACTCTAGGCTTCCCAGAGAGGATGCCATGGTCGTTCTTTCTCTATGAACATCATATTCATTCTTAGCGTGGGAAACAAATAGTAGCAACGACGTGACGATCACTTCACAAAAGTTTCATCTATGGGATGTTGAAAGTGGAATACACATGGTTAGCAGCCGAAAATGGAAACAGGGGCTTACGCGTGTTTAGCTGCCCATGGAGAAGGAGATCGGTACTTACTCAAGGGTGGAGGCCTGATGGGGAAAAACCCAAAGGGTGAGGGATTTGGCACTGAGGAATAGAGGAGGAGAAGGGGTTCTACCTCCTGTATGAAAATATAGGGGCTTATACAAAGGTGGTTTCCCGTTCCCTAAGAACAGACGTTGCTCCAAAAATGAGGATCACATTCCATGTGAGGAATGATCTCACTCCCGTGAAGACCAGTGGGCGTAGAGTAAGTCGAAGATGTGGAACCCCACATATGATGCATGGGGCGGGGTAACAATTTAACATCATGTGTTAACGATGATAGTGCTTGGCAGTATAACATCCTGCATCTCAGATGAGGTGGGTTCAATCTGCAACCCGAGGCCTTACATAACTAATACTCGCGAGCAAATGAGAAAGGAAAGTCATCTGAAATGTCATGGTGAGGGGGTTTTATGGAGTGATCCATTTAGGGGTTAACATGTGACTAGATGTGAGAAAAAATAGTTGTTATTATCATTCCTATGCGAAGAATCATTAGACGATCCAATGCAATGGGAAGCACCACCCAAGGGACTTTGAAATCACTTCATTTAAACCTGGAGGGTCACATAGGAAAAGTAGTTACAGAGTAAAGGGGATCATAGGTAGAAGCCTAGTGAAGTACTGGTTCTCTATGAAGTGGAGGGACTTCAGGAATTGGTATGCTTCACGATGTTATGTGGACTAGCCTAGGTGTAGGGCAAAAGGGGATATGGATGATGCTTCATGAAGTGAAAAGGCATTCGTGGAGCAGTGCTTCACAATGAAAGGGTGCCATGTGAAGCATAACAATGTGAAGCAATTTTCTTTATGAAGCATAGTGACACTACAATAACAAGGGGGTCACATGTTCATGGAGGGTACTTCTATAAGCATAAGTTCTCTGTAAAGACCCGAGTCCCCATGGGAATCCCCTTCCTTCGCAGAGGACTTTGGGATCCATGAAGGGAATCCCTCTTTTAATAGAGGATAAAATTAAACCAAGGGAGAGGCACTTCGCAATGATAAAGTAACTTAAAGAGCTCACGATTCAAATAATATAATTAGATTCAAAATTTGAGAGACAAAAAGGTTAAAGTTCAGAGGATTTGATCTTTGGCCATGAGGGGAGCCAGATATATGTAAGCAAGAGGCTCTACAAAGCATAACTCGCTAGTCGAGAAGACATGTGGAATTTCTTCTTAACCACAAATCCTCCCACCTCCTTCCTCCGTGGTGGGTTCACAAAGGTCAAATGGGTTTATGGAGTATCCAGCCTCCTTGCACTATGGCAGTTTTTGACACATCAAAAGGGCTCACAGAGAATCCCACCTCTTCGGTCTACAGAGTGTTTGAAAATGTCAAATGGGATACTGGAGTCTCCTGCCTCCTAACTCTATAGTGGATTTGCAATGGGGGGAGCTTTGCGCTGGTCGCGA
This sequence comes from Viscum album, assembly GCA_963277665.1. Lineage (NCBI taxonomy): Eukaryota > Viridiplantae > Streptophyta > Magnoliopsida > Santalales > Viscaceae > Viscum > Viscum album. Next base: position 1,486,524,860 of record OY728148.1, read on the forward strand.
TGATGTGTGGCTCTACGGGCAAGATTCGCAAGGAATCCCCTGAGGCTTTCTATTTGTTCTTGTTTATCACAAATTTTGGTACCATAAAATTCCCCCTCAGACTAGGATCATAGGATAAAGTGATGGTCATAGTCTGAGGGTAAATTTCCAAAATCCATCAATCAATCAGGAAGAAGACTCATGCATCTGACATGAGAAGAAGGTTCACAAATTGGAGAGGTGACATGGGGGATGAGCACGCCTCAGTGAAGATGCAATGCGATGTACCAGAGTTCCTCGCCTCTAAATTGGGGAGGCCGAACCCTCTTTTGTCCTTTCTCATCTTCGTGTTTTGGCCTTTATCACTCTCAATTCACAAAACTTTGTGTACTCCACGATTGCTGTCTGTAAATCGGGCCTTCTACTTCATGGTGCACCACACGTCTTTGAGTTCATGACGGTGTGCTCTCTCGATTTATTTTGAATCCCAGGGTTGGGCTCCGTGATCTTCCATTCCGAACAAACTCCACAAACTAGATCTTTGAAATATCTTCACGACCCAAAACAAAAATTATCCTAATCATGAATACTAAAGGAATCACCAAGAGGCTTCCAGGGGGTCCTTGCGGATGCTTCCTGAAGAAAGTAGATAGTATATAGATTAGGTATATGGGAGTTTGTGTGTAGCAATTCTAGCTAGAATTCGCTGGTGGAGCTACTCTCAGAAATTGAAAATAACTATTTTCTATGCAAGAGGCTACCTCTGTAGGGATTTGGACAGAGGGATTATAAGGCCCCGTCCTTAAACAATAATTAATCTTGATTTATTACAAGAATTCACATTGAAGAAATTTTCAGGGTTAGAGTTTTAGAGAATTAGATCATAAATCATGCATTACATTCCACATTTCAAAAAGGTGGTTACATATAAAATTGTATTCATTTTTCCCATCAATGGAGACATATTTAAAATAAAACATGGATTTTTTCTTGACACTTCCTTCACTCTATCATCACATAGTGTACTTTTCCCTTGACCTGTGAAAAACATTTCAAAAACATGGGATAAGCATAAAAAGCTCAGTAAGGTTTATAAAAGCTTGGAATGAAAACATTAGTCCATGTATACATAAGAAATAATGAAATCATACTTTACTCCTAAAACATAAGCACGTTTTCATACCTCATGAAATCATAATATTTACGAATAACTCATAGAAAACATAAGACATAAAGGTAATTTGAGTCATTCATAACATTATTACGTAGGGAGTAACCCTCATGGTTACGTTTGGAATAACCATCAAAATATATTCCCTAAATCTCTTCGGAGAAACCTTAGAGTTTAACTCTGTCGTGTTACCCAATTCATTGGAGAGAAATCATGTGCTCACCCGCCCTTAGTATATCATGAAACCACCCATCGTAATAAACACTTCCCAAGAACCATAACATAATTGTATCACATAAAACATGCATAAAGGAAACATAACATTTCCTCATTTCAATCACAAGATATCAATACAACACATTTATATAATAAAAACATTATGGAAACCATTTTCAATACCAAAATAAAATAAAATTCAGACATGGTATTTATTTTTATTTAAAAAAGTTATGGCTTGTAGAGGAAGCCGAAACTCAAATAATGGTCACGGCAGAGGAGAAGTCGTTGTCGCCCTATACGTAAGACAAAAACATTCCATCTTGTTGTTTCGTAAAATGATTCATATAAAATATTCCTTTTTATTAAAAGTAAAATTCAATGGGTTTTATACAAAGTATAAAACAAAGTTGTGTATAATACAAAATAAGCCTCAATGAAAGGAGATTGAGACGAGGTTCCTTACCTTGTGTCTGACTTGACTCAATCATTCTTTAATCTCCTAAATAATAAACTAGAGTTAATTTATACATTCTTAAGAACCTTTTTGAAGTTCATTATTACTTTTATATCACTTATTAACATGTTATTAACATTTTTTATTTATTTAAGTTAATAATGGTTGTTTTTTTCGATCTTTGGTACTTGAGTTAAAAATTAAATTTTTATAATTACAAGTTGTTCATGTGGTAAAATATACATTATATCCAGAATTATATTCATGATTTAGATATCATATATATCATATATATCCACTATATACATGCATTTATAAAATTACATAACATTTAGATGTAAAAATGAAATGCACCATTCATGGAGACGGTAAGCTGTACGTACACATGAAGGTTACATTCCTTTATATTTCATATTTAATTGAGTGAAATCATAATTATATACAAGTATATTATAATTCTACTATAATATCATATATAGTATCATTAACTCCATCCTTTATACATCCCACATATGGAATTAACGAATCAAATCACATTAAGGGGGTGGTAGTCCGCACTTCCTAAAATGAAGATATCGTGTTTACCCACAACGGAAACAATAAAGGTATGACATAAATGAAAAATAGAGAATCATAAGGAAAACATAAACATAATATATATAATATATAAATATAGTGACATCTTTACGGCCACCATGAAAGGTGTTAAAAGAAGATTGAACAATCATCATTTTGTGAGGCAGAAATTCACCAAGCACAGAAACAATATGTTCATTAACCATTAGATGGAGGTGTGTATAAGTGTATATAAAATAATTCTCATAAAAAAATCCTATTATATTTAAGAAACATGTGTTGTTACAAATGAAAGGAATAAAAATAGTTTAGGGGTTTGAAGAAGCAAAATAAAACAAAAGAACACAAGTGAAGACATTACCTTTAAAAAGGGTAACTCCTCTTGGTTTAAACAAAATGGGTTACCTGAAGAGATTTCTGACTTAGTTAAGGCTTATAGGATTAAGAGATGAATGTGGAGACATAAAATGAGCAGATTTAGGCCGATCCAATGGCTTGAGAGGTGTGGGGAAGGTGGTAGAGGTGGGGGGCCTTTTATAAGAGGAAGGAGGGGCACTCTTGGAAAATCAAGAAATGTTACTTTTTATTTAATTAGTTTCGGATTTTAAAGGTCCCACAATGATATATTTCAAGGATAATGTGATTAGGGTTCGATATACACCCATAAAATTGGTTTTTGACAATTATAATCTTATATTTTACATTATCATTCCATTTTATTTAAATCGTTCATTAATGAGGTAATCACTGCATCATCATGGTGTCATAAATAAATTAATGTATTTAATGTCTAAAAATTATAAAAAAAAATAGTATGATGTAGGAAATATTTTTATCTTTCCAATTACTATTTATAGTTAAAGATATAATTTATGTAGGCAAAATTAAAATTGTTTTACTTGGGTGATACATACTTTGGTTATACTTTCCTTTTAAAAAAACATAAAATGATAAAGTGTCACTATCACACAAAAGTGATTCCATGGGGTCCCAAAGTTTTGAAAAAGGCATCCCATGGTCATCCATGACACAACCATTAGCATTATGCCACATTTTGGGGTCATTTTGTATTATTGTGATTTTATTTTATTACCCTTAACTACCCGATTACAAATTAATCACAATAATTAAAGATAATTACCTTCATTTCAATTCATAATGTCCAAAAAACAAAAGAGTATTAATTAAATAATTTGGAACTTATGATTCCAAATATGGATTCTATTTTACCAAATTCCAAACACATAAATGGTAGTTATTAATTTAAAAATAATTCTCGTTGTCAAAACAAATAGGGGTTTTTTTGAAACAATATCTATCAAAATTTTGACAATTGTTTATATCCAATTTCAAAGTTAAATTAATCCCAATAACCACCATTGGATTATATGGTAAAAATATATTCTAATTACAATTTAAAAACAATTAAAAAGATAATCTAACCATATAATTAAATTTGATGAAAAAGCAGTTTGGAAGTATAATGCAGTATTGTTCACTATTTATTAAAAAATTGAACATTGTCAGAAACATACCAAAAATTTTGTCACGACCCGTCCTCAGGGCCCATGCCGTGACTACCCCAAACCCGCCTTCCATAGGCCAGGAGCTGGCGACTAGCACCAAAGATGTAAATCCCAAAACAAAGGGAAGGCATTTACTTTATAAAAGAAAACAAACACCACAGAGCAAGCAAGAAGAATTAAACACTAAGTAAAAATGGGTACAACACTAAGTGTGGAAAAGTAAGTGGGCCAGAATAAAAACCCAAACTGAATGTGAAGTACAACTATAATGAAGGTACAACAACTGAAAAGAAAAGCAGCAACGTCGAGCAGTCCACTGGAAATCCCACCTGAAGGGTGGGTACAGATAGCCTCCTCAGCTCCTCGAGTCCTGCAGTCCACTCCGTGTACGTCCCGCCAAGTGGTCCGCCTCCGGGTACCGACTTGCTCCACAATCCTCAACCACGATCAACATTGTCTATAGTCTACATCCAACACAACGTAGTGCGGGCATAGCACATGCATGGTTGAGTATATGCCACTTAGTAGGGACCCCGAGACCCCCGAAAGTCTCCCAGAATCCACAAAGGATAATCCACAAAGGAAAGATACAATCACGATGTAACAACCAACACTACTTAGGTATATTACCATACATATACCTAAGTCATCAATTCCAGTTCGGCTCCAACTTTTGAGCCCATGTTCGATCTAGTCCACACAGGATAGCACAATCCAATCCACACAGGATAACACAACCCAATCCACATAGGAAAGAAGTCAATCATATCGAAGGTATTGATTGAATAGTCAAGACTCAGCTCACGTTGGTATACTTCTTCGTAAGACGATAGGGATGATCAAATGTAGCCACTGATTCATCTAAGATGTCAGACCCACGTAGGATGCAAGACCAGCTAAGCTGTCAGACCCACAAAGGATACAAGACCAGCTACTCAGTCGGACCCACGTAAGATACAAGTACAGAGTCAAATACTGCCAGACCCACATAGGATACAAGAACAATAGTCATCGTCATCGATCCCACAGAGGATTTCAGTACGGTCGTCGTCGCTTCCGAACCCACAGAGGATCCTAGTACAATCTTCATCACTACAGAACCCACGGAGGATTTCATTGCAGTCGTCATCGCTGCCGAACCCACGGAGAATTTCAGTGCAGTTGTCGTTGCAGCCAGCTCTAGGGTTCCCGCACACAGCATGCTCGTTTTCGGGAGGGTTCGTGTCACGACCCGTCCTCGGGGCCCATTCCGTGACTACACCAAGCCCACCTTCCATAGGCCAGGGGCTGGTGACTAGAACCAAGGCGTAAATCCCAGTAAAAAGGGAAGACATTGCCTTTGTAGAGTAAACAAACACCACAGAGTAAGCAAGCAGTACAAGTAAACACTAAGTAAAAACTGAGTACAACAGTAAGTGAGGAAAAGTAAGTGGGCCAGTATACAAACCCAAACTGAAAGTAAAGTACAACTGGAAAAGAAAATAGCAACTAAAAAGTGAAGCCGCAGCGTTGAGCCGTGCACTGGAAGTCCCACCTGAAGGGTCGGTACAGATGGCCTCCACAGCTCTTAGGATCCAACCGTCCACTCCGAGTACGTCCTGCCCAGTGGTCCACCTCCAGGTACCATCCTTTTCTACAATCCTCAACCACGATCAGCGTTGTCCGTCGTCTGCAACCAACACAACGTAGTGCGGGCATAGCCCGTGCAGGGGTGAGTATAAGTTACTCAGTAGGGACCCCGAGACCGCCGATGGTCTCCCAGAATCCAAAAAGGATAATCCACAAAGGAAAGACACAATCCCGAAGTATCATCCGACACTGCTTAGGTATATGTCCATACATATACCTAAGTCATCAATTCTCATTCAGCTCGAACATCCGAGCCCACGTACAACCCATTCCACAAAGGAAAGAAAAATGTAAATCCACACAGGAAAGCAAAAACGTAATACACACAAGATAGCACAATAAAATACACAAAGGAATGAAAAACATGATTTAGCTCACACGGGTATACTTCTTCATATGAAGATAGAGATGATCAGATATATATCCACTGATTCATCTAAGTCGTCGGACCCACAAAGTATCGATAGGTAACTAACCCCTGCAATGACCCACAAAGGATCTGACCTACACAGGATCGATAAGTAACAAACACCCGCAATGACCCAAAAAGGATCTGACCCACACAAGATCGATAGTTAAATAACCCCCGCAAATACCCACACAAGATCGGACCCACACAGGATCTGTAGGCGTTGGCCCACACAGGACCGCTAAGCGCTGGCCCACAAAGGATCGGACCAACAGAGGATCTATAGCACTGATCCACGTATGATTGCTGAGTTTTGTAGTCGTCACCGTCGAATCCACTTAGGATCACTGTACAGTCGTCGTCGTCGTCGTCGCAGTCGCAGCTAGCTCTAGGGTTCCTGCACATAGTAAGCTCGTTCGGGAGGGTCCGCTCCACGAGCCGAGAGGCTGATACATCAACTGACACATAGTCCATAGTTGATGTATCCAAAAGTTATGTATCGTCAACAGGAAATCAACGTCGTAGACAACACGTCAATCGGACGCCCGGTCTGAGAGTTATTGGCTTTTTTGTTCCAGGGGCCCGGTTGGTTTTTTAAGGCAAAACCAACCCGACCGTACTCCACCTCCATCTAAACCTCGGGCGGAGTAATCCAAATTATTTGTCTCACATAGAAGAATCCATCAAAGTCGACGGCACGTCAATCGGACGTCCAGATCTCAAGTTAGAAGTGTTTTCGCTCCGAGGGCCCTGTTGGTTTCTTGTACGAACCAACCCGGAGAAACCCAAAGTACTCTGAAAACATGAGTGCGATATACAGAAACGTCCGCCACGATCCAAGGATCCCATCACTGCTGATGGTATGTCGATCGGAGGCCTGTAGCTCCTGTTATGAGCAAAAGACCGAAAAGGGTCCGAAAATGGGGGTCTGGGCCCGGACCGACCCGGCCCAAACCCCCCTAGGTTGGCCTGAACTGGAGAAACCCGACCAGGGTCCGGGTCCGACCCGGATGGCGCAACCTGGCCCGGCCTGGACGCGACCCGGCCCAGCCTGTGCACGGCCCGGCCGCCAGGTGGCTCGGCCGTAACGGTCGACCAGTGCGCAGGGGGGGGGGGGGGGGCGCCACCTTGATTCATCAGCGGCCCCACATGGGGGGCCGCCTCTCACCGGCGTACGTGGTCGGGCTTCCGTGTCCCACCATCGCCGGTCCCGCACGGTCGCAGGATGGCCGGCCTGCCGCCACAGCTTCAGCCGCGGCGGGTCTCCACGGCGGGGCGTCAAGCACCGCCGCCTTCCGCCACCGGCGCCGCCGTGCTGGCGTGGCGGGCCAGCGGGTTGCTCCGCGAACCACCAGATGAGTTCCGGTGGTCAGAATTGCACGCCGTCTTCGCCAATGGCCCTCCTGGGGTGAATTCTTCACTACAAGGCCCTCAAATCTCTCGTGCGGCTTGATTTGTTGTCGTCCGCCGTTCCGCACTCCAATAATGAAAAGGGCGATGGGTTCAGACATGTTTGTTGGTCCGCACCCACCGCGTTAGTGGTTTTAAATGTCTCACAACAAATATGTAATCATACTCAGTGGGTACAAATCCCAAAGATTTAAAAGAATCAAAACCCCTTCCTCAACGTTGCCGTCGAACGTGAGTTCATCGCGGAAGAAGAGGATTGTCGCGTTGCGGAAGGGGCGTCGCTGTCGTCGCGGTACACGGCGTCGCCTCAAAGATCTCCAAGGGTTAAAAACACACAGATTTCATTGAACCATTTAAAACCATGTTGAGGATAAAATACAAAAAGGAAATTTAAAGATCTACAATCCCCTACCTCAATCGGTTGATGATCGAAGATTGTCGTGAGGAAGTAATGTCACGGAAGAACAGTCGTGGAAGGAGGATCATCACGTCGCACCGTCGATCTCCTAGGATTCGGCGTTCTTCGTTGCCCTTCGTCGGAGGCCGGCCTTCTTCGCATTCTTTGCGTTCTTCGCATTCTTTGCATTCTTCACGAAGAAGGATGATGATCTCCAAGACTTAGAGCTTCCTCCAATTCCTCTCAACAAGCACCCCTCAAGTAAACACATGTTGGTATAATTTTATTCTCATGCCAACAATTGAAAAACAAAGTTATGAAACAAACAATTAATTCGATGAATTAATGGTAACGACTTAACTGCCCAATTAATAGGGGCGTTTATAATTTTAGAAAATGAACCGGTTGACTTTCATTAAAAGGATGTTTTCGCAGGTGCGTTACTTAGAGGAAAAGAAATGGTGGGGCTCATGCGGGCCCCACCTCACAAATATTCTACCAAGTCGGTAGGATATCGTGGGTCACACCTTATCCTCTTAACCTGGATTAAGTGGATTTAAGTGGCTTTAAGTTAAATAAAATAAAGTGTTGCACCACTTTTATTTTATTTTTTAACTTAACCCCAAAAATTAAAAAACACACACGAGCAAACGCAGCTCCGGAAATGGCGTTTCTAAGAAAATACCAGCGTTGTGATTCTATCGGTGCACATGGAATTCGATTCCGAGCACCGGTTCAAAAAATTATGAAAACCCACTCGTTCGTTCGCTGAACGTACCCGAGCCAAACTTCGGAAAATGATTCTTGGCACACCGGGCCTCGAAATCAGGTGTCCTCGGAAACTGCGTTCTTGTAAAATTCCAAAGAAAATTAAGAAAAAAAAATTTCCTTGAATTTTACGGGTCTTTACATCACTCCCACCTCAGGGCTTTACGTCCCCTTAAAGATACATCATAATCTATGGAAACAAAAGTGGGTACTGTGCATGCATCTGAGCCTCCCGCTCCCAAGTGCTCTCCTGGAGGTTTCTTTGATGCCATCTGATGCATACTAGAGGAATCGATCATCCACCTAGGACCCGCTCCTGTCGATTCTCGATCTCCACTGGGACCTCCTCAAAATTCTCCCCATCATCAACGTCCATCTCCCCATGGTCAATGATATGCGTCAGTTCATGCAGGTATCTCCTAAGCTGAGACTCGTGGAAGACGTCATACACCTGGTGCAACTGAGGTGGTAGAGCCTGGCGATAAGCCACCTCGCCAATCCTACTGAGGACCTGGAATGGTCTGATGAAGCATGGAGACAACTTTCCGCCTCGGCCAAATCTCCATAATCCACGTCGAGGTGAGACACGCAAGAAGATGTGGTCACCATCCTCGAACTCTTGTGGCCTCCTCCTCCTGTCAGCATAAGATTTCTGCCGGCTCTGAGCTGTCCTCATCCACTCCTGGTTGACCTGGACCTTCTCTATCATGGCCTAGACCATCTCTGGTCCCACAATTGCTGACTCCCCAGCGTCTGTCCAGCACAAAGGAGATCTGCAAGGTCGGTCGTACAACGCCTCATATGGTGCCATCCTGATGGTGGAGTGGTAGCTGTTGTTGTATGAAAACTCCACCAAGGGTAGGTGGTCCTCCCAGCTATGATCAAAGTTGAGGACACATGCGCGGAGCATGTCCTCAAGAGTCTGAATGGTCCTCTCCATCTGACCATCCATTTGAGGGTGAAAGATAGTTCTTATACGTAGCTGCGTCTTGAACACCTCCTGCAACCCCTTCCAAATATGGGAAGTAAATCAAGAATCTCTATCGGAGATGATAGATGATGGCACACTATGAAGCCCTACAATCTCATGAACATATAGACGTCCCAAGCTCTCCACTGAACCCTACTCTCTGATGTGTAATAAGTGAGCCGACATGGTGAGTCGGTCGACAATCACCCAAATGGAGTCATGACCCCTGGAAGTGCATGGAATTCTAGTCACAAAATCCATAGATATGCCATCCCACTTCCACTCCGGGACCTCCAAGGGCTGTACCAAGCCTGCTGGTACATGATGCTCTACCTTCACCTGCTGTCAAGTGAGGCATCGAGAAACGAACTCTACCACATCCTTCTTCATGCCCGGCCACTAGTGCTGTCGTTTGAGGTCCTGGTACATCTTCTCCACTCCAGGATGCACTGCCAAGGGAGAGGTGTGGAACTCTCTCAACACCTCCCCCCGAAATGCAACTGGTACTAAGGTACGTCTTCAAAAAGGACTTTGTGCTCTGCTCCAAAGGGGAAACCATCAGCTTCCTATCCTGAGGATATCTGCACACGCCACGTCTCACAGTCAGCGTCCCCACGCTATGCCTCTCTGACCTGCTGCAGTAGTGGAGGGGTGACTTTGAGAGACTGAAGGAAGGCTGCTCCATCTCTATCCACGAATGATATCCTCAAAGTGGCTAGCTGCTATGTAGCCTCCTCAAGTAGTTGAATGCCCATCCTCCTCCTGAGAGCATCGGCTACTACGTTCCCCTTCCCAGGAGTATAGACTATGTCAACGTCACAGTCCTGGAGGAACTCAAGCCATCGTCTCTATCCCAGGTTCAGGTCCTTCTGAGAGAAGATGTACCTGAGACTCTGATGGTCAGAAAAGACTGTAAAGCACTCACCCATCAGGTAGTGTCGCCATGTCTTCAGAGCGATGACCACTACTGCTAACTCTAGGTCATGGGTAGCGTAGTTCTGCTCATGCGGCCTCAACTGACGTAATCCATAGGCGATCACTGCCTACTCTTGCATCAAGAAACATCTGAGTCTGGTCTGAGATGCATTGCAGTAGACTACGTACCCTACTCTCTCCTTTGGAAACCTCAAGATAGGTGCGCTAGTCAATCTCTATCTCAGCACCTGGAAGCTCTGCTGACATCTGTCTGACCACACAAAGGGTTTCCCCATCTTCGTAAGAGCTGAGAGCGGTGCCACGACTCTTGAGAAGTCTGGAAAAAATCTCTGATAGTATCCAGCTAGTCCCAAGAAACACCGCACCTTCGTCACGCTCCAGGGTGGCTACCAAACTAGCACTGCCTCAATCTTCGCAGGATTCACCGCAACTCCCGCCTCAGAGATGACGTGTCCCAAGAACTGGACCTCACGTATCCAGAACTGACACTTCGAGAGCTTTCCATATAGGTGGTTCTCTCAGTGTGTGTCTAGTACAACATGCAAGTGGTAGAAGTGCTCCTCCTCAGTCATCGAGTATATCAAAATTTCTTCAATGAAGACCATGCCAAATCGATCGAGGTATGGCTGAAAGATCCTGTTCATGAGGCCCATGAACACTGTCGTAGAATTGGTTACGCCGAATGGAATATCCAAGAACTCATACTGTCCATACCGATATCTGAAGGTCGTCTTCTGCACGTCCTCGTCCCGAACTCTGAGCTGATGATAGCCTGACCTGAGGTCTATCTTCGAGAACCAACGTACTCCCTTGAGATGTTCGAAGAGTTCATCAATCCTCGGTAGCGGATACTTGTTTCTCAATATAACCTGGTTCAGGGCACTATAGTAGACAAAAATTCGCAAGCTCCCGTCCACCTTCTTGGCGAACAATATCGGGGAAGCCCAGGGTGAAACACTGGGTCTGATGAAACCCATGCCCTGCAAGTCCTCCAACTGTACCCGTAGCTCTCGAAGCTTAGTGGGGTCCATATGATATTCTGGAGTGGATATCAGGGTTTTCCCGGGGTACAAATCAATATAAAAGTCTACCTCTCTGTGAGGAGGTAGTCCAGGAACATCGTCAGGAAAGACGTCTGCATACTGATCCACCACTACAGGAAAACAAGGACTATACGTGACAACTTCTCCTAGGATGAGGCTAGCCAACTGATGAGTGATGGGTTGTCCTCTCCTCTGCGAGAGTCCATCCTGTGCTGTGAAGGCTCCCTTTTCTCCGGTGAAGGTGAACCTGCTCCCGTCGGTGTGTACACATCGCACCTTGCGCCTAAAACAGTCAATATGTGCATGGACTGTAGATAACCAATCCATTCCCAAGATGACGTCGTAAGGCCTCGACGCCGCTACAAGAAGATCCCAGCCGAAGCTCTCACATCCTAGAGTAAGCTCACACTGCCAGCACCAGTGCGTAATCGTCGAGTCTTCTCCCGTATGAGTCTCTAGCCGTGTGGATCGAGCCAACGACTATGTCGGAATCTCCAAGCTCCGAACAAAGGAAGCGGCTACGAAAGAGTGACTCTCTCATGTGTCTATAAGAACTGCAACAAGGGTGTAATAGACACATATAGTACCTCAAATCATCTCGGGCGCGCCGTGGTCATAGGCCTCTACTTCTTGGAGCTCTGCCTGGCTCTGCCCGCCAGCTCCCGGTGGTCGGGGTGGACCTCCTGGTGGTGGTGGAGGTAGAGCCTCAATGCGTCGCCCACCACCTGCTGCACGGCCAGCTTCTCTTCCTCGTTCTCCTGCTCCCTGCGGATCGCCACGGTCGACCCTCTGCCTCTGCCTGGGTGGCCCCTCATCCGTCTGCTGCTCCTCGGCACAGTGGGTTGGCAGTCCCGAGCCATGTGGCCCTGCCCGCCACATGTGTAGCACTGCCTGCCTCTCGAAAGACTGGCTCTGCGCTGTGTGCCCTGCACTGTTGAGCCAGTGTCCTGAGGTCGTCTGCGTGAGGGTATGGTGTGCTTGGACCCGTGAGTCATCCGTCGACTGCCTACTGCAGAAGACTTTGCTATGTGCCACCCCGCGGTAGGTCTCTCTGCTGAAGAAGGCTCAGCAAGAAAGCTCTGGATCAAAAGGGCTCGCTCTAGTACTCCTGCCTGAGTCGGAATGCTGAGGGAGATCAGTGATGCCCTGATCTCATGCCTCAATCCCTGCTCAAAGGTCCGAGCCCGGAAGAATGGGTCTTGTAGCATGTCTTTCGAGTAGCGCGACAGATCGGTAAATCTCACCGAGTACTGGGCAACTGTCAAGCTTCCCTGCCACAGCTGAAGAATCTCCTGGATGCGCACCGCACAGAGGGTGGCTGGGATGAACTCCGAGCGGAAGAGGCTCCCAAAGTCCTTCTAGAAGAGAGATGCCTCATCGTACACCTGGATCATCATGCTCCACCATCGTCCCACTTCCCCGTGTGGTAGGCTCGCTGTGAGGATTACCATGAGGTCTGCTGATGTCCTCACTTACCTGAAAACTTGTACCACTACCTCCAGCCAGTCCTCGGCTGCCTGGGGTTCTGTCTCCCTGTTGAACCTGGGTGGTCACTAGCACTGGAACTCATCCAGTGCACTATGGTGACGTGCATCGTCAGCAGCTGGGGCTGGAAGCATCGGTGGCTCAGTGGGTAGAGGTACCACCGGTGCCTCAGCTGCCAAAGGGCCCTGTACTGATGCCTCATTGCTTGGTGGGCTGTCATCATGTACAACTCTCGGAACCCTAGCTAGCTTCCGTCGTGGGGATATCCTGAAAAGAAACAGGTGTGCCACGGTCAAACAGTATACCTGGTGAGATGGCATAAAGTAATCACAAAGAAAACATGAAACACACATGCAATCAATGTTTTCGTGCATTAAATCGGAAATCAGAAGTCATGGTCCTGGTGTACGGATACATCAGTCGCTGCACCAACACTGGACTACCTGAACTGATAACCACACCCAATATGCATAACACTAATGCTTCACATAGAAAAAAATCAGAGTCCCAAGTTCTACGGTAGAACCGAACTCCTCTGATACCAATTTTCCACGACCCGTCCTTGGGGCCCGTGCCGTGACTACCCCAAGCCCGCCTTCCATAGGCCAGGGGCTGGCGACTACCACCAAGGCTTAAATCATGGTAAAAAGGGAAGGCTTAGCCTTTCTAGAATAAACAAACACCACAGAGCAAGCAAGCAGTAGAAGTAAACACTAAGAAAAAACTGAGTACAATTGTAAGTGCGGAAAAGTAAGTGGGAAAGTATACAAACCCAAACTGAATGTAAAGTACAACTGGAAAGAGAAAACAACAACTGAAAAGTAAAGCCACAGTGTCGAGCCGTCCACTGGATGTCCCACCTGAAGGGTGGGTACAGATGGACTCCACAACTCCTAGGGTCCAGCCGTCCACTCCGAGTACATCCCGCCCAGTGGTCCACCTCCAGGTACCGTTCTACTCCGCAAGCCTCAACCACGATCAGCGTTGTCTGTCGTCTGCAAGCAACACAACGTAGTGCGGGCATAGCCCATGCAGGGGTGAGTATAACCTACTTAGTAGGGACTTCGAGACCCCCGAAGGTCTCCCAGAATCCACAAAGGATAATCCACAAAGGAAAGACACAATCACAAAGTAACATCTGACACTGCTTAGGTATATGCCCATACATATACCTAAGTCATCAATTCTCGTTCGGCTTCAACATCCAAGCCCACGTACAACCCAGTCCACACAAGAAACCAAAACGTAAATCCATATAGGAAAGCGAAAATGTAATCCACACAAGATAGCTCAACACAATCCACAAAGAAAAGAAAAACAAGATTCAGATCACACAGGTATACTTCTTCGTAGGACGATAGAGATAATTAGATATATATCCACTAATTCATCTAAGCTGTCGGACCCACAAAGGATCGATAGGTAACTAACACCCGCAATGACCCACAAAGGATCTGACCCACACAGGATCGATATGTAACTAACCCCCGCAATGAACCACAAATGATCTGACCCACACAGGATCGATATGTTACTAACCACCGCAAAGACCCACACAGGATCAGACCCACACAGGATCTGTAGGCGCTGGCCCACACAGGACCTCTGAGCGCTGACCCACACAGGATCGGACCCACACAGGATCTGTGACATTGATCCACGTAGGATCGCTGAGTGCTGTAGTTTTCGTCGTCGAATCCACTGAGGATCTCTGTATAGTCATCGTCGTCGTCGTAGTCACAGTCAGCTCTAGGGTTCCCGCACATAGCAAGCTCATTCGGGAGGGTCCGCTCAACGAGCTGAGAGACTGATACATCAACTGACACATAGTCCAGAGTTGATGTATCCAAAAGTTCAATATCGTCAACAGGAACTCAGCGTCGCAGACGGCGCGTCAATCAGACACCCGGTCTGAGAGTTATTGGCATTTTAGTTCCAGGGGCCCGGTTGGTTTTTTATGGCAAAACCAACCCGACCACACTCCACCTGCGTCCAAACCTCAAGCGGATAAAGCCAAAAGATCCATATCACTTAGAAGAATCTAT
The DNA here is from genome assembly GCA_963277665.1 of Viscum album. Lineage (NCBI taxonomy): Eukaryota > Viridiplantae > Streptophyta > Magnoliopsida > Santalales > Viscaceae > Viscum > Viscum album. The sequence continues at coordinate 1,486,539,877 of OY728148.1, forward strand.
CAAAGTCTACAACATGTCAATCAGATGTCCGGAGCTCAAGTTATAAGCATCTCCGCTCCGAGGGCCCAGTTGGTTTCGTGTACGAACCAACCCGGCCAAACTCAATGTACATCGAAACATTGAGTGTGATATACCGAAACGACCGTCTCTATCCAAGGATCCCATCTCCACTGACGGTACATCGATCGGAGGCCCGTAGCTCATGTTATGAGAAAAGGACCGAAAAGGGTCCGAAAACGTGGGTCTGGGCCCGAACCGACCCGGATGGCCTGACCTAGCCCGGCCGGTACGGCGGGGCCCGGTCTCCAGGTGGCCCGGCCGTAATGGCCGAGCGGTGTGCAAGGGGGAGGGGGTGTCGCCTCCTTGATTGACCCGCGGGCCTGCGTGGCGGGTCGCCTCTCGCCAATGGACGCGGTCGGGCTACCGTGTCCCACCTTCACCGGTCTAGCGCGGTCGCGAGACGGTCGGCCTGCCGCTGCGGCGGTTCTCCACAGTGGTGCGCTGACGGGTTGCTCCGTGGACCACCAGAAGAGTTTCTGTGGTCGTAATTGCACTCCTTCTTCGCCAATGGACCTCTCAGGGTCCGTTATTCACTACGAGGACCTCACATCGCTCGTGCGGCTTGATTTGTTGTCATCTGATGTTCCACACTCCAAGAACGAAAAGGGCGGTGGGTTCGGACTTGTTCGTTGGTCTACACCCACTGCGTTAGCGTTTTTAAATGCCTCACAAAAAATATTTAATCATACGTCACGGGTATAAATCACAATGATTTAGAATAATCAAAACTCATACCTCAAAGTTGTCGTCGAGCGTGATTTTGTAGTGGAATTGACCATCACGGAAGAAAAGGATCGTCACGTCGCGGAAGGGGCATCACTGTCGTCGCGGTACATGGCGTCACGTCGACGATCACTGAGGGATAAAAACACAGAGATTTAATTGCACTATTTAAACCCATGTTGAGGATAAAATCCACAAATGAAATTAAAAGATCTTCAATCCCCTACCTCAATCAGTTGATGATCAAAGATTGTCGCAGGGAAGGAATGTTGCGGAAGAACCACCGTGGAAGGAGGATCGTCACGTCGCGCCATCGATCTCTGAGGATACGACGTTCTTCGTCGCCCTTCATCGGAGGCTGTCTTTCTTCGTGTTCTTCGTGTTCTTCGCGTTCTTCGCGAAGGAGGATGAAGATCTCCAAGACATAGAGCTTCCTCCAATTCCTCACAACAAGCAACTCTCAAGTAAACACGTGTTGGTCTTATTTTATTCTCATGCCAACAATTGAAAAACAGAGTTAAGAAATGAACCATTAATTTGATGAATTAATGGTAATGACTTAACTGCCCAATTAATAGGGGCATTTAGAATTTAAGAAAATGCACTGGTTGACTTTCATTAAAAGGAGGTTTTCACGGGTGCGTTACTTAGAGGAAAAGAAACAGTGGGGCTCGTGCGGGTCCCACCTCACAAATATCCCACCAAGTGGGTAGAATATTGTGGGTCCCTCATTAACCTCTTAACCTGTCTTAAGTGTCTTTAAGTAGCTTTAAGTGAAATAAAATAAAGTGTCGTAGCACTTTTATTTTATTTCTTAACTTAACCCCAAAAATTAAAAACCACACCCGAGCAAACAGAACTCCGGAAATGGCGTTTCTAAGCAAATATTGGCGTTGTGATTCCATCGGCGCCCTCATAATTCGATTCTGAGCACCGGTTCAAAAGTTAGGAAAACCCACTCGTTCGTTCACTGAACGTACCCGAGCCAAACCTTGGAAAATGATTTCGGGCACACCGGGCCTCGGAATCAGGTGTCGTTAGAAACTGTATTCTTGTAAAATTCCAAATAAAATTAAGAATAAAAATTTCCTTGAATTTTATAGGTCGTTACAGTCCGCCCTACGAGCCAAGGGGTTGATAAATCAACTAAAATTTAGTCCGAATTTGATGTATCCCAAAGTACCATCTCATCGATATGAACTCAACACGACAGATGGCGCGTCAATCGGACGTCCGGTCTGAGAGTTATTGGCTTTTTCGTCTCGGGGGACCAGTTGGTTTTTTAATTCAAAACCAACACTACCATATTCCAACTACATCCAAACCTTGAGTGGATTAAGCCAAAGGTATTTATCACTAATATGAATCCAACAAAGTTGAAGACATGTCAATCGGACATCCGGAGCTCAATTTATAGGTGTTTCCGCTTTGAGGGCCTGGTTGGTTTCGTGTTTCAACGAACCCGGACGTACAAAAAGTTCTCTGAAACCCTGAGTGTAATATAACAAAACGACCATCTCGATCCAAGGATCACATAGCAACTGACGGTGCATCGATCGGAGGTCTGTAGCCCAAGTTACGGGCATTTGAACGAACCTGTCCGTTTTAGGGGTTTTGGGCCCGGACCGACCCGGCCCGAGAGCCCCAAGGTCAATCCGAACTAGGTTGACCCAACCCAGGTCCGGGTCCGGTGCATCGGGGCATGGCCCGACCCAGATGGAACAGCCTGGCCCAGCGGGCGTGGCCCAGCACGGCGCGGGTGGCCCGGTCCGGCGCGGTAGGGGGAGTCGCCAACCCTTTTCCCCGAACGGCGGACCCACAGGGGGTCCGCCCTTCTTCATTGACTGGGGGTTCAAACCCTCATTTTTCCTGATCTGGCCGGCCGTAACGGCCGACCAGTGTACCATGCAGGACTGGTTGGTTCCGCCCTCCATGCGCAGGCGGCCGACGGTTCCGGCCGCCGCTCCCTACCCCGGCGCGGCCAAAGGCCGCGGCCTTTGTCCGACCGGCGCCGCGCCCTTCCACCGCGGCCCCGCTCAGGCCGCGGCCTCTATTGGCCTCAATGGCACGGCATGACGGTTCCGGGCTTCTTCGCCTCGTTCCTCCTCGTTTCTGCACAGTGCCATTGCACCGTGCCGCCTTCGTTCGAGCCGAAACAAATACAACAACAAAGGCGGAAAGGAGGGTTGGACCTATTCATGTAGTCCGGTCCCCTCCCATTAATTGGATATCAAGCGGCAAAAAATGTTGATGTTGAACGGGAATGAATATTCATGATCAAAATTAAACCCCTACCTCAAAGAAGTCGTCGAACGAGGTTCTTCACAAGAAAAAGTCGTCGCGGAAGACGGCGTCACGGAATGAGGCTTCGTAAGCATCGTCAGTGTTCTCTTGATGAATGATACAGTGAGACGTCATTCTCTGAAAAAGTCATCTCTCACCGGGTGCGGAGAGGAGAGGAGACGGTACGGCGATCTCCCCTTGTAGTGACAGAGTTCTTCATTATAGACTCGACGATCTTCGCGAAGAAGATAATGTTCTTTAAGGCTCGTGTATTTTGTCCAAAATCCTCCTCACACAACCCCTCAATAAAATAAGGCTTCCCTTATTTTATTACTCATTCCAACCTTTTCAAAATTAAAAAAAATTCACCCAATTAATTAATGTGCGTTGTCAAATTAAAGAGGTGTTTCATTGGCTTGTAAATTAATGTGGAGGAGATATAAAAAAATTGCTAGAGGGGGAAAATAAATGGGGTGTATTATGGGGTGTTAGGAATTTTAAGGAGGTGGGGGATCGTGTGGGACACACCCCAACTTCCTCACATCTTCCCTCCCATAACACTTAAACCACCAGTAAAGAATTAAAAATACCATTGTAAAACAATTTTTATTTTTATTCCTCACATTTTTTAAAATCTACTCATGAGGAAACGCAACCCAGAAAAAGGTGCTCTTAAGCAAAAACCGATGTTTCAGTTTCATCGGTGCCCTCAAATTACGATTCCGAGCAGTAGTTCAAAAGTTAGGAAAACCCGCTCGTCCGTTCACTGAATGTACCCGATCTAAACTACAGAAAATTATTCTAGGCACATCGGGCCTCAGAATTAGGTGCCGTCAGAAACTGCGTACTTGTAAAATCCCAAAGAAATTAAAATAAATTCCATGAAATTTACGGGTCTTTACATTACTCCCACCTCAGGGATTTACATCCCCGTAAAGATACATCACAAACTAGGGACACAAATGAGAGTACTGTTCAAACATCTGAGCCACCCGCTCCCAAGTACTCTCCTGGAGGTTCTTGTGCTGCCATCTGATGTACACTAGAGGAATCAACCTCCCATATAGGACCCTCTCCTGTCGATCCTCGATCTCCACCAGTACCTCCACAAAAGTCTCCCCCGCAACAATGTCCATAACCCCATGGTTGATGATATGCGTCAGGTCATGTACGTGTCTCCTCAGCTGAGATACATGGAAGACGTCATGCATCTGTTGCAACTGATGTGGTAGACCTAGCCGACAAGCCACCTCAGCTATCCTGCTAAGAACCTGGAATGGTCTGATGAATCGCGGAGATAGCTTGCCTCCCCGGCCAATCTACGTAATCCACGTCGAGGTGATACCCTCATGAAAACGTGGTCACCATACTCAAACTCTAGTGGTCTCCACCTCCTTTCAACATAAGGCTTATGTCGGCTCTGAGCTGTCCACATCTGCTCTTGGATTACCTGGACCTTCTCTGTCATGGCCTAGACCATCTCCGGTCCCACAAGTGCTGACTCCCTAGGGTATGTCCAGCACAACGGTGATCTTCATGGTTGGTCGTACAATGCCTCGTATGGTGTCATCCCGATGGTGGAGTGGTAGCTGTTGTTGTACGCAAATTCCACCAAGGGTAGGTGGTCCTCCTAGCTGTGACCAATGTCGAGGACACGTGCACGGAACAGGTCCTTGAGAGTCTGAATGGTCCTCTCTATCTGACCATCCGTCTGAGGGTGAAAGGCGGTGCTCAGATGTAGCTGCGTCCCGAATTCCTCCTACAACCCCTTCCAAAGCCAGGATGTAAATCAAGCATCTCTATCGGAGACGATAGATTATGGCACAATGTGAAGCCGTACAATCTCTTGAACAAAGAGGCATCCCAATCTCTCCACTGAGGCCTACCCTCTGATGGGTAAAAAGTGGGCCGACTTGGTGAGTCGGTCAACAATCACCCAAATGGAGTTGTGACCTCTAAAGGTATGTGGAATTACAGTCTGGAAATCCATAGATATCCCATCCCACATCCATTCCAAGACCTCCTAGGGTTGTACCAAGCCTGATGGTACCTGGTGCTCTGCTTTCACCTGTTGGCAGGTGAAGCATCGAGAAACAAACTCTGCTATATCCTTCTTCATACCCAGCCACTAGTGTTGTTGTCTGAGATCCTGGTACATCTTCGCCACTCCTAGATGTACCGCTACAGGGGAAGTGTGAAAAATCGCTAAGCACCTCCTCCAATAAAGCAGTTGGTATCATGGTACGCCCTCTGTATAGGACGACGTGCTCTCCTCCCACACAGAATCCATCAGGTTCCTGTCATGAGGATATCTATGCACGCCATGTCTCATAGTAAACATCCCCATGTTGTGCCTCTCTAACCCGCTGAAGAAGTGGAGGAGTGACAGTGAGTGAGTGAAGAAGGGCTGCCCCATCTCTATCCAAGAAGGATATCTGCAAAGCGGCTAGCTGCACTGCTGCCTCCCCAAGTAGCAGAATGCTCATCCTCCTGCTGAGAGAATCAGCTACTACGTACCCCTTTCCAGGAGTATAGACTATCTCAAAGTCATAGTCATGGAGGAACTCGAGCCATCACTGTTTTCTCATGTTCAGGTCCTTCTGTGATAAGATGTACCTAAGACACTGGTGGTCAGAATAGACAGTAAAACGGTCTCCCATAAGATAGTGTCGCCACATCTTCAGAGCGAAGACCACTACTTCTAACTCTAGGTCATGGGTAGCGTATTTTTTTCTCATGCTACCTCAACTGTCGTGATCCATAGGTGATCAATGCCCGCTCTTGCATTAGGACACACCCGAGTCCGGTCCCTAATTCATCGCAGTAGACTACATACCCTACTCCCTCCTCTAGTAGCCTCAAGATGGTTGCACTGGTCAATCTCTGTCTTATCTCCTGGAAGCTCTACTGACATCTATCTGACCACACGAAGGGTTTTCCCTTCTTCATAAAAGCTGAAAGTGGTTCTGAAGCTCTGGAGAAGTCTGGAACGAACCTTCAGTAGTATCCATCCAAACCAAGGAAACTTCGTACTGCCGTCACACTCCTGAGTGGCTCCCAATCTTGCACTTCCTCGATCTTCGCAGGATCCACCGCAACTCTAGCCTTAGAGATAATGTGTCCCGAGAAGTGGACCTCACATATCCAGAACTGACACTTAGAGAGCTAACCATAAAGCTGGTTCTCTTGGAGTGTGTCCAGTACAACCCGCAAGTGGTATGCGTGCTCTTCCTCAGTGGTCGAGTATATCAAAATGACTTCAATGAAGACCATGACAAATCGATCGAGGTAAGGCTGAAATATCTTCTTTATGAGGCTCATGAACACTCCTGGAACATTGGTTATTCCAAAAGCCATAACCAAGAAATCATAGTGGCCATACCGACATCTGAAGGCCGTCTTCTACACGTCCTCATCTCAAACTCTAAGCTGATGATATCCTGACTTGAGGTCTATCTTCAAGAACCACCATGATCCCTTGAGCTGATCGAAGATGTCGTCAATCCTTGGTATCAGATACTTGTTACTCACTCTAACCTGGTTCAGGTGACAATAGTCGACACACAATCACAAGCTCCCGTCCGCCTTCTTGGCGAACAATATCGGGGAAGCCCAGGGTGAAACACTTGGTCAGATGAATCCCTTGCCCTGCAAGTCCTCCAATTGTACCCTTAGCTCTTGATGCTCAGTAGGATCCATCCAATATGCTGGAGTGGATATCGGGGTTGTCCCGACGTACAAGTCAATATATGAGTCTTCCTCTCTGCGAGTTGGTAGTCCTGGAACGTCTTCAGGAAAAACATTCGCATATTGATCCACCACTGTAGGAAAACTCGGACTCCGCATGTCAACCGCTCCTAGGAAGAGGCTAGACAACTAATGAGTGAACGTATGTCCTCTCCTCTGCGTGAGTCCATCCTACGCTGCTAAGGATCCCTTCTCACTGGTGAAGGAGAACCTGCTCCCATCGGTGCGGACACACCACACCTTGTGCCTAATACAGTCGATCTGATCATGGACTGATGATAACCAATCCATTCCCAAGATGACGTCGTAAGGCCTCGACGCCTCTACAAGAAGATCTCGCCAAATCTCTCACCTCTTAGAGTAAGCTCACACTACCGTCACCGGTGCATAATTGTAGAGTGTACTCCTGTAGGATTCTCTAGCTATAAAGATCTAGCCAACGGCTCCATCAGAATCTCCAAGCTCCGAACATGGGCAGCGGCAATGAAAGAATAACATGCCCCTGTGTCTATAAGAATAGTAGCAAGGGTGGAGTAGACACAGATAGTACCCCAAATCATCTATGGTGCATCGTGGTCGTAGGCCTCCACACCCTGAAGCTGAGCCTGCCTCTGCTTGCTAGCTCCCTGTGGTCGGGGTGGACCTTCTGGTGGTGGCGGTGATTAAGCCTCAAAGCCTCACCCACCACCTGCTGCTCAGTCAGCTCCTCTTCCTCGTCCGCCTGCTCTCTGTGGACCGCCATGGTCGACCCTCTGCCCTTGCCTGGGTGGCCCCTCAATCATCTACTGCTCCTCTGCATGGTGCGTCGGGCAGTTATGAGCCATGTGGACCTGCCCGCCACATGCGTAGCACTATCTTCTCCTCAAAAGGCTGGATCTGCACCATGTGCCCCGCACCTCTGAGCCAGTGTCCTCAGGGCGTCCGCCAGCTGGTCAGGTCTACCTAGACCCCCGTGACATCCATCGACTGCTAGCTGCATAAGACTCTGCTATGTGCCGCCCCGCAGTATGGCTCTCTACTGGTAAAGGCTCAGCAAGAAATCTCTCTATGATAAGGGCTCTCTCCAATACTCTTTCCTACGTCGGAATGATGAGGGAGATCATCAATGCCCTGATTTCATGCCTCAGTCCCTACTCGAAGGTCCGGGCCCAGAAGAATGGGTCTCTTACCATGTCCGTCGAATAGCGTGAGAGATCGGTAAATCTCACCGAGTACTGGGGAACCACCATGCTGACCTACCACAGCTGTAGTAGCTCTTTAATGCGCACCGCACAGAGGGTGTCTGGGATGAACTCTGAGCGGAAGAGGATCTCAAAGTCCTTCCAAAGGAGGGATTCTTCGTCGTGCACCTAGAGCATCAGGATCCACCATCTTCCTACTACCGCATGCCAGAGGCTCGCTACAAGGATCATCATGAGGTCAGCTGGTGTCCCCACTAACCTGAAAACTCAAACTACAGCCTCCACCAATCCTAATATGCCTGAGGGTCCGTCTCCCCGTGGAACCTGGGCAGTCTCTGATGCTGAAACTCATGAAGTGCAGTAAGGTGGCGTCCAATTTCAACGGCTGGGGCTACTGGCATCGGTGGCTCAGTGGGTAGAGGTGCCGCCGGTGCCTCCGCATAAAAAGGGCCCTGCACTGAGGCCTCATCACTCAGTGGGCTGTCGTCTAGCACAAAGCTCTGAACCCTAGCTGGCGGCCATCGTGGGGACATCCAGAAAAGAAATAGGTGCTCCATGGTAAAAATAGTATACCTGGTGAACTAACACAAAGTAATCACAAAGAAAACTTTTGAAACACACAAGAAAACAATGTTTTCGTGCACTGAGTCGGAAATCAGAAGTCATGGTCTTGGTGTATGGATACGTCGACTGCCGCACCAACAATGGACTCTCTGGACTAATAACCACACACATTACCATTAAAATTATTTCTTCACACAGAAGAAAGATTAGGGTCCTATGTTCTGTGGTATAACTGAACTCCTCTTATTCCAATTTTTCACGACCGGTCCTTGGGGCCTGTGCCGTGACTACCCCAAGTCGGCCTTCCATAGGCCAGGGGCTGGCGACTAGCACCAAAGGCGTAAATCCCGAAATGAGGGAATTCATTGACTTTATAAAAGAAAACAAACACCATAGAGAAAGCAAGAAAAGTAAACACTAAGTAAAACTGGGTACAATAGTAGGTGCGGAAAAGTATGTGGGCCAGAATATAAACCTAAACTGAAAGTAAAGTACAACTGGATTGAAGGTAAAACTACTGAAAAGAAAAGCAGCAACGTCGAGCCGTACACTAGAAATCCCACTTGAAGGGTGGGTACAGATAGTCTTCTCAGCTCCTTGGGTCCAACCGTCCCCTCCGTGTACGTCCCACCTAGTGGTCCACCTCCGGGTACCGACTTACTCCACAATCCTCAACCACAATCATCGTTGTCCATCATCTGCATCCAACACAATGTAGTTCGGGCATATCCCATGCAAGGGTGAGTATACGTCACTCATTAGGGACCCTGAGACCCCCAAAGGTCAACCCAAATCAACAAAGGATAATAAAAAAAGGAAAGATACAATCACAATGTAACAACCAACACTACTTAGGTATATGCCCACACATATACATAAGTCATCAATTACAGTTTAGCTCAATCTTCTGAGCCAAAGTTTGATCTAGTCCACACAGGATAGCACAATCCAATCCACACAGGATAACACAACCCAATAAAAATAAGAAATAAAGTCAATCATATCGAAGGTATTGATTGAATAGTCAAGACTCTGCTCATACAGGTATACTTCTTTGTAAGACGATAGGGATGATCAGTTGTAGCCACTGATTCATCTAATCTGTCAGATGCACGTAGGATACAAGACCAGCTATGCTATCAGACCCGCAAAAGATACAAGCCCAACTACTCTACTGGACCCACATAGGATACAAGTTCATAGTCAAATCCTGCCAGACCCACGTAGGATACAAGAATAGTAGTACTGTCGGACCCACATAGGATACAAGAACAGTAGTCATCACCGTCGAACCCACGAAGGATTTTTGAACAGTCGTCATCATTGCCGAACCCACGGAGGATCCTAGTATAGTCATCTTCACTGCCGAACTCACGGAGGATTTCAGTGTAGTCAACATCGCTGCCGAACCCACAGATGATTTCAGTGCAGTCGTCGTCACAGCCAGCTCTAGGGTTCCCGCACACAACATGCTCATTTCCGTGAGGGTCCGCTCCAAGAGCCAAGGGGTTGATACATCAACTGACACATAGTCCGGAGTTTATGTATCCCAATGTTCTGTCTCGTCAATAGGAACTCAACAAGATAGACGGCGCGTCAATCAGACGCTCGGTCTGAGAGTTATTGGCTTTTTCATCTCAGGGGCCCGGTTGGGTTTTTATGTCGGAACCAACCTGACCGTACTCCAACCATGTTCAATCCTCAAGCGGAGTAAGAAAGTGGTCCGTCTCACTAAGAGGAATCCAAAAACGTCGACGACACGTCAATCAGACATCTGGAGCTCAAGTTATATGGGTTTCCGCTCCGAGGACCCGATTGGTTTTGTGTTCGAACCAACCCGACTGTACCCAATGTTATCCAAAACCATGACTGTAATATACTGAAACGACCACCTCGATCCAAGAATTGCATCTCAACTGACAGTGCGTCGATCGGAGGTCTGTAGCCCAGGTTACATGTGTTTGAACGAACTTGTCCGTTTTTAGGGGATATGGGCACGGACCGACCCGGCCCGAGACCCCCTGGGTCGGCCTGACCGAGGTGGACCCGACCTGGGTCCAGGTCTGGCCCATCAGGGTGCGGCCCCACCCTACTAACACAGCCCAACCTCGCTGGCACGGCTAGGCCCGGCGCAGGTGACCCAGCCCGGTGAGGGCACCACGCGCCGTGTGATCGCCGAAGGGGCGAGCCGCCATCCCTTCGGCCCGAACGGCGGACCCGGAGGGGTTCTGCCCTGCTGCGTTGACCAGGGGTTCAAACCCCCGGTTTTCCTAACCTGGCCAGCTATAACGGCCGACCAGTGTACTATGCGGGGCCGGTTGGTCCCGCCCTCCATGCGCCGGCAGCCGGCGGTTCAGGCTGCCGCTCCCTGCTCCATCGCGGCCAAAGGGCGCGACCTTGGTCCGACCGGTGCCGCACCCCTCCGCGGCAGCCCGCTCGGGCCATGACCCTCCATGGTTTTCTGGCGCAGCGCGTCAGCGCCGCGCCCTTTCGCCATGACCCTGCTCTGGCCACGACCTCTTTCGGCCTCAACGACGCCACGGGATGGCGTACCGCTTCTTTGCCCCATTCCACCTCGTTTCCGTGCGGTGTCGTTGCACTGTGCCGCCTTCGTTCGAGCAACAAAAAAAACAACAACAAAGGGGGGAGAAGGGTTAGTCATGTTTGTGCGGCCCGACCCCCTCCCATTAATTTGATATCAAGCGTCTAAAGATTTTGATGTTGAATGCAAAGAAAATTCATGAACAAAATCAAACCCTTACCTCGAATAATTCATTGAACAAGGATCGTCGCAGAAAAAAGACGTCATGGAAGACTGTGTCGTGGAACGAGGCTCCGTAAGCATCATTAGTGTTCTCCCGATGAAGGATGTGGTGTGTCATCGTTCTTTTTAGAAGGCGTCTCTCAGCGGCTGCGGAGAGGAGAGGAGATGGTATGATGATCTCCCCATGCGGTGACGGAGTTCTTCATCATAGACTCGGTGTTCTTCGCGAAGAAGATAATGATCTTCAAGGATCGTGTATTATCTCCCCAATCCTCCTCGCACAACCCCTCAATAAAATAATGCTTATCTTATTTTATTACTCTTTCCAACCTTTTTAAAATTCAAAAAAAAAATAATTCACTCAATTAATTAACGTGCGTTGTCAAATTAAAGAGGCATTTTATTGGCATGTAAATTAATGTGGAGGAGATATAAATTAATTGCTAGAGGGGAAAAAATATATGGGGGTGTTTAGTGGGGTGTTAGATATTTTAAGGAGGTGGGGGCTCATGTGGGCCCCACCCCATCTTCCTCAAATCTTCCCTCTCATAACACTTAAACCACCAGTAAAGAAATAAAAGTAAAATTGTAAAACAATTTTTATTTTTATTCCTCACATTTTTTAACATCTCCTCCTGAGCAAACACAACACAAAAAAAGGTGCTCTTATGTAAAAACCGGCACTGCGGTTTCAATGGTGCCCTCACATTTTGATTCTGAGCACTGGTACAAATGTAAGGAAAACTGGCTCGTTTGTTCACTAAACGTACCCAATCTAAACTTCAGAAAATGATTCCAGGCACACCGGGTCTCAGAATCAGGTGCCGTCAGAGACTGCGTACTCGTAAAATCCCAATGAACTAAAAAATTTTCTTTTAAATTTATGAGTCTTTACAAATTTATCCTAAGTAATTTTCAATGTCCCAATCCTAAAGAATAAGTTTATTTTGACAAATATATCTTATAAAATTGTTAAAAGATATATTTAAAAATGGATCGCCATCAAAAGGCGGTAAAACAATGTATTAAAAATATTAGAGATTTCTATGCTTAAGATTGGATTTATTCTCATTTTAAGCCTCTAAAATACTATCTAATTCATAAATAGATATAGATATGAAAATATATTACTCTTTACTTACTTGAGATGTTATATCCTTCCCCGCTTTAGAAAATTGTGTCCCCACAATTTATTTATTTATTGGTTAAGTGGGGGTATTTATCCCTCATTGCATTTTCAAATTCCTATGTTTCATGTTCAATCATGTCATTTTCCACAAAATCATTACATGATGAATCACCTTATTTCTCAATACTTTCTCCCAGTGGTCAAGAATTTGGACCGGTTGTTCCTCATAATATATATTCTCTTCCAACTGAACTACCTCTGGACTCAAAACATGATATGGATATGGCATGTACTTCCTTAGCATTGAAACATGAAAACATTGTGTGCCTGAGATAAACTTGGGGGGAAATCCACTCGATAAGCAATTGATCCAACTCTCTCCAGAATTTCATATGGTCCAATAATCCTTGTACTTAGCTTTCCTTTCTTATCAAATTGCATAACAAATTTCCATGGTGAAACTTTGAGGGAGACATGATCACCTACCTCAAAAGAGTGATCCTTCGTCATGTTGTCCACAAAAGTTTTCATCCAGCTCTTAGCTGTTCTCATGTGTTTCTGAATCAGCTCAACTTTTTCTGCCAACTCTTCTACCAATTCTGGTCCAATCAACTTCCTTTCACCCACTTCATGCCAAAAAGCTAGAGTTTGACACCGCTTCCCATATAATGTCTCAAATAGTGCCATTAGTATACTGAAATGAAAACTATTATTATAAGAAAACTCATCCAAATAAAGATTTTTGTCCCAACTTCCCTGATAATCCATCGAACAAGCACATTACATATCCTCCAACGTCATAATTGTTTGTTCTGACTGCCCATCAGATTGAGGATGAAAAGCTATAATAAAATTTAATTTAGTATCCAACGACATTTGAAGGCCTTTCCAAAAGTTATATGTAAACCTAGGATCACAATCAGATACAATGGAGTGGGGAACTCCATGTAACCTGACTATCTCTTTAAGACACAAACGATAAAGTTGATCTTGGAAAAAAGTATATCCTATAGTAAAGAAATGAGCAGATTTATTCAAGCAATCCATAATAACCCATATTTCATTATTACCTCGAGGTGTCTTCGGCAACCCAACAACAAAGTCCATGGATATATTTTCCCATTTCCACTCTGGCACTGGTAAAGGCTGAAGCATCCCTTTCGGTAACTGCTTCTCTACTTTAAACCGTTGACAAGTCAAACACTTCACAGTTAAATCAGTAATATATCTTTTCATTCCATCCCACCAGTAATAATCCCAATGATCTCTACACATCTTAGTACTTCCTGGATGAACTGAAAATGGCGAATTATGAGCTTCCCATAACAACTTCATCTTCAACAGTGAATCAAAATACACACACAATCTCTTCCCAAATCTCAAAACACAATCATTATCAATGTTCAATTTAGGAAACTTACCCTTCTGAACCAGATCTACCTTTTTCTGCAACTCACTATCTTTCTTCTATGATTGCTAGATTTTGTCTGATAAAAAATATTTCACTAATACCTGAAACAAAATAGAATAACATCCTGCAACAAATAATACTATGCCAATGTTCATCAAATTCATAACCATAGGTTCATGTTCCAAATTTAACATGGTTAATAAAGCATTACTTTTTTGATTCAAAGCATCATCCACTTTATTTTATTTTCCCGGATGGTAATGAATTGTACATTCATAATTCTTGATTAATCCTAGCCATCTCCTCTGTCTCATGTTCAATTCTTTCTATGTGAATATATACATTGAACTTTTGTGATCAGTATATATTTCAAACTTTATACCATACAAATTATGCCTCAAAATTTTTTTAAGAGAAAACAACAATAGCTAATTCCAAATCATGTGTAGGGTAATTTACCTCATGTGATTTCAACTGACGTGAATTATAACCAATTACCTAATCCTTCTTCATTAGGACTCAACCAAGTCCTTTAAATGAAGCATCACTATAGATAACAAACTCACCATTCCTGGAAGGTAGTGCCAAAACTGGAGCATTCAATAATATTTTTTTCAACTCCTGAAAACAATCATCACATTATTTTTTCTAGATAAACTTAACACCCTACCAAGTTATCTTAGTCATTGGACTAGATAACCATGAAATTGTTTTAACACACCATCAGTAATAGCCTTCCAAACCAAGAAAACTATGAATCTCAGTTACATTTGTGGGTCTTGTCTATTCTTCAACAACCTATGTTTTTACAGAATCAACAGTTATTCCATATTTAGAAACAATGTGACCATGGAATGAAATTTGTTTCAACCAAAACTCACACTTGTTGAATTTCCCATACAACTTATTTTCTTTTAAGGTTTTCAAAATAACCCTTAAATGACTTTCATGCTCCTTTTTAATTTTAGAAAACACCAAAATATCATCAATGAAAACAACCACAAACTTATCCATGAAATCATGGAAAATTCTATTCACAAGGTCCATGAATACAGTAGGTGAATTGGTCAACCCAAAAGGCATTACTAAAAAATCATAATGGCCATATCATGTACGAAACACAGTCTTCGGAATATCTGCTTCCTTTACCTTCAACTGATGGTACCCTGATCTTAGGTCAATCTTTGAAAAATACTGATCTCCTTGGATCTGATCGAACAAATCATCGATATGAGGCAAAGGATATTTGTTCTTAATAGTGATTCTATTCAAGGCTCTATAATCAATGAAAAGTCTCATAGAACCATATTTATTTTTGACAAATACGACAGGAGAAACCCATGGTGATGTGTTAGGTCGAATGAAACCTTTATCTAATAAACCTTGCAATTGCTCCCTCAACTCTAAAAGTTTAATTTGAGTAATTCGATAAGGGGGTTTTGAAATTGTCTTAGCATCAAGAACTAAGTCAATTTTAAATTCAACTTCTCGATCTGGTATTATTCCAGGAAACTTGTCTGGAAAAACATCAGGATACTCATTTACCACTAGCACATCATTGATCTGAACGGTTCCATTGTTTTCAACAATATGTGCAAGGTAACATTCATTTCCATATTTCACAATTTTCTCAGCCTATTGATATGTTATCAACAGTAAGGGCTCATTATTGTACAAAAACTGAAAGTATTTCTGAAAAGAAACTTCTTTAGCTCTAAAATCAATCTTAGTATGGTAAACAGAGAGCGAATACATACCCAAGATAACATCAAACTCTACTAGAGGTAAAACAATAAGATTTGAAAGTAGGTTCTTTCCACGGATAAGGATAGGATGATTCTTATAAATTCATTTCGCCTCAACATTTCCCCCAGGTGTTTTTACAAAAAGTTCATGAGTAATTTTTGAGATGGAATAACCAATTTACTAGAAATGTTTTCAGAGACGAAAGAATGTGTAGACCCCGAATTAAATAACACATTGGAATAATCTGAAAAATGAACAATGTACCTGATACCACTTCATTTGATGGCCTAACATCTGCTGAAGTAGTTGCAACGGATTTCACCACACCTTTATGCTTGTAGTCGGACTGCTTCCCATCATTTGATATCTTTGTCAAACACACTTTTGCATAATGACCCATCTCATTTCACTTGAAACATTTCACTAAATGTAAATCAAATTTTGTCTCACAATCACCATAATCTTTTTCAGTGCAATCACAAGCCTTATGTCCCATATTACCACATCGGTAGCACTTTACAGAATTCAAAAGACATTCCCCAGCATGATTTTTACCACATTTATCACAAACTAAAAACTTATTTTTTTACCATCAGACATTTTTAAAGGATTCTTCCCTTTCTCCATCAACCTCAGTCTCTTCTTATGTTGGTTGTTATAGAACACTTGATCATTGGAAAACACCATTTCCACCTTCTCAGCACATCGAACAAGATTTTCATAACTTTTGAACTCACGAGAAGCTAAATCCCTTTGATATTTTGGATTTATCCTGGAGTAAAAATGATTGATTTTACTATCAAAGTCTCGGATAAAATATAGAGCATACCTTTACAATCGAGTGATCCTTTCTTCATAAGCATCCACTAAGTTATCCTCTTGCCTCAATTCCAAGAATTGTTTTTCCATACTAATTCGAACTACCTAAGGAAAATATTTCTCAAGAAACATACCTTTGAATTCATCCCAGTCAAGAGCATCAATATCATCAGCGTCCCTGATATTTTTAACCATCGACCACCACTGATCTGCTTCACCCTCCAAACAGTAAACAACAAGACTAACCTTTTTTTGTCTGACAACCCCATGACATCGAAAATATTCTCTGGTGCTTTAATCCACCCTTCAGCTAGAACATGGTTATTTGATCCTTTGAATAATGGGGGATATTACCTCATGAAAGTTTCCACCACTGACATGTTCCTCTGCGGTTGATCTAGCTGATCTCGTGCAGGGATACCACCACCAATTATCGCCTGACTCAACTTCACCATTACTGCAAAAAATTGTTCAGTTCCAATTCTGACCATCTTTGGACGCCGATTTGGAAAGTCAATTCCTTCTGTATTCCTTCCTATCACTACTTCCATTTTTCCTCTGTGGAAAATCATTCTGAACAAACTTGTCTTAGATGAAGCAACATGGTAATCTTCAAATGCTATATCATTTCAATGTGACCATAAAAAGTATTTGGATTATCATTTAATAGAATTCTAACTCCTAAAGTTATTTAAACCTCCATCTGATACCAACTCTAAGGCCCCAACCTTAAACAATACTTAATCTTGAGTTATTATAAGAATTCACATTGAGGATATTTTTAGGTTTAGAGTTTTAGAGAATTAGATCATAATTCAGGCATTGCATTCCACATTTCAACAAGGTGGTTACATAAAAAAATGGTATTCATTTTTTCCATCAAAGGAGACATATTTAAAATAAAAAATGGATTCTTTCTTGACACTTCCTCGACACAATCATCACATCCTGTACTTTTCCCTTGACCTCTGAAATACATTTCCAAAACTTGGGATGAGCATAAAAATCTCAGTAAGGGATATAAAAGTAAAAAATGAAAACAATAGTCCATGTATACATAAGAATTAGTGAAATAATACTTTACTCATAAAACAAATGCACTTTTTAATACCTCATGAAATCATAATATTTATGAATAACTCATAGAAATCATAATACATAAAGGTAATTTGAGCTATTCATAACATTCCTTCCTAGGGAGTAACCCCCATGGTTATGTTTTGAATACCCATAATAGTATATTAACTAAATCTCATCAGATAAACCACATCATTTAACTCCTTCTCATTACCCAATTCATTGGAGAGCTATCACGGGCTCACCCACCATTAGTTTATCATAGAACCACCTATCTTCATAAACAATTCCCAAGAACCATAACATAATCGTATCACATAAAACATGCATAAAGGAAACATAACATTTACACATTTCAATCACAAGATATCAATACAACACTTTGATATGATCAAAACATTATCGAAACCATTTTCAATACCAAAATAAAAGGAGATTAATACAGGGTATTTATTTTTCATTTTAAAAAAATTTGTTTGCTTTTAGAGGAATCTGAAACTCAAATAATGGTCACAGCGGCGGAGAAGTCGTTGTCGCCGCATACGTAAGACAAAAACTTTCCCTTTTGTCGTTTAGTAAAATTCTTCATATAGAAGATTCCTTTTTAATAAAAGTAAAATTGAAAGGGTTTTATACACCGTATAAAAGAAAGTTGTGTGTAATACAAAATATGTCTCAATGAAAGGAGATTGAGTGGAAGTTCTTTACCTCATGTCCAACTTGACTCGATCGTTCTTTAATCTCCTGAATAATAAACTAGAGTAAATTTCTAATTGATTAAGAAGCTTTTTCAATTTCATTATTCCTTTTATATCACTTATTACCATGTTATGAACATTATGTAATTATTTAAGTTAATAACGATCATTTTGTCGATCTTTGGTACTTGAGTCAAAAATAAACTTCATATAATTAAAATTTGTTCATGTGGTAAAATATCCATTATATCCAGAATTATATTCATGATTTAGATATCATTTATATCATATATATCCACTATATACATGCATTTATAATATTACAGAACAATTAGAGGTAAGATATGAAATGAACCGTTCATGGAGACGGTAAGCCGAACGTACGCATGAACGCTACTTTCATTTGTATTTCATATTTAATGGATTTAAATCATAATAATATAAAATTATATTTTAATTCCATAATAATATCGTATATAATATCATTAACTCCATCCTGTATACATCACACATATGAAATTAACGAATCAAATCACTTTGAGGGGGCGACAGTGCGCACTTCCTAAAATGAAGATATCGCGTTTACCCATAATGGAAACCATAAAGGTATGCCATAAATGAAAAATAAAGAATCATAAGAAAAACATAATCATAATATATATCATATATAAATAGTGTGACATCATAATGGCCACCATGAAAGGTGTTAAAAGAAGATTGAACAATCATCATTTTGTGACGTAGAAATTCGCCAACCCCAAAAATAGTATGTTCTTTATCCATTAGATGGAGGTTTGTGTAAGTTTAAATCAAATCCCTATCATAAAAACATCCTATTAAATATAATATAATGGTTTAATTAAAAAATAAAGTAATAAAAAGAGTTTAGGGGGTTGGAGAAGTAAAATAAAACAAAAGAACACAAGTGAAGACATTACCTTTAAATTGGGTAACTCCTATTGGTTTGAACCAAAAGGGTTTCTTGAAGAGATTTCTCCATAAGTTAAGGCTTCTAGGATGAAGAGAGGGATGTGGAGAGATTAAATGAGCAGAGTTTGGCTAAGCCAAGGGCTGAAGCGGTGTGGGTAAGGTGGTAGAGTTTGGGGCCTTTTATAAGAGGGTGGAGGGGCACTATTGGAAATAATTTTATATTTCCAATGACTATTTATAGTCTAAGAGATAATTGATGTAGACAAAATTAAAATTGTTTTACTAGGGTGATACATACATTGGTTATACTTTCCTTTTAAAAAAACATTAAAAGATAAAGTGTCATTATCACCCAAAATTGATTCCATGGTATCCCAAAGATTGGAACAAGGAATCCCATGGTCGGCCATGACACAAAAAGTAGCATTAGGACACATGTTGGGGTCATTTTGTATTATTATGATATTACTTTATTACCCTTAACTACCCGATTACTAATTAATCGCGATAATTAATGATAATTACCGTCATTAATATTCATAATGTCCAAAAACAAAAGGGTCTTAATTACATAATTTGGACCTTATGATTTCAAATATTGAATCCATTTTACCAAATTACAATCACATAAATTGTAGTAATTAATTTTAAAAAAAATCCTATTGTCAAAACAAATAGCAGGTTTTTTTTAAATAATATCTATCAAAAGTGTGACAATTTTTTATGTCCAATTTCAAAGTGAAATTAATCAAAATTACAACAATTTGATTAAATGTTAAAAATATATTCTAATTAAACACTAAAACCAATTAAAAATATAATCTAACTATATAATTAAATTAGATGAAAAAGCAGTTTTGAAGTAAAATGCAGTATTTTTAACAATTCATTAAAAAATGTACATTGTCAGAAAAATACAAAAAATTTATACAAAGTAAATTTCAATGTCCTAATCCTAAATAATAAGATTATTTTGAAAAATAGATCTTATAAAATTTTCAAAAGATAGAATTACAAATGGTTCACCATCGAAAGACGGTAAAATAATCATTTAAAAATATTAGAGAATTATATTCTTAAGATTGGATTTATTCTCATTTTAAGCCTCTAAAATACTATATAATTCATAAATATATATAGATATGAAAATATATTAATCTTTACTTACTTTGGATGTTAGAGGGATGATGTCTTCATCGCTAAAGAGAACAGGGAAGAGCCATCATACTGGTTCAAGAGCATGTCGTGCCCGTGCCAGTGGTTCAGGGTAGTTGACAACCATTCCATTGAAGAATTAACTCCTTTCAACACTTAATATATATATATAATCATTTGGAGAACATTTATGGGAAGGATGTGCATCTAGAGACATCCTCCCCCCTCTGTACCACACCATCTTGAAGGCAACCATTAGGAGCCCATGAAAGGTGTGGTCTGATGTGTGGGATCTACCCCAGGGTGGAAACATCATAGGCAACTAGGCCTGGGACTACTAGGATGGTGCCTTGTGTGAGTAATTCATGGAATAACGGAGAAGAGTGGGCATGTATGAGGCAGTTTGGGCCTACCAATTCTACATCTATCTGTAAAAGTAGCTAATTTTTATTTTTCGGAGAAGATGGTCATTGAGGATAAATACCATCCATTTACACCATGGAGGGGTTGACATTTGTTTATGAGATTTGCATCTGATCTCATGGGTCCCAATTCTAGGGGTGATGTATGATGATTTCCTCATTGTGATGGTTGTGTGGGAGGATCTAGGGTATATTACACCACTAGAATTGGCATTGAAGAACATAGTACTGTTAGATGAAAGAATTCAGTGAGGGATGTCCACATCAAATGGTTGTTCAAGTAGTTCTTAATCTTTTTGGAAAACAGGTAGTTCCCTGTGAGTCCTCGGACTTTCTCGAAGGGGGCTCAAAGAGGCAAGGAGAACATGTACATGTAGATTTTTGAGGATATCTAGTGGAATATATGGGGGTTTAGTGTAAGTTCCGAGTAGAAACCGGTAGTCAGGTTGACTGCATTCATTAAGATGCTCAACTTCGGTTGGATCCTTCTAGTGAGAGACACGATCATGGGAATGCGATTGAGAAACATTATCACGGCGTTCATGTTGGAATCATGAGGGTGGATCGGCGTTGGGATCTTGATGCTCACAAATCTATACAAGATGTTGTGTCATATTAGTGATGGGATGAATCCATTGAGAAAATTTATTCCCTTCAACCTCTTCTGTGGGTGGATAGTGGCGCACATGAGTGGGTGTCTATGAATATATGAACCCCATCTACACTCTAGGATCAAACTTCTGATCGTCCATTATTAATGTTGTAGGGAGCTTTCCGACCTAGCTGATTGTGCAGCTAGTAGTGAATCAGGTATGGAAGTTTGAGGAGTTCAACATTCAACTATTCCTATTATCAATGCGTGTATTCACTGATTATGGACAGGGAACAGAGGAGAATCAATCCTAATTCCTGTCCTTTTGATGTGGACTACTGGTGGAATGGGTGGACCATGAGCCTTTTGTGATCCATACACCCCTCACCGATTTTCAAATTAATCTTTGTGCATGCAGTAACTGACCCCACTGGACTATTTTGGGGTGTGCTATAAGGACCATTCGGGCATGATGAGGCAGATATGGCTCATGTTTACATGAGGAGATGAGAAGATGTGGAATGAGCTGCCTCTTCCCATAGTTGTCTTCAGACTTGTTAAGAAGTATTCCAAAACTAGGGAGGCAGCCTACCCTAGAGATATTTTGAAGTCGCCAACTATCAGAAAATGATGGTGTGCCTCCCCAACCTCGAGGTCGGGGCCAGTAGGAAGAAAGGACATCGCATGGTGGGGGAGGGGGTGCTTCCATGTCAGTGAGGCCCACACTGGTTGAGGGGGAGGTAGCGGCAGTGGATCTAGTGGAGGCAGATGGTCCTAGAAGAGCATGGTTACTTCGAGGGGAAGCTAGTAAGTTGATTCCATAGAATATCCACCCAGGCTCTATGGAAGTGGTTACGCCATATAGAAATGCCAGAGAATGATGTCTCCCCTAAATCATGGGACATCTGTGATGTCAACAGGAAATTCCACAGTCTACTTGATTTGTGGAGACACATGAACCATCTCTGGAAAGACTAAGTGGGAATCGGCCCCATCTAGGACAGCTTTGCAGTATCCTAGGTGGAGGTAGATCAATACTTGGATGAGTTGGAGGACTTCCTTCACTCCTGGGGTTCGCACTTCTAATGACAGACCAGGTGAAGGTGTTTTTGGATGAAATGCCCCTCCATAATTTATGGATTCCAAATTGAGGGAGCACTTCCCATCACTAGAAGATTCAGATGAGTCCTTTTGGGGAGAGGAGGCCTGTATAGGGAGATATTGGAGGAGGGTGAAGTTAGTGTTTCAAATCCATATCATGAAGATTTTGTAGAGGAACTTCAGGAAAGACCCTAAGTTCCTTCCCTGTGATCTTCTTCTAGGATGCATTGGACCCCTAAATCATATTTAAACTATGTAGGATGGCCTCATACATAGCTCTTGATCTCATCCCTCAGTGGAAGCAGATACAGAGCTTTCACAATTCAGGCTCGTGGCGATGGAGATTAACGCATCCAGTTGGGCAATGACACCCATGGTCGGTCCTCCTGAGTTTTCATTCCATTTGAAAATATATGGAGGGACAACCTTGGGGTCCCCATGGCAATAACCCAAGAACGAGACCTGTAATTTGATATCTGTATGTCTCCTCCAAAAAATTCATGACTTCCACCCATCAATCAGGTGAACTGATCTCTGTGCACTTCTAGGTTTGCAATCTTCTTCAAATGGCATGGGCTTCCGTGGAAATGTTTCTTGCTACTCCTGGTGGAACCTTTCCCAAGTGAATGTTGGGGGTTATAGAGGTAGATATCTAGATTGACCAAGTGGTGACACTCCCTATCACTGGTGGGACCGTTAGCAGGGCAGGGACTGAAATTATTGATTTGGGATTCGATGATGAAGATTGATTGGAATGAATGGGTCCCACCAAACCCAATCAAACACTAAATGTGGACCATTTTGATGAGTTATTGGGGGTGTTCTCTATGTATGAGCTTTCCAACCACGTAGACTGGGACAATATGGCCTTTAATGAATTGGATAATAATATATTCTGTCGTCGGTTGCGGTTGTTGATCAAACACTTCATCGATGACACGCCTCAAGCACAATGGATAGACCATTTGGAGAGACCACATTCAAGACATCATGAACATTGTGCTGGGTTTGGATTCCCAGCCTCCCCACATGGTCGTCCATGATCTCATTGATGAGAAGAGCTTTGAATATGACTGTGGAATTGGTGTGGGTTAGCAGAGGAGAAAATCAGTGAACATCCATAGGCTTCAGGAGGCCAAAACTGAGATTCAGCGGCTGCACATCTAGGAAGATAAGCATTATAATTTCCTCCATGCACAGTCAGAGTATTTATTGTGGCGGATGGCCCACATGGAGGGGGTCGAAGAGTGCATGAGTCAAGACTCTGAGAAGATGACCGTTATACAAACCAATGAGGATTGGGCCCGGATCACAGCTGATGAAAATCACCACATCGCTTCTGAGGAAGAGTGGGAACTAAATAGACGACAGTGTATCCTTGACTCTACAAGCTAGAGGGTGGTAGAGCTGCAATGCTCTTTTGACAGGGTCAACCCGTCCATGAGAGGGGTCGATCTTCGGGTATTGTGATGCATGTAACTTTTGAACGCACATTTATGTTTTTTACTATTCATGCTAGATTCATTCAAGAGTTATATTATTCATCATTGGTCTAATTCATTTATATTACATTCATGAGACATCTGACAACCATCCCTAAGATCACATGGCTCCGGCCTGATGCAAGAAACAAGGGATGACCACATTTTCATTCCATCCAAAAATAAGATTGGAAACCAAGGTCTAGGCATCCAGGGTTTGAATAACCAATATGTATTTCCGGGATGAAGGGGAGAGGACCGACTAGAGGATGAGAATCTCAGAACAATCGATGTGTCGTCTTCCAAATGTTCTCTAGTGCACGAGTGGGGTAACTCCTGGGGTGTTTGAAATCAACCCAAACATAAGGGAGTGGAATGTGTGAACCATGATAACCTATAATCGGAACATTTTCGGGGTGGTGTGACAATGAAGTATAATTGTTGACCATGTTCAAAACACAGCACCCTTATTGTGTTAGCCTGAAATAGATATAACAAATGAGGGATAACTTTTCACCATATTCAAAACATGGGGCCTAACATGAAATGACATCCATTATTCTTCCATAACATTTGCCTATGATTGTGGGCAAGCCATAAGCCGAACATCCATACTATTAGGGGGTTTATTTAGATGTGAAAGAGGATTAGGTTCCAAATAAAGGGCACTAAAATCAATGATTGAGGAGTTATGTGTTGTTTGAATGGATTCCAGCACTCATGAAAGCAAGCCACCTTGGTGGAAACACATTAGGTGGTCATATCCTTCTAATCAGAGGTCAAACATATATTCAAGTAGCACTTCTCCAGTATGGACTGTGATTTCTCTATAGTTTTACTTCATATAGATGTGTACGATAGGCATGCAGTTTAAAAGTCGCATAGTGTAGAAAATGCATATAGTATAATGTTCATACCATTAGAAGCAGTATTGGGCCTAGGGGACAGAAGGGTTAAGGACCATGGAGATGGACCCAAGGAGAAATGAATTGGAATCACTAAATATGCAATGAATATTAGAATCATGCCAACATAGTTCTTGAGAACACAATTTAACGTCATTTGGGATGATGAAAGGCATCTGTGGAATGGTTGTGCCAGTACACATATTACCAAAACTACTAAGCCCACATGAGTTGTGCTGGATGTGGGGAACAAGGAGTAGTGATTGGTCTTTCCTAGTGCAGGAAGGTATATGTTAGGGGTAATGGGATGCCAGGTGAATGACTTTCAATAACACCAACCTGCCTTTAGATGCACCAAGATGCGAGAAGTGGTAAAGAAGGGTATGATGGAAATTCACTTTAACATAAGGAACTGGAAATATGTGAATCATGATGCTCGCGATCTATACCACAATGATGGTCGTGTGATGACAGAGGATAACTATTGAAAATGTTCAAACCAAAGTATCTGTTTCACGTTATCCTTGAATGGGGATAAAAAAATGAGTGTCGACCGCTAACAATGTTCGAAACATGGGACCTATCACAAATGTCATCCAGGGTCCTCAAGGGCATTGGCCCAAGATGGTATGTAAGACATCATGGCATGAGGGAAGTCAGTAAAGGGGGTACCATCATACATGGAGGAGGATGAGGATCTAAATAATGGGCACATGAATCTTGTACATGGAACGACGGAATGTCCCCATGAAAATTCCACACTTTGGGATTTTTGTCACAATGCACCTTGGTACAACAAAAAGACATATCGGATAGAGGGAGTCGGGTCCCATTCCAAGGACAAGGGTCATGGGGATTCTAGCATCCATCATAATGGTCGTAAGATGTCCCATTAAAGGGGGATTGGTTTAATGGATTTTTCACAGGTTGGAAAAGTGTCCAAACATGATGTGTAGTTCCAATATAGAGATCTTAGTTTAGAGTTATAGAACATAGACTAGGTTGAAAAAAACTCGTGGGGCACATGGTGGGGCTATTGCAAAACCCGATGTGAATGAGAATCCCTTAGGTACTTGCTATATGATATGTTCCCAAAAGTGTTTTTGAATAAGATACAATAAAGAGGGGTTATGATTTTATATTACTAGGGCTGGACCTGGAGATAATATGTTTGGGAGTTCTTATGTATCCCATGTGGGTGGGAATCCAGCCGTATGTAGTTCAGGGAGATGTCACGCAGTTTAACATCTTGCGAAAAAGATGTAGAGTGGTCTTAGTTTATGGTCATAAAGCTCGGTCCATGTTGGAACTAACGAAGGGAGACACATGGTGAATTTTTCACACAACCCGACATGAGTGAGGATAGTAGGAGACTTTATCACCATAATGTGCTCCCTAGTAAACTTCTATGTCAGGGAACCAAAAGTGAATGATAGTTTGGGCCCAAGGAAAAGTTCCAAATCATATCTACATACCCCATGTAGATGGGAATTAAGCCATACTTAGTTCTAAGGGTGTCATGGTAATATAACAGTGCCATAGACAATAAGTTTGTGCGTGTTTGGCCATTTCACTAAAAGAATCGGCATTTGAAAGATGTTTTTTTTTCCTTTAGGAAGAATATGTGTTTTTTGTGAATCAAAGGCCCTTGGGTAGAAAGTCCAGTCATCATCACTTAAATCAAACCATATGCAGGAATTGAAAAATGGTATGGTGGGTGAAAAATACCAAACATGATGTCCCCTCAAGTGAGGACACCACATTGCAGTGTTGTTTTTCCTCGTGCGTATAGGATGCTAATTTCACAGTTTAGGGTCATGTGATGGGACCAAGCATGCACTTTAACGTTGTGCAGTATAGACATAACAATTTAATGTCATGTGGGAATAGGAAGTATAGTTTAGAGTCAAAATTATCAGACATGTACAAGATAGATGAGGTTAAAGAGGGAATGTGTGTGGTGTTTTAAATAATACCTGATGTGAATGAGGATGAGGCCCACTTAATACCGCATGTGATTCCAAGATAAAAACATCAGGCCAAGGTGCCAGAAAATATTAAAGAATATGGGGCAATAGAGACTAGATCTCAGTTGAGATTGACCCAAAGACGATATATTTGGGTGTTCCTACATATCTCCAGAGGATGGGAATCGATACATACGTAGTTCTAGATGGTTCATCTTAACATCATGTAGGACAACATGAAATTGTTTTTTGCGGGCAATATAAAATTTAATGACATGGGGGATAGGTGGTCAGAGGGACTATCACATTGAAGGGGAATACGTGTTGAGGATATTATAAACCTGACATGAACAAAGGCATAAGCCCCACATGCCACACCACGAGGTCAAATATGATTCGGGGAATACAAGGTAGAACATACGAGATAAATTAGTTGAACTCAAGATGTACCCAAAGATGAGATGTCTGGGAGTTCTTATGTATCTTAAAAGGATGGATCAATCAATATATAGTTTTAAAGAGTGGACATATAAAGAGATCTTATTTTAAGGTCTTAGAGCTGGAGCCATGAAGAAGTGGAACTATTCCATGTAGGCGCAGACCTTAGTCCAATCCCTAAGAACACATCAATCAAACATAGTGTGGGAAACAAGGGTGGAATAGGTCTTTGAAACACATGGGAAATGAGTAAAGAGGAAGTCGGTTCAGAGCCCCGAACGATGCCTCACTATGGATTTTTCCTCAAAATATACAAAGTCCCACTGAGGGATAATACCAAGAGAGTGTAAATTTTACATGGACATGATGGGGTGTAAAATGATATGAATCATGTAGCTAAAATATACGCCTTTTTGTGGTTGACATGATGATGAAGGACAACTGTTGACCAATTTTGAAACACAGCATCAATATCACGTTACAAGGAATAGGGAACAACAAATGAGGGTCACCCATTGAACGTATTCACAATACAGGACTTGTATCACTTTTTTGTCCAAAACCCTCATAGTCGTTGTCCAGTAATGGTAGGAGAGCCCTTAAGCTGAGCATTTATTCAATTTGGGGGTCCCTTAGGATGTGAAAGATAATGAATTCCCAAATTAAGGGGAACACAAAGCCCGAAAAACATGGTGAATGAAGGTCTAATTAGAATCTGACACTCCTGGCTCTAAACTAGTGTATTCCTGGGTACATTGGTGTGTCGCCGAAGAGGGTCTAGGGACCCAAATTAAGAGAAAATAACTCAGCAAGGTGAGTGTAGGGAAATGGAGTGAAGGGTGCTCATGAGAGAGAGTTATGAGTAATTGTTGTTATAAACCCGACATGAATGAAGGCATTGACTATACAACACCATATACCCCTCTCCTAGAGGAACGCATGACAAGGGCCCATGATGATAGGGATGTTTCTATGAGATAGGGTTGTTCTCAAATACTAGATGTTCATGCGGTCCTACGTATCCAATAAGGATGAGAATCAGTCCATACGTAGTTTTGACTAGGATATAATGCAGTTTATCTTCATGAAACATGGATGATGTTTCTCTTAGTTTAAGGTCATATGACTCAGATCGTAGATGCCTTGTTTAATTTCATATGCATCAGACAGTTCAGTAAAAAGGGAGAATCATTGTGCCTGTGGAAAACCACAAAACGGTGACGATAATAGAGTATATTTGTTGAACATGTTTGCAACATAGTATCTGTAACTATGTGACCAGAGGTTGGAGAAAACAACTGAGTGTCGACTGTTGACCAAATTTACAACACATTACTTGTATCAATTTGTCACTCGCAATCGTTTATGGTGTTAGCTCGTAATGGTAGGAGAGCCCTTGGGCAAATCATCCATGGCATTCAGGGGTCCTTTTGAATATATAAGATTATGGAAACCCAATTGATGGGGCTCGTGAATCATGGTAGGGCCGGTGCTTGTGGAAAGGATGATAAATTGATGGATGTATGAACGGGTGTATGTGTATCATGGAAATATAGCCAGACATGAATAAGGACGTGAGTCTATACCACACCGCCCACACCGAAATGAGAACACATGCCATGGGGGTGAAAGGGTCGAGAGACCTGAGGCTAGGCATCCCAGCCCACTATTCCCAAATGACTTCTCATGTGGGTATTTCCTTTCCTCAACTCTTAAGACCATGTATGTAATTCTTGGTGTGGGAAACAAAGAGTACGGCTAGGATTTTTCCATCATAAATGGGTCTGACAGCAGCAATCACACTCCTACCTAAGGCAGGCCAAAGCTTGAAGGGACAACAGGGCATAATGATCCCCTACACTCCATTTTTTTTACATATGGGAGTGATAACAATGCAAAGGGATAGATTTGGACCAAATTTGAAACACAACATCCACACTGTGGTAACCTGAAATGGGAACAACAAATGAAAATTGACAGCTGACCATATCTTCAACATGGGACCTATATCATTTTTTTGTTCAAAACCCTAAACCATGTTGGCCCATAATGATAGGAGAGACCATGTGTTGAGCATCCATGCAATTTGGGGGTCCCTTCGGGTTTGAAAGATAATGAAAACCCTGATGATGTTGGGTGTGGATCATAAATGTGCCCGTGAAACATAATGTCATGTTGGATAGTAGAAGAGGTGGGGATATTCAGGGAGGACAGATACATGATACGATCATGATGAACTCGACGTGGATAAGGGGAAAATCTTGTACTGCACCATGGGATTTGACCCAATGGGAGGTCCCATGGATTGGGGTTAGGCCTATGGATTAAATGTCTGGGTGTTCCTACATATCCAATAAGGATGGGAATCCATCCATATGTTGTAACTCCCCAAACACAGTTACCCAGAGTCGGTGCATTATTACATAACATTGGCATGATCACAAAATATCAAGTCTCTAAAGACAAATTAGTTTAGTAGCCTTGGAATAACTAGATAAATTCATAAATTTTACATTACATCATAAATTGAAAACAACAACAACATCTAGTCTCCATAGACCACACTCATATCCCCTCATACTATCCCACAAGGTCATTCATAAAATACTTCTTCACATCCTGGGAAAAATAAAACATTGAAAGGGGTGAGCTCAGATGCCCAATAAGGATAATAATATAGGAGAAACATACGTAAATAAGCATAAATATTTATGGAAACGTATAAGTAAAACAAAAGAATTTTAAACATGAACTTCAGTATAATATGGCAGAAATAAAATGAAATAATTCCCTTTACTTATTAACATTGATATTCTAATAGTTGAATAATCACATGAAATATCAATAACCGCTTTCATAATGATGAAATTAATAATGCCAGACTATCATAACCACATCGTCAAGGCCATATTCCAATACTACAAATAAGATTGTGTGAAGGCCTTGTACCAAGACACTAGTTTGTCTCATGAGACCTACCAATGCATCGAGAAGCTATAACGGGCCTCACATGTCACTTATTATGTCGAATGCATTCCTCATATGAACTTGTTTAAACATAACATAAACATTTATATTAAAACTAGAATATGAAATGTCAATACCTTATCCATAAACCATGACTGGTATAAAAATTACACATCCAAAGTCAAAAATATCACAAAACCTTCAATACAAAAAGGAATTTTCGTCTCATAATAAATCAACATCAATTAAGCATAAAATCCCTCAAAGGATGTTGACATAGATGAAATCAAAACTATTTGAGAGAAATATATCTTTTTTTTAAATCATATAAAAGTTACATAATTATAAAATAAAACATTTACTTTGAAAATATTCTTATAATATTTTAACGGAATCTTCGACGATATTATAATGGTGGAAAATAGTCGCACACGCCGTATAAGTAAAAAAACATTCTTACCCTAATTCTTTCGAAAAGGTTAAAAAAGGCCATGTTTGGAAAAAGATGGAATAATTCCTTTATAAACATCTTATAAAATGTCAAAAAGGGTATAAATGACATTAACACATAGTCTATAAAATATAAAGAATGATTTGAAATACATTTTTCAGAATCATAGATGTGGATGATAAGGAGATCCCAGTTGATAATTATGTAAAACAACCTCGGATAATAAAGAGACTATGAAATTAACCCTTATCTTGTACTTTTACATGGTCGAGGGTAGGCTAAAATCCTATATAATGGTGAAATAATTGTTATTAAATTATAAAAGAATCATTTAAATTAATATGATATCATATATGATCTTTTAACATTACTTTGTTCATAATATCATAGTGTTATCGTCATTTCGGTTGTTAACCTACTCCTTTTCTTTTATAAGTTTTGTTACATAAGTTGTGTTTTTTATGGACAGGTTGTATCCTATTCATGTCCAGAATGATATCGAATCCTTAAACATTATTTTTAATTATGAAATGAGAATTAGACTTGAATGGATACGATGGGGAATGAATCTCATCGCATTCATTGAGACGGTAGTCTGTACGTACACACGAGCGACAATATCATTGTTTTGATAATAAAATAATATATAATTGGATGGTATAACATATTTAAAAAATCATTATAATGTTATATTTATTATTTACTTCAATTACATATTATTATCATACCCATCCAAATAATAATGTTTTGAATAACAATTACACCACGACGTGGAGACGGTAATCCGTACGTATGCACGTATGGTGACATGTCATTCAAAGGATGGATAGAATACTGAATATGGTTTTACCATATTTATAATAACATTATAGTATATATAATATACTGTATTTATTATTTTATAATGGAAATAAAAAAGAATGAAGAAGGGGAAAAAGAAAGGAACTTGAAAATGGTGGTGAAACATTACATCTTCTCCGGTTTCTTCTTTTTTGATTTGATCAAAAGGGATCCATTTGTTGGCTTTCGGACTAAACTAATGCCTCTAGGATGAAGGGATAACAGTTGAGAGGGTATTGGGGCAGATTTTGGCTGAACCAAAAGGCTTTTAAGGTATGAATTTAAGAGAATGGGGAGTGACCTTTTATAAGAGGGGTGAGGGGCACCATTGGAAATGTTAGAAATATTATTTTATAATAAATTAATATTCGGTTTCTAATGTCTAAAAAGTGGATTATTTAAATTTTAATGTAGATATAGGTCTAAAAACACTCAAAAAATAGGTTTTAGACAGGTTTGGGGCAATATATTAACCTTATCTTTTGGTTTTAACTCTTAGTTAATTAGTTTGACAATTACCATCTCTCTTTATATTTTTATATTATATAGTTAATAAACATAATATAAACTTCCAAGTGAACCCTAATTGGTTCAATAATGATACAACTATCATTATATAAGTCTCATGGCCGAACATTAGATTTTTAGGAATATACTATCAATTAATAGAATAATATTTGTTTTAAAAACACTTTTATGTCAATTTTGACACTATTTGGAAATTGATTTATGTGAAAATCATAACAGCATTATTACTTCAAATAAACTATACTAAATAAATTATCACATTTCATATTAACCTATATAATAATTTTAATTTATAAAAATTCTCATATTACATTTATTTGGATATTTATAATATCAATTATTTTAATATTTCATTAATTTGGTAATTACTGCATCACCATTGTGTCATAAATAAATTAAATTATTTAATGTATAAAATTTAAAAATAAAATTACATAACATAGAAAATATTTATAGATTTCTATTGAATATTTATAATCGAATTTATCTTATGAATAACCCTATACTAAAAATGTTTTAGTTATTAAACATTGATTTTAACTCTTTTTACTCTTCTTTGAATTAAATATTAATAAATGTCCTAATCTAATCCAAGTGGACCAAAGAGCTTCATATTTTACTCCTAATGTTGTTTTTTTTGAATTATACTTATCCAATAGATTTAAGACATGTGTTAGGGTAATAATAATAACTTTTTTACCCTTAATTACCCAATTTACTTTTAACTGTGGTAAATGAATATAAAAAAGATACTATTCACCAAAAATTAATTTTATCTTGTTGAACCAAATTTTACTCCTTGATATTAACCATTTCTATAGGATTTTATAACTTCCACTCACAGAAGTGGTAAAATTAGGTTTTACGTGAATTTGCAAATTCTCCTCGGAGTTGGGTAAAAGACGGTGAAAAGTTCAATAAAATTATTATATATCTAAAATTTTTATAAACTGACTCCAATGAATAAAATTGAACTTATATAGGTATTATGTATCTATTTTGACCTAAAATAAAAATAAAATAAATAATTATTTAAAAAAAAATTGGTTTTAAACTATTACTTAGTGTTTTTCACTATTCATCAAAAATTGAATATTTTCAGAAAAATACCAAAAATTCACCCTAAGATAATTTCGATATTCAAAATCCAAAAATGATGCACAATTTGAAAGATAAAATTTATAAAATTTAAAAAAGTGGGTATTACTATTAACATTGGTTAGTTTGATTGGTTATGGTGTGTGTTATAACTCGAAGTTGCGTACAACACATGCTATGACATTATTCAAAGAGAAGCGTACCGTGCAAGCTTGGGGTGTTACATTCTCCCCTCCATCAAATAATTTCGTCCTCAAAATTTCTAGGGTATTACTTCATAAAAAGACTCGGGTGATTCTTCATCATAATTTCCTTGGGTTCCCATGTTGCTTCTTCCATCTTATGGTTTCTTCATAGAAGTTTTACCAGACGAGTCGTCCAGTTTCTCAACACTTGTTCTCTGGTATCAAGAATCCGGATGGGCTCTTCGCAATAAGACAGATCGAGTTCCTGTTCTACTTCTTCATAAGTGAGTACATGCATTGGGTCAGGCATGTATTTTCTCAATAGTGATACGTGGAACACATCGTGAACTTTGGAGAGACATGGCGGTAATGCCAAATGATAGGATATAACCCCAATTAATTCTAGAATTTCGAAAGGTCCGATGTACCTTGGACTCAATTTACCTTTCTTACCAACACTTATAACCCCCTTCCATGGAAATACCTTTATGAAAACAAGATCTCCAACCTGAAATTCCAAATCCTTCCTTCGGTTGTCAGCATAGCTTTTCTGCTTACTTTGAGATACTATGATGTGGGTTTGGATTACCTCCACCTTTTCCATCGTTTTCTCCACAAGTTCTAGGCCTATAAGTTTCCTTTCACCAACATCATCCCAACAGGTTGGTGTGTGAAATATCATTTTATATAATGCTTCGTATGGTGCCATCTGAATACATGAATGGAAGCTATTGTTATATTAAAATTCCACCGAAGGTAAATATTGATCCCACAAACCCTGAAAGTTGAGTGAGCAAGATCTCAATATGTTTTCTAAGGTTTAAATAGTCCATTCTGATTGTCCATCAGTTTGGGGGTGGTAAGTAGTTCCCAAATGAAGTTCAGTATCCAAGGCTATCTAAAGACTTTTCTAGAATCTTGAAGTAAAATGGTGATCACGATCCGAAACAATCAATTGGGGTACTCCATGAAGTCTCACAACTTCATTAATATATAGTCTTGCTAGACATTTGAGTGGTAAATCCTCCCTTATAGAAAGAAAATGTGATGACTTGTTATGACAATCAATAACGACCCATATTGAATCATTCATTCTTGGAGCCTTTTGTAGTCCCATGACGAAGTCCATCATTATATTATCCCATTTCCACTCAGGTATGGGAAGAGGTTGCAATTCTCCACTAGGTTGTTGCCTTCCATCTTTCACTTGTTGAAAACCCAAACATCTTGACACAAAATCAGCAATCTCCCACTTCATGTTGTCCCACCAGGAATGTTCCTTCAATTATCTATACATTTCGGTTCTCCTAGTGTGTATATTGAATTTGGAACTATGAGCATCATCCAAAAATTCCCTTTTTAGATCAGGTATATCGGGAACACAAACCCTCTTCCAAAATTTCAAAATTCAATATTCATACAAAAATTTATACAATCTCCCATCATTCACAGCTTCAATCTTCTTTTGAAATTATTCATCATCGCCCTGAGAACTCCTTATACTTTCTAGTAAATATGGTTTCGAAACCATTTGAATAAGTATGTATGTTTCACCTACCATGGTGATTCCCATATCCATATTTACTAGATCCATGTATATAGGATCTGTTTCAACTCTAATTTTGTTCAAAACTCCATGATCCTTTCTTATCAAAGCATCTTCCACCTTATTTTCCATCCCTGGGTGGTAGTGTATCGTGAAATCATTATCCGGGAGTAGTTCAATCCATCACCTTTGCCTCATGTTGAGTTCATTCTATGAGAAAATATACCTCAAACTCTTGTGATCAGTATAAATATCATATTTTCACCGTAGAGATAGTGTATCCAAATCTTCAAAGCAATTATTACAGCTTCTAACTCATGATCATGAGTAGGATAGTTTTGATCATGAATTTTCAGATGTCATGATGCATAGGTAATAACTCTATCATTCTGCATAAAGACACAACCAAGTCCTTTCTTCGATGCATCACTATAAATAAGAAACCCATAATTCCCCGATGGTAGAGTAAAAGTAGAAGCATTGACTAATAATCTCTTCAATTCTTCAAAACATTCTTCACACTCTTTTGTCCAAACAAATTTAACCGCTTTTCGTGTGAGCTTCATTAATGGGTTATCTAATCGGGCAAAATTCTAGAAAAAATCCCGAAAATAACCTCCTAAAATAATAAAACTACATACCTCAGTTATACTTGTCAGTACTTGACTTTATTGGATTTCCATGGTCTTAGACGGGTCAATGGAAATTCCACCCTTAGAGACAATATGTGCATGAAAAGAAATCTCTTGAAGCCAAAATTCACACATGCTAAAAATCACATATAATTCATGTCTACTAAGATTATTCAGGATAATGCGCAAGTGATTTTCATGATCTTCATATAATTTGGAATGTACCAAGATATCATCAATAACTATCACCAAAAAATAATCAAGATATTACATGAAATCATTTTGTATTAGATCCACGAAAACAGAGGGTGCATTAGTCAGCACAAAAGGCATTACTGTAAACTCGTAATGCTTGTACCTTGTTCGAAATGCTGTCTTCAAGATGTCTTCCTTCTTCACACACAACTGATGGTATCCAGATCCAAGGTCAATATTTGAAAATTATTGAGCTCCATGCAGTTGGTCAGATAAATCATCAATATGAGGTAGGGGATACTTGTTCTTTATCGTTATAGCATTGATTTCCCTATAGTTGATACATAACCTCATAGATCCATCTTTCTTCTTAACAAAAAGGGCAGGGGATCCCCATTGAGAATCACTAGGGTGAATAAATACCTTATTACTCAATTACTCTAGTTGTTTCTCTAGTTCAACTAATTCCATATTGGACATTCTATAAGGGGTCTTAGATATAGGCCTTGAACCAGAAATTAAATCAACGAAAATCTCAATTTCTTTTTCTATAGGATATCCAGGTAAATCTTCTGGAAACACATCAACATATTCTTTCACAATAGGTACATCCTTTATTTGAACATTCCTTTCCTCACCCACAATTATTTCATTCTCTTCCTCCCCGATAATTGATGTTAGTTGAGTTACTGGGGGTCGATCTAGATAAGAATTCAATGGTGATGATTCTGATCAAAAGATAAGGTGTTCTTTTTCATCATCATCAAAAATAGTAACCTTCTTCTTCTTATAATAAATCATATCATCATGGTCTGAATGCCAATCCAAACCATGGATTATCTGAAATTTAATCGTGGTTATGACTATGAGATCAGTAGATAATGAACATCTATGTGCTCTAATGGGGACTGATTCACAAAACATTGTTGCAATGATACATCCCTTAGGAGTTTTGACTGACAAATCCATTGTTAAATCAAATTGTAAATATCTAATTTTCATAGTGAACTGGGAAGATATGAAACAATGTGCTGATCCCGAATCAAATAATGCAGTTGCAAAACATGAGGAAACCATTAAATTACCTACCACCATGTCTTTCAGATCATCTACCTCAGCAGTAGGGATAACATAAGCTTGGCCTTGATCACATGGCCTTTTTTAAGGTAAGTTCCCCTGATTTTTAGGACATTCATTTGCATAATTTTCCATCTCCCTGCAATTGTAGCATTGAACATCAGTAGCTTCCTTCTTTCCCTTGAAATCACAAGCTTGGAGGCCTTTTCACCACACTTGTAGCAGACTCCCATTCCCTTTAAGAAAGTACCAGGGTGTTTCTTCCCACATTTACATTAGGATGGATAATCAAATTTTCCCTTCTTCCCTTTATTTCCATTCCCAAAGTGATCAGCAGATCTCTTCTTCTCTTTCTTCCCTTTAAAGTCGAAAGACTTATAGAATTATTTTTCTATCTTGATAGCACATGAGACAATATCTTCGTAAGACGAGGAGGATTGTGAGACTAATGATCGATGGAGAAATGGTTTTAACCCATAAAAGAAATGATTAATCTTACTTATTGGGTTACGTATATCATCTACAACATGCATTGCTAACCTTGTAAAGTTAGCCTCACACTTTGCGACATTCTCATCCTCCATTTGCCTCAGGCTTAGAAATTGTCTTTCCATATCTGCTCAATGGTCATGAGGAAGGTATTTTTCTAAGAAAAGATCTTTAAACTCCCACCATTCCATATTTGATACTTCATCATCTTACTTTGTGTTTTGAATCAATGACCACCAAAGATCAGCATCTCTAGTGAGGTGGTAAATTGCCATGACAAAATTTTCCCTTTTTCTACTCCCCAAGGCATGGAATATTTTTTCTAAAGAACATATCCATTTCTTAACTACCAATGGATTTGTAATCCCGTTTAATGTCGGTGGTTCTTGCCTCATGAAGTGATCTAACATTGATCCTCCATGTTGCGGATCAGGGTGCTCCATACGGGTAAGGTTATTATTCGTAACCTGAGTGAGTTGTCCCAGTATAGTGATTAGTTGATCAGCACCAGTTGCATCACCAGCTCCACTATAATTATCTTGAGGAGGAGTGAAATCCCTACATGGAGTGCGTGCATTGATACGGTTTCTATTCCTTCTAGTAGAACTACCACAAAACTGGGACTTCCTGACGCCAACCTTTATCAACGCTAATGAAAAAGTGATGATAAAGGGGTATGCCTTTATCACCACTAGTTAAAAGCACTGATAAATATAACCTTTATCAGCGCTAAAATATGCATTCATAAAGGTATACCCTTTATCAGCACTTTTTTAGTGCTGATAAAAGGAAACATTTATCAGCGGTTATTTTATCGCTGATATCTTAATTTATATAAAATTATAAAATTTATCAGTGCTAAAATAAAAGCACTGATAAAAAATATATTTATGAGCGCTTTTTAAGCATGGATAAAGAGATACCTTTATCAGCGCTTAAAAAGCCTTGATAAATATATTTTTTATCAGTGGTTTAATTTTAGCGCTCATAAAACATACCTTTATCAGCACTTTCAATGAGTGCAGATAAAGGTTCAAGCGGTTTCTATTTAATAACCCTAATTGGCCCTCCTTTCTCAGACGTGGTAACGCTTCCACAAAAGCTGATCTAGGACCCCTTCCATCATGACTTCTCCTCCTCGTCTGCGCCTCATCCTCATCCAAATCCTCGTCCTCATCCGACTCCTACTCTTCCTCCTCCTCTGCCACCACTACCGTTTGGTTTTTCTCCTCCTTCGTTGCCTCTGCGCCATTGGTTTTGCTCCTCCACCGTGACTGCTGCTGTCTCCGCTGCCGGGACCACAACCGCGACCGCCGCTGTTTCCACCACCGCGACCGCCACTCCCTTCGCCGCTGCTCCCTCCATCACCGCCCGCCTCCACCACCGCTGGTCAGCCGTAGGAGTATATATAATCATTAACTATAAATAATATTTATTCAATTTGAGGATTATAATATTACAAAAATAATATTTTCTCTATAGTTGTATTTTTATGATGAACCTCTTAGGGATGAGAATTCGGTGTAGGGAATTGGTCTTGAGGTGGTACCTCTGGGTGGTTTTCCAATCCATATGCTACCCATTGAGTAGATGGTATTTACTGAAGAACCATTATTACTCAAGTTCTCCCACACATAGAAATTTTGATGTCACCTTGACTATGTAAAACTGGTATCTCCCCCAAGACCCTTTAGACACATGGGTTATGAAACCATGATCGGTATGAATATCCCCACCATATGAGTATTATTATCATAGTCTTATAAACTGACCACCCAAAATTCATACCCCACACTGTTTCCATCACCAAACACAATGGCTATATGCTGAAAACCCAGTTGTTCCCGAGTTCCCAGAAACAACATTAACTGATGCCCATTCCTGATGCACCGGAATGTGACTTTTAATAGTGGTCAAAAAATCATCTAAAACGAGGGTCAAACCCTCTAACTGGTCATTTTTGAACATCCCACCATATGGCTACCCTTATACTACTCCATGAGTGTAATCCCCATCTTGGTGCTATCCCACACACGTTACACTCAACTTGAGCCACACTCTTTCATCGATGACAGCTCTTTTCAAGGACCAAGATATAGTTGACTATACCACAATACATATTTACATCACCACATCAACAATCACTTCCATGGAACATCTATAATTTTTCTCCAAAGGCCCTGGGTCTCCATTCTCACATGTGTCTCTCTGAATGCACTAGTCACCTCACACTGAGTGCGACACTAAACCAAAAACCACCATAACACCACCACTATCACAACACTCAGGCATGTACAAAACCCAATACATTCTCAATATACCTACACATGACACATTCTACTGATCCATGAACCAATCAGCACTGTTCTTAAATCGCATGTGCCTACCCTCACACACCAAGACCTTTCCTAAAAGGCCTCACCAACAACACTCTTCTCCTAAAAGGCAGAGTGAACCATCGAAAATTCTCCCAGTGGTTCTTTCCCACTCTCTAATAAAACCTCATCCAAACCCACTAGTTGTGCACTCTAATGCAACCCAATCTGCAACCCAACCCAATATCACATGAGTCTTTTCATTTCTAACCAAGTCTCATATTCTTAACCCACTTACCATACCTCACATGCATTTCAGTCTCAACCAAAATCCCAAGGTATCTTCTATGCCAAGGCTAACCACACAACAACCCACCACATAGGATTCACCTTAATAACCATTTCCATCTAGCTGTGATCGCACTATGGTAGCCAATAGTGCATTCAAAACCACTAGGATATGCACCAAACTAGTCCTACCCACTAAAAAATCCTTTGATACTCTAAGGAATTCCACATGCCATTCCATAACCCACTAGGGTTCCAAAACCATAGGGTATCTCATGTCCATCCTCAACCCACCTCTCAAGAATATCTTCCCTCATTGAGCCATCACAGGGAATCTAACACTCGAAATAACCTATAGTTGGTCTCCAGGTATCCATTGTCTAAGGGACTACATTTCCACTACTGGAAAACCTACCTCTATATGTTCCAAATGACCTGCCATCAAAGAAAATACATTGCTATCCATCTGAGTAGAATTCGAAAAAGAATTTATACAAGAAAACACCAAATAATTTTTTTGACACTTTAAACAACTGAAACATCTCATCAGTAAATGACTATAGGAAAGAACACATGTGTCATCTAAATTATACACGCCTATAATTATTCATGAACATAAAATCATTCCATTATTAAAAGTGATAAACCCATAATAAACCATAAACCTCAAATCCCATATGTGTCACCCAAGGAAAAATCATAAAATCCTAACACTAAAAACTAAGAATAGTAATCCCATGCCTTAGTAACCTAGAATTACTACCAAAATAAGTGTTCATGATTCACCAATCTGGTATTCATTACAACAGAGTCAGGAAGATACGATGAATGGATGGGTTTGGTAGGGAAACTATATTAATTAAAGGGAAATGGCGGCCTCTTTGAGCAAGAACGCATGTCACGTGCCTCCCCAGATTAATGGATATTATATGAGTCTCCGGAATAGTTCTGCTCTTTTTTTAATCTTCATGGTCACTCTATTGCTGCCTTCCATATGCAGTAGCGCAAACCAGAGGTTGTGACAGTGGCCAGTGAGACTTTCCCTTCTTCGCAGGCTCTAAAGACGGGCGCCCAGGTTGGGTCCTTTTCCTCCCTATCCTCGGTGTGGATATCGGGGACTACTCCTTAGGCTATGGTGGTGAGGCCAGGTCTACCTTTACCTCAGGTTCCGAAGATTCCCTCGGCCTATCAGTTGATGCCTCCTATTCCTTTTGGGCCGCCTATCTTCCCCCTGGACCTTCCTCTGGTCCTATCCAAGCCTCCCCGGTCCCTTGATTTTTCTTCACCCCCAAGGCTACTCCTGACATACTCCTCGATAGATTTGGGGTGGTCGGGTTCTCCTCAGGATGTCCCAGCCAAGTAGGTCTCTTGTTCTCTAGGCTCCTCCTCGGTTCCTCTTCAAAACAGTTTCTCCACCCTGGATAATTCAGACTTGATAGAGCAGGAGTTGAGATCCCATGTTCATTCCCCATAGCCAGGTACTCCTTTACTGTCAGGTGTAAAGACATGATCTAAATCAAATCAAGATCAAGGCCTTGATTCCCCACAAATTAAGCCTCTTACATTAGGCTCAAAATCAAGGCGTCATCAACTCAAATGATAATGTTCATGATTTGGAACTCCCGTGGTTTAGGAGCACGGGTAAAAACAGATTATGTATTCAGCGAGGCACGCTTTAACAAGATTCTTCATGTGGATATTTTGGAACACAAGAAAAATGTGGTCAACATATCTACCTTTGAGAAGATAATGGGTTTTCAGAATACGATGCACGAACATCCTAGTAACCAACATATATGGTTGTTCTGGGATCCCAGGCTTTCAGTTGAGCAGGTGGATATCTCAGACCATCACATCACGACTATGATTTTGATTGGTAATTATTCATTATATGTGTCCTTTATCTATGATAAATGTGATCCTCATGTTATAGAGGAGCTATGGATTAAACTTGGCTCGTTTGATCCTGGAACCTCGATGTTGTTATTGGGGGGAGACTTTAAAGATATTATTG
Organism: Viscum album; assembly: GCA_963277665.1. NCBI lineage: Eukaryota > Viridiplantae > Streptophyta > Magnoliopsida > Santalales > Viscaceae > Viscum > Viscum album. Next base: position 1,486,581,695 of record OY728148.1, read on the forward strand.
ATCTCTCAGAAAAGAAAGGAAGTGGACCATTATGCAAGAAATCTGGCCAGGATTTCTCCTCCTTCATTGCCAGTAGTGGACTTATGGATATGGGCTTCACAGGAGATAAGTTCACTTGGTGCAATAATCAGAAGGGTTCTAAACGCACTTGGAGTCATTTGGACCGATGGTTAGCTAATATGGCAGCGGTCTCATCCTTCCAGAATATGTCGATCACTCACCTTACTCGCGCTCTATCTGATCATGCTCCTATTATCATCTCTCTAGAGTCAAGGAATGAGGAGAGGTAGTGATTTATTTTCTCCTGAAGTTTGGTTACGGATCTGGCCTTCCAGTAAGAGGTTCTCTCCTCTTGGTCCCGCCTTGTTCATGGTACTGGCTGCATTGGCCTCCACAATAAGCTATGTCACTTGAAAGAGGTTCTTCTCTCCTCGAGCAGCAGACACAACCCCTCATTATAGTAACATGGCCTTCTTAAAACAAGAAATTGAACACCTCGAGCAGAATCATGAATCAGGCTGGTTGGATGATATTTTCATTTCCCTTCTTCATAAGTGGGGCCTATTGGGGGAGCTGGTTCTAGCACATGAGAGGTTTGTGAGGGAGAAATCTCGAACTCTTTGGATTTGTGAGGGAGATAGGAACTCCGGTTATTTCAATGTTTGTGTTAAAGAAAGGAGTTGTATTAAGAAACAAAATATTCTCAATGAGGATGGGTCCTTTGTTACTGATATTGATGTTGTTGGAGGTATGGCCAATGATCTGTTTAAATCTCTCTTGGCAGGTCCTAACCCTTCTATGAAGGATGGGTACCCCAGTGGGAAATCCCCTATGTTTGATAACATTCCTAGAGTGGTGATAGAGGCCAAGAATCAATTCCTTATAGCTATTCCTGAGGAGAAATAAATAGGAGAGGTTGTTGTAGGCCTCAATCCTGAGAGTTCTCTAGGGCCAGATGGATTTCCCGGATCCTTCTATGTGTTTTTTTGTAGTGTTGTGAAAGAAGATGTTATAGAGGCAGTGCAGGACTACTTTCGTGGGGGAAGTCTTCCTCGGGTGTCTAGTGCAACTACTTTAGTTTTCATTCCAAAATTCAAGGATCCTTCTTCGCTCAAGAAATACAGGCCCATCAGTATGTGCAACTTTTCTTATAAAATCCTTGCAGGAGTGCTCAATTGGCGTATTAGCATCAATCTATCATCCTGGATTTCAAAGGAACAACACAGGTTTGTGGGAGGTAGGACCATACAAGATGCTATTGGGCTTTCTCAGGAGATGATGGAGGATATTAATAGGAATTCTCAGGGTTCGAATATGGCTATTAAGCTGAATATGGAAAAATCCTATGAAAAACATGGGTGGGCCTTTATTATCAAAGTTCGTAGAAGCATGGGATTTTCTTCTTGGGCTATTGACCTGTTGATTAGATGTTGCAGTTCTCTGTGGCTCTCTATTTGATTTATGGGAAGGAGGAAAGGATTCTTTAAATCAGTCCGTGGTCTTAGACAAGGGAATCCATTGTCTCCCAGTTTGTTCATTCTGGCTTAGGATTCTTTGAGCATATATATCAAAGCCACCATTCAAGAGGGTAACATTCCGAATTTTGGCTGCCGGTTCCATTTCCAGAATTTGTCTCACCATATGTTTGTAGATGATACAGTCTTATTCATTAACAGGAGCTCCGGTTCTATCAGGGGTATCAATACCATTCTTGAAGAGTACTGCTAATGGAGTGGGAAACAGATTAATAGAGCTAAAAGTAGTATCTACATCTCTAGGCTTTTTCCATAAAGAATATGTCGAGTAATTGAATCTAGCCTGGGCATCAGCATCAGGAGTCTTCCTATGGATTACCTTGGTGCCCCAATTACATAGGGGCGGCTCCGTTTCAAACACCTCGATAAAGTGATGGGGAAAATCTATTCTCGCATCAACAATTGGAAAAATAGGTTCCTTTCCTTTGGGGGGAGGATTAATCAGGTCAATAGTGTGCTCACATCGATCCCAATGCACGTCCTCTCAGTTCTCAAGGTTCCCAAGGCTGTTTTAAAGAATATTGATTGGATAGTGATATCCTTCATTGGGGATTCCCATTCAGAGGGGTGGTTCCATTGGGCATCCTAGTCTAAAATGGCCCTTCCCACAGATGAAGGTGGAATAGGTCTAAGAAGTGTCTCTAAAATGATGCATTTCCTGCATGCGAGGCTGGAATGGGAGGTAGTTTTTGGGAGTAGCCAATGGGCACGTGTTATTAAGGAAAATTACGGGCACAACCTGGAACAAACGAGAAACTCCTCCTACCTTTGGAGCACTATTTCGGGGAATATACCTCGGCTTCTTAGCCAGTCTATTTGGATCATTGGTCGCGGCGACATCTGGTTTTGGCATGACAACTGGTCAGGGGATATTCTCGGATTTCCTGGCTGCCCGGTCACTGACATCACCTTCAAGAAATAAAGTGATCATCCTGCTTTCATCCATGAGGTCCTGAATAAACAACAGCTCAAATTATTCAATCTCATCAAACTCTCGGACGACCCAGATAGGTGCATTTTCAAGGCTACCACTTCAGGTTATTTCTCTGTTAAATCATACTTGTCGATTCTTTAGAATGCCCAAGCTCAGTATCCATAGGGCCACCTCCTTTGGTGTAAAAGTGTTCCTCCAAAATATAATTCCCTCACATGGAAGCTTCGTCACCACGCCATCTCTACAGATGAGGAGATCCAGTGGAGAGGGGTCTCAACTGTTTCCAAATGTTCTTGTTGTTGATCCCCCTATGTCGAGACCACGTCTCATTTATTCTTCGAAAGAGAATGGGCTAGAGTTGTCTGGGAAGCAGTCGGGGACTTCTCCAGCATGACTTCTCCAATCGGTTTGGGTGATTCCTTCATCCAGCGGTGGTTCTAGGGAGCTTGCGCTAATAACTCGGAGAAGAAGGCGAGGGAAATCCTTCTTTCAGCCGGCTGTTGGTTCATCTGGGAGGCAAGGGACAAATAAGTTTTTGAAGGCATTGAGTACTCGAAGGCAGGGTTGATCGCTAGAGCTAAATGGCTGATTGCTGACCTGGGGGTCCTTCTGAAAAATTTGGAGGAATCTTCGTCACTAAGGAAGTTTCTTCGTTACAAGTTGCAAGTTACCCACTCCAGGATATCGGTGGGTCGATAGATATGATGGAGTCCACCATTCGACGGGCTGAAGCTCAATTATGATGGGTCCTATTCTATAGGAATTTTGAGGGGTTGCAGAGTGAACCAATACTCATGGGGTAGTATGGTATCAGCATACAGAACCTGCTTAGGTGGTGGAGACTCCCTTTAGGCCGAGGCTTGGTCTCTTCTGAAAGGGATTCAGTTCAGTCTGTCTAATCATCTGATTCTCTCAGAGATCGAAACTGACTCCAAAATCCTCTACGACGCGCTGATGGACCACAACTCCACTCCTTGTAGAATTTTATACCATATCCGGAACATCAATCTTTTCATGGATAACAACATCATGTTATTTCATACTTGGCGCAAGGGCAAAAAAGTGGCAGATTTTCTTGCATCCTGTTTTCCTCACGATGATGACCATGTCTCCTTCTCCAGCCTGGGATCCTTTACCCCAGAGTGTTCCAGTCTTGTTTTAGGTGATGCCCTAGGTCTTCATTATTCCCCCCCTAAGTCAGATCCCTCTATGACTTTTTGTTTTCCTTTCTTTAATAAAATTGCTTGAGGGATTGGTGGCGGTATCTATTACAACCATTGACACTTCCATAGACCTCTTATATACCATATTACCAAACCATAAAAAAGATCAAGCTATGATACCACTTTATAACTTCCCTCCCCAACTCACTCTATGAATATTATCCAAAACAATCCCCCAAATGACCTTAGGCATGCCTCCCCATATGAATGAAGATAATGACTAGTAGCAGGTGTCTAAGGTGGTTACCCCTTATATCAAAGAGGATCCAAATCTAGGGTACCCCTTATTAGTTACATCATGAATCTAAGGATATAATTGCCGACAACCTTATCATCTAGGATCCAAATGATTGGAATCCACTATTAGTTTCTATATGTCATGTATTTTTAAAGGCATCATGCAGTCTTTGTAAGACTAACTTGGAATTAATTTGATATATGTTAGATTAAATCAGGTATTTTATCCATAGATGATGTTCACCCTACTGGACACACCATGTATACCGATTTCACATGATTTTAGAAATGGTAGTATACAACTAACCTTGACTGAGAACCCTACACTTTGTGTATACAAAAGACAGGGCACAATCCCCCATATATAGATAGAGTTCAAGTACTTTCACATGTTTTGGGGTAGGTTCCTCTATTTCGTTGTAGGGGCATTTGTTCCATGGTTTGTTTTTATAAAACCCAACAATTATACTTGATTAATTAAAACATAATATTAGGGAAGTTCGAGATCAAACCCATAAAGAAGATGAATATGAATAAACAATGGATGAATGCCAGTCGGTTGACAAAAGAGTATGAAGATGACATGAAAGAGTTTATCAAGTTTGTAGGAGATCATGCATGTGACCCTTCTAAAATACTCTATCTGTGTTTACACTATTTTTATTCAAGAATAATTAGTCCAGATGAGTTGGAAGAACACCTGATTTGTCACAGAATAGATCGAAGTTATACATGTTGGAATAAACACTGGGAAAAAATGAATGTAGGTAGTGGCTCAGATAACATGACATTTTAAGGAAGATCTAATATGATTACAAGCATGAAGAGTGAAGAAGATCGTATGGAGGGTGTGATTACAGATTTGAATTATGATGAAGATCGTATTGAAGAAATGACAAGGATAGTTGAAGATGAACTTCGTGATTTCCCAAAATTGTTTGAGAAGTTAAAGTGTTTTACAAAAACACCATTGTATGATGGTTGCACTAAATATACAGTACTGTCAGCCGTACTAAAGCAATATAATTTGAAAACAGGAAACGGGTGGAGTGATGCCAATTTTATGGAACTACATGCTCTCCTGAATGACATGATCCCAGAAGATAATGAACTCCCAAGCCGAACATACGATGCCAAACGAATGAAACGATCGATGGGTATGATTTATGAAATAATAAACGCCACCCCGAATGACTGTATATTGTTTTTAAAGGACCAAAAATCATATAATGAATTCGCAAAGTGTGTTTCTTCTCGATACAAGAAAGATTATTCTATTCCTATGAATGTTGTATGGTACTTTCTAATCATTACAAGGTTTAGGCGCCTATAAGGATGTGAGGAGACTGTAGGACAATTGCCATGGCATGTAGATACAAGAATTAAACATGGGAAACTACGTCACCCAGTAGACTCTCCTTAGTGGAAGAGAATTGATCACATGTATTCTAAATTTGGAAACAATCCAAGAAACCTTCATCTGGAATTATCTATTGATGGGGTGAATACTTTTGGTTTTCAAAGCAGCAGTCACAGTACATGGCCGGTTATGTTGGTAAATTATAACTTACCACTGTGGTTATGCAAGAAATGAAAATACATCATGTTATCTATGCTTACATTAGGACCAAAATAAATGGGTAATGATATTGATTTTTATTTGGCTCCACTGATTGAAGATTTGAAAATATTGTGGGATTCAGGTGTTACGTTGTATGATGGTTTTAGAAAAGAAGATTTCACTTTGAAATCCATGTTGTACGAGACGATAAATGACATTCTTTTTTATGGAAATTTTTCAGGATATAGCAATAAAGGAACTCAAGGGTGTCCCATTTGAAAACATGGTACACAGTCAATTACGTTGAAACATTCATCAAAAACCATGTTTTTAGGACATCGCGGATTTCTACCCCAACGATATAAGTACCGATCTTGGACGACATCATTCAACAGAAGTTCAGAAGAACGTACAACACCATCTCCACTAACAGGTCATCTATTGTTTGATAAGGTAAAATATTTGAACACTACTTTTGGTATACCTTTTTTGAAAAACCTTTCAAAAACTAGTTTGAAAACGAGATCAGTTTTTTTTAATTGCTGTACTGGAATTGCCTGTATGTCAGATATATTCTTGATGTTATGCATATTGAGAAAATTTAGGTGATAGTGTCATCGTCACATTTCTAAATGCACACTGCAAAATTAAGGATGTAATTAAGGATAGATTTGACATGGTTGATATGGGAATATGGAAACAGTTGGAACCATTGAATTGTGAAAAACGAACTTTTGTTTCTCCTACTGCTTGCACTCTTTCCAGGCAGGAGAGATATCAGTTTTGCAACTTCTTGAATGACATAAATGTTTTATAGGGGTATTCACCAAATATCAAGAATATCGTGTCAATGAACGATTTAAAATTAAAGGGTCTGAAATCACACGACTACCATGTTTTGATGCAAGATCTAATTTTTATAGCTTTACATTGCATTTTTCCCAAGAATGTCCGCCATACATTAACGAAGCTCTGTTTCTTCTTCAAAGCTATATGAAGAAATGTTATAGTCCCAGTGGAATTGCCAACTATGGAAAGAAAAATTGTCGTCATATAATGTGAATTGGAAATGTTCTTCGCACTGAATTTTTTTGATATGATGGTTCATTTGGTGAGAAAGATTCGACTATGTGGTTTTGTACATTATAGATGGATGTACCCCCATTGAAAGGTATATGAATATTTTTAAAGGGTATGCCAATGTCGAAGTCGGCCAGAGGGTTGTATTGTGGAATAAAATATTTTTGAGGAAGCTGTTGAATTTTGTACTGAATACCTGTCTGGTGTGGAAAACGTTGGCCTACTGAAATCTCTTCACACTGAACGACTTGAGGGTGAAGGAATTTCTGGAAGAGAGGTTTTCACAATCAATATTACATATTGTTAGCAGGCTCACCTTTATGCTTTGCATAATATTTTCGATGTTTACATATATGTTCAAACCCACAAATAAATTCTTAGGTGTTTGAATCCATCTAGGGATGAAAATTGGATATCAGATACAGAAAATTGATAGTTTATAGGATCGTTTCAGGATCATATTTTGAAGTAGTTAGATGAAAATCTAGACTCTATTTCAGAACATCTTCGATGGCTAGACATAGGAGAAAGTGTGTATGTATTATATTAAAATGCTTATGCAGTTAATGGTTATACATTCTATACTAATGAAAATGATGAAGATAGTACCATGCCGAATATTGGTGTTACACTTGTGGCTGAGGCGATGCCTATTTCTAGTGCTAAGGAAAAAAATCCAATTTATGCAAATATGTCATACATTTCGATCATCAAACGAATATGGGAGTTGGATTATATGAAATTAAAAAGTACAAATTTTTCAATGCATGTTGGTTAATAACAGGAGTGCAGATAAAATAGATGAATTAGGATTTGTGAAAGTTGATTTCAGTAAGGAAGGGGAGAAAGACGAACCATTTATAATGGAATCACATGTAGTACAAGTACTTAATGTTCCAGACCATGCAAACCAAATTGGTCAATTGTTCTGCTATCAACCAAAACAACTGAAGGGTCAGATAAAAGTTCAAAGGAGGATAACCCTTTTATAGGGACTTCACAAAAATTTCACAGTGATCCCAATGTAGACGACGTTTTGTATGTGAGAGGAGACCATAGTGAAGGGATTTACATAGTTGATAGAGTAGTCAAATATCTTCATCCTTTAAAGAAATAAAAGAGAGTACAATAATTAGGTTATTTGTTTATTGTCATATACATTGTGTTACATTATGTTATTATCTATCTGTTGCTGCTTTTATGTAATCTAAATTAAATGTTACACCACTTATGTAGATAATGACTTATGCACTTACTGATGCGCCCAATCCTGAGGCACAAAAGGCCTCTCAACCATCAACTGGTGGTCCCAGTGTAGAGAAACAACAGGTTTCTCAACCAGCTGCTGGTGGTCCTAGTGCAGAGCAACACCTAGTTTCTCAACCTGTTGTTGCTGGTCCCAGTGCAGAGCAACAACATGTTTCTCAACCTGTTGTTGCTAGTCCCATTGCTGATGCTAGTGCTCCGGAGAATGATATCGATGATACTTCTGAGGAAATGGTAGGAAATGAATCCCGAAAAGCACAAAAAAAACAAGAGTATCGTAGTTTGACAATGTTAGCTGAAATCCATAAGGCAAAAGATAAAGGCATCAAATTTGAGGTGGGATGGAATAAGAGAGGCCAACATGTTATCCCAAACAAATCCATCTTTAATATCTACATTGTAATCGGCACTCGACAACATGTGCCGATTGATGTATAGTCATGGCACCATGTTGTCATCAGTCTTAAGACACTAATGTGGGAAGATATTACGGTAACATTATGATATCGTTTTTTTAATATATTGTAATAAAATACCAAAACATTTACTTACTCTTCATCATCCCTTGCAGAGTACATTTATAGTAGATTCCTCACACAAGGAATATGTATTAAGAGTTCCATGAAGGATTCGTAGAGGTTTCCACATAATTTAACAAAATATCATCTTAATGATGTTGAAGGGAAAATCAAGGTGCACCCACCTCCTCTTTATGAACACTTTATATCTGAAGGAGTGTGGAATTAATTTATCAACCATCTTGGAGAGAATACTTTTTAGGTACATTGTGTGGGGTAATACATTGTTTGAAGTTGATTGTATTCATCAATTTAATTGGCAGTTTTTTATTTATGAAACAACAAATGGGTGCTGAAAATAAAAAATGTGCAGCAGAACCAGCGTACCCTTACAGTAATGCATGGTTCGGGTATTCTTCGCTTGAGAAAAAATTGGTATGTCTTTTAAATCTACCCTACTACTTATATGTTACATAAAACAACACCATAACCATGTTTCTTTTTTATATGCAGATTGATGAATCAAAATCCAAATCCAAATCCATCTCACGCCATAAGATATGGAAGGAGTCTCGGGTAAATAAATAGGGGATATTGATAGATTAAAACACAAAAAAGTGTGTGAAAAATGTGTATGTATGACATAATATAAATTTGAATTGTTTTAAATCGTTATTACATTCCAATGACTACTAATTTTTCTATATTTTCTATCCGACATAGTCACAGGAATCAACAACAACCACACAAGATGAAAACATACTTTCAGTAGCCATGAAGCGGCCAGACCAGTATGGCAGCATTAGAGGTGCGGGTTTTGCGGGTGACACCCCGAACATATTTAAAAAAAACAAGCCGACGATGAAAATGAAAAAATGGAAAAGCTGTAAGAAAAATTACCTATTCTTCAAAAAGAGATACAATACCAAAGATAGATGATAGAAACATTTATGGGGGAGAGGAAAAGAGAATAAAAAACTCAATAACAACCTGTGGGTGTCGATCCCGCCCCACCCCCCACCAGCTTTGAGGTAAGCCATTCCCCTAAAAATCCTGACTTAGATGAGGTAATAAAAGTTTTAATAATTTTTTCTATGAAATGTGATTCACATAGACACTGATAACTTTCATGTACTAATATTATATTGGGTGAAAATGGCTATTATTTATATCCAGCATCTTCCACCTATCGCCTTCTAGCGAGGGATACAATGTTCAATGCACAGAACGACATGCTACACAACAAATAGCTTCTAATAGATCATTTAAGAGTGTTAATTAACTTATCTAATGAGAAGAGTGTCGAGCTACCTATTCCAAATGACGATGATGACATTCATACGATTGAACAAGCTGTTAGAACATTCATCGCATGGCCGTCAGTTCCTGTAAAAAAACATTTTGACATTTAGGTATCCATTTTTAAATTATTTTTTAATCCGGACCTTTAAAATTTAATAAAAAAATGTTCTAAACCGATGAATGTTATTACAGAATGAAAAATATAAGGGAGTGAAATGAAATATCAGCTCAAAACTATCTCAAGGAGCAACCAACCGATTGAAATGGTATAATGAGAGCACCTTCACCCCGAATGTTCTATATATACAGTTAATATCATTGTAGGCTCATGTGGATACAAAGTTGACAGACAGCAATGCTCACAGATTTGTTTTTGAAAAAAATATCTACTGAGGGGAAACATCAGATTTCATTAGTGCTGAAAATGTAAATGAAATCATCAAGTATGGATGGTTAGGTGCCTCAGTTGTAAATGTATACATGAGGTATGTTTTCGAGGTTTCATTTTACAAAATCTGATATACTCTGATAATAATGACAAAATACATTTTATATTATTCGCAGTCGTATTAATGAAAAACAATTGAGGGTATTTCTCCATGAACAAAACTTTGAACTTGTTAGTCCTCACACCACCTCTTCAAATGAATTAATAGATTCTGACAACGAGGCTGAAATAATGTCGTCCCAGCTCAAATCGTTTGAAAACAAAATTATGGATGACAGACACTTTTTAATACCAATGATGCAGGGGTAAAACTATACAATTTAATCATATCAACTATATTTTCATTTCATTATTTATTTATTCCTTTTTGTATTATTAGGGAGAATTGGATGCTGATTGCAGTGAATTTGTATACTCCAAAGATTTATTTTCTAGATTCAATGCATGGATATCCAAAAAACAGACCACTTATGCTGGCGTTTGTGAAATTTTAATACACTAGATCCAACATTTTAAAACTAAACATCAAGTTATATAATTTATGTTATCTTTTAATGAGGGTTATATTATGATAGGGCGGTGCATCAATATCATCTAATACATGGAATGAATCCATGGAATAAGAATGAGGAAGACTACAAGATCTACAACTGGAAATGTATCTGGGTATATATAATAACATTGCATTATCCAAACACATATCAAAACAATTTACTTATTGTTGTCGATGTTTTTTCAGTGTCCAAAACAAACAAACGAAAAGGACTGATGTTATTATGCTTGTAAATTTATGAAAGATCATATTTCATCAATAAAATAGCATCCCTGATGAGGTATTTTAGAAAATAATTACGAGTTCATTTAAAATTTTTATTAATCCTTTGTGTATTTATATATTTTTTGTACTACCATGATTGTCGCAAAAACTCACATTCAGAAGATGATATAGATGTGTTTCGAAATGAATGGAAAACATACCTGATGTATGATTGTACACAAATAGGATGAAGGTGAATTCCTACTAATGTTATCCATATATGATCATTGATATCTCCCTTTTTTACACTTACTAAGCATATATGATCACCCTTTATTATTTTTTATATCCTTAGGTTATTAACAATGGATTTACATATGATTTGACTTTTTAGTAAAGCATAACTCATTGGACTACACTGGTCGATAATGTCGATGTCGACCGATGCATATTCATTCAGTCCACTCCCGAGCATCTTAAAATCTTGATGGGAATGAATATCTTGGATTTTCAATTTTCTAATTTTAGTTTCCCTTATATGTGGGTGGGGGTATCCGGGAGGGAGGGGGTGTCTAGGAGTGGGGGGTGTCTAGGAGGGGGTGTGTCCAAGAGGGAGGGGGTGTCCAGATGTGAGGTGTACGAATCGACCGCACCTCAATCCGACACATGGTGTGATCAGTATGGCTAACAGTTTCTGATAACAGTTTCAAATTGAAATTAACTTTAGAAAACAACACAAGTGACATATGGAATACCAAGAAAACTCATTCGGATTGTTTTGATACATTATCACAATGATCCATGAGTCATTTTTAAGGTGTAGGAATCGTCCGCACCTGAATCCGACGAACTTTGTGATCGATATGGCTAAAAGTGTCTGATAATAGTTTCAAATTGACATTAACTTTAGAAAACAACACAAGTGACATACGGAATACCAAGAAAACAAGTTCTGATTGTTTTGATTCTTTTGGACAATGATTCATGAGTCATTTTTGAGGTGTAAAAATTGACGTCACCTGAATCCGATGCACGGTGTTACCAGTATGGCTAAAATTGTCTGATAACAGTTTCAAATTGACATTAACTTCATAAATCAACACAAGTGAAATACGGAATACTATGAAAACACGTTCTAATTTTTTTAATACTTTAGGGAAATGATCCATGATTCATTTGTGAGGTGTACGAATCAACTGCACCTCAATCCAACGCACGGTGTGACCGGTATGGTTAAAAGTCTTTGATAACTATTTCAAATTGACATTAACTTTAGAAAAAACCACAAATTACATACATAATACCGAGAAAATGTGTTCGGAGTGTTTTGATACTTTATGAAAATGATCCATGAGTCATTTTTGAGGTGTACGAATTGACCGCACCACAATCCGACACATGGTGTGACCCATATGGAAAAACGTGTCTGATAATAGTTTTGAACTGTCATTAGCTTTAGAAAGAAACACAAATGACATACAAAATACTGAGAAAATGCGTTTGGATAGTTTTGATACATTAGGAAAGTTATCCATGAGTCATTTTTGAGGTGTATGAATCGACCGCACCTTAATCTGACGAATGGTGTGACCGGTATGGCTAAAAGTGTCTGATAACTGTTTCAAATTGAAATTAAATTTATAAAACAACACAAAAGACATACATAATACTGATAAAATGCATTAGGATTTTTTTATACATTAATAAAATGATCCATGAGTCATTTGTGAGGTGTACGAATTGACCGCACCTCAATCAGATGCACAGTGTGACTGGTATGGCTAAATGTGTCTAATAACTGTTTCAAATTGACATTAAGTATAGAAAACAACACAAATGACTTACTGAATATCGGGAAAATGCATTCGGATTGTTTTGATACATTAGGACAATGATCCATGAGTCATTTTTGAGGTGTACGAATCGACCGCACCTCAATCTAATGTACGGTGTAACCAGTATGGATAAAGGTGTCTGATAATAGTTTCAAATTGAAATTAACATTAGAAAAAAACACAAATTACATATGTAATACCGAGAAAATGCATTCGTATTGTTTTGATACTTTAGGACAGAGATCCATGAGTCATTTTTGTGGTGTACGAATCAACCGCACCTTAATCCAACGTACGGTGTGATCATTATGGTGAAAATTGTCAGATACCAGTTTGAAATTGACATTAACTTTAGAAAAAAACAGTAATGACATAAAAAATACTAAGCAAATACATTTGTATTATTTTGATACTTTAGGAAAACGATCCATGAGTCATTTTTGAGGTGTATGAATCGACCACACCTCAATCCGACACATGGTATGATCGGTATGGCTAAAATTGTTAGATATCAGTTTGAAATTGACATGAACTTTAGAAAACAACACTACTGAAGTATGGAATACTGAGAAAACACATTCGTATTGTTTTGATATTTTAGGAAAATGACCCATGAGTCATTTGTGATTTGTATGAATCGAACGCATCTCAATCTGACGCATGGTGTGATCGGTATGGCTAAAAGTATATGATATCAGTTTTAAATTGACATTAACTTTAGAAAACAGCACTACTGACATACTGAATACCGAGAAAACGCATTCAGATTATTTTGATACTTTAGGAAAACAATAAATGAGTCATTTATGAGGTGTACTAATTGACTGGACCTTAATATGACGCATGGTGTGACCGGTATGGCTAAAAGTGTCTGATACCAGTTTCAAATTGACATTAACTTTAGAAAACAACACTACTGACATACGGAATACCAATCAGACGTGTTATGATTGTTTTGATACTTAAGGACAATGATCTATGACTCATTTTTGAGGTGTAAAAATCAACCTCACATAAATCTGATGCATGGTGTGATCGGTATGGCTAAAAGTGTCTGATATCAGTTTGAAATTAACATTAACTTTAGAAAACAGCACTAATGACATATGGAATTCCAAGAAAACATGTTTGGAATGTTTTGATACTTTAGGAAAACGATCCATGAGTCATTTGTGAGGTGTAAGAATCGAATGCACCTCAATCTAACACAAAGTGTGACTGGTATGTCTAAAAGTGTATGATACCAGTTTCAAATTGACATTATCTTTAGAAAACAGCACTACTGACATACGAAATACCAAGCAAACACGTTAGGATTGTTTTGATACTTTAGGACGACAATCCATGAGTCATTTGTGATGTGTACGAATCGACCGCACCTGAATCCGATGCACGGTGTGATCGATAATGCTTTTCATTAGATAAATAATCAGTATTTATTAAATGAGTTAAATCATCCAAAAACATATTGATTTTACATTATTCCCTTTCATTGTTATCATAATGAAAACATTTCAGTTTATCATTTTCATATTTTAGTTTCACATTTCTATATTAATGTATTCCTTCATATTAAGGTTTTAATTTATTTGATTATTGTATTACTAACATAATATTTTTTTTCATATATAGGTGGATTTTTTTCCTTGAGTTTGGATGTTTTGTTCGGCAACAAATACGGTGGATGACAATTTTTGAGAGAGGATCCCGGATATCAGAGGATGGAACATTAATTTCTATAATTGTTGTTAGATAATTATAATTGTAACCATGTAAGACATTGTTTGAAATGTATATAGTGGTGTGTTTTTTTTTGTATTCATGATATTAAGTGAATGTATATAGGATTGTTTGTCAAAATATTGTGTGCGGGTGCTGTTTTGTATAGGTGTGCGGGTGCTCTTTTGTAAAGGTGCAGGTGCTTGTTTGTGTAGGTACTAGTTCTACAAGTGGCTGAAGGAGCCCTTATCAACGCTATATTGAGTGCTGATAAAGGACACCTTTATCAGTGCTATCTTGAGCATTGATAATAGTTCCCTTTATCACACTCAAGATAGCACTGATAAAGGAACCCCTATATCAGTGCTAGAAAAGCGCTGATAAAGGAACCCTTTTATCAGTGCTAGAAAAGCACTGTAAATTCCGGCGAAGATAAGGGGTGTCCCCTTTATCAGCGCTTTTTGGAGCGCTGATAAAGGGGAACCCCCCCCCCCCCTTTATCTTCTCCCGCATTTACAGGGATTTTCTAGAGCTGTTAATGTCGGTCTATAGCACTGATAAAGGGCCAATTTGTAGTAGTGTAGGTCCATTTCTAAACAATGGCATAAACTGGATTAGTTTATGAATTTAAATACATAATTACAAACTTATAAAACACTTAACATAAATTGAACATTTTATGGATATAATCCATAATCATAAAAAATAATTTTTTTGAGGAAGTATATACTCAAAAACCCTTCATAATGGTTTGTAACGAAAATGAGAATTATCCTAAGCATATATCCCGTGAGTGTCGTAACCAAGATTTCCATAAGGCTTGTTGTCGTGCACCAGTTCCCGTCTGAGTCTAGCTCAATGTGGTGTTTTCAGGTTTTACCCCTAGGTACATCTGTGCCAAAGCCGACTGTACCTGCTCGTATCCAGATAGGGATGTATTGCTTGGAAAACTCACAAAATCTCTACAATACTAAAATTCTAGGATGTTCTTCTATACTAATCCTCAAATTCCATCTTAGTTATATGTTCTCTAATCAGAGTTTATCTAAATCTAGTTCCCAAGGGTTGTACTAAACATCCTCTGATACCAACTGTAACGCCCCAAACCCAGTTACCCAGATTCGGTTCATTATTACATAACATTGGCATGATCACAAAAGATCAAGCCTCGAAAGACCGATTAGTTTAGCTGCCTTGGAATAACTAGATACATTCATAAAGTGTACATTACATCATAAACTGAAAACTACAACAACATCTTGTCTCCATAGACCAGACTTATATCCCCTAATACTATCCCTGTAGTTCATTCATAAAATACTTTTTCATTTCCTGGGAAAAATAAAACATAGAAAGGGGTGAGCTCAGATGCCCAGTAACGATAACAATATAGCGGAAACTTTCATAAGTAAGCATAAACATTTAAAGCAATATATAACTAAAACAAAATTCTTTTAAACATGATCATCATCATAATATGTCGTAAATAAAATGGAATAATTCCATTTACTTATTCACATGGATATTATACTTGTTGAATAATCACATGCAATATCAATAAAAACTTTCAAAATGATGGAATGCATAATGCCAGACTATCATAACCCCATAGTCAAGACCTTGTGCCAAGACTACAAATAATATTTTTTCAAGGCCTTCTGCCAAGACACTAGTTTGTCTCATGAGACCTACCAATTCATCGAGGAGCTAGAGCGGGCTCCACCCGTCACATATTAAGTCCAATGAATTCCTCATATGAACAAGTTTAAACATAATATAAACATTATTTTTAAAACTAGCATAAGAAATGTCAATACATTCTCCGTAAACAATGAATGGTATAAAAATAACACATCCACAGTAAAAAATATCACAAAACCTTCAATACAATATGTAATTTTTCTATCATAATAAATCAACTTCAAATAAGCTTAAAATCAATCAAAAGATGTTGATATAGATGAAATCAAAACCATTTGAGAAAAATATTTCTTTTTTTTAAAATCATTTAAAAGTCACATAATTATAAAATAAAACATTTACATTGAAAATATTATTATAATATTGTAATGGAAGCTTCGAAAATTTTATAATGATGTAAAATATTCGCACATTCCGTATAAGTTAAAAAACATTCTTACCTTAAATCTGTAGAAAAGGTTAAAAAGGGCCTTATTTGGAAAATGACAGAAATATTACTTTATAAAAATATTTAGAAAATTCAAAAAGGGTATAAATGACTTTATCCCATATTCAATAAAATTGTAATAATGAGCCGAAATACATTTTTAAGAAACATGGATGTGGATGATAAAGAGATCTCAGTTGATAAATACATATAAACAAACTCGGATAATAAAGAGATTGTGAAATTAACTATTCCCTTATAATTTTCCTTGGTCTAGGGTAGGTTAACATCCTGTATAATGGTGAAATAATTGTTATTAAATTATACAAGAATCATTTAAATTAATATGATATCATATATGATCTTTTAGCATTTCATTGTTAATAATATCTTTGTATTATTGTCGTTTCGGGTGTTAACTTACTCATTTTATTTTATATGTTTAGTTACATAAGCTGTATTTATTATGGATAGGTTGTATATTATTCATATACAAAATGATATCAACTCTTTAATCATTATTTTTAATCATCAAATGAGAATTATTCTTTAATGGATACGATTGGTAATGAATCTCATCGCGTTCGTGGAGACGGTAGTCCGTACGTACGCACAAGCGAAAAATATCATTGTTTTGATAATAAAAAAAGATATAATTGGATGGTATATCATATATAAATAATAATTATAATGATATATTTATTATTTACTTTAATTACACAACATTATCATACCCATTCAAATAATAATGTTTTTAATAACAATTACACCACGACGTGCAGACAGTAAGTCGTACGCATGCATGTATGGTGACATGTCATTAAAAGGATGGAGAGAATAATGAATATGGTTGTAACATATTTATATAACATCACAGTATGTAGAAGATACTGGAGTTTTTATTTTATAATGGAAATAACAATTAATGAAGAAGTGAAAGAAAAAAAGGATCTTGAAAGAGGGTGGTGAAAACATTACCTCTTCTTTGGGTTCTTCCTTTTGATTTGATCAAAAGGGCTCCATAAGATGGCTTTCTAACTAGATTAATGACACTAGGATTAAGGTAGGACTGTTGGGAGGGTATTTGGGAATATTTTTTCCAATCCAAAAGGCTTTTAAGGCATGAATTTGAGAGAAGGGGGAGTTCCCTTTTATAAGAAGGGTGAGGGGCACCTTTGGAAAAACTAGAAATATTATTTTATAATAAATTATTCATTGGTTTATAATGGATAAAAAGTAGATTATTTGATGTTTATGGTGGGTATAGGTCGACAACCACTCAACCAATAGGTTTTATATAGGTTTGTGTCACTATATTAAACTTATCTTTTAGTTTTAACTCTTAGTTAATTAGTTTGGCATTTACCATGTCTCTTTATATGTTTATATTATATAGTTAATAAACTTACTATATATTTCCAAGAGAATCCCCAAGTGGTTCATTAATGATACAAATATCATTATATAAGTCTCTTGTCCAAAACATATATTTTTAGGAATAGAATATCAATTCATAATATAATATTTGTTTTAAAAACACTTTTATGTCAATTTTGACACTATTTGGGAATTGATTTTTGTGAAAATCATAACAGCATGATTAATTTGAAGTATGAAAATTAAATCAATCCCCACATGTCATATTAACATAGAAAATTATTTTAATTTATAAAAAGTCTCAAATTACAATTATTTGAATATTTATAATATCAATTAATTTAATATTTCATTAATTAGATAATTACTGCATCACTATTGTGTCATAAATAAAATTAAATATTTCATGTAAAAAAATTATAAATAAAATACCATTATGTAGGATATATTTTTATATTTCTAATAAATATTTATAATCTAATTTATCATATTTATAGCCCTATATTAAAAATGTTTTAGTTATTAATCTTTGATTTTAACTCTTTTAACATTTCTCTGAATTAAATAATAATAAATGTCCAAATCTAATCCAAGAGGACCAAAAAGGTTCGTATTTTATTCCTAAGGTTTTTTTGGTCGAATTATACTTATCCACTTGAATTAGTACATCTTTTAGGGTAATAATAATATAATTTTTATCCTTAATTGCCATATTTACTTTTAACCGGGGTAAATAAAAGTAAAACATTTCTATTCACCAAATATTATTTTTATCTTATTGAACCACATTTTAATTCTTGATATTAACAATTTCTCTCAGATTTTCTAAATTCCACTCAAAGAAACGGTAAAATTAATTTTATGTGAAAATGCAAATTCTCCTATGAGTTGGGTAAAACACGGTGAAAAGTTCAATAAAATTTTTATATATCTAAAATTTTTATAAACTGACTCCAGTGAATTAAATTGAAATTATATAGGTATTATGTATCTATTTTGACCTAAAAATAAAATAAATAATTATTAAAATAAAAATTTGATTTTAAAATATAACTTAGTGTTTTTCACTATTCATCGAAAATTTAATGTTTTTAGAAAAATACCAAAAATTCAACCTGAGGTAATTTCGATATTCTAAATCCAAAAATGAATCCCAATTTGAAAGATAAAATTTATAAAATTTCAAAAAGTGGGTATTACTATTCATAACTACTAGTTTGATTTTTTGTGGTGTGTGTTATAACTCGAAGTTGCATACAACACACACTATTGTATTATTCAAAAAGAACTGTATCGTTGAAGCTTGGGGTGTTATATATGTAGTTCTAAAGGCCATGAAGTTTAACGTAGTGTGGTGAGGATGTGGGATGAGAGAAAAAAGAGGGAGTTCACATGGTGCAATCATCATAATCCTGACATGAGTGGGGCCATAGAAGCCTATATGACACTATATGGGATCCTCCAAGAAAACTATACCCAGGTGGATAGTCAATGTGGAAAAATGGGTAGGAATCAAGAAAATGCATCTGAGCATTTTTACATATCCCATGAGGATGGGAAACAAGCCCTACGTAGTTCTTATGGTTTAATGAATCGTAGGGTGACAAACAGTTTAATATCATGCGGGAAGACTTGCAGTTTAACGTCATGTATGAAGAAATATAGTTTAACATCATGTGGGACAAAATATAGTTTACGTTGATGTGGGATGACATAAAGTTTATCATCATGTGGTACGACATATAATTTAACATCAAGAGGGACATTTTATAGTTTAAGGTCATGTAGTACCGGACAGTTTATGATCATGAAGGGCCCAACAGTTTATGGTTTGGTAGGACCACGATGCTATTTGGGCTCATTCCGGATTGTAGGCTTTAAGGTCATGTGGGACAATGTTACTCAAGAAAGTTATTTCTTGAGGAACTTGGCATTGGTTGGAGGAGTTATACGCTCACCATCAATGGTAACCCGAGAGTATGCGCCATTGGAGTAAACCTTGTGAATGATGTATAGTCCTTCCCATGTGGGAAACAACATGGGTGGTTTCATGCCTAGTATCATTGGTATTCTCAAGTTAAATACCAAGTCACCTTAAAGGATGGAGTCGAGGTGAGCTTTCTTGTTGAAATCTCTATCTATCTTGTTTTTATGCCTTTCTAGATTGTGTAGGGAATGAATCATGTTCTCCTCAAGAACTTCCATCTCAGCCAGATGGATTTCAACTACTTTATCTAAAACATTCTAATCATAGACATATGTGCGCAATAAAGGAGACATAATATCAATGGGTAGGACGGCCTTCGTTCCATACACTTGGGAATATGGGGTCACCTATGTAAAATTACAGGTCGTCGTCCAATAAACCCAGAGGGCATTTGGGAGCTTTTCTGGCCAACTCTTCTTGTTTTGACCAACAATTTAATGCTGAATGTTAATGAGGGTAATGTTGAATGACTAGATTTATCTATTTTGTAGAACATTATAACCGAAGGGATGGTTAGAATGGATGTTGTACTTAGCGTACAATTTCTTCAGTTCAGCTACACAGAAGTTCGTGTCGTTATTTGTTAGGAATGTGTGAGGGACTCTAAATCGGTAGATGATGTTGGAGCTCACAATGTCAATGATGAAATGGGCCTTAAACAACTTGAGATGAACTGCCTCTACCCATTTTGAGAAGAAATCTGTAGTGGTCAGGATGAACATGAACCGGTAAGTCGTCTCCAGTGGATATTATCCCATGACATCAAGTCCCCAAACTGAAAAAGGCCAAGAGTCCATGGTGGAGTGGAGAGGCTTTGGAAGATGATGCATAAATATAGTATGAATTTGGTAGGCATGACACCTTTTTATAAACTCCATGAAATCATGGATCAGAGAAGGCCAAAAGTAACCCAGTCTCTAGATCTGGTGAGATAGTTTTGGTCTGGTCGGATGATCCCCGTAGTAACTGGCATGAACCTCTTTCATGACATGGTAAATCTCGACTCCTTGAATCCAACGGTGGATAACACCATAAAACTCATGCTTGTGGAGGATCTACTCAAGATCAGGACCATCCTCAAGGGTATACTATAATGTGTTGTGTCATACTTGCTTGCGCTTGGCCAAATCTGTCGAGAGATTACCCTTTTGGAAGTACTTGACAAAGGAGGTTCTCCAGTCAGGAGTTACTTCAATAACTACATCTAGGGAACCTGGTGGTCGTGATATAGAGTTTTCAATGGTAAGTTGGCTTACCTGTGGGATTTCATAATCATCCGGAGAGATAGGTGCAATGACCCTCTGGTGTGCCATGAGGATAATTAGATCATCCTGTTCGGGCTCTATAAGTGATGTAGCTAGGCCGGATAAGGCTTCAACTCGACCTTTATATGATCGAGGGACATGAGTAACTATTGGATGAGATGGGAACTGGGCCATTGGCTAGAGAGTGTGTTCCTACAAAGGTACAAGATCTAGCTTTCTGACGACATAGTCAGTGTTGATCTTCTTGGTGACCAATTCTGTGTCGACTTTCACATGAAAAAGGGGGGTGTCAATCTCATGGTCCTTGTCGATGCTGGTAATGAGAGCTTGACACTCCACCTCATTGTTGGTACAACATTCTCAAAACATGAATGAATATGGCCAAATGGCCTGTGATGGGGTAATGAAGGCAATACCCAGGCCTACTCTGTTGAGTCTGGGGTCATTTATCCTTCTGCTAGCCGGGCTTCAGGAAGCACAACTGAAGTGCATTTTACATCATAGAATGAATTGGTCTACCGAGAGAATTACTTCATCGGGGAAATCGAGATCTAGGGATTGGTCTATAGGATCTGGATGGGATGTAAAAAAGTATGCCAATGTGTTCCCATTAATAGACTTCTGAGGGATATCCTGATTTCAAATTATAGGAGAATCATTTCCCATTATGCTAGAGGACCTATCAACATGGGTCGGTTCAGGATGTATTTCAGTGGATCGAATCAGGACTACAGCTGTACCTTAGGGTGCTGCAAGTAATGTCATAATTTCAATACTTTGAATACCTGTTCGAGGAAGCTCTTCTCGATAGGGGATTGTCTTGTTTCCGTATCAAGAAGCATGCTGCTGTGGTAGTAAATAATATTATTTGTCCCATAATTATTTCTTTTGTGATAGGGGAATGAAGAGACCATTATAGGGTTGTCACGTAAATTACGAGTGCCTTTTCAAATATAGGTGGAATTAGTACAGGAGGATGGAGAATGTACTGCTTGATTTATTCAAAAGCAGTCTGACATTCTTTTTCCCACTCGTATTCTGTTCCTTTCTTCCTGAGATGTAAAATTGGATTACGCATCCGGCAATATTTGCGATGAATCAGCCCATGTAGGCCATGTGGCCTTGGAAGCCTTGACTCTCCTGAATGTTGCTCGAGGAGACATATGACTGATGGCCTTAATATTCTTCGGTTCCATCTAGATGTCGCTGTATAAGGCCCCTACCTTAAACATTACTTAATAATGAATTAAATGAATAATTCACATTGGGGATCGTTTCAGTTTTAGATTTTTTGATAATTAGATCATAACTATTACATCTCAAAAGATTACAAAGTAGACACTTTTACTAAGTTTCCATAAAATAAAAACACATAAAAAGAAACATGTCTAGTTCCATGTTTTAGATAGCATGACTTTCCCTTGATCGCATCCTCGAACTTATTCCACATTAAGTCCTACGAAAAACATTTCAAAAAAACTTGGTGTGAGAATAAAATGATCAGCAAGGGATACACAAAGAATGAAAACTCTTCGTTTATCAAAACAAAAAAGTAAACCATGTATACATTATCAAAGTAATACTTTTTAGATTTATGAAGAAGTAAAAACTCTTCACTGAAAAAAACATCATTACATACCCTTTTGTAACCATAAGATTACCATAAAACCCATATAAAGATCACATAACATATAAAGGTAACTTGGGACATAAACATACTTAAATGGAATAACCATACGACCGACATCCACACATATCACTTAATAGAATAGCCATACGGCCGACTTCCATACCCAATGCATTGGAGGTAATAACGTAACCACCCATCCTAGTATTCACGGCACCACATTTCATATGTTTTATCACATAACCACCCATCAAATTTCCATGTACCATTATAAAATCATAAGACATAAAACCAATATAATGGAAAGAAAACATTTCCACACTTTGATCACAATATTTCACTTAAATATATTGACATAACAAATCAATTATAAAAACCCCTTTTCAATACCAAAATACATAAAATAGTATACGGTATTTATTTAATTTTTAAAAAAAAATTACGGCTTTTTGAGGAAGCCAAAGAACAAATAATACTCACTGCGGCGGAAAAGGGTCCTTATCACCACGTACGTTAAAAGAAACATTCCTTTTTGTCGTTTAGTAAAACACTTCGTAGAAAAAGATTTCTATTGTATAAAATTCAAAGTCAAAGGGGTTTATACACCGTATAAAAGAAAGTTGTGTATAAAACAAAATATGCCTCAATGAAAGGAGATTGAGACAAAGTCCCTTACCTCGGGTCCGACTTGACTCGATCGTTCTTTAACGTCTTTTAAAACGGGTAACTCTTTTTGATTTGAGCACAAATGATTCCTTGGGAAGACTTCTGTTCAATGTGAGGCTTCTAAGAGTAAGATAGGGATGTGGAGAGACAAAATGGGAGGGGGTTGGCCGAACCAAAGGCTTAGGAAGTGTGGGTAAGGGGGTAGAGGTGGGGGCCTTTTATAAGAGGAGAGGAGGGGCACTCCTGGAAAGTAAAGAAATGTTACTTTATTTTAAAATGCATTTCGGATTTAAAAGGTCCCAAATTGACATAATTCGAGGATAAGTTGATAAGGGGTCGAAATATACCCATCCAATAGGTTTTTGAAAAGTGTATTTCTTAGACATTACATTATATTTTAATTTTATTTAAATCGTTAAATAATGAGGTAACCACTACATCATCATGGTGTCATAAATAATTTAATTTATTTAATGTCTAAAAATTATATAAAAAATATATCATGATGTAGGAAAACTTTTCATCTTTCTAATGAATATTTATAGTTAAAAATCGGACTTTTATAACTCCATTTAAAAATTGTCTTAGTAAAACAACACATGTTTGTGATGTTTTAATTATATCTTTAAATAAAAAGGTATTAATGTCATTTTCCTACCAAATTGGATCCATGGGGTACCCAAGTTGACCCATGGATTTTCATGGTCGTCCATGACACATACAATGATGGTAGGACATGTTTCATGTCCATTTCATAGTATTAAAACATTATTTTTACCTTAAACTACACTAATTACCTCTAATCGCAATCAAAAACATAAAAGTGACTATTCACCAAAAAATTATTTTAATCACATTGAACCACATTATACTTCTTAATGAAAACCATGTATGTTGGATTTTTGAAATTCAAAACACAGAGGTGGTAAAATTTCATTTATATGAAAAATCAGTTTTTTAAGTACCACTTAGTGGTTTCGTTATTCATAAAAAATTGAAGTTTTTCAGAAAAATACCAAAACATCACCCTAAGATATATTTGATATTATGAATTCAAAAATGATTTCTATTTTACGAAATTCAAAACAAATAAGTTTCATTAATTAATTCAATAATTAATTCCCGCTGGCAGAGCCAATACTGTGTTTTTATGAAACAATAAGTATCAAAAGATTGATACTAGTTTAAGTCCAATTTCAAAGTGAAATTAATTTCAATGACCACTATTGGATTTAATGGTAAAAATAAATTATAATTTCACTTTAAAACCGATTAAAAAGATAATATAATCATCTAAATAAATTAGACTAAAAAGAGTTTTTGAATTAAAATACAACATTTTTCACTATTCATTAAAAAATGAACTTTATCGGAAAAATACCAAAAATTTACACTAAGTAAATTTTGATGTCCTGATTCTAAAGAAGAATTTTATTTTATCAAATATAACACATAAAAATGTCAAAATGTGAATTTAAAAGAGGTTCTCCATTAAAAGGCAGTTAATCGACCTTTTAAAAAATATTAGAATGTTTACGCTTAAAATTGGATTCATTCGCATTTTTAATCCTCCAACATTTGTTGTAAAAAGTAAAAATATTTGACAAAAATACATAATCATTTTTTAGTTAGTTTCGTTCTTTACCTCCATTACAATGGCTAGGCATTAACTACCATTTAAAATAATATTATTTTATTACTAGTTTGCAACGTAAGATTTCAAAGAAACTCTTTGTTGCGTATCGGGTATGATATCGAACATAGAAACCCCTTAAAAGTAAAATTAATATTGAATTCTAAAATATATGAAAATTATTTATTCTTTATTTACCTGGGATGTTACATCCTTCCACCCCTTTTGGGAATTGCGTCCTTGCAATTTTATTCACTTATCAAAATAAGTGGGGGAATTTATCCCTCATAGAATTTTCAGATTCCCATGTTGCCTCTTCAACCATATGGGTTTTCCACAAACCCTTTACTGTAACACCCCAAGATTTCATAGTGTGTTATTTCTTCAAAATAATTCAATAACTTGCACTACACGCAACACCGAGTTCAATCACACCATGACTTACCAAAGGAAAAAGCCATTCAAAAGAGGTTAATAATATTATTGACTAAATTTTAAACTTTATATAATCCTTATAATTTTAGATTCCATATTATGAGTTTCTTAGATATAATGCAAGAACAAATTCATTTTCAGTATTGCACTTTTATCAAATTTTAATAGTGAACCATTTTTAAATACTATATTTTAAACTTTTTGACTAAATGGGGACATCAAAAATTTAAAATGAAACATCCCAAGCTTCTACGGTACGTTTCCCTTCGAATAATGCGATAGCGTGTGTTGTACGCAACCTCGAGTTCTAACACACACCACAACTAATTAAACTAGCCGTTGTGAATAGTAATACCTACTTTTTGAAATCATAAATATTCTATATTTCAAAATGGACTTCATTTTTGGATTCGGAATATCAAAATTAGCCTAGGGTGAAATTTTGGTACATTTCGGATAACTTTCATATTTTGATGAATAGTGAAAATTACTAAATTTTAATTAAAAACAACTTTTTTAATAAAAATAATTAATAGTGATAAATTATGAATTGGAGTGGTTTTAAAGTACATTTAGAATATATTTTTACATTTTAATATAATTTTGGTCATTGGACATAATTTTACAATTAAACCGAACATAAACAAGTGTCAATCTTTTGATAGTTATTATCTCTTAAAAACACGCTTTTTGTTTTGACAGCGGGAATTAATTTTAAATTAATTTCTGCCACTTCTGTGTTTTGAATTTGGGAAAATGGATTCCATATTTGGAATCAGGATGTTCAAATTGTGTATATAGGTAACTTTTATTTTTAGACATTTTGAATAATTACTGCGGTAAATAATTTATTTACCATGGTTAAAGGGTAAATCCGGTAAATAAGGGTTAAACAAATAATATTATAATAATACAAAATTACCCTAAAACGTGTCTTAACCGTATTGGTTGATACATGGTCGACCATGGGCATCTTTGTGTCAATTTTGGGACCCCATGGATCCACTTGTAAGTGATAATGACACTTTATTTTAATTAAGTTAAAATGAATACAAAAATGACACAAGCATATATCTTTTAGAAGAACAATTTTTACATAGGGATATACATGTTGGATTTTCGATTATAAATATTCATTAGAAAGATAAAAAGATTTCCTACATAATGATATTTTATTTATAATTTTTAGACATTAAATAATTTATTTTATTTATGACACAATGATGATGCAGTAATTACTAAAATAGTAAAAAATTAACATAATTGATATTATAAATACCCAAATAAATATAATATGAAACTTTTAATGAATTAAACTAATTTTCTAGGATAATATGATATATTAGGATTGATTTAATTGACCTTGTTCGAAGTAATCAATCTGTTATGAGTTTCACAAAAATCAACTATTGAATAGTGTCAAAATTGACATAAAAGAGTTCTTAAAACAAATATTATATTATTAATTGATATTAAATTCCTAAAAATCTAAGGTTCGGCCAAGAGACTTATATTATGATAGGTTAATCATTAATGGACCACTTGGGGGTCGCTTGGATGTATATAGTATGTTTATTAACCATAATATATAAAAATACAAAGAGACATTGTAAAAGTGAAACTAATTAACTTAGAGTTAATACTTAAAGATAAGGTTAATATAAGTACCCAAACCTGTCTAAATTCTATTGGATGAGTTGTTTTCGACCTATCCCCACCTCATACTTTGAATAGTCAACTTTGGAGCCTTTAGAAACCGAATATTAATTTATTATAAATTAATATTTCTAGCTTTTCCAAAGGTGCCCCTCACCCCTTTTATAAAAGGGCACTCCTCCTTCTCATTTCTTCACACCTCTAAAGCCTTTTGGTTCGGCCAAACTCTGCCCAAATACTCTCCCAACATCCCTCAATACAACCTAGAGGCCTTAGTTTGATCAGAAAGCCAACCTAAGGAGCCCTTTTGATCAAATCAAAAGGAAGAACCCGAAGAAGAGGTAATGATTTCACCACCCTTTTCTAAGTTCATTTCTTCTTCCACGTCTTCTTCCTTTGTTCTTACCATTCTGAAATAATAACTCCAGTATCTCACATATACTGTGATGTTATTATAAATATGGTACAATCATATTCAGTATTCTATCCACCCTTTGAATAACATGTCACCATACGTGCGTACGTACGGCTTACCGTCTCCACGTCGTGGTGTAATTGTTATTCAATATAATATTATTTGGATGGGTATAATAATGATGTCTAACTCATGTAAATAATAAATATAACATGTTAAGGATTCTGTATATATGATATACCATCCATTTATATATTATTTTAATATCAAAAGAATGATATTGTCGCTCGTGCGTACGTACGGACTACCGTCTCCACGAACGCGATGAGATTCATTCTCCATCGTATCCATTCAAGTATAATTATCATTTGATGATTTAAAAATGATGTTTAAGGACTGTATATCATTCTGGATATGAATAAGATACAACAACCATGGCTTATGTAGCAAAACATATAAAAGAAAATGAGTAAGTTAACTCCCGAAACGACGATAATTCTAAGATATTATTAACAAATCAATGTTAAAAGATCATATATGATATCATATTAATATATATGATTCTTGTATAATTTAATAACAACTATTTCACCATTATACAGGAGGTTAACCTACCCCAACCAAGGAAAAGTACAAGGTAAGGGTTATTTCACAATCTCTTCATTATCCGAGGTTGTATTATACGTAATAATCTACTGGGATCTCTTTATCATCCACATCCATGTTTCTTCGAAATGTATTTCAAAACATTTTTACTATTTACAAGAATATGGGTTAAAGTCATTTATACCCTTGTTTTACTTTTTATAAGAGGTTTATAAAGGAATCTTTCCGTCGTTTTCAAAACAAGGTCCTTTTTAACCTTTTCGACAGAATTGAGGTAAGAATGTTTTTTTTAACTTATACGGCGGGTGCGGTTATTTTCCGCCGTTATAAAATCGTCGAAGCTTTCCTTACAAGCTTATAAGAATATTTTCAAAGAAAATGTTTTATTTTATATGGATCTTAAATGATTTCAAAATAAAAGGAGATACTTCTTTAAAAAGAATTTTGATTTCATCTATGTCAACATCCTTTGATGGATTTTAAGATTATTTGAAGTTGATTTATTATGATACAAAAATTCTATATTGAATTGAAGGTTTTGTGATATGTTTGACTGTGGATGTGCTATTTTTATACCATTCATAGTTTATGGTGAAATTATTGACATTTCGTATGCTAGTTTTAATCCGAATGTTTATGTTATATTTCAAACTTTTCTTCAGATGAATGTGCTAAACAAGTATGTTCCGGGTTGGGGACCGGTAAAAGTAAGCCCTCCAGGTTGGGGACTGGTAAAAGTAAGCCCTCCAGGTTGGGGACTGGTTAAAGTAAGCCCTCCAGGTTAGGGACTGGTAAAAGTATGCCCTCCGGGTTGGTGTCCGGTTATTAGAGGCACTCCGGGTTGGTGTCCGGTTATTAGAGGCACTCCGGGTTGGTGTCCGGTTATTAGAGGCACTCCGGGTTGGGTTCCGGTTAGAAGTAACCCCTAGGTCTTGGGATGAGGCCTAGACAAAGAAATTAACGTTTAGCATTATGCATTCCAACATTATGAAAGTGGTTATTGATTTTTGCATGTGATTATTCGATTAGTAGAATATCCATGTGAACAAGTAAATGGCATTATTTCATTTTACTTTTGCCATACTATGTTGAAGTTCAATTTTAAAAGGCTTTTGTTTTAGTAATTCATTGCCTTAAATGTTTATGCTTATTTTGAATGTTCCGCTATATTGTTATCCTTACTGGGCATTTGAGCTCACCCCTTTTCTATGTTTTATTTTTCCCAGGTAGTGAAGAAGTAAATTATGAATGACTTGCAGGGATATTATGAGGGGTTAATAGTGTGGATATGAAGACTTTGTTGTTGTAGTAGTTTTTCACTTTGAAATGTAATGTAAAACTTTATGATTATATCTAGTGTTTCCAAGGCTACTAAACCAATCGGTCTTTCGAGATTTGATCTTCTTGTGATCATGCCAATGTTACGAAGTAATGCACCGACTCTGGGTAGCTGGGGTCGGGGCGTTACAGTTGGTATCAGAGGAAGTTTAGTACAAACCTTGGAAGCTAGATTTAGATAAACTCTGATTAGAGCACGTAGACCTAAGATGAACTTTGAGGATTAGTATAGAAGAACTTCCTAGAATTTTGGTATTGTAGAGATTTTGTGAGTTTTTCGAGCAATACATCCCTGTCTGGATACGAGCAGGTAGAGGCGGCTCTGGCACAGATGTACCTAGGGGTAAAACCCGAAAACACCGCTTTGAGCTAGACTCGAACGGGAACTGGTGCACGACAACGGGCCTTGCTGCACTCTTGGTTACGACACTCCCGGGGGATATGCTTAGGATAACTCTCATTTTCATTACAAATCATTATGAAGGGTTTATGAGTATATACTTCCTCAAAGGAGGCATTTTTATGATTATGGATTATATCCCTAAATAGTTCAATTTATGTTAAGTGTTTTATAAGTATGGGATTATGTATTTTGATTCATAAACTGATCTAGTGTATGCCATTGTTTAGAAATGGCGCCCAGTAGAAGGAACGAGAACTCTAACAATGCACATGATCCAAAGAGAAGGAAGGATCATATCTTTCATGGTCTTAAGCTAGAATTTATAAGAGAAATAGTCTCCCATGTATTATCATCATATGAAGAAATAATATCATGTGTTGATAAGATAAGTAAAGAGTTTACTGAGTCCTATGGCTTTGAAGGGAAGCAAGAGAAGAAAAGGATGGAAGAGAGAAAAATGGATAAAGGGAAGAGGGAAAAGAAGAATTTTCCCATATGTGGTAACTGTGGGAAGAAACACCCTGGAACTTGCCTGAAAGGAATGGGAGTTTGTTATAAGTGTGGAGGAAAAGGGCACAAAGTACATGACTGCAAGGGTGATAAAATGGTTTCAAATGTACAATGCTTCATTTGCAAGGAGTTTGGACACTACGCGAACCTATGCCCCAGTCATCAGACTATGCCGCAAATGATGCTATTGGATAATAATCAAGTTATGATACTACCATAGATGAAGAGGAATGATTAGAGTTCTTATGTTGATTATGTCAATTGAGTGTTGTATCAACACTGTACTTGTTATAATAATTATGGAGTATATAAGGATTGTACTGCAGTACTATTTCATTAAGGACTTGAGTTTGTGTGGAACAAAGAAAAGTGACTCAATAGAAGGTTAAATTTTTGGAAAATATTTGGTTGAGAGAAAGATAAACCATAATATGGTTCTGATACCGAAGTAGTGATTTTAGAATAATACATGATTGATTTGGATAAATTATATTGGATATTCTTGACTACCTTGAAGCTGATTAATGATTTGTATATTCCATCATTGTGGGGTTTAAAACATTTTTGGATTGATGAAGTATATCCAGCATTCTATATGGAATAAGGGAGCATGAATGTAATCAATAAGGATTATGGTAAATCAGGATGTTTCAGTGTTTTAAAAGAATACATGATGAAGGTATTAATATTCTATTATAGGGTAAAAAGGATCTACATTATGTTTACCTTCCTTATAAATGTTGGACTGTGAGTTTGGACAGAAGTATTTTGGATAAATTCTAAGTTTGATATTAATTTTGGACTGCCATAAAAAGGGCAACCTGGAGGTCGGGCGGCAACCCGTCGCGTCCGGCAAAGCTGCGAGACTTGAACCCGCAACCGAAGGGCGACAAGGGTGTATCACCTACCACTGGCCCACGAGATGTCCTGGATTAAATAATTTAGTTTTTATTAAAAGATCTTGTAGATGAATTATAAATTCGATTATTTTGGAACCCTATACGAATAGTGTAAATAGAATTTTTTTTACGTTCTATTATGTTTTAGAGTGAAAGATGAGTTTGTGGTAGAAATTTATTAATGGATAAAACTCTAAAGTATGTATACCTCCTTATGTTCTTAGCCAATCTCATAAATAAATTCCACAACATTAAGAAAAGGAACTTAGAACAAAAATGTTGCCCTAGATGGTACCTTAAATCATCACTAATTTATGGCTTTGGGATTGTTGGCCTTTTCATAGCCATGTTCTCTACCACTCTCCATCAGATAATTGATGGTTAGATTTCTCCTCCATATCCATATTTTCCTACATGGATCCCTAGTATGTGTTATTTTCGGTAATCTTCATACTTTCCACTCTTTAGTTTAAATAGAGGCCTCATTAATTCATTTTTCGATGTGGGATTTCAACTAGGATATTTTGAAACGTCAAAAATGTGTTATCCTAATACCCTATGTTTTGTTGAACCAATGGTATTTCAATTCATCATAGATTAATGAATTTAAGGAACTCAATTTTATACTTGTTTGTGATTGATGACCTCAATCACTACCTATAAATATTTACGTTTTTCCTCCGATTATATGTCTCCAATTTCCACCAATGTTCTCCTAATCGAGATCATAATTTGGTGGTGACCCTTTGATTTCTCTTTTCCTCATATTAAGACTAAATTTTAGTAACCCAATTTCTGATGTGGGTTTTCCCACAAATATATTTTCTACTTTCAACCTTTTATTTTCGAAGAACAATTTCAAATTGCGAGGACGCAATTTATTGAAGGAGGGGAGAATGTAACACCCCAAGATTTCATAGTGTGTTATTTCTTCAAAATAATTCAATAACTTGCACTACACGCAACACCGAGTTCAATCACACCATGACTTACCAAAGGAAAAAGCCATTCAAAAGAGGTTAATAATATTATTGACTAAATTTTAAACTTTATATAATCCTTATAATTTTAGATTCCATATTATGAGTTTCTTAGATATAATGCAAGAACAAATTCATTTTCAGTATTGCACTTTTATCAAATTTTAATAGTGAACCATTTTTAAATACTATATTTTAAACTTTTTGACTAAATGGGGACATCAAAAATTTAAAATGAAACATCCCAAGCTTCTACGGTACGTTTCCCTTCGAATAATGCGATAGCGTGTGTTGTACGCAACCTCGAGTTCTAACACACACCACAACTAATTAAACTAGCCGTTGTGAATGGTAATACCTACTTTTTGAAATCATAAATATTCTATATTTCAAAATGGACTTCATTTTTGGATTCGGAATATCAAAATTAGCCTAGGGTGAAATTTTGGTACATTTCGGATAACTTTCATATTTTGATGAATAGTGAAAATTACTAAATTTTAATTAAAAACAACTTTTTTAATAAAAATAATTAATAGTGATAAATTATGAATTGGAGTGGTTTTAAAGTACATTTAGAATATATTTTTACATTTTAATATAATTTTGGTCATTGGACATAATTTTACAATTAAACCGAACATAAACAAGTGTCAATCTTTTGATAGTTATTATCTCTTAAAAACACGCTTTTTGTTTTGACAGCGGGAATTAATTTTAAATTAATTTCTGCCACTTCTGTGTTTTGAATTTGGGAAAATGGATTCCATATTTGGAATCAGGATGTTCAAATTGTGTATATAGGTAACTTTTATTTTTAAACATTTTGAATAATTACTGCGGTAAATAATTTATTTACCATGGTTAAAGGGTAAATCCTGTAAATAAGGGTTAAAAAAATAATATTATAATAATACAAAATTACCCTAAAACGTGTCTTAACCCTATTGGTTGATACATGGTCGACCATGGGCATCTTTGTGTCAATTTTGGGACCCCATGGATCCACTTGTAAGTGATAATGACACTTTATTTTAATTAAGTTAAAATGAATACAAAAATGACACAAGCATATATCTTTTAGAAGAACAATTTTTACATAGGGTTATACATGTTGGATTTTAGATTATAAATATTAATTAGAAAGATAAAAAGATTTCCTACATAATGATATTTTATTTATAATTTTTAGACATTAAATAATTTATTTTATTTATGACACAATGATGATGCAGTAATTACTAAAATAGTAAAAAATTAACATAATTGATATTATAAATACCCAAATAAATATAATATGAAACTTTTAATGAATTAAACTAATTTTCTAGGATAATATGATATATTATGATTGATTTAATTGACCTTGTTCGAAGTAATCAATCTGTTATGAGTTTCACAAAAATCAACTATTGAATAGTGTCAAAATTGACATAAAAGAGTTCTTAAAACAAATATTATATTATTAATTGATATTAAATTCCTAAAAATCTAAGGTTCGGCCAAGAGACTTATATTATGATAGGTTAATCATTAATGGACCACTTGGGGGTCTCTTGGATGTATATAGTAAGTTTATTAACCATAATATATAAAAATACAAAGAGACATTGTAAAAGTGAAACTAATTAACTTAGAGTTAATACTTAAAGATAAGGTTAATATAAGTACCCAAACCTGTCTAAATTCTATTGGATGAGTTGTTTTCGACCTATCCCCACCTCATCCTTTGAATAGTCAACTTTGGAGCCATTAGAAACCGAATATGAATTTATTATAAATTAATATTTCTAGCTTTTCCAAAGGTGCCCCTCACCCCTCTTATAAAAGGGCACTCCTCCTTCTCATTTCTTCACACCTCTAAAGGCTTTTGGTTCGGCCAAACTCTGCCCAAATACTCTCCCAACATCCCTCAATACAACCTAGAGGCCTTAGTTTGATCAGAAAGCCAACCTAAGGAGCCCTTTTGATCAAATCAAAAGGAAGAACCCGAAGAAGAGGTAATGATTTCACCACCCTTTTCTAAGTTCATTTCTTCTTCCACTTCTTCTTCCTTTGTTCTTACCATTCTGAAATAATAACTCCAGTATCTCACATATACTGTGATGTTATTATAAATATGGTACAATCATATTCAGTATTCTATCCACCCTTTGAATAACATGTCACCATACGTGCGTACGTACGGCTTACCGTCTCCACGTCGTGGTGTAATTGTTATTCAATATAATATTATTTGGATGGGTATAATAATGATGTGTAACTCATGTAAATAATAAATATAACATGTTAATGATTCTGTATATATGATATACCATCCATTTATATATTATTTTAATATCAAAAGAATGATATTGTCGCTCGTGCGTACGTACGGACTACCGTCTCCACGAACGCGATGAGATTCATTCTCCATCGTATCCATTCAAGTATAATTATCATTTGATGATTTAAAAATGATGTTTAAGGACTGTATATCATTCTGGATATGAATAAGATACAACAACCATGGCTTATGTAACAAAACATATAAAAGAAAATGAGTAAGTTAACTCCCGAAACGACGATAATTCTAAGATATTATTAACAAATCAATGTTAAAAGATCATATATGATATCATATTAATATATATGATTCTTGTATAATTTAATAACAACTATTTCACCATTATACAGGAGGTTAACCTACCCCAACCAAGGAAAAGTACAAGGTAAGGGTTATTTCACAATCTCTTCATTATCCGAGGTTGTATTATACGTAATAATCTACTGGGATCTCTTTATCATCCACATCCATGTTTCTTCGAAATGTATTTCAAAACATTTTTACTATTTACAAGAATATGGGTTAAAGTCATTTATACCCTTGTTTTACTTTTTATAAGAGGTTTATAAAGGAATCTTTCCGTCGTTTTCAAAACAAGGTCCTTTTTAACCTTTTCGACAGAATTGAGGTAAGAATGTTTTTTTTAAATTATACGGCGGGTGCGGTTATTTTCCGCCGTTATAAAATCGTCGAAGCTTTCCTTACAAGATTATAAGAATATTTTCAAAGAAAATGTTTTATTTTATATGGATCTTAAATGATTTCAAAATAAAAGGAGATACTTCTTTAAAAAGAATTTTGATTTCATCTATGTCAACATCCTTTGATGGATTTTAAGATTATTTGAAGTTGATTTATTATGATAAAAAAATTCTATATTGAATTGAAGGTTTTGTGATATGTTTGACTGTGGATGTGCTATTTTTATACCATTCATAGTTTATGGTGAAATTATTGACATTTCGTATGCTAGTTTTAATCCGAATGTTTATGTTATATTTCAAACTTTTCTTCAGATGAATGTGCTAAACAAGTATGTTCCGGGTTGGGGACCGGTAAAAGTAAGCCCTCCAGGTTGGGGACTGGTAAAAGTAAGCCCTCCAGGTTGGGGACTGGTTAAAGTAAGCCCTCCAGGTTAGGGACTGGTAAAAGTATGCCCTCCGGGTTGGTGTCCGGTTATTAGAGGCACTCCGGGTTGGTGTCCGGTTATTAGAGGCACTCCGGGTTGGTGTCCGGTTATTAGAGGCACTCCGGGTTGGGTTCCGGTTAGAAGTAACCCCTAGGTCTTGGGATGAGGCCTAGACAAAGAAATTAACGTTTAGCATTATGCATTCCAACATTATGAAAGTGGTTATTGATTTTTGCATGTGATTATTCGATTAGTAGAATATCCATGTGAACAAGTAAATGGCATTATTTCATTTTACTTTTGCCATACTATGTTGAAGTTCAATTTTAAAAGGCTTTTGTTTTAGTAATTCATTGCCTTAAATGTTTATGCTTATTTTGAATGTTCCGCTATATTGTTATCCTTACTGGGCATTTGAGCTCACCCCTTTTCTATGTTTTATTTTTCCCAGGTAGTGAAGAAGTAAATTATGAATGACTTGCATGGATATTATGAGGGGTTAATAGTGTGGATATGAAGACTTTTTTGTTGTAGTAGTTTTTCACTTTGAAATGTAATGTAAAACTTTATGATTATATCTAGTGTTTCCAAGGCTACTAAACCAATCGGTCTTTCGAGATTTGATCTTCTTGTGATCATGCCAATGTTACGAAGTAATGCACCGACTCTGGGTAGCTGGGGTCGGGGCGTTACAGTTGGTATCAGAGGAAGTTTAGTACAAACCTTGGAAGCTAGATTTAGATAAACTCTGATTAGAGCACGTAGACCTAAGATGAACTTTGAGGATTAGTATAGAAGAACTTCCTAGAATTTTGGTATTGTAGAGATTTTGTGAGTTTTTCGAGCAATACATCCCTGTCTAGATACGAGCAGGTAGAGGCGGCTCTGGCACAGATGTACCTAGGGGTAAAACCCGAAAACACCGCTTTGAGCTAGACTCGAACGGGAACTGGTGCACGACAACGGGCCTTGCTGCACTCTTGGTTACGACACTCCCGGGGGATATGCTTAGGATAACTCTCATTTTCTTTACAAATCATTATGAAGGGTTTATGAGTATATACTTCCTCAAAGGAGGCATTTTTATGATTATGGATTATATCCCTAAATAGTTCAATTTATGTTAAGTGTTTTATAAGTATGGGATTATGTATTTTGATTCATAAACTGATCTAGTGTATGCCATTGTTTAGAAATGGCGCCCAGTAGAAGGAACGAGAACTCTAACAATGCACATGATCCAAAGAGAAGGAAGGATCATATCTTTCATGGTCTTAAGCTAGAATTTATAAGAGAAATAGTCTCCCATGTATTATCATCATATGAAGAAATAATATCATGTGTTGATAAGATAAGTAAAGAGTTTACTGAGTCCTATGGCTTTGAAGGGAAGCAAGAGAAGAAAAGGATGGAAGAGAGAAAAATGGATAAAGGGAAGAGGGAAAAGAAGAATTTTCCCATATGTGGTAACTGTGGGAAGAAACACCCTGGAACTTGCCTGAAAGGAATGGGAGTTTGTTATAAGTGTGGAGGAAAAGGGCACAAAGTACATGACTGCAAGGGTGATAAAATGGTTTCAAATGTACAATGCTTCATTTGCAAGGAGTTTGGACACTACGCGAACCTATGCCCCAGTCATCAGACTATGCCGCAAATGATGCTATTGGATAATAATCAAGTTATGATACTACCACAGATGAAGAGGAATGATTAGAGTTCTTATGTTGATTATGTCAATTGAGTGTTGTATCAACAATGTACTTGTTATAATAATTATGGAGTATATAAGGATTGTACTGCAGTACTATTTCATTAAGGACTTGAGTTTGTGTGGAACAAAGAAAAGTGACTCAATAGAAGGTTAAATTTTTGGAAAATATTTGGTTGAGAGAAAGATAAACCATAATATGGTTCTGATACCGAAGTAGTGATTTTAGAATAATACATGATTGATTTGGATAAATTATATTGGATATTCTTGACTACCTTGAAGCTGATTAATGATTTGTATATTCCATCATTGTGGGGTTTAAAACATTTTTGGATTGATGAAGTATATCCAGCATTCTATATGGAATAAGGGAGCATGAATGTAATCAATAAGGATTATGGTAAATCAGGATGTTTCAGTGTTTTAAAAGAATACATGATGAAGGTATTAATATTCTATTATAGGGTAAAAAGGATCTACATTATGTTTACCTTCCTTATAAATGTTGGACTGTGAGTTTGGACAGAAGTATTTTGGATAAATTCTAAGTTTGATATTAATTTTGGACTGCCATAAAAAGGGCAACCTGGAGGTCGGGCGGCAACCCGTCGCGTCCGGCAAAGCTGCGAGACTTGAACCCGCAACCGAAGGGCGACAAGGGTGTATCACCTACCACTGGCCCACGAGATGTCCTGGATTAAATAATTTAGTTTTTATTAAAAGATCTTGTAGATGAATTATAAATTCGATTATTTTGGAACCCTATACGAATAGTGTAAATAGAATTTTTTTTACGTTCTATTATGTTTTAGAGTGAAAGATGAGTTTGTGGTAGAAATTTATTAATGGATAAAACTCTAAAGTATGTATACCTCCTTATGTTCTTAGCCAATCTCATAAATAAATTCCACAACATTAAGAAAAGGAACTTAGAACAAAAATGTTGCCCTAGATGGTACCTTAAATCATCACTAATTTATGGCTTTGGGATTGTTGGCCTTTTCATAGCCATGTTCTCTACCACTCTCCATCAGATAATTGATGGTTAGATTTCTCCTCCATATCCATATTTTCCTACATGGATCCCTAGTATGTGTTATTTTCGGTAATCTTCATACTTTCCACTCTTTAGTTTAAATAGAGGCCTCATTAATTCATTTTTCGATGTGGGATTTCAACTAGGATATTTTGAAACGTCAAAAATGTGTTATCCTAATACCCTATGTTTTGTTGAACCAATGGTATTTCAATTCATCATAGATTAATGAATTTAAGGAACTCAATTTTATACTTGTTTGTGATTGATGACCTCAATCACTACCTATAAATATTTACGTTTTTCCTCCGATTATATGTCTCCAATTTCCACCAATGTTCTCCTAATCGAGATCATAATTTGGTGGTGACCCTTTGATTTCTCTTTTCCTCATATTAAGACTAAATTTTAGTAACCCAATTTCTGATGTGGGTTTTCCCACAAATATAT
The DNA here is from genome assembly GCA_963277665.1 of Viscum album. Taxonomy (NCBI): domain Eukaryota; kingdom Viridiplantae; phylum Streptophyta; class Magnoliopsida; order Santalales; family Viscaceae; genus Viscum; species Viscum album. The sequence goes on from OY728148.1 coordinate 1,486,620,687, forward strand.
TTTCTACTTTCAACCTTTTATTTTCGAAGAACAATTTCAAATTGCGAGGACGCAATTTATTGAAGGAGGGGAGAATGTAACACCCCAAGATTTCATAGTGTGTTATTTCTTCAAAATAATTCAATAACTTGCACTACACGCAACACCGAGTTCAATCACACCATGACTTACCAAAGGAAAAAGCCATTCAAAAGAGGTTAATAATATTATTGACTAAATTTTAAACTTTATATAATCCTTATAATTTTAGATTCCATATTATGAGTTTCTTAGATATAATGCAAGAACAAATTCATTTTCAGTATTGCACTTTTATCAAATTTTAATAGTGAACCATTTTTAAATACTATATTTTAAACTTTTTGACTAAATGGGGACATCAAAAATTTAAAATGAAACATCCCAAGCTTCTACGGTACGTTTCCCTTCGAATAATGCGATAGCGTGTGTTGTACGCAACCTCGAGTTCTAACACACACCACAACTAATTAAACTAGCCGTTGTGAATGGTAATACCTACTTTTTGAAATCATAAATATTCTATATTTCAAAATGGACTTCATTTTTGGATTCGGAATATCAAAATTAGCCTAGGGTGAAATTTTGGTACATTTCGGATAACTTTCATATTTTGATGAATAGTGAAAATTACTAAATTTTAATTAAAAACAACTTTTTTAATAAAAATAATTAATAGTGATAAATTATGAATTGGAGTGGTTTTAAAGTACATTTAGAATATATTTTTACATTTTAATATAATTTTGGTCATTGGACATAATTTTACAATTAAACCGAACATAAACAAGTGTCAATCTTTTGATATTTATTATCTCTTAAAAACACGCTTTTTGTTTTGACAGCGGGAATTAATTTTAAATTAATTTCTGCCACTTCTGTGTTTTGAATTTGGGAAAACGGATTCCATATTTGGAATCAGGATGTTCAAATTGTGTATATAGGTAACTTTTAATTTTAGACATTTTGAATAATTACTGCGGTAAATAATTTATTTACCATGGTTAAAGGGTAAATCCGGTAAATAAGGGTTAAAAAAATAATATTATAATAATACAAAATTACCCTAAAACGTGTCTTAACCCTATTGGTTGATACATGGTCGACCATGGGCATCTTTGTGTCGATTTTGGGACCCCATGGATCCACTTGTAAGTGATAATGACACTTTATTTTAATTAAGTTAAAATGAATACAAAAATGACACAAGCATATATCTTTTAGAAGAACAATTTTTACATAGGGTTATACATGTTGGATTTTCAATTATAAATATTCATTAGAAAGATAAAAAGATTTCCTACATAATGATATTTTATTTATAATTTTTAGACATTAAATAATTTATTTTATTTATGACACAATGATGATGCAGTAATTACTAAAATAGTAAAAAATTAACATAATTGATATTATAAATACCCAAATAAATATAATATGAAACTTTTAATGAATTAAACTAATTTTCTAGGATAATATGATATATTAGGATTGATTTAATTGACCTTGTTCGAAGTAATCAATCTGTTATGAGTTTCACAAAAATCAACTATTGAATAGTGTCAAAATTGACATAAAAGAGTTCTTAAAACAAATATTATATTATTAATTGATATTAAATTCCTAAAAATCTAAGGTTCGGCCAAGAGACTTATATTATGATAGGTTAATCATTAATGGACCACTTGGGGGTCTCTTGGATGTATATAGTAAGTTTATTAACCATAATATATAAAAATACAAAGAGACATTGTAAAAGTGAAACTAATTAACTTAGAGTTAATACTTAAAGATAAGGTTAATATAAGTACCCAAACCTGTCTAAATTCTATTGGATGAGTTGTTTTCGACCTATCCCCACCTCATCCTTTTAATAGTCAACTTTGGAGCCTTTAGAAACCGAATATGAATTTATTATAAATTAATATTTCTAGCTTTTTCAAAGGTGCCCCTCACCCCTCTTATAAAAGGGCACTCCTCCTTCTCATTTCTTCACACCTCTAAAGCCTTTTGGTTCGGCCAAACTCTGCCCAAATACTCTCCCAACATCCCTCAATACAACCTAGAGGCCTTAGTTTGATCAGAAAGCCAACCTAAGGAGCCCTTTTGATCAAATCAAAAGGAAGAACCCGAAGAAGAGGTAATGATTTCACCACCCTTTTCTAAGTTCATTTCTTCTTCCACTTCTTCTTCCTTTGTTCTTACCATTCTGAAATAATAACTCCAGTATCTCACATATACTGTGATGTTATTATAAATATGGTACAATCATATTCAGTATTCTATCCACCCTTTGAATAACATGTCACCATACGTGCGTACGTACGGCTTACCGTCTCCACGTCGTGGTGTAATTGTTATTCAATATAATATTATTTGGATGGGTATAATAATGATGTGTAACTCATGTAAATAATAAATATAACATGTTAATGATTCTGTATATATGATATACCATCCATTTATATATTATTTTAATATCAAAATAATGATATTGTCGCTCGTGCGTACGTACGGACTACCGTCTCCACGAACGCGATGAGATTCATTCTCCATCGTATCCATTCAAGTATAATTATCATTTGATGATTTAAAAATGATGTTTAAGGACTGTATATCATTCTGGATATGAATAAGATACAACAACCATGGCTTATGTAACAAAACATATAAAAGAAAATGAGTAAGTTAACTCCCGAAACGACGATAATTCTAAGATATTATTAACAAATCAATGTTAAAAGATCATATATGATATCATATTAATATATATGATTCTTGTATAATTTAATAACAACTATTTCACCATTATACAGGAGGTTAACCTACCCCAACCAAGGAAAAGTACAAGGTAAGGGTTATTTCACAATCTCTTCATTATCCGAGGTTGTATTATACGTAATAATCTACTGGGATCTCTTTATCATCCACATCCATGTTTCTTCGAAATGTATTTCAAAACATTTTTACTATTTACAAGAATATGGGTTAAAGTCATTTATACCCTTGTTTTACTTTTTATAAGAGGTTTATAAAGGAATCTTTCCGTCGTTTTCAAAACAAGGTCCTTTTTAACCTTTTCGACAGAATTGAGGTAAGAATGTTTTTTTTAACTTATACGGCGGGTGCGGTTATTTTCCGCCGTTATAAAATCGTCGAAGCTTTCCGTACAAGATTATAAGAATATTTTCAAAGAAAATGTTTTATTTTATATGGATCTTAAATTATTTCAAAATAAAAGGAGATACTTCTTTAAAAAGAATTTTGATTTCATCTATGTCAACATCCTTTGATGGATTTTAAGATTATTTGAAGTTGATTTATTATGATACAAAAATTCTATATTGAATTGAAGGTTTTGTGATATGTTTGACTGTGGATGTGCTATTTTTATACCATTCATAGTTTATGGTGAAATTATTGACATTTCGTATGCTAGTTTTAATCCGAATGTTTATGTTATATTTCAAACTTTTCTTCAGATGAATGTGCTAAACAAGTATGTTCCGGGTTGGGGACCGGTAAAAGTAAGCCCTCCAGGTTGGGGACTGGTAAAAGTAAGCCCTCCAGGTTGGGGACTGGTTAAAGTAAGCCCTCCAGGTTAGGGACTGGTAAAAGTATGCCCTCCGGGTTGGTGTCCGGTTATTAGAGGCACTCCGGGTTGGTGTCCGGTTATTAGAGGCACTCCGGGTTGGTGTCCGGTTATTAGAGGCACTCCGGGTTGGGTTCCGGTTAGAAGTAACCCCTAGGTCTTGGGATGAGGCCTAGACAAAGAAATTAACGTTTAGCATTATGCATTCCAACATTATGAAAGTGGTTATTGATTTTTGCATGTGATTATTCGATTAGTAGAATATCCATGTGAACAAGTAAATGGCATTATTTCATTTTACTTTTGCCATACTATGTTGAAGTTCAATTTTAAAAGGCTTTTGTTTTAGTAATTCATTGCATTAAATGTTTATGCTTATTTTGAATGTTCCGCTATATTGTTATCCTTACTGGGCATTTGAGCTCACCCCTTTTCTATGTTTTATTTTTCGCAGGTAGTGAAGAAGTAAATTATGAATGACTTGCAGGGATATTATGAGGGGTTAATAGTGTGGATATGAAGACTTTGTTGTTGTAGTAGTTTTTCACTTTGAAATGTAATGTAAAACTTTATGATTATATCTAGTGTTTCCAAGGCTACTAAACCAATCGGTCTTTCGAGATTTGATCTTCTTGTGATCATGCCAATGTTACGAAGTAATGCACCGACTCTGGGTAGCTGGGGTCGGGGCGTTACAGTTGGTATCAGAGGAAGTTTAGTACAAACCTTGGAAGCTAGATTTAGATAAACTCTGATTAGATCACGTAGACCTAAGATGAACTTTGAGGATTAGTATAGAAGAACTTCCTAGAATTTTGGTATTGTAGAGATTTTGTGAGTTTTTCGAGCAATACATCCCTGTCTGGATACGAACAGGTAGAGGCGGCTCTGGCACAGATGTACCTAGGGGTAAAACCCGAAAACACCGCTTTGAGCTAGACTCGAACGGGAACTGGTGCACGACAACGGGCCTTGCTGCACTCTTGGTTACGACACTCCCGGGGGATATGCTTAGGATAACTCTCATTTTCTTTACAAATCATTATGAATGGTTTATGAGTATATACTTCCTCAAAGGAGGCATTTTTATGATTATGGATTATATCCCTAAATAGTTCAATTTATGTTAAGTGTTTTATAAGTATGGGATTATGTATTTTGATTCATAAACTGATCTAGTGTATGCCATTGTTTAGAAATGGCGCCCAGTAGAAGGAACGAGAACTCTAACAATGCACATGATCCAAAGAGAAGGAAGGATCATATCTTTCATGGTCTTAAGTTAGAATTTATAAGAGAAATAGTCTCCCATGTATTATCATCATATGAAGAAATAATATCATGTGTTGATAAGATAAGTAAAGAGTTTACTGAGTCCTATGGCTTTGAAGGGAAGCAAGAGAAGAAAAGGATGGAAGAGAGAAAAATGGATAAAGGGAAGAGGGAAAAGAAGAATTTTCCCATATGTGGTAACTGTGGGAAGAAACACCCTGGAACTTTCCTGAAAGGAATGGGAGTTTGTTATAAGTGTGGAGGAAAAGGGCACAAAGTACATGACTGCAAGGGTGATAAAATGGTTTCAAATGTACACTGCTTCATTTGCAAGGAGTTTGGACACTACGCGAACCTATGCCCCAGTCATCAGACTATGCCGCAAATGATGCTATTGGATAATAATCAAGTTATGATACTACCACAGATGAAGAGGAATGATTAGAGTTCTTATGTTGATTATGTCAATTGAGTGTTGTATCAACAATGTACTTGTTATAATAATTATGGAGTATATAAGGATTGTACTGCAGTACTATTTCATTAAGGACTTGAGTTTGTGTGGAACAAAGAAAAGTGACTCAATAGAAGGTTAAATTTTTGGAAAATATTTGGTTGAGAGAAAGATAAACCATAATATGGTTCTGATACCGAAGTAGTGATTTTAGAATAATACATGATTGATTTGGATAAATTATATTGGATATTCTTGACTACCTTGAAGCTGATTAATGATTTGTATATTCCATCATTGTGGGGTTTAAAACATTTTTGGATTGATGAAGTATATCCAGCATTCTATATGGAATAAGGGAGCATGAATGTAATCAATAAGGATTATGGTAAATCAGGATGTTTCAGTGTTTTAAAAGAATACATGATGAAGGTATTAATATTCTATTATAGGGTAAAAAGGATCTACATTATGTTTACCTTCCTTATAAATGTTGGACTGTGAGTTTGGACAGAAGTATTTTGGATAAATTCTAAGTTTGATATTAATTTTAGACTGCCATAAAAAGGGCAACCCGGAGGTCGGGCGGCAACCCGTCGCGTCCGGCAAAGCTGCGAGACTTGAACCCGCAACCGAAGGGCGACAAGGGTGTATCACCTACCACTGGCCCACGAGATGTCCTGGATTAAATAATTTAGTTTTTATTAAAATATCTTGTAGATGAATTATAAATTCGATTATTTTGGAACCCTATACGAATAGTGTAAATAGAATTTTTTTTACGTTCTATTATGTTTTAGAGTGAAAGATGAGTTTGTGGTAGAAATTTATTAATGGATAAAACTCTAAAGTATGTATACCTCCTTATGTTCTTATCCAATCTCATAAATAAATTCCACAACATTAAGAAAAGGAACTTAGAACAAAAATGTTGCCCTAGATGGTACCTTAAATCATCACTAATTTATGGCTTTGGGATTGTTGGCCTTTTCATAGCCATGTTCTCTACCACTCTCCATCAGATAATTGATGGTTAGATTTCTCCTCCATATCCATATTTTCCTACATGGATCCCTAGTATGTGTTATTTTCGGTAATCTTCATACTTTCCACTCTTTAGTTTAAATAGAGGCCTCATTAATTCATTTTTCGATGTGGGATTTCAACTAGGATATTTTGAAACGTCAAAAATGTGTTATCCTAATACCCTATGTTTTGTTGAACCGATGGTATTTCAATTCATCATAGATTAATGAATTTAAGGAACTCAATTTTATACTTGTTTGTGATTGATGACCTCAATCACTACCTATAAATATTTACGTTTTTCCTCCGATTATATGTCTCCAATTTCCACCAATGTTCTCCTAATCGAGATCATAATTTGGTGGTGACCCTTTGATTTCTCTTTTCCTCATATTAAGACTAAATTTTAGTAACCCAATTTCTGATGTGGGTTTTCCCACAAATATATTTTCTACTTTCAACCTTTTATTTTCGAAGAACAATTTCAAATTGCGAGGACGCAATTTATTGAAGGAGGGGAGAATGTAACACCCCAAGATTTCATAGTGTGTTATTTCTTCAAAATAATTCAATAACTTGCACTACACGCAACACCGAGTTCAATCACACCATGACTTACAAAAGGAAAAAGCCATTCAAAAGAGGTTAATAATATTATTGACTAAATTTTAAACTTTATATAATCCTTATAATTTTAGATTCCATATTATGAGTTTCTTAGATATAATGCAAGAACAAATTCATTTTCAGTATTGCACTTTTATCAAATTTTAATAGTGAACCATTTTTAAATACTATATTTTAAACTTTTTGACTAAATGGGGACATCAAAAATTTAAAATGAAACATCCCAAGCTTCTACGGTACGTTTCCCTTCGAATAATGCGATAGCGTGTGTTGTACGCAACCTCGAGTTCTAACACACACCACAACTAATTAAACTAGCCGTTGTGAATAGTAATACCTACTTTTTGAAATCATAAATATTCTATATTTCAAAATGGACTTCATTTTTGGATTCAGAATATCAAAATTAGCCTAGGGTGAAATTTTGGTACATTTCGGATAACTTTCATATTTTGATGAATAGTGAAAATTACTAAATTTTAATTAAAAACAACTTTTTTAATAAAAATAATTAATAGTGATAAATTATGAATTGGAGTGGTTTTAAAGTACATTTAGAATATATTTTTACATTTTAATATAATTTTGGTCATTGGACATAATTTTACAATTAAACCGAACATAAACAAGTGTCAATCTTTTGATAGTTATTATCTCTTAAAAACACGCTTTTTGTTTTGACAGCGGGAATTAATTTTAAATTAATTTCTGCCACTTCTGTGTTTTGAATTTGGGAAAATGGATTCCATATTTGGAATCAGGATGTTCAAATTGTGTATATAGGTAACTTTTATTTTTAGACATTTTGAATAATTACTGCGGTAAATAATTTATTTACCATGGTTAAAGGGTAAATCCGGTAAATAAGGGTTAAAAAAATAATATTATAATAATACAAAATTACCCTAAAACGTGTCTTAACCCTATTGGTTGATACATGGTCGACCATGGGCATCTTTGTGTCAATTTTGGGACCCCATGGATCCACTTGTAAGTGATAATGACACTTTATTTTAATTAAGTTAAAATGAATACAAAAATGACACAAGCATATATCTTTTAGAAGAACAATTTTTACATAGGGTTATACATGTTGGATTTTCGATTATAAATATTCATTAGAAAGATAAAAAGATTTCCTACATAATGATATTTTATTTATAATTTTTAGACATTATATAATTTATTTTATTTATGACACAATGATGATGCAGTAATTACTAAAATAGTAAAACATTAACATAATTGATATTATAAATACCCAAATAAATATAATATGAAACTTTTAATGAATTAAACTAATTTTCTAGGATAATATGATATATTAGGATTGATTTAATTGACCTTGTTCGAAGTAATAAATCTGTTATGAGTTTCACAAAAATCAACTATTGAATAGTGTCAAAATTGACATAAAAGAGTTCTTAAAACAAATATTATATTATTAATTGATATTAAATTCCTAAAAATCTAAGGTTCGGCCAAGAGACTTATATTATGATAGGTTAATCATTAATGGACCACTTGGGGGTCGCTTGGATGTATATAGTAAGTTTATTAACCATAATATATAAAAATACAAAGAGACATTGTAAAAGTGAAACTAATTAACTTAGAGTTAATACTTAAAGATAAGGTTAATATAAGTACCCAAACCTGTCTAAATTCTATTGGATTAGTTGTTTTCGACCTATCCCCACCTCATACTTTGAATAGTCAACTTTGGAGCCTTTAGAAACCGAATATGAATTTATTATAAATTAATATTTCTAGCTTTTCCAAAGGTGCCCCTCACCCCTCTTATAAAAGGGCACTCCTCCTTCTCATTTCTTCACACCTATAAAGCCTTTTGGTTCGGCCAAACTCTGCCCAAATACTCTCCCAACATCCCTCAATACAACCTAGAGGCCTTAGTTTGATCAGAAAGCCAACCTAAGGAGCCCTTTTGATCAAATCAAAAGGAAGAACCCGAAGAAGAGGTAATGATTTCACCACCCTTTTCTAAGTTCATTTCTTCTTCCACTTCTTCTTCCTTTGTTCTTACCATTCTGAAATAATAACTCCAGTATCTCACATATACTGTGATGTTATTATAAATATGGTACAATCATATTCAGTATTCTATCCACCCTTTGAATAACATGTCACCATACGTGCGTACGTACGGCTTACCGTCTCCACGTCGTGGTGTAATTGTTATTCAATATAATATTATTTGGATGGGTATAATAATGATGTGTAACTCATGTAAATAATAAATATAACATGTTAATGATTCTGTATATATGATATACCATCCATTTATATATTATTTTAATATCAAAAGAATGATATTGTCGCTCGTGCGTACGTACGGACTACCGTCTCCACGAACGCGATGAGATTCATTCTCCATCGTATCCATTAAAGTATAATTATCATTTGATGATTTAAAAATGATGTTTAAGGACTGTATATCATTCTGGATATGAATAAGTTACAACAACCATGGCTTATGTAACAAAACATATAAAAGAAAATGAGTAAGTTAACTCCCGAAACGACGATAATTCTAAGATATTATTAACAAATCAATGTTAAAAGATCATATATGATATCATATTAATATATATGATTCTTGTATAATTTAATAACAACTATTTCACCATTATACAGGAGGTTAACCTACCCCAACCAAGGAAAAGTACAAGGTAAGGGTTATTTCACAATCTCTTCATTATCCGAGGTTGTATTATACGTAATAATCTACTGGGATCTCTTTATCATCCACATCCATGTTTCTTCGAAATGTATTTCAAAACATTTTTACTATTTACAAGAATATGGGTTAAAGTCATTTATACCCTTGTTTTACTTTTTATAAGAGGTTTATAAAGGAATCTTTCCGTCGTTTTCAAAACAAGGTCCTTTTTAACCTTTTCGACAGAATTGAGGTAAGAATGTTTTTTTTAACTTATACGGCGGGTGCGGTTATTTTCCGCCGTTATAAAATCGTCGAAGCTTTCCTTACAAGCTTATAAGAATATTTTCAAAGAAAATGTTTTATTTTATATGGATCTTAAATGATTTCAAAATAAAAGGAGATACTTCTTTAAAAAGAATTTTGATTTCATCTATGTCAACATCCTTTGATGGATTTTAAGATTATTTGAAGTTGATTTATTATGATACAAAAATTCTATATTGAATTGAAGGTTTTGTGATATGTTTGACTGTGGATGTGATATTTTTATACCATTCATAGTTTATGGTGAAATTATTGACATTTCGTATGCTAGTTTTAATCCGAATGTTTATGTTATATTTCAAACTTTTCTTCAGATGAATGTGCTAAACAAGTATGTTCCGGGTTGGGGACCGGTAAAAGTAAGCCCTCTAGGTTGGGGACTGGTAAAAGTAAGCCCTCCAGGTTGGGGACTGGTTAAAGTAAGCCCTCCAGGTTAGGGACTGGTAAAAGTATGCCCTCCGGGTTGGTGTCCGGTTATTAGAGGCACTCCGGGTTGGTGTCCGGTTATTAGAGGCACTCCGGGTTGGTGTCCGGTTATTAGAGGCACTCCGGGTTGGGTTCCGGTTAGAAGTAACCCCTAGGTATTGGGATGAGGCCTAGACAAAGAAATTAACGTTTAGCATTATGCATTCCAACATTATGAAAGTGGTTATTGATTTTTGCATGTGATTATTCGATTAGTAGAATATCCATGTGAACAAGTAAATGGCATTATTTCATTTTACTTTTGCCATACTATGTTGAAGTTCAATTTTAAAAGGATTTTGTTTTAGTAATTCATTGCCTTAAATGTTTATGCTTATTTTGAATGTTCCGCTATATTGTTATCCTTACTGGGCATTTGAGCTCACCCCTTTTCTATGTTTTATTTTTCCCAGGTAGTGAAGAAGTAAATTATGAATGACTTGCAGGGATATTATGAGGGGTTAATAGTGTGGATATGAAGACTTTGTTGTTGTAGTAGTTTTTCACTTTGAAATGTAATGTAAAACTTTATGATTATATCTAGTGTTTCCAAGGCTACTAAACCAATCGGTCTTTCGAGATTTGATCTTCTTGTGATCATGCCAATGTTACGAAGTAATGCACCGACTCTGGGTAGCTGGGGTCGGGGCGTTACATTTACATGGTGAATTAACTTATTTCGCAACACTTGATCTCTTTTGTCAAGAATCTGGATGGGTTATTCTTCATAAGATAGATTCTCTTCAAACTGAACTACCTCTGGGCTCAAAACATGAGATTAATCTGGCATATAATTTTTCAACATCAAAACATGAAAAACATTGTGTACCTGTGATAAACTCGGAGGTAAAGCCACTCAGTACGCAAATGATCCAACTCTCTCTAGAATTTCATATGGTCCAATGAACCTTGGACTCAACTTTCCTTTTTACCAAATCGCATCACACTTTTCAATGGTGAAACATTGAGAAAAACATGATCACCTACCTCGAAAGTTAGATCCTTCCTCCAGTTATCTACATAACTATTCTGTCTACTCTGAGCTGTTCTCATGTGTTTCTGAATAAACTGAAATTTTTATGCTATCACATCTACCAATTCTTGTCCCATCAGCTTCCTTTCACCCACTTCATCCCAAAAAGCTGGGGTTCGACACTACTTCCCATATAATACCTCAAACGGTGCCATCTGTATTCTAGAATGAAAACTGTTATTATATGAAAACTCAACCAAAGAAAGATATTGGTCCCAACTTCCCTGATAATCCATAGAGAAAGCTCGTAGCATATCCTCCAAGGTCTGAATTGTTCATTCTGACTGCCCATCTGATTGCGGATGAAAAGCTGTACTAAAATTTAATTCAGTACCCAATGACTTCTGAAGGCCTTTCCAAAAGATAGAAGTAAACCTGGGATCACGATCATATACAATGGAGAGGGGAACTCCATGCAACCTGACTATCTCTTTAAGATACAAACGAGAAAGTTGATCTAGAGAGAAAGAATCTTGAATAGGAAGGAAATGAGCAGATTTCGTCAATCTGTCAATAATAAACCAGATTGCATTATTACCTCGAGATGTCCTCGGTAATCCCCCAACAAAGTCCATGGATATATTTTCCCATTTCCACTCTGGCACTGGTAATGGCTGAAGCATCCATTTCAGTAATTGCTGCTTTTCTTTAACCTACTGACAAGTCAAACACTTCATAGTAAAATCAACAATATCTCTTTTCATTCCATCCCACCATTAATACTCTCGCAGATCTCTGTAAATCTTAGTACTGCCAGGATGAACTGAAAACAGGGAACTATGTGCCTCACATAACAACTCATTCTTCAACTGTGAGTCACAAGGCACATATAATATCTTCCCAAAACTCAAAACACAATCAATGTCAATGTTGAATTTAGGCAACATACCCTTCTGAACTAGCTCTACCTTTTTCCGCAACTCAATGTCTTGCTTCTGTGCTTTCTTGATTCTGTCTGATAGAGAAGATTTCACTGATACCTAAAACAAAACAGAAGGACTTCCTGCACAAACAACTTCCATGCCAAAGTTCATCAAATCAAAAACCAAAGGATCTTGTTCCAATCGTAGCATAGTTAATGATGTATTACTTTTATGACTCAAAGCATCAACCACTTTATTTTCTTTTCCCAGATGGCAATGAATTGTACAATCATAATCCTTGATTAATTCCATCCATCTCCTCTATCTCATGGTCAACTCTTTCTGAGTGAATATATTATTTAAACATTTGTGATCTGTATATATTTCACACTTTACTCCATACAAATGATGCCTCCAAATTTTTAAAGCAAAAACAACAACAGCTAATTCCAAATCTTGTGTAGGGTAATTTAACTCCTGAATTTTCAAATGGTGTGAAGCATAAGCAATTAACGGATCATTCTTCATAAGGACACAACCAAGTCCTTTCAATGAAGCATCACTGTAGATAACAAACTCACCATTCCTGGAAGGAAGTTCCAAAACTGGATCATTCACCAATCTTCTTTTCAACTCCTCAAAACAATCATCACATTATTTTGTCCAGATAAACTTAACACCCTCCGGTTTAGCTTAGTCATTGGACTAGATAATCGTGAAAAAATTTCAACAAACCTTCATTAGTAACCTACCAAACCAAGAAAACTACGGATCTCAGTAACATTTTTGGGTCTTTACCATTCTTCAGTAACCTTTGTTTTAGCAGGATCAACAGTTATGCCATTTTTTGAAACAATGTGACCCAGGAATGAAATTTGTTGTAACCAAAACTCACACTTGCGGAACTTTTCATACAGTTTGTTTTCTTTTATGTTTTGAAAGATATACCTTAAATGACATTCATGATCCTCTTTACTTTTAGAAAACACCAAAATATCATCAATGAAAACAACCAACATTTTTCACTAGAGTCAACTGAGCCATCACTGCAATAAACTATTTAGTTTTGAATCTGACAATCTCAGGATACTGATTTGAAAGGTCATTTTCCTCTGTATGCCTTACCAGAAAAGTTGTTCTGTTTCTTCCATGAAAAACCATTCTTAACAAACATGTCTTAGATGAAGCAACATGGTAATATTCAAATGATATATCATTTCAATTTAACCATAAAAATATATTTTTGGATAATCATTTAATATAATTCTAACTCCTAATGTTATATAAAACGACCTCTAATACCAACTATAACGCCCTGACATTAAACCTTACATAATATTGAATTAAATGAATAATTCACATTGAGGATATTTTCAGGTTTAGAGTTTTAGAGAATTAGATCATAACTATTACATCTCAAATGATCACAAAGTAGAAACTTTTACTAAGTTTCCATAAAATAAAATCTATTAAAAAGAAACATGTCTAGTTCCATGTTTTAGATAGAATGGCTTTCCCTTGATCCCATCCTTGACCCTATTCCACATTAATTACTATGAAAAACAACTCAAAAAAACATGGCATGAGCATAAAAAGCTTAGTAAGGTATACACAAAGAATTAAAACTGTTAGTTTATCAAAACAACCAGTAAACCATGTATACTTTATCAAAGTAATACTTTTCACCTTTATGAAGAAGTAAAAACTCTCCCCTGAAAAAAAAGATCATTACTTACACTTTGTTACCAAAATATTACCCTAAAACCCATATAAAGATCACATAATATATGAAGGTCACTTGGGAAATAAACATACTTAAATGGAATAACCATACGGTCGACTTCCACACATATCACTTAATGGAATATCCATACGACCGAATTTCATTCCCAATTCTTTAGAGGTTATAACGTAACCACCTGCCCTTGTATTCACGGCACCACCCATCATATGGTTTATCACATAACAACCCATCAAATGTCCAAGTACCATTATAAATTCATAAGACATAAAACAAATATAATGGAAAGAAAACATTTCTAAACTTTGATTACAATATATCACTTAAATATATTGACATAACAAATCCATTATAAAAAACCCTTTTCAATACCAAAATACATAAAACTGTATATGGTATTTATTTATTTTAAACAAAAATTACGGCTTGTTGAGGAAGCCAAAGACCAAATAATACTCGCGGTGGCGAAAAACGGTCGTTGTCACCACGTACGTTAAAAGAAACATTCCTTTTTTTCGTTTATTAAAACGATTTGTAGAAAAAGATTCCTTTTGTATAAAAGGAAAAGTAAAAGGGTTTTATACACCGTATAAAAAAGAGTTGTGTATAAAACGAAATATTCTTCAATTAAAGGAGATTGAGACGAAGTCCCTTACCTCGGGTCTGACTTGACTCGATCGTTCTTTAACGTCCTTTAAAACGGGTAACTCTTTTTTATTTGAGCACAAAGGCTTTCTTGGGAAGACTTCTGCCCAAAGTGAGGCTTCTAAGAGTAATAGATGGATGTGGAGAGACAAAATGGGTAGGGGTTGGCCGAACCAAACGTTTTGGAAGAGTGGGTAAGGAGGTAGAGGTGGGGTCCTTTTATATGAGGAGAAGAGGGGCACTCTTGGAAAGTAAAGAAATGTTACTTTATTCTAAAATTATTTTTGGATTTAAAAGGTCCCACATTGATATAATTTGATGATAAGGTGATAAGGGTTCGAAATATACCCATCCAATAGGTTTTTTACATGTGTAGTTTTAATGTATAACATTATTTTTTCATTTTATTTAAATCGTTAAATAATGAGGTAATCGCTGCATCATCATGGTGTAAAAAATAGTTAAATTTATTTAATGTCTAAAAATTATAAAAAAACTATCATGATGTAGGAAAAAGTTTTAGATTTCTAATGAATATTTATAGTCAAACATCTGACTTGTATAACCCCATTTAAAAATTGTTTTAGTAAAACGACACATGTTTGTGACATTTTAATTTTAACTTTAAATAAAAAGGTATTAATGTCATTTTCCTACCAATGTGGCTCCATGGGGTCCCCAAAATGACCCATGGATTGTCTTGGACGGCCATGACACATCCAATGAGGGTAGGACATGTGTCAAGTTCATTTCATAGTATTAAAACATTATTTTTACCTTAAACTACACTAATTACCTTCAATCGCGATCCAAAACATAAAAGTTACTATTCAACAAAAAATTAGTTTAATTTCATTGAACCACATTTTAATTCTTAATGACAACCATGTATGTCAGATTTTTTGAAATTCAAAACACAGAGGTGGTAAAATTTCATTTAAACGAAAATTCAGTTTTTAAGTACCTCTTAGTGGTTTGACTTTTCATCAAAAATTGAAGTTTGTCAGAAAAATACCAAAACATCACCCTAAGATATATTTGATATTCCGAATTCAAAAATGATGTATATATTATAAAAATTCAAAACATATAAGTTTCATTAAATAATTCAATAATTAATTCCCGATGTCAGAGCCAATAGCGTGTTTTTATGAAACAATAAGTATCAAAAGATTGACACTAGTTTAAGTCCAATTTAAAAGTGAAATAAATTCCAATGAACACAATTGGATTTAATGGTAAAAATATATTCCAATTTCACTTTAAAACCAATTCAAATGATAATCTAATAATATAAATAAATTAGATTGAAAAGAGGTCTTGAATTAAAATACAACATTTTTCACTATTCATTAAAAAATGAACCTTATCGGAAAATTTCCAAAAATTTACACAAAGTAATTTTTGATGTCCCAATTATATAGAAGAATTTTATTTTGTCAAATATAACACATAAAATTGTCAAAAAGTGGATTTAAAAGTTGTTCACCATCAAAAGGCGGCTAATCGACCTTTTAAAGAATATTATAATGTTTACGCTTAAAATTGGATTCATTCGCATTTTTAATCCTCTAACATTTATTTTAAAAAGTAAAAATATTTGGCAAACATACATAATAATTTTTTTAGTTAGTTCCATTCTTTCCTGCCATTACAATGGCTAGGCGTTAACAACCATTTAAAGTAATATTATTTTATTACTACTGTGCAACGTAAGATTTCAAAGAAACTCTTTGTTGCGTATCAGGTACGCTATCGAACATAGCAACCCCTTAAAAGTAAAATTAATATTTAATTCGAAAATATATGAAAATGATTTATTCTTTATTTACCTGGGATGTTACACGCTGTATCTGACAACGAACCCTAGATACATTCCAAAGGTGACCCCAAAGGCACACTTTAATGGATTCATCTTCAGTTGGTGGGAACATAGGAAGCTGAACACATTCTCAAGTACTACGAGATAGTTCTGAAACTGGTGAGACTTCACCACCAGGTCATCCACATAACATTCCACCAATGTTCTAAGGATCAGTGTAAATATGCGATGTATATCCCGTTGATAGGTGGAACCTTCATTATTTTAATCGAAGGGCATGACTTTCTAATATAAAGTTCCTTGTGGTGCCCTAAATTCTTTATAATCCTTATCATTAGAGGCCATTTATATTTTTTTTATACTTAATGTACCCATCCAAGAAGTATAGGTCTTGGAACCATGTTATAGGGTCGATCAACAATTCCATTACAGGAAAGGGGAAATCATCATTCGAACAGTGACAATTGAGATCCCAAAAGTCAATGCAGACTCTGATCAATCTGTTATTCTTCATTACTAGAAACATTTTGGCCATCCATTTGGTATAATGGACCTTCTTAATGAAATTGTATATTGTGAGCTTATCGACTTCTACCTCAACCACGGCACCGTCTAAAGGGTGCATCATTTTGGGAGGCAAACTAAACACATGATGATTTTCTAGGAGACCTAGGTGGTGGACGATTACCTGAGGATATAGTTCTAAAATCTCATCATAACTCTAGAAAAATACAACACATAGTAGTTTAATAATGTCTATGTACTCTTGTTTCTCCATGAGGGGCATGGCGGCACTAATCAATGTGTGTTTCGGGTCAGTCTCACTACCATGGATCAACTATACCAATTCATCGATTATGGAAAATATGACCTCTTCAAAGGTGGGGGAGCATCTTATAAATCATATTCTTCTTGTATAGTGGGGTGATCCTCAGTGGGTGGAGTTTCCTCTAAGTCGATGGATCCCGATAGGAGGTTGGTACTATCATGAGCGGGAGTGGACCCCACACCGAGGAACTCCAGTGCCGACGAAACCATAGCGATGAAGGCTGTTGATTGGATCACATCTGGTCTTCATCCCAAGGGACCATGATTGGTTATATTGAAGACATTTTGGCCTAAAAACTTTATCTAGCGTATCCATTTCAGGAGGAACAAGTAATTATGAAGTACTACTATCACCATGGGGGGACATCCCGATACCTTATGGGAGTATGTGGCTCCGGGATCACCTGGGCCTGATTTGTGTAGGAGTAAGAGGTGATATTTCAGTGTTGCATAGACTAGGTAATGTGTTCTCCATTCATTCTAGAAACAATGAAGCATTTTACCATCTTCAGATTTATAGACATCAGCCAATGGATTGGAAAGATATAGGCATTATCTAGATATGTCCACAGGTCGGTTGCGGTCGTGGCTTGCTCAACATCATTAGCCTGAATTTATCTGTCTTCGATATTGTAATAGTAAACATCTAGATAAAGGGATTTACAAGAATCAAAGGGAGATGCCTCACCTTGAAGCATTCCACCTTATCCATTAAGGGAGTACTTGATGCACTTATGATAGGATGAGGGAACCAACGCAAACAAGTGGAGCCATGGCATGTCCATCAATGCATTATAAGCGGTGTCCTGGGAGAAAACCATAAACTCGGTGATGGAAACTGGACCACCAAACTATGTCTTCATGCAGATCCTTTCAATAGGTGTATGTTTCTTCCTATAAAAACTCTGGTTTCATAGGTCAGAGGGACTCAGGTCATCCTCAGACAACCCCATAATTCACAGTGTCTGAGTCGGGATTAGTTTGTTCCCATAGCCCATGATGACAAGACAACGGTGAAACTCCACGGCATTAAACTGTCTGGTGATGTATATTGGGAAAATGTTCCCTTATATTGCAGAGCCTTCATGTTCTCCATATAACAAGATGATGTCCTGGCACTCAGTATGCTCTACCACTTCAGTAGGGGAGGATTATGCGGCTGCTACCTCTATCTCAAACTAGAGGGGGCTTCTTGAAGACATGGAAATGGATTCAAACCTATCCAATGACAATAGAAGTGCCTCAAGGATATATATCTTTGATGAAATGATAGAAAAATTCTTGAGGAAATCATATATTTGTGCCATGAATGAACATATGATTACGGGAGGTCGCTCTATGATAAGAGTTATGTTGGGCCATGCCAGCTAGACCGGTGACTGGTTGGTGCTAGGAATATCCCGTTGCTCACTATTAAAAGTCTACAGAGTGATTACTAGATTAGGTCATGAGGACTAAGGTCGATCCAGAGTAAATATTGGGTGATCATGATGTATTTGTGTGGGATATTTCTGATCCAACAACATGAACGATAGTGAAGGTGGACCTGATATCACAAGATGAGAAGGTTACATGTTCTAAACTCTACTATAGACATGCTGCCTAGTTTTGTTAGCATGCACATATTGGATGGAAGCACTGACCGAGGCACTCTGACGGCCAATGTAGCCACACCTCCATGGATGCTAGAGATGGGTGGGACATTGTGGGGACCCTCCTCACACTCCTCATCGTCAGGAATCATATAGGGTTTTACCAGATCTATGGTAGGAACCGAGAAATTCCTTTGACTGTCTCTTGAAGAGTCATCCACTACAAGACATATTATAGGGGGAATCACAATATTTGGGGCAATGAAGTCATCGAGAGTACGAGATGTAGATGGAATTGGTTGGGGACTTTGTTTTCCCTTGTGTCGTCAGTGTTTTCTCTTCAGAGGGGACGACTAAGACGATGATGTAGAAGTAGTTGCACTTGATGCATTAGCATCTGTAGGCTCTAGTCAATTCAGGCATGCAGGGATAACACCATGGGTATGGGAAACTGTTTTACCAGCCATCTATTCATCATAGTTCTGGCACCCACATTTAGAATCCTTATGTCACTCTCCTTTGTTGTGACTTCGGCTTTCTGGCCTCAATAAGACACATGCCACCTGTAACGGAGATGGGCCAAATTAGACATTGTTTTTATCCACTTGGTCATGAAACTTGACATTTTATACATAACACTCATTGAGGGTGTTCCCCATAATAATGTCATTGGTGTATTAATTTGGGATATCAGTGTAGTTTTCCACTTCTGGACTCTTAAATTCTGGAAAACGTACAATCCCCTACACCAAGGCACTGTGGATGTAATATGGGTCTTGAGCCTCGTTGAACATGTAAGTTTTGTTCCTCCTATTTGAGAAGGGGGCCCTTAGAGCCTGACCTTCACGATGGGCTGGAGGAGCCTATCTCGGAGGTGGATCTTGGTTTTCTCGCCTAGGCGGTGGTGGAACATTGCATGGGGGCACCTTCAAATTATGATGTTAGAGCTACTAGGCCGGAGGCTATGCCTGTGGTGGAGGGCCTATGTGAGGCTGTGGAGGTGGCTCTACTTGTAACAAATCTTGTTGATTGGGAGCCTCTATTTGAGCTACTACAGTGGGCTCGTCCCTAGCATCCCTTCTGATGGGGATTTAGAAAGGAAACGAATGTGCCTGCTTATCCTAGTGTAAGGATTCCTCTAGGTGCTGGGCATTATCAGAGAAGTCCTGGAATCCCCTAGAGTTGTTCTGGGTGATCAAAGAGGGGACCGGTTCTATCTTCACATTCCCTATGCACAGTTTTAGTGGTTTCTCTTGAGTCGGCATCATGTCAAGGGAGTACATGATCCCCTTCCACTGGGCGAAAATGTCTGCAATGTCCTCATTAGGTCGCTTCATGAACATGAAGAGGTCTGCGATACTTGTCTTCCGAGTGGTGGAACTAAAATGGTAGAGTAATGTCCTATGGATTTCTTCCTAGCCGGTTAATAATCCGATGAGGAGCTGGATGTACCATAAGAACATTGTCCCCTCTAATGTTTTCACAAAACACCAGAGTTTGGTAGCCTCCTGCTGCGTTGGAGTTCCCAACATAGGCCCACACCATGAGATAAAGTGGTTCAGGTGCAGAAGTGAGCCCCTTGTCCCATTAAAGGGATAAAATATGGGATTCCCAAAACCCAAGGGTGATGTCATATCATGCACTCATGTCGGATATGGCCTTCCATTAGGCGATATTACTACATATCGAGTCTCTAAAGCATTGAAGTGGGAAATCAGTGCTTCCATTAGATCATATGGGTGGGGATTCCTATCTTGGTGGGGATCCCTATCCACCAGTGCATTGGAAGGTTCTTCAACATGAAAATAATTCCCAATGACTGGTGGAACGGCTGGTGGAACGACATGTTGAGTATTTGGGGGAACCTGAGATTGGTCCCAAGGGTTATCACACTATTCAATAGGATTTGGAGACACATACCACTGCCTCTTTCCATATGTTCCAGCCTGAACCTTGTCTACGTGGGAAGGATGTTAGGGTACTTGGGGGATGTTTTCCAAGGGGAAGCTGTGCCTTCCCCTACTACCCTAGACGAGGATCACCATTGTCTTGTCGTCGCTTTGTAACAAGATTAGCAAGGAGTTCGTCGACCATCATCTTATGTTTGGCATGTTGATGACACAATGTAGCTTTTTTGGGATCGTCTTCCTCTTTTTGAACAGATTCAAATGGGTTAGAGGGTTTGATGGATCCAAAGTGTTTCTAGCCCATTTTGGGATTCCATCTATGGAGTAGTGCCTCGGTGGGCATGAGAAGACCTAGTAGATTTTTTTTCCAGAGATTGACCCTTCTCATTGGATCCAATAGTTGCGAAACTCTCTCATTGGGTAAGTCCTCATAAAGGAGCTCCAAATCATTCTCCCCCTCTAATAGGTTATCCATGTTAACCATGACTGTTCTTAGAGGCATATCCCTTATGTCGCCTAGAAAATTGGGCTGGCACTGGATGGAACTAAAATGGAGAGATGCATACTGCTCCCAGCCACAAATTATCACATGGGGAGAATCCTCCTTGATTATCTTGTGGAGAACATTAAAGCTCTTGATGCATCATTGTTGGAGGTCCCTATGGAGGCCGGGTGACTCAGGGCGCTGGGCCACAGGGAGTGCGGCCAAATCATACAAACAACATTATTGGCCGATGTCTTCAATGTGCGCCTGAATCTTGGGGTAGGACACTCATCAATGTCAAAGATAAAAATATCTAACCCAAAGGGTCTAGAAAATCATCTATCCTCCTTCTGTTTGAGTGCTTCTTGAGCCCGTAAATTCGGTGTTGGAACTGGCTAATACAACTCAAGGAAATGGTCCGCTGTTAGAATATCCCATAAAATCCATGGTCCAGATTCATGGTCTGGCCTATCATCCCACTCGGCAACCAAAGGCTACTGGGGATCCAAGAGCAGTACAAAAGCAGTCGACTAAGATGACAGGCTGGACAGTGGGGAATACGGTGAGCGAGCTGACAAACATCCTGATATTGGGCTATCCTCCAAAGAGTGTAGTGACATAGCCACCCCATTGCGATAATATGGGCTGGAAACCACAGTTTCTGGCATAGGGACTATTGATACTGCTATTGGATCACACTACTACTCGTCCGCCAATTGGTCCCCATAACATTTCTCTATGATATCTAGTCGAGGTAGAGATGTATTCTTTTGATGATCGTGGCGATTGAACGGTTGTAACCTATGGAGTTTACAAATTTTATTCCTTGTGGATATACCGGAAGAGGGAGGAAGGAATCTGACAAACCTCACATTCTGGAATTATGATGATGACGCACCTTGTACCTATCCCGGTCCCTTACCTGGAGGATCTAGGTGAGGGTTCCATCGCTGATTCGTACTCACCCTCAGAATCTAAGAAGTATACTAGTGTAATTTCGTTCTGTATTTTCTTTGTATTCATTTTATGGAGGAAAAGATCCACCCTCCTACCTCGGGATGGTTCTTCCGGAATGGGTAGATTTCAGTCATGAGGAGGACCTTCAGTCGCACTGGTGATGGGGTAGAGAGGAGTTCTTCCTGATTGAGATGGGGTGTAAGGAGAAGCTTGATAGATATCAATGGAAACATGGGGATGACCTCCTTGGGATGTTTTGGAGTAGGTAAGACATCTGCTGAAGTTGATAGAGGCATGTATAGGACCTCCATTATTTTTTTCCCTGACATCATCAGCGTGAGGATGGTCCTCACACATGTTAAGCTGAACATAGGTAGGACTTCCGTGTTGGGTGCTGGTCATGTGAAGATGACCTTCACTCCTCTAATTTCTGAGGCGAGGTAGATCTGCGCCAGCTACCAATACGACATGGGGAGGGGCCCACACTGGGGATTGACCGTATGTGTAATGATCCCACACCGGTATCATGTAGTATGAGGAACAACACCATACCCGATGTAATGAGCACGTGAGATGCTTCTATACTGAGTGTTGCTGCCATGGAGAAGAACCTCATTCAGATTCAAGGTGGAATTGGATGGACCTCTATGAAAATCATGGAATCATAGAAGCCCCATGTTCTCTATGGTGACGTTACTAGGATGACCTTTGTACTGGGTGCCGCAGTTGCAGTTTGGTCCGCATAGGTCACTACCTACATCGGCAGCTAGGATAGTCATAACAGCCTTCCAGTGGGGTGGTTGGGGCCTCGATCTAGGTTGGGTATATAGGTTCCCATAATCATCATACGTAGGAGGATAATGATACACATTGGCAGTGGAGCGGTCTAATGTAGATGTAGATGTTGATGCCCCTTGGCAGGCGTCCTCCTCAGCTTGTGCTTGATCATGGCGTCAGGTCAGCCGAACTGGGGTCAATGGTGTAGGCAAATGGATTACCTGCTCTTCATACCATGGGATTGGGAGGTAGAATTGGTGTGGCCTAGTGGGATTCCTCCTTGGGGGCCCCTGAAATGAGTTCCTGGTTGGGTTGGCCTAGACATCCCTTACCTCGTTTGCATAGGTGAGGGAATCATCGTGGCCTTCTAGGGAGATGCTCCGAAAGTGATTGTATGATCGAATGGGAAGTAGTGACTCAATGGTCCTCCCTTGGGGGTGATGGTGGCAATGAGGTGGAGACACCATTAAATCCTTGAGGTCCATATCCGGAGTATGGATAATCCCTTCCTCCTCATATCGGTGCACAAGTTCATTTATCACCCTTCGTTGTATGAATTCAGAAGGGGAAATGGGGTGTGGGTGTGGGTGCCCAAAAGTTGTGGTTATGGAATATATCATAGATGTTATGTAGCCACGTATGATTTACATGATGGTGTTACCCTTTCCCCTACATATATGGGTGGGTGGTGAACAAATTCTTGATGCAGCATCTTCGTTCCTTTAATGAAAGTGGATTAAACCATTAGTGATGAAATGATGAAATTGACATCCAATTCCCCAGTGCCATTATATCTTCCATGGCTGGTAAAAAGGATCCACACTGACAACATCACAAACTAGGATATCCAATTTTTTAACTGCCCCTACTTCTTGTGAGTATCACATCGGGCCCACTATTTTCTTGGTGGGACCCGACGGTGGATAACTCGATCTGGTGACACGCTAATCCAATGATGTCTCGAATGCTTCTAATCTTGAAATTGAGGAGATTACATTCATGGCGTGTTCACCATTTCTATTTCTGACACTTTCTCCAGGGTGTGTGCATCCGTCTGTTTGAGGATGATGAGGATGTGCTGGCTGTTTCCCAACATTACCGCTTTCCAATGGTGGGTGGCATCCATTCCTTATTCTGGTACATTTTCTCCATGATTGAAACACAATGATGGGATTTTGGATCTTCCATCCATGGATTCCTCCTTGGAACTCATTACCTACTCTGGAAATTCCTTATAGACTAAGACCTTGTTTGTGAAACTATTGCCAGTTCCATATCTTCATGGAAGATGGTTAATTACATTTCTTATGTTGAAGCATTGAAAGGGGTCCGGTCAGGGCAGCAAACTTCGTTCAGGAGAGTAGTCATGTTAGACATCCCTGACATGTCTGGACACTGGAAAACTAGCGGGTCTGGGTTTCTTCCTCTTATTATAGGGCTTCTGAAGGGCACATAATCCCAAGGCATCCCACATTGAGTGTGGAAAATTATATTCTGTAGGGATTTCTCTGTGGTTTTCCTCAACTTCCAATTCTTAACACATGATATGTCGTAGGCTTAACTTCCAATGAAGGCAGATCAAACTGATTAGAACACTGACTAGAGTAGTTAAGATGGGTTCGTCCCATGGTGGGAACATTATTTCTTGGGCTAATGAGTGGTTAGGTACCAGAATGATACTAATAATATTGAAGAGGTGAATGTCATGATCTCCCCGGGATGTGGCAGCCCAGAAAAAAATCAGGATGAACATGAGTTTCTAAGAGTTAATAAGGAATAATATGGAGTAAACGCGCGAGATACTGTGATGTTTGGATTAGGCCTCGAGGAGACCTTCTACGTATCCACATGGTTGGAAATAAAAGTTCACATAGTTAAGGATAAGGTATAGGATCAGAGAGTGTGTGGAGGACATCAACCCGATGATATAATGGGGCTTACGCATGGTTAGCATCCCGAGTTGGTATGACACCATTAGGGAAGACTAGAGATGCGGGTCCTGGTGAAAGGAATGAAAACAACTTACAGTTGATTTTAGAGTACATTAACTTACCACCATATGGGATTGACAATGGATTGCCTCTAGATGGGGGTGAATATGTCATATCACTGAATGAGATTGAGAATAGCTTACTGCTGAATAGGGATTATAATGGATTACCATATCTTAGGGATCACAACTGCATACCACTGAATAGGGAACAATTTAGTGTCATGCGGAAAAAAGGGGCATACAGTTTAATGTTTTGCAAGACGAGTGTGTATCTATGAGATATGGTTGGGGCCAATGTGTGTTGGGCTTGAACCTCAGAGAGTCTTCCTACGTACATTGCCTTCGCAAGGATCAAATTCCTCTTAGTTCGGTATTGTGGGAACATACATGAAGGGGGTCAGATCCAATGAATATTGTGCTTGAACATCATGAAGTCTTACTACATACATTGCCTTGGAAAGTATCAAAGTACAAATAGTTTAGGAGGAGTGGGAACCGATGTGAAGAAGGGTCAGAACCAATGGATGGTGGGATTGAACCTCAAGGAGGTTTCATATGTACCTTTCCATGGAAAGGATCAATGTCCCCATAGTTTAGATAGAGTGGGAACCGACATGGAGGCGGTCGAAACTACTAGATGTTGGGTTTTAACCTCAAATTGGCTTCCTATGAAACTTTAAATGGCAAGGATCATAGTCCAAGTAGTTCAAAAGGGTCTTTGGGACATACAAAATAGGCTACCCATAGAGGATTTTGCGGTCGGTGTTTGCTCTTAGATCTCATGAGTCATGATATGTGTGAGAAACAAGAGGCAAAAATGACCTGACGATTACATTGTGAAAGGTGCGTTTGTGGGAAGTGGAATGGGTCTTACATGTGGTTAGCAGCGCAAAACGGACATAGGGGAATATGCGTGGTTAGTATCCTTGGGAGACAGAGATTGGGACCTACTCCAGGGTGGAGGCCCAACGGTGACCAAGCCCAAAGGGAGAGGTATTTGACACTGAGAAATAGTGGAATATTTGGGGTGCTTCCTCGTGCAAAAAAGGCTAGGGGATGGAACCAAGGTGGTTTCCATTTCGCCACAGATATACGTCGCTCTGATAAAGAGGATATCATTCCATTTGAGGAATGATCCCACTTCTGTAGACACCAGTGGGTGTAGAGAATGTCTGAGATGGGGAATCCCAAGTATGATGCATGGGGCGGGGTCACAATTTAATGTCATATGCTGATAACGATGGTGCTTGTCAATTTAATTTCCTACAGCTCGGACGAGATGGGTTTACTCCGCACCCCTAGGACTTACATAACTGGTACCTTCTCACCCTTGAGGAAGGGAAGGCATCAGCAATTCCATAGTGCGGGTGTGTTATGGAGTAATCCGATGAGGGGACCATGTTAACGTGGTTATGTGAACAAGCAATAGCTATTAGCGTGCCTATTCAAAGAAGCGTGAGGTGAAGAAAAAAAAGAGAAGCAACCCAAGGGACATTAAAATCACTTCATGCAAACCAGGAGGGTCTCATGGGAAAAGGAGTTTCGGAGAAAAGGGGTTCATAGGTAGAAGCCTCGTGATTCTCTCATGCTCCATGTAGTAGAGGGAATTAATGAAGAGTAATGCTTCATGAAGTAATGTTTCCTAGCCAAGGGATAGGACATAGGTTCATATATAAGATGAATCGTGAAGTGGAAAGTAATTTGTAGAGTAGTTCTTCGTGAAGCTAGGTTGTCTTGCGAAGCATAGCATTGCGAAGCAATGTGCTTCATGTAGCATAGTGACCCGACCATAAAATGTGGGGCACATGTGCATGAAGGGTACTTCGTGAATCATAAGCCCTCTGTGAATACCCGAGTTTCCTTGGGCATCCCATTCCTTCGTAGAGACTTGTGGGCTCTGTGAAGGGCATCCTTCTTTGAAGATGGGCAGAATTCAAACCAAGTGAGAGTCACTTCACGATGCAAAAGTACCTTAAAAAGTTCATGGTTCGCAGAGCATAATTTTTCTTCGCGATTTGAGAGATAAGAAGGAAAAAGGTCTGGGGATCCATCATTTGGTCCTGAAAAAAACACTGTATTTATAGGCAAGAGGTGTCGTGAAGCAGAGCTCATTGGGTGGGAAGATACATGGAATTTTTTCGTAACAGCGAAGCCTCCAATCTCCTTCCTCTGCGGTGGGTTTAAAAATGTCAAATGGGTTCACAGAGCCTCCCGCATCCTTGCTCTATAGAGGGTATTCAAATGCCAAATCAGTTCGTGGAGGCTCCCTCCTCCTTTCCGTACAATGGCTTTGCAAATAGGGGTGATTTGCGTAAGTCACGATGCTACGGGGCTCCACAGGCAAGCTTCGTGAGGCAGCCCCTAAGGATTTCAGTTTGTTCTTGTTTGTCCCAAATGTTGGTGCCAAAAATAATGTGAGTAGTTGGGTGAACATGATGTGGATGTTAAGGATTAATTTAAATTGGTCATTCCATGATTTTGTATAATGTATTCAAATTTATTGGAAGGACGTGGTTTTATAAAAATATCAGCAAGTTGTTCTTGTGTTTTGGTGAATTTTAAAACAATATCTCCATTAACTGTGTGATTATGAAAAAAAAGGATGTCTTATATCTATATTCTTAGTATGTGAGTGTTGTGATGAATTTTTACTTTTTGTAATGGTCACTTTCTTATCACAATGTATTTGATATTTAGTAAAAACACATTCTATAGTTTTTGAGTGTGTGTTTCATCTAAAATACATGTGCACAATGTCTTCCAACTGTGACATATTCATCCTTAGAAATGGAATGTGTTACTAAGTGTTGTTTCATAAATTAAATAGAAACTAAATAATATCCTATGAAATTAAATGTTCTGTATATAATTTTTTATCCAATCTACACCCACCAAATTTATCATCTGGAAAAAATATATTTCGAAAACATTTCCAGGTGAATAGAAAATTACAAAATCCATTGTCCAATTATGATAATGAAAATTTCATTTTACCTCATTAAAATGATATTATTTTGTATTCTCTTGATATCATTCAAACAAACATAAAAAAAATCATTATATATGGATGATAAGAAGTTTTTTAATGTATACTTCTTTTCATACCTCTAAAAATATTTCCATCAACTGGTTACCCATCCACATCACAATCCAATGTATTTAAAGTGTCGAACAAAGTATTATTACTTTTAGAATTTTTGTAATCAAATTTAATAAGAATAATTTTTATAAACCTAAATTGTGATTTAAAAGTTCATTATGGTTATTTCAAAATTTTATATCAAAAAAATATGTTAACTCACCCACTTCACTCATTTAAATCACATATTTCATTATATTTTTAAAATAATATGTGAAATATTGTTGTGTTGATCCAAGCATAATTTCATAATAAAATATTTTTACAATCAAAATAAAAATAGTTTGATATGTTCCTCCCTAAAAAAATAGTTTGGTTAAAAAATATAATTAACCTATCATTTTAATATCAAGGGGCATGTTTAAGTCTATATGAAGCATTTGTATGTTAAAAAGTATGATCTAGAAATTTTTTATTCTAAAAATCAAGTGGATGAACTACATAAACTTCCTCTTGAACATATTTTATATAAAAATCACACTTCACATCTGTTTAGAAAAGATTGTAATTATTTAATATGATAAAGAAAAATTGTATTCATTTATCATCATGTCTTAGTACTAAAGAAAATGTTTCTTCATAATAAAATCCCAATTATTGATTATAAACCTTACCAGCATTTCTACCTTTTTTTCTAACAAGTATGAAATTGGCCTCCCATTTTTTATGAAAACCCAATTTTACTCCAATTATAGAAGTTTCTTTAGACCATCCTACTAAAGTCTATCCTTTTTCCTATTAAAATCATTGATCTCATATTTCATTACCTTAATATAATCCTCATCATAGTTCCTATTTTAATATTTGGAAATGAATGTATGATGCTCAGTTTCATTTCATAAGAAAAATATACTCTAAATTTGTTCATCAATATAACCAATGATATTAACCCACATTTGGTTCCTAAGAAACAACTAACATCTTATGTTTTAAAAGTAAATTATTCATAAATAAGAAAAAAATATTCTTTGGGGAAAATCATGGAAACCAGTTCTTAATTAATTTCATTTTAATAAGAACATTATAAAAAATGTTTAAAATATATTTTAGAAAGAACATCTAAGGATGTAGGTTGAGGTAGTTTGAAAACAATGAGATCTGTTTCAATAATCAGAATATTAATCAGAATATTTATTTATCCTCAAAAATAATTTTTTTTAAAAACACTATATTATTTAGAATTAGTTGAATAACCAAAAAAATATTCCATCCTAGAATTTGGGTGAAATTTTATGTATGTTAGATTTCATATTGAAAATGAATACTTTGAAAAAAACGATGAGGTAAGATACATTTTTCCTCCTTCTGGTCCACAACTCATAAAGAGTTTTATTAAGAAATGGTATGATTAAAACTCATCTTATAGTATTGAAAATAGTTGTAACCACATTATACCAAAAATGTTTTGCAACA
This sequence comes from Viscum album, assembly GCA_963277665.1. Taxonomy (NCBI): domain Eukaryota; kingdom Viridiplantae; phylum Streptophyta; class Magnoliopsida; order Santalales; family Viscaceae; genus Viscum; species Viscum album. The sequence continues at coordinate 1,486,650,342 of OY728148.1, forward strand.
AAGTATTCACTCATTATAGTTCTAGTTATTTCATAAAGAATTTAATATCCTTTTTCAACTATGTTTTTTTTTTGGGGTTCTAGGTTATGAAATGTTATGTTCTAAGAATTTCATAATATAAAATGTTTAAAAATAATAATTATCAAATTCTCCACCTTTATCCCTAAAATTATAAATCAAGGGAATTTGTTTCAAATTTTGTAACTTTGGATAAAATAGTTGTAAATTAACCAAAATTCCTCATTGTTATTTTTTAGAATGTAAAGAAAAGAATATTAAGTATAATAATCAACTATGAAATATACATAGTAATTTCACCAATTCTTTCAATTTTCTGTAGGACAATATAATCTCATCTACACTAACTATAAACATCATATGTTGATACTTCCCTACTATATTTAAAACGACATTTTTGTTGCTTGTTTTATTGATAAGGGTCATACAGATTTGAGGAGTCATACCTATGATTAGGTATATCCTTACCAAGTCATTTCTTACTCAATTTAGATAAGATTCTATTGTCACAATTTCATAACCTTATATTCCATATCAAATACTGATCTTCCATCTCACTTGGGAAAGGAATGTCTTAGATCCAAATGTCTTCAAGGTTATGTGTGTAAACATTCCAATGCAGGTTGGTAGAAATAATAAATTCATCCTTAGAACTACGTACTAATCATTTATCATTCCTATTTCTTACAAGGATACCTTTATCACATAATTGAATAATGATTATAAGGCTTTTCTTTTGATATCTGACCAACCAAACATTATAAATAATAGATTCATAATAAGGAAGATTTTACATATTATGATAATCTCTACAAGTGTTTTATCTCCGAATTAAAATGTTCATCCTTTAATTTAAATGATATTACAAAAAATGTATATATTTCAAATAATATTCCAAGAACATAAATTATCTATATACCATGTATAATTTTTTTTGTACTATGTTTTTTTCCCTAAAAAATTTATGATTTTATCACCCAAAATGTATTAGGACCGGGAATGTCAGAAAATTAAACATTATTAATACACATTTGTCTAAAAATATAGTGTTTGGAAAAACCTTGTGATTTAACATTTTTTAGAGGTAAATTCTTTTTTCTATTGCCCACCACATTGAAACATGGTGAAAATGTTTCACTTTTTGAAAAATTTAAATTTTATTTAAAATTTGTTTTTACATGTAAAACTCATCCTATAACAATTTAAATGAGCAGAATTTTGATTTTAGATTGAAAATTTTACTAACTAGTGGAATATTTTGAAAACAAAATATTCAAATATTTAATTCTGGATTGAATGTTTACAACTATATTCCTATCCTTATTAATTCTAGTTTTATAAACAAGTTTTGTTTCTACAAAATCATAGAAACATAGTTTTCAAAATCATTGTAAATTGTTTCATTTTCAAATATGGTGTTGTCATGTTCATTAGAAAGATATCATATTTCATTAGTCCAAACATCAACTATTTAGTCATCTATAGATAGTTTAGTATATGATTATATGTATTTTTCAATTTTTTCAATTTTCATTTTTAAAAAGTATAGAAAATTGGAAAACTTCATCATAAAAATGGTAATGAATTATCATCCATATATGTGGAATATTCTTCATCATAAGATTAATAATTTTTCTCATCGGGATAATTAGAACTTAATAAAATAATGGAATGGTTTTTAGTAGTATTTACTTTATCCATGAAGAATTTTTTTTCTAGATATACATTTAATGAAATTCATATGTTCCTCTATCAAAAATATTTTTTATAAACTCTTATAATAATTCACTGCCAATGGAACTCAAAGTGTCGGTATCTTTTAAGTCATTATTTTATTTTAATTTTATATAATTTTTAGAAATTATTTTGGAATTTATTTCATTCGTGTATTTCCACTTTATCATTGTTATAACTAGTAAAATATTTCCATCTCTCTTACCTTCATAAAAAATGAATTCATCATTATTTTCACCTATATCTTTATAACATTTTTTTAATAAATACTAAAAATATTTCATACCCAAAATCATATTCATCCATCTAGAAAGGCTGAATAATTTATTCTAAGAATTTTAAAATGTTATTTAAATAGATTTAATAACAACCATGAAGTGAACTGTGTTGCATTTGTTGTCAAGGAGGTATGTTGTTGTCAAGGAATGAATGGATGGATGTCAAGGAGTTTCAATATGTGTATGACAAAGGTTGTGATGGTGTTGGTGATGAATGGAGAATGGCCATGGTACTAAGATGCATGTCACTTAGGAGATTCACTAAGTGACATAGGAGATGTGGTTGAAACATTCTCTATGAATATCTGACGATTGTTGAGCTGATCTTAAAGTTCCAAGAACTTGTATCAACTGGATACAATGTCACAACAATGATTGAAGACCATGCATTGTATTAACAATGCATGAGGAGCTGAAGTGAACCATCCATAAGTTCTAAGTGGATGAAGTGGTTTTAATGAATTCCATGCACTAACTCTTAGTGAATGTGAATTGAAAAAGTTCCAATTGATCTCTGATTAGATCAATAAAGAACATTGAAGATTATAAGTGATTCAGGAGTTCGGTTGATGAAGATGAACCTTTTGAATTCCATATCCTAAGTGAAGATCATATGAGAGGAGGATTGATGAATTCCTAAGAAGAAGAGAGAAGAAATGGCTTAGAGGAGAATGTCTTGGAAGTAGTGGCTTGGCATTTGGTACTTAGTAACTTTTTTTTTACACAAAGGCTAGGTTCTACACTTAAGCAAAAAATTGGCCAGCCAAGGCACCTTGAGGGGTCAACCCCAAGGCATGGGCGCTAGGGCACCACGCCCAAGGGGGGGAACCCGTGGGGCGAGCCAGGGCGGCAGGGCGCACCCAACACACCACATGGGTGCCTGGGGAACGCCCAAAGGAGCGCGGAAGGGGCGTAGGAGCGCGCCCCCAAGAGTGTCACCATGCATAGAGGGCGCATAGCGCGTGCCCGAGTGGCAGAGTGGGCGCAAGAGCGCGCCCGCAGAGAGAACCCGGTGCGGGGCGGCACCGGGAGGGGAGAAGTTCAACTGAAGTGAGGATGGGAGCGGAACATTGATAAACCGCGGAAAAACTGGCCGCGGCTTCGATGTGGGATGCAAAATTTTTCCGCGGAGCAAATCCCAGCCGCTCATCTGATCTCGCGGACGATCGGCGCCGCTCATCTAATCCGCCGCGCTCCCGATCTGATCCAAGCCGTCGAAGGTTTTTGATCACCACATCCAACAGCCCAGCGTCCGTCTTCAACCTCGAGCAGAGCCGCTGCCACCCGCGAGCATCCTTCGAACCAGAGACCTCCCCAAGGATAGAAATGGAGTGTCCGACCACCTCCGGCCAATCTAATTGCTCCAACGAGTTCGTCTGGCCACACTGAACACGATCATGCCTAAAAATGACCATGCATGCAATGTTTTAAAGAATTCGAAGTTCGGACGAGGCAAACCAAAGGTGCCGAGGCCACGTGTGTTCGTGGTATGCATAGACAAGTATTAAAGAGGCCATGCATTCGTTCGAAAATGCATGCACGTGAAGGAGGAAAATAAAAAGGAAATCTGTGATGAAACAGCGAAGGAAAACAAGATTTGGAGAAAATCTTGAAGATCCGAAATCTTCGGTGATTCGAGATTTATCACGCGGATGGACTGAGGCATTCCTCTGCCTATAAAAGGAGAGCCCGAGGCCTTGGAGTGTTTGCTGAAACTCTGTTGAAAATCCGAGTCACGCGTGATTCTATGCCTCGCGAAGAAGAAGCCCCGCGCAAGTAAACTTGCACGGCTGGAGTCCCGTGCACGCAACATCTTTGCGCGACAAGAAGAAGTTAGGGTGACCCCTGCGCGCATTCCCCTTGCGCTACAGAGGGTACCCAAGACCCTGCGTGCTATTCCTTGCACGTCAGGAGAGTTCGGGCAGCGCTCTTGCGCGCCCTTCTTGTGGCCGCGACAGTAGCACCTGCGCGTCCGTGGTAACACCTTGAATGCCCGTGGTGTCTCTACCCTGCGCGGTAGTGTTGAGAAGTTTGGCTGCAACCCTTGCGCACCTGCATACAAGTGGAGTTCGGGTTGTGTTTTACACACATTGTGTGTGTGCCAAAGAAGGCCGAGGCCTTGCCTCGTCTGTGTGCCAGGTGGAGAAGAGGACCCGAGGATTGCATGCCTTGTGTGTGCACCAAGTGAAGACACATTTTGTGTGTGAAAAATTGAAGAACAACCTACGGGTTAAGGGTGTGCAAAAAGAAGAGGGAAGAGGCCAAAGTCAAGTGTGTGCAAAACAAAGAACAATTTATGTGTACATGAACAAGTAACAAAGAAGGCCGAACCTATGTGTGTGCTCTAAGTGGAGTGGACACACTTAGAAGAAGAAGAAGACTCACACAAAGTATAACACACATTTATGTGTGTAATCAAAAGGAATTAAACGTGTGAAGGAAAAGAAGAAAAGGTGTGTGCTTAAAAGTGACTACACCCTTTCTGGGTTTATTGCACCAAGAGAAGAAGAAGGGAAGTGCATGCTTGCATGCATGCGCATGCACACGTGAACAAAGCCAAACCAGCTTGTGTGCATTTGAGTTGACCAAGACCAGAGGTTCTTGAAGAATTTTAGAAGGCCATTCAGTCAGTGCATGAGGAAGCAGAGTTGCCATGCACTCAGTGCATGAAGATGATTTGAAGTGAGACTGGACTAGACTGAAGTTAAAGACATCGATTGTCTGAGTATTCAGTAATTGGAGAGAAGCCAGGTCATCCTTAGAAGAAGGAGATAAATCCTGAGCAATACGAGAAGACATGTTCATCACAAGTGAGAAGAGGTACAGAGCAAGGCCAGCAGCCATTATCCCAGGATGATGAAGTTACTTGAAGAAGTTAAAGAGGAGAAGAGCTACTCGTGCGACTCGAGCAGCCAAGAGAAGACCCTGTGGGACTCAGGGAGAAGAAGTCTTTAGTGGGATTCTGGAGCAGGCCAGTGGGACTCTGGTAACACTGTGTGAAGCAGTATAAAGACCCTCCTGTGGGACTCAGGAGAGATACGGTGGGAAGTTGTATCGACCATTGTAATACTAACAGATTATAATGGGAGAATCCATGTTGGGAGAGCATGGCAAGGATGTAGGCCTTTGGTGCCGAACCTTGTAAATCCTTCTGTCATGTGCCTTTTCATTACTGCATTATCCTGGAAAGGTTGAGAGACATAAGAAGAGTGGATCGAGGCCTTAACAAGCCATAGAGGTTTAATTTATTAAGAATCAATTAGTAAAAAGTTTTAAAGGATCACTGATTCACCCCCCCCCCCCTCAGTGATTCACACTGATCTGGGTACTTCAATTGGTATCAAAGGGAGTTTACCTCTATAAGATCCAAGAGAGTCTATATGGAGTGCAGATTTGAAGAAATGAAAGAACAGCCTCAAATGAAGATATCTTCCAAGACTCTGAAAAACAGAATGAAGAAACAGGCAAAGAAGATGAAGAAGAAGGTTGTTGCAATCAGAGAAACTCCTTATATGGAAAGAAATGTGAAAGTCACATCAGATGACAATTCCTTTTATCATTCTTCTGATGAAGCCTGCTCTAGCTGTGATGAAGATGGAAGGAACAATGATCTTCTAAATGCAATCAAATATATTCAGAAGATAGTCCCCAAGGAAGTGGCAATGTGTATAGCTACAGGCCTCCTTGATCTTCAAGAAGAAAAATTACAGCTAGAAGATGAAGCCAATTCTCTGGAATTCCAATTGGCTAAAAGGGTTGGCATAACCAACACTCTCAGAAAGCTGGTGAAGGATAAAGATGAAACCGTTTCTCTTTGCAATGAAAGATATGAAGACACTGCTGAAGAATTGCAAAGAAGCCTTTCTGAGAACGAAATATTTGTGATAATGATCAAAGAAGTTTTCCATGCACTGGAAAAGAGGCACAAAGTTTCAATGAATGTCAGAGATGCTCAACTTGAAGACAAAGTAAACAGGGTAAAGGAGCTTGACAATTCATTACAAGAAATGAAGAAGGTGCATGAAGACCAACTAGAACAGCTGAAAGAAAATTGGGAAGGAAGGCTAAGAACTGTTGAGGATGAGAAGAACTCCCTCAATATGAAATGCTTAGAACTAGAGGTGATATTGAAAAATCTGCAATCACCCAAAGCTGAAGCCTCCCAGTCAGCTGAAAGGAGAAATGTTGCTACTCAAGTATGCATTGAGCAGGATGATTCTAAAAGAAATACATTCTCTAATGAAAGGGAAACATATTCTAAAAAGAAGGTACCATCCATACCATCTTGTACTCATGCTTCTAAAAGTGTTTCTACTAAAAGTGCAGGATGGAAGAATGAATCCAAACAAGTATGGATGAAGACAATGATGAAAGAATGCTCTCCTGAAACAACACAGCAAGTCAAGAAAAGTACCCAACAATCAGAAGGACTGAAGAGGTCAAGATTTGTGGGTCAGTTTTGGTGTTGTAATAAGTATGGGCACTTTGCAAAGGATTGTTGGTACAATCCACTAAATGTCAAAGCACAAAGGAAGCCCATTCCAAGGGGGAGCAAGCCAGAAGAAAAGAAGCAGCATCCACTGGTCCAGAGACATCTGTTTACTGCAAATACATTTGGATTACTTGACAACATCTGGGATGATTGCAAAAGTGGTCAAATAGATACATGTCAATCTCCAACTGTATCTAGAGCTCAAAAGAAGAAAAGATCACAGAACCTGGCTCAGAAAGAATCCTTGGGAAGCAATAAGAAAGTAGAAAATGCTCCCAAGAAGTGTTTGAGAAATGAAGAGAGGTCCTTGGACTCTGAGTCCAAGAAGGGTGATGCATCCAGAAGGACCACCAAGAAGTGCTTCTACTGTGGAAAGAATGGCCATACCATGGATCTTTGTAAACAAGCCATGAAATATTATAGAAGCCAACTGCACTCAAACAGACAATCAATCCAGAAGAAGAAGAAGAAGGGGTTGATTGAAAATAAGTTGCCTAAGGGAGGTAGCTTGACAGCATTAAAGGAACCATGTGGAACTTCCAAAACTGAGGCCACACTTCCAATTGACTTACTAGTCATATGGCCCCATCAGTTGCAACATGCCAGAGAACTGCAAAAACCTGAAGATGAAGCTCTGGCAATTGCTAAAGCAAAAGGGAAGAGGAAGGTTTCACATGAAGATGTTTTGAGAACCACACTTGCACAATCATCAATGAAGATCAAATGTGCAAGTGTGAAGACTGGTGAAAATGGGACATCTCGGTTGAGAGAATCTTCTCAACCTTGTTGTTCACATTGATGAACCAAGGAGGTTCCATCTTATTCCCTAACAACTTGTATTTACATGTGCTAACATTTCAGGGAATTGAAGATGATGATCATTATCATCTAAAGAGTGGTTTGGATAGAATGGAGTGCACCCCTTGAGGGGGAGCCAATCTGAAGAAGATGGGATTCTTAGATTAATACCATCTTGAGAAAAGTGAAGGTATTCCAGTCATACTTTCATCCCTTGTTTCTTAATTGTATTCATCATTACAATTAAGGGGGAGTATTGATTGAAGACAAAGGAATGAAAGGGGGAGCTTTATCTTTGCACCTGAACTTTCAAATGAGTTTTTTGAAGTTGTGCAGGATTTTGCAAATTCATTGTTATATCTGAAAAATTTCAAACCCCTAAGCATGATCTCACATGTGTAGAGAATTATGGACAGCTTTGAATTCCTTGGTCATATCACTCTTGTTTTCTACACCGGGTTAGCCCAAGTAGACTTAGAGATGATTCACTAAAGGTTCTTTTCTAAATAAGAACATGTGACATCATCCCTCTCCTAGTGTTTTTCAAGAAGATGTTATTCGAAGGGAGGAAGATTTTTTTTTGAAAGAGAACCACACCACACCTTTGCATTTGGTTTCCAATAAGGGGGAGAAAAGATTGGCACACATATTGACCCATTCATATGTGCTGAAGAAGTGTATTGACAACAAATACAAAGGGGGAGACTGAAGTGCACTGTGTTACATTTGTTGTCAAGGAGGTATGTTGTTGTCAAGGAATGAATGGATGGATGTCAAGGAGTTTCAATATGTGTATGACAAAGGTTGTGATGGTGTTGGTGATGAATGGAGAATGGCCATGGTACTAAGATGCATTTCACTTAGGAGATTCACTAAGTGACATAGGAGATGTGGTTGAAACATTCTCTATGAATATCTGACGATTGTTGAGCTGATCTTAAAGTTCCAAGAACTTGTATCAACTGGATACAATGTCACAACAATGATTGAATACCATGCATTGTATTAACAATGCATGAGGAGCTGAAGTGAACCATCCATAAGTTCTATGTGGATGAAGTTGTTTTAATGAAGTCCATGCACTAACTCTTAGTGCATGTGAATTGAAAAAGTTCCAATTGATCTCTGATTAGATCAATAAATAACATTGATGATTATAAGTGATTCAGGAGTTCGGTTGATGAAGATGAACCTTTTGAATTCCATATCCTAAGTGAAGATCATATGAGAGGAGGATTGATGAATTCCTAAGAATAAGAGAGAAGAAATGTCTTAGAGGAGAATGGCTTGGAAGTAGTGGCTTGGAATTTGGTACTTAGTAACTTTGTTTTTACACAAAGGCTAGGTTCTACACTTAAGCAAAAAATTGGCCAGCCAAGGCACCTTGAGGGTTCAACCCCAAGGCATGGGCGCTGGGGCACCACGCCCATGGGGGGGAACCCGTGGGGCGAGCCAGGGCGGCAGGGCGCACCCAACACACCGCATGGGCACCTGGGGAACGCCCGAAGGAGCGCGGCAGGGGCGTAGGAGCGCGCCCCCAAGAGTGTCACCGTGCATAGAGGGCGCATAGCGCGCGCCCGAGTGGCAGAGTGGGCGCAAGAGCGCGCCCGCAGAGAGAACCCAGTGCGGGGCGGCACCGGGAGGGGAGAAGTTCAACTGAAGTGTTGATGGGAGCAGAACTTTGATAAACCGCGGAAAAACTGGCCGCGGCTTCGATGTGGGATGCGGAATTTTTCCGCGGAGCGAATCCCAGCCGCTCATCTGATCTCGCGGACGATCGGCGCCGCTCATCTAATCCGCCGCGCTCCCGATCTGATCCAAGCCGTCGAAGGTTTTTGATCACCGCATCCAACGACCCAGCGTCCGTCTTCATCCTCGAGCATAGCCGCTGCCACCCGCGAGCTTCCTTCAAACAAGAGACCTCCCCGAGGATAGAAATGGAGTGTCCGACCACCTCCGTCCAATCTAATTGCTCCAACGAGTTCGTCTGGCCACACTGAACATGATCATGCCTAAAAATGACCATGCATGCAATGTTTGAAAGAATTCGAAGTTCGGCCAAGGCAAACCAAAGGTTCCGAGGCCACGTGTGTTCGTGGTATGCATAGACAAGTATTAAAGAGGCCATGCATTCGTTCGAAAATTCATGCACGTGAAGGAGGAAAATAAAAGGGAAATCCGCGATGAAACAGCGAAGGAAAACAAGATTTGGAGAAAATATTGAAGATCCTAAATCTTCGGTGATTCGAGATTTATCATGCGGATGGAATGAGGCATTCCTCTGCCTGTAAAAGGAGATCCCGAGGCCTTGGAGTGTTTGCTGAAACTCTGTTGAAAATCCGAGTCCCGCGTGAGTCTCTGCCTCGCGAAGAAGAAGCCCCGCGCAAGTAAACTTGCACGGCTGGAGTCCCTTGCACGCAACATCTTTGCGCGACAAGAAGAAGTTAGGGTGACCCCTGCGTGCCTTCCCCTTGTGCAACAGAGGGTACCCAAGACCCTGCGTGCTATTCCTGGAACATCAGGAGAGTTCGGGCAGCGCTCTTGCGCGCCCTTCTTGTGGCCGTGGCAGTAGCACCTGCGCGTCCATGGTAACACCTTGAATGCCCGTGGTGTCTCTACCCTGCGCGGTAGTGTTGAGAAGTTTGGCTGCAACCCTTGCGCGCCTGCATACAAGTGGAGTTTGGGTTGTGTTTTACACACATTGTGTGTGTGCCAAAGAAGGCCGAGGCCTTGCCTCGTGTGTGTGCCAAGTGGAGAAGAGGACCCGAGGATTGCATGCCTTGTGTGTGCACCATGTGAAGACACATTTTGTGTGTGCAAAATTGAAGAACAACCTACGGGTTAAGGGTGTGAAACAAGAAGAGGGAAGAGGCCAAAGTCAAGTGTGTGCAAAAAAAAGAACAATTTATGTGTACATGAACAAGTAACAAAGAAGGCTGAACCTATGTGTGTGCTCTAAGTGGAGTGGACACACATAGAATAAGAAGAAGACTCACACAAAGTATAACACACATTTATGTGTGTAATCAAAAGGAATTAAACGTGTGAAGGAAAAGAAGAAAATGTGTGTGCTTAAAAGTGACTACACCCTGTGTGGGTTTATTGCACCAAGAGAAGAAGAAGGGAAGTGCATGCTTGCATGCATGCACATGCACACGTGAACAAAGCCAAACCAGCTTGTGTGCATTTGAGTTGACCAAGACCAGAGGTTCTTGAAGAATTTGAGAAGGCCATGCAGTCAGTGCATGAGGAAGCAGAGTTGCCATGCACTCAGTGCATGAAGATGATTTGAAGTGAGACTGGATCAGACTGAAGTTAAAGACGTCAATTGTCTGAGTATTCAGTAATTGGAGAGAAGCCAGGTCATCCTTAGAAGAAGGAGATAAATCCTGAGCAATACGAGAAGACCTGTTCATCACAAGTGAGCAGAGGTACAGAGCAAGGCCAGCAGCCTTTATCCCAGGTTGCTGAAGTTACTTGAAGAAGTTAAAGAGGAGAAGAGCTACTCGTGCGACTCGAGCAGCCAAGAGAAGACCGTGTGGGACTCAGGGAGAAGAAGTCTTCAGTGGGATTCTGGAGCAGGCCAGTGGGACTCTGGTAACACTGTGTGAAGCAGTATAAAGACCCTCATGTGGGACTCAGGAGAGATACGGTGGGAAGCGATATCAACCATTGTAATACTAACAGATTATAATGGGAGAATCCATGCTGGGAGAGCATGGCAAGGATGTAGGCCTTTGGTGCCGAACCTTGTAAATCCTTGTGTCATGTGCCTTTTCATTACTGCATTATCCGGGAAAGGTTGAGAGACATAAGAAGAGTGGATTGAGGCCTTAACAATCCATAGTGGTTTAATTGATTAAGAATCAATTAGTAAAAAGTTTTAAAGGATCACTGATTCACCCCCTCCCCCTCTCAGTGATTCACACTGATCTGGGCACTTCAAACCATCTTCTTCCTTGAAGATTTAACAACATTATCTGGTGTTTGAACATTGTAAGGTAAGGTTGTAGTAGCCAAAGAAAAACCTCTATTTTATTTTTGTATTTATCACCATCATTCATTAGTCTACCGTTTTATATCATAAGAGTTCCAATGATATCATCATGAGTAATATTAATCACATTTTTTATCTCACAAAAAAATGTTATTTTTCCCATTCATTGGGAATTATATCTATAATATTTTACATAAACTTCTCATCATCTATAGCTTTCTCACTAAAATCTTCAAAACTATTATAAGTTATCATAATACTCTATCGTATCATTGCAACTAATTCACTAGGTAAGACATAAAAATCATGATAATCCACTCTATGAATATATCTTCTAGTTTCAATAATGTAACACCCCAAGCTTCCATGGTATGTTTCCCCTTGAATAATTCAATATCTTTCATTGTACGCAACTTCGAGAATCTCACACACCGCAACTAATAAAACTATCTTATATGAATAGTAATACCCATATTTTGAAATTTTATAAATTTTATCATTCAAAATGGACTTCAATTTTGGATTTGGAATATCGAAAATATCTTAGAGCGAAGTTTTGGTATTTTTCAAAAAACATTCAATTTTTGATGAATAGTGAAAAACATTGTGTTATTGGTTAAAACCAAATTTTTATTTAAATAATTATTTATTTTATTTAAATGTGTTTTACATCAAAATAGATACATAATACACATATATGTTCAATAAAATTAATTTGAGTTTTTTTATAATATGATTAAATATATAATAATTTAATAGAACATTTTACCTTATTTTACCCACCTCTTAGGAGCATTTGCACATTTACATAAAACATAATTTTACCACTTCTATGAGTTAAATTTCAAAAATCCGAGAGACATTGTTAATATCAGTAAGTAAAATGTGTTTCAATAAGATGAAAATAATTTTTGCTGAATAGTAACATTTGCATTTTATTTACCATAGTTAAAAGTAAATAGGGTAATTAAGGATAAAAATGATATCATAATTATCCTAAAACATGTCCTAATTCTATTGTATAAGTGTAATTAGACGAAAAAAACATTATATATAAAATATGATCCCCGTTGGTCCCCATGGTTTAGATTAATACATTTATTATTATTATTTTTAAAGAAGGGTTAAAAGTGTTAAATTCAAGGTTTAATAACTAATTCATTTTTAATATAGGGTTAAAAACAATATAAATTCAACTATATATATATATATATTATAAAGCCAAAAATATTTCCTACATAATGGAATTTTATTTATAATTTTTAGACATTATATAAAATAATTTTCTAATGACACAATGATGATGCAGGAAGTACCTTATTAAAGAAAGATTAAAATAATAGATATTATAAATATCCAAATTAATGTAATATGATAATTTTGATGAATTAAACTAATTTTATAAGTCAATATGAATTTTTTAGGTTTGATTAAATTATAATTTTTTCAATGTAATCATGCTGTTATGATATTCACAGAAATTAAATTCTTAATAGTGTCAAATTGACATAATTGAGTTTTTAAATCAAATACTATATTATTAATGGATATAATATTCCTAAAAATATAAAGTTCGTTCAAAGTAATTATATAAGGTTATATAAATTAATAATAATCCACTTGGGGTTATATTTAATTTTTGTACTAAATATAATAACCATATAATATAAAAATACATAGAGACATGGTAAATGACAAACTATTTAATTTAACTAAGAGTTATAACTAAATGATAAGATTAATATGGCGACCTAGACCTATCTGAGACCTATTGTTTGAGATGATTTCAACCAATCCACACCGTATCTTATAAATAAATAATTTTTTTCATTAAAAACTGAAAATGATTTTATTGTAAAATAATATTTCAAGATTTTCCTAAAGTAACACTCACCTCTCTTAAAAAATGGCAATTCCCCTTCTCATAATATCACACATCCAAAGCCTTTTGGCTTAGCCAATCCCAGCCCAAATATCCTCCCAAAATTCCTCTCATCATCCTAGAATCCTTCCTTTGGTCAGAAATCCAACCTACAGATCCCTTTTGATCAAATCAAAAAGAAGAACCCGGAAAACAGGTAAATAATGCATCACCTCTTTCAAGTTATTTTCTTCTTCCACTTCCAATTTCTTTGTTTTTTCCATTATAAAAGTATAAACCTAGTATCTTTAATATACTATGATGTTATTTTAAAAATTGTGAAACCATATTAATTATTCTATCCATCATATGAATGACAAAGTCACCATATGTGCGTAATTACATCTTACCGTCTCCACATTGTGGTGTCGTTTGTTATTCAAACACATCATTATTTGGATTGGTATAATAATGAGTATAACTAAAGTAAATAATAAATATAAAATTTTAAATATTCTTTATATATGATATACCATCAAATTACATATGATTTCACCATCAATATATTGATATTGTCCCTTGTGCGTACGTACGGATTACCGTATCCACAAACGCGATGAGATTCATTCCCCATCATAATTATTCAAGAATAATTTTCATTTTATGATTAAAAATAATGTTTATGGACATAATATAATTTTCTATATGAATCAAATACATCCTATCAATAAAAAACAAGGCTTACGTTACCAAGCATATAAAGGAAATGAATCATTTAAAACCTCAAATGATGATACCACTGAAATATTATTAAAAATCAGTATTAGTAAATCATATATGATGTCATATTTATGTATATAGTTCTAGAATAATTTAATAAAAAAATTATCTATTATACAAGAGGTTAGCATACCATCGACTAAGGGAAAGTACAAGGTAAGTGTTAATTTCACTATCTATTTATTATCTGAGGTTGTTTTTACGTAAGTATCTACTAGGACCTCTTATCATCCACATTCGTGATTTCTTAAATATATAATTCAAAACATTTATACTATTTACTATACTAGGGTTTAAATAAATTTATACCCTTACATTACCATATATGTTTTGAAAGGAATCTTTTTGTCATTTTCCAAACATTGTACTTTTTGACATTTTCAAAAAATTAAGGTAAAAATGTCTTTTTTTAACTTATACAATGGGTGGGGCTATTTTCTGCCATTATATCATCATCTATGATTCCAATACAATCTTATATGGATATTTTCAAAATAAAGTTTTCTTTTATAATTATATTACTTTTAAATGATTTCAAAATAGGAAGAGATATTCCTCTAAAAACGTTTTGATTTCATCTATGTAAAATTCCTTTAATAGATTTTATGATTGTTTATAGTAGATTTATTATGATAAAAAACTTCCATATTTAATTGATGGTTATGGGATATGTTTGACTGTGGATGTGTTATTTTTACACCATTCATGGTTTTGGATAAATTATTCACATTTCTTATGCTAGTTTTAATACGAATGTTTATGTTATGTTTAAACCCTTTCATATGAGGAATGTATTTGACTAAATATGTGATGGGTGGATCCTACTATAGCTCCTCTATGAATCTGTTGGTCTCATGAGACAAACTAGTGTCTTGGCACAAGGCCTTGAAGAAATCTTATTTTTAGTCTTGGACCAAGGCTTTTACTATGTGGTTATGAAGTCTAGCATTATCATTCTGTCATTATGAATGTGTCTATTGATATTTCATGAGATTATTCGACTAGTAGAATATCTATGTGAATAAGTAAATGTAATTTTTTTATATTATCTTTTTCATATTATGATTATGTTTCAGTTTAAATGGCTTTTTTAGTCTTATACATTCCCTTTAATGGTTTTTCTTATTTACAAAAGTTTATGCTATATTTTTATCTTTACTAAGCATCTGACCTCAACCCTTTCGTTGTATTATTTTTCCCAGGGTGTGAAGAAGTATTTTGTGGTTGACCTGCAGGGATATGAAAATGATATAAGTGTGTTAAAAATGGGACAAAATTATGTTGATGTTTTTTATTTCATGATGTAATGTAATACTTATGAATGTATCTAGTACTTACAAGGCTACTAAACTGATTGGTCATTCAGGATTAATCCATTATGATCATGCCAATGTTATGTAATAATTCACTGACTCTGGAAAACTAGGTTCGGGGTGTTACAGTTCTTATTAGAGATGGTTTAGTATAAACCTTGGAAACAAGATTTAGAAAAACTCTTATTAGAGAAAATTACCCTACGATATACTTTGAGGATTATTATAGAAGAACATTCTATAATTTTTTTATTGTATGGATTTTGTGAGTATTCCAAGAAATAAATCCATGTCTAGATACGAGCAGGTTGACGTGGCTCTGGAATAGATGTACCTGTGGGTAAAACCCAAAAACACCGCTTTGAGCTATACTCGAACGGGAACTGGTGCACAACAATGAGGCTTACTACACTCTTGGTTAAGAAACTATTAGAGGACATTTTTAGGATAATTATCATTTTCTTTACAAACCATTATGAATTTTTTATGAGTATATACCTCCTCAATGAATTTTTTTCGGATTATGGATTATATTGATAAACTATTCAATTTATGTTATTGTTTTACAAGTTTGGAATTATGTATTGAAATTCATAAACTAATCTAGTGTATTCCATTATTTAGAAATGGAACCTAGTGGAAGGAATGAAAACTGTATCAACACACATAATCCATGTGTGGATTTCCCTCCGACTCAGGTTAACTATAGTGGAGCTGGTGATTAAACTTTTTCTGATCATGTTATCATTATACTGGGTCAACTCACTCTGGTTATGAATAATAACCTTACCTGTATGTAGCACCCTAATTCCTAATGTGGAGGATCAATGTTTGACCACATCATGTGGAAACAACCACCAACATTCAATGGGAGTGCAAATCCATTATTATGTGTGAAATGGATAAATTCCTTAGAGAATATATTTCATGCTTTGTGGAGTAGCGAAAGGAAAAATGTTGTCATAAAATTTTATTGCATTATAGGATATTCAGATCAATGGTGGTCATTAATCCAAAACACAATGAAATATGAAGAAGTATCGAACATGGAATGTAGGGGTTTTAATGTGATTTTCATAGAAAAATACTTTCCTTGTGACCATTGAGTGGATATGGAATGAAAATTTCTGAGTCTGAGGCATAGGAAGGATGATAATGTCGCAAATTATGAGGCTAACCATACATAATTAAAAAGGCATGTTGCAGATTATATATGTAACCCAAGGAGTAAGATAGATTGATTCTTTGATGGGTTAAATCCATTTCCTTGGGGAGCATTAGTCTCACAATAATTCTTTCAATATCAAGATATTGTCTCATGTGCTATCAAGACCGAAAAAATAATTCTATAAGTCTTATAAAATTATAGAAAAGAAGGAGAATAATATACGTTCTGAGCACTCTAGAAATGGAAATAAGGTGAAGAAGAGAAATTTTGATGATCCACCTTGCGGTAAA
This sequence comes from Viscum album, assembly GCA_963277665.1. Taxonomy (NCBI): domain Eukaryota; kingdom Viridiplantae; phylum Streptophyta; class Magnoliopsida; order Santalales; family Viscaceae; genus Viscum; species Viscum album. Next base: position 1,486,667,071 of record OY728148.1, read on the forward strand.
TGTGGGAAGAAACACCCTGGTAATTTCATTGAGGGAATGGGAGCCTACAAAAAGTGTGGTGAAAAAGGCCACTATCTCTTGATTGCGAGGGGAAGAAATAGGTTGTAAATGTTGAATGCTACCATTGTAGAAAAAATGGGAATTAGGAAAATAAATTTCCTAAGTGCATAAGGAACTTTTATCAAAAAATTCCATGGGAGAATGGCCAAGCTTATGAGATCACTATTGTTGAGCTTAAAGATTAGAAAGATGTGGTGTCATGTAATTTAATGGTTTTCTCAATTTTAGCCAATGATTTATTTGATTCTGGATCATTGCATTGTTTCATATCTTCCCAATATTCTATGAAAATTAGATATTTAGAATTTTATTTAGCAAGGAAGTTTTCAGTCAAAACACCTAAGGAATGTATCATTGCAATAATGATTTGTGAATCAGTTCCCATTAGGGTATATAAATGTTCATTATCTGTTGACATAATCATCATACACATGATTGAATTTGATACAGTCCTTGGTATGTATTGGATTTAATACCATGATGCGAAAATTATTTTTAATAAGAAGGAGGTTAAAATTCTTGATGATGATAAGGAGTACCTTATCTTTAGAGAAGAAATATCACCACCTAATTATGATCTAGATCCACCCTCAAAAGCTCAACTACATTTAATTATTGGGGAGGAAGGGAATGAAATAACAATGTTTGAGGAAATGAATGTTCAAATAGAGGATGTACCTGTTGTTCAAGAATATTTTGATGTGTTTCCAAATGATTTATTTGGATATCCTCCAAATCGATAAATTGATTTTTCCATTAATTTAATTTTTGGTTCAAGGCCAATATCCAAGACCCCTTATAGAATGGCCACTGTGGAATTAGTGGAACTAAAGAAACAACTAGTGTAATAGACTAATAAAGGATTTATTTTCCCTAGTATTTCTACATGGGGATCCCATGTTCTTTTTATTATGAAGAAAGATAGATATTTGAGGTTGTGCATTGACTATAGGGAGATTAATGTTTTAAAAATAAAGAACAAGTATCCCCTACATCAGATTTATTTTTTCTTGGACCAACATCATGGAGTTCAAATTTTTTCCATTATTGACATATGATCTAGATATCAATAGTTTTGGGTGATGATGGAATACATTCTGAAAACGTTATTTCAAACCAGGTACAGTAATTACAAGTTTACAGTAATGCATTTTAGATTGACTAATGCACCCTCAATATTCATATATCTAATGAATAGATTTTTAAAGGAATATCTTGATGAATTTGTAGCGGTATTTATTGATGATATCTTGGAATAATCTAAATTCTATTAAGATCATGAAAATCACTTGTGTATTATTCTAAATACTCTTAGAAGAAATGAATTATATAGGAAGTTTAGCAAATGTGAATTCCGGCTTCAGAAGATTTCTTTTCTTGGAAATATTATCTCTAAGGATAGAATCTCTATTGATCCTTCAATGACCAAGGCAATACAATATTGAACAACACTAATAAGTATAATTGAGGTACACAGTTTTATTGGTTTAGTAGGTTATTATTGACGTTTCATCCAGAAATTTGCCTAGTTGGCTAACCCATTAACCAAGGTCACACGTAAAGGGGTTAAATTTGTTTGTACAAAAGAGTGTATAGAATGTTTTGATGAACTAACGAGAATATTATTCAATGATTCTATCTTGACTCTACCATTTGGGAATGATGGGTTTGTTATTTATATTGATGCTTCAAAGAAAGGACTTGGTTGTGTCCTCATGCAAAATGATATTTTTAATGCATATGCATCATGGTAGCTAATAATTCATGTAAAAAAATATCCCACTCATGATATTGAGTCAGTTGCGGTAATCATTTCTCTAAAAATATAGAGACACTATCTCTATGGTGAAAATGTGAGATTTATACTGATCACAAGAGTTTGATGTATATTTTCCCAAAAATATAACTCAACATGAGGAAAAGGAGACGACTTGAACAACTAAAGGATTATGATTTCACTATACACTACCACATGGGGAAGGAAAATAAGGTTACAGATGATTTTAGTACAAAGGATTATGGAGTTTTGAACAAGATGAGAGTTGAAAAGAAACCTATATACATGGATCTAGTAAAGATGGATATGGGGATAACCATGGGAGGTGAATCATCAAGGATTTTTCAAATGGATTCCAAACCATCTATACTATAAATGATAAAATGTTCTCAAACTGATGATGATTGATTTCAAAAGAATATTAATGTTTTGAATGATGGGAGATTGAGAGAAATTATATATGAAGATGGAATTTTAAAATTTGGGAAGAGACATTGTGTTCACAGTATACCTGATCTAAAAATGGAATTTTTGGATGATGCTTATAGCTCCAATTTCTCTATACACCCTGGTAGTACTAAGATGAATAGAGATTTGAAGTAATAGTTTTGGTGGGACAACATGAAGAGAAAGATTTCTGATTTTGTGTCAAGATGTATGGTTTGTAAAAAAGTGAAATATGGAAGGCAACAGCCTGGAGGATTCATGCATCCTCTTCCTATAGCTAAGTCGAAATGGTATAATATTTGGATGGACTTTGTCATGGAGCTACCAAAGACTTCTAGAAGGAATGATGCAATATGGGTCATTGTTGATAGTCTTACCATGTCATCACATTTTTATTCTATAATAAAAGATATACCAATAGAACGTCTAGAAAGACTATATATTAATTTAGTTTTAATATTTCATGTAGTACCTCTATCGATTGTTTCTGATCGTGATCCCCATTTTACATCAAGATTATGGAAAAGTCTTTAGAAGTCCCTGGATACTGAAATTTGTTTGAGCACTTCCTACCACCCTCTAACCGATGGAAAATCATAATGGACAATTCAAACCATAGAAGACATGTTGAGATATTGATCACATGACATTCAAGGTGTGTGGGATCAATATTTACCTCTTGTAAAAATGTTCCTATAACAATAGCATTCATTAAATAATTCCTATGGCACCACATTAAGCGTCATATTGAATGGGATGTTGCACACCAACTTATTGGGATGATGATTGTGAAAGAAAACTCGTAGCCCAGAACTTGTTGAGGAAACAATGGAAAAGGTTAAGATTATCCAAACCCACATCATAGCATCCCAAGGTAGGTTAAAGAGCTATACCGATAACCAAAGGAAGGATTTTGAATTTCAATTATGAGACCATGTTTTTTTGAAGGTATCTCCATGGAAGGGTGTTATACATTTCGGTAAGAAGGTTAAATTGAGTCCCAGGTACATCAGAACTTTCAAATATTTTGAACAAATTGGAGTTATAGCTTATCGTTTGGAAATGCCTCCAAGTCTCTCCAAATCTCTCGATGTATTCCATGTATCACTATTTAGAAAATACAAGCCTGAAACAATGAATGTACTCACATACGAAAAAATTGAACTGGAACCTGATTTGTCTTATTCTAAAGTGATTGTCAATATTCTTGATACCAGAGAACAAGTTCTGAGAAACTGGACGACTCATCTGGTAAAAATTATATGGAGAAACCCTAAGATGGAAGAGGAAATGTGTGAACCTGAGGAACATAGGATGAAGAACCACCCGAATCATTTTATGCAGTAATATTCTAGAAATTTCAAGTAAAATATTTTTTTATGGAGGAAGAATGTAACACCCCATGCTTTCCCGGTATATTTCCCTTTGAATAATGCAATAACTTGCATTGAACGCAACTTCGACTTTCTAACACACCACAACCAATCAAACCGGTCGTTGTGAATATTAATACCATCTTTTTGATGTTTTATAATTATTATCAATAATAATGGACTTCATTTTTGTATTCAAAATATCAAAAATTATATTAGGGTGAATTTTTGGTATTTTTTTAAAAACATTCAATTTTTTATGAATAGTGAAAAACACTGCATTATCTGTTAAAACAGACTTTTTATTTAAAAATTTTTTATTTTAATTTATTTTAATTTAGGTCAAAATAGATACATAATACCTATATTTTTTAAATGTAAATCATTGGATTCATTTTATAATAAACATAGATATATAAAAAAAATATTAAACTTTTTACTGTCTTTTACCCACCTCCAAGGAGAATTTTCAAATTTGCATAAAACACAATTTTACCACTTCTGTGAGTTGAATTTTAATAATCTAAGAGACATAGTTAATATCAGTAAGTAAAATATGGTTCAGTAAGATGAAAATAATTTGTGGTGAATAGTATCTTTTGAATTTTATTTACAACGGTTAAAAGTAAATAGGGTAGTCCACTTGGTTTGGATTAGGACATTTATTATTATTTTATTTAAAAAGAGTTAAAAGAGTTAAATTCCATGTTTAATAACTAAACCGTTTTTAATATAGTGTTACACACAATATATATTCGACTATAAATTTTCATTATAAAGATAAAATAATTTAGTGCATAATGATATTTTTTTATAATTTTTAGATATTAAATATTTTAATTTATTAATGACATAATGATGATGCAGTACATACCTTATTAAAGAAAACTAAGAATACATGATATTATAAATTTCCAAATAAATGTAATTTGAGACTTTTGATGAATTAAACTGATTTCATAAGTTAATATTACTTGTTAGGGTTGATTAAAGAATTTTTTGAAGTAATCATGCTGTTATGATTTTTACAAAAATCAAAAACTAAATTGTATCAAAATTGACATAATTGAGATTTTAAAAAAATAATATATTATTAATGGATATAATATTCTTAAAAATAAAATGATCAGCCAAAGGAATTAGATAAGATTACATATATTAATAATGAAGCACTTGAGGTTTTTTTGGAATTTTATAGTAATTTTATTAACTATATAATATAAAAATTCAAAGAGACATGGTAAATGAAAAACTATTGAACTAAGAGTTAAATCTATAAGATAAGGTTAATATGGTGACCTAAACATATCTAAAACATATTATTTTTGAGTTTTCCTACCCATCACCACCCTAGACACTAAATAAATTATTTTGGAGCTATTAGAAAATGAGAATAGTTATATTATAAAATAATATTTCATTATTTTCCTGAAGTGACCCTCACCTCTATTATAAAAGGAAACATCTCCTTCTCTTACTTTCACACCAAAAAATCCTTTTTGGCACAGCCAAACCCTACCAAAATATGCTCGCAACAGTCCTATATTCATCTTAGAGGCCATTCATTGGTCATAAATCCAGTCTAAGGAGTTCTTTTGGTCAAATCAAATGGAGAAACCCGAAGATTTGTAAAATATTTCATCACCTCCTACAAGTTTTTTTCTTCCACTTAATATTTCTTTGTTTTTTCCATTATAAAATAATAAATCTAGTATCTTATTTATAGCATGATGTTAATAGAAAAATAATACAACCATATTCATTATTCTATCCAATATATGAATGAAAAAGTCACCATACGCACGTACGTACGGCGTACTATATCCACCTCATGGTGTAGTTTGTTATTCAAACACATCATTACCGAGATGAGTATAATAATGAGTATAAATAATTTGAATAATAAATATAAAATTTTAATTATTATATATATATATATGATATACCATCCAATTACATATGATTTCACTATCAATATAATGATATTGTTGCTCGTACATACGTACGGATTACCGTCTCCACGAATGTGATGAGATTCATTTCCCATCGTATTCGTTCTAGAATAATTATTATTTTATGATTAAAATTAATTATTATTAACATAATTTCACTTTGTAAATGAATTAAATACACCCTATCCATAACAAACATGGCTTACGTAACCAATAATATAAAGGAAAATGAATTAGTTAACACCTGAAACGATGATACTACTGAAATATTATTTACAAAGAAATATTAGAGGGTCATATATGATATCATATTTATGTATATAGTTCTTGTATAATTTAAGAATTTTTTTTAACTATTATAATGGAGGTTAACATACCATCGACTAAGGAAAGGAACATGGTATGGGTTAATTTAACCATCTCTTTATTAACCAAGGTTGTTTTTATGTAAGTCTCTACTGGGACCTCCTTATCATCCACAGCTCTATTTTCTTAAAAATGTAACTCAAAACTTTTTAAATATTTACTATACTATGGTTTAAAGTCATTTATACCCTTATTTTACCCTATATGTTTTGAAAGGAATTATTCTGTTGTTTTCTCAACAAGGTTGTTTATGACCTTTTTGACAAAATTATGGTAAGAATGTCTTTTTTAACTTATATAGTAGGTGTGGCTATTTTACACCATTATTTCATCATTTAAGAATCCCATATAATATTATAATAATAATTTCAAAATAAATACTTTCTTTAATAATTATATGACTTTTAAATTATTTTAAAATAGAAAGAGATATTTATCTAAAAACGTTTTGATTTCATCTATGTCAGAATCCTTTGATGGGTTTTAATCTGGATTGAACTTGATTTATTCTGATACAAAACATCCTTATTGTATTGAAGGTTATGTTATATGATTGACTATGGATGTGTTATTTTTACACCATTTATGGTTTATGGATAAAGTATTGACATTTTATATACTAGTTTTAATATAAATGTTTATGTTATGTTTAAACCTTTTCATATAAGGAATGCATTATACATATTAAGTGACGGGTGGAGCCTGTTATAGGTCCGCGATGCATCATTAGGTCTCATGGGAAAACCTAATTTCTTAGCACAATCCCTTGATAAAATCATATTCGTAGTCTTGGTTGAAGGCCTTGACTATGGAGTTATGAAGTCTGGAATTATGCATTCCATCATTATGAATGTGGTTATCGGTATGTCATGTGGTTATTCAACTAGTATAATACCCATGTGAATAGTTAAATGGGATTGTTTGATTTAATATTTTCCATATTATGCTGAATTTTACGATTAAAAGTCTTTTCTTTTAGTCTTATACATTGCCTTACATGTTATGATTATTTATAAAAGTTTCTGCTATATTGTTATCCTTACTAAGCATCTGAGCTCACCCATTTCTATATTTTATTTTTTCCAGTATGTGAATATGTACTTTATGGTTGACCTCTAGGTTTAGGCTAATGATATAACTGTGTTCAAAAGGGGAAAAAATGTTTTTGATGTTTTTATTTCATGATGTAATGTAAAACTTATGAATGTATCTAGTACATCAAAGGATACTAATCATATCAGTCCTTCAGGATTTTGTCCCTTGTGATCATGCCAATGTTATTTAATAATTCACCAACTCTGGGTAACCGGGGTTGGGGTGTTACAAATAACATAAGAACATACAAAATGTGTGACTTCTAGTTTTTTCTGTATATTATTGGCATCTTAGATGATTATATTTGATTGTAGATTATTTGTTTGATAAATTATAACAAATAATTTCATACTATATAATTTAACCAATAATATTAGTTATCATGATGACTAATAGTAGTAAATTTATTATTTGGAATCTTATAATCTTGATTAATCCTAACAGAGTTATCAAATATATTATTGATAACAAAATTCTTTATCCTAACTCTCTAGTACTCATAATCATCCATATGAATGATTGGGGAACTATTATGATTCCAATTTTATATAGTACCGATTGTTACCTTCTATATTAAAAAAAATATTATTTTCCACCGTCACATGTTAGTGTAACAATGTTTGTAAATAGGAATATTATTTCAAAACATTAACCAAACATGAAATAAAAAGAAGATGTAATATCTCAACAAGTATTTAAGAAGTAGAAACCTTCTCTAATATAAATTATAAGTACTATATATCATTAATAATGATTGGTATTTTAAAATTACTCTAATGATAGAAATAATTAGAAGAGTGTGTGGTTGACCTGTAGCTGAACAAATAAAGATTATCAATGTTAAAATAATTAACAAACCATCCCCTTATAGTATGTTTACAGACATGGAATCATTTGAATTAAAAGTGTTACATAATCATATTTATAATGATATTTTTATTTTATAGTAAAATATTTGTACCATGAAGGATTTGATAATCAAATTGAATATCAGAATCATAATTAATATGATAATGTAGAAAAATTGTATATAAAATTACATATGATTACCAATTTGAATAACATGGATTGAAATAGTGACATGTAATGAACCATGAAATATAATAGAAAAGTAAAAGTAGGAATAAATTACAATATATTATTAAAAATATTACTATTTGGACATTTATTAAATGTTAGTCAATAACCATCACAAAGGGTACCACTTTTTATAATTATAGTAATGTATATCATTCATTATTAGGATATCCCTAAATATATTGATCATAATAACTATCATCCTATCCATGCAATCCTTAGATACAGTAATCAAATTGTATATCTTAATATCCACATAATAAATATATCTAATGGATCTGATTCACCAAATTCCAATCACCATAATCTCTCGATCATAATAGTGGTTAGATGTGAATAAAAATTAAAAATGTTCATTAGGAGAAAACCTAAAAAAAATTATTTTAGAATAAAAACCCTATAATGAAATAAATCAATTAATAATGAGTTGTTCACAGTAAATATTCATTCGAATAAATTATTGAGAATTCAATAAAAAATCTCCATACTCACAAAATGTCTTGGTACATAGAGGATTCCTCCCTATGGCCAGATAACTGTCATATTTCTAAGTTTTCTGCAATGAAAATGGAATCATGGGACATGAAAACTCTTTGAAACTAAATGTATGACGTCATATTATTTAAAAAAATTATATTGTTAAAGGTATTCATCAGATTATAACCAATCCTTTGTATTTTGATTATTATAATAATTAGAATGATGGACTTCTTCAACAATGTCAATACGATAAAATTTATGAGTATCATATTTATCTAACTAACCTCAGGATGTATGGTGTTTTTGACTAATACTATTGCATTATCATTATTATAGAAATGTCTTCCCCGAAGGACCAATCAGTTTATTTTTCTTGGTAAAAACACATACATATATGAATATTGTTTTAAAAATTATTTGACTAATTAGAACATAATTGTTTTATATTGAGTATAACTTTATTACATATTGTGTATCATTTCATATCTTCACTAGTACACTTAGTGGATTCTTGGGAAAATAAAAAAATGTGGTTGGAAAAAATTCTTAGTTATGGTAATTAAAACTGATAAAATCATGAATTAATGAGGATAAATTAACACAGAACTTCAGATAACTTAAAACATATTCCATTTAAATAATAGGGTAATATATAATAAATATAGAAATATATTTAACTAAAACACATGCCATTTAATAAAAAAAATGAGAATAAAATTCATTGATAGTTATTTTCTAAGAAATAATATTAGGGATAAATAATAATAATATTTAATAAATTCTCAATGAAGGTAATGCTTCATTATTGGATGTCATTTCAGAGGAATATGAAAACATATACAGTCAATAACATTAACAATATGGTTTAAAACTAAATATAAGAAACCTATTTAGTATGATTAAATAATTTTCTCATTAAAATATGTGAATGTGTTGATGGGAAATATAATCTATTGTCACACTTATCATTTCTAATACCGATTATTCCTCATATCAAGTAATTGATTTAATTAACAAAACATGTGTCTTTTTAAATGTCGGTATAAAATAAAGAATACATATTTATTAATATTTCCAAAAATATTAACATTACATTCAAATTAAGTAGCTTTTAAAAAAATATTATATTATTTATGATAAAATTCTAATTCTATATATCTAATGGGAGGTATATACCTCACATTATAATGGATTGGTCATAACAACAAATAATTCTCAATCAAAGGTAAATTGAGTCTAAATCCCATAGAAATTTGTAATTATTTTTAAATCCATGTAATATTGAAAGATATAATTTCATTTTAAAAGAACCTTGTAAACATTTAATGTAAGATTTAAAAAATTAGGGATTCATTATGTTGATAGTTCTATTCATTATGTATGAGTTATAAATCACTCCTTTTTCTTTTGTAAGAACAGTCATATTGTTCCATTTTTTAAAATGACCAGAAGATTAATTTTAAAAAAATAATAAGGTAAAAAAGTTGTAAAATGAAATTATAAAATCATTTAAGAATATTAATAAAAAAAATAATAATTTTTGTATAAATTTAAATATGAATATCGCCCAAAGGATACTTAAACAAAAACAATACCGAATAACAATGAGATTTTGAACTAACCCATTACCACCTTAAAATCATTAGACATGTATGTACCATGAAATAAATAATGTTATATGAATAAAAAATACCATAATAAATTGAATAATGATAAACAAATATGCTCATGTTCATTATATTCACCACAGAAAATAATAATGTAGTGTATAAGGAATGTGTCACACAGAAGTAATAGTGAGACATGAATCCCTTTCCATATATCTTGACTCTCATCATACTCATTAAAACCTCATGTATATTAAATATTGGTTTATTATACTTATATCATAGAACCATATTAATTTCTATAATACCATATTTTATTTTCTTATGAATTTGTACAACTCATTTATTAAAAACATCATGTTTAGGGTACCTTTTGGGTAACAACCATGTTTTTTTTCGTATGTTTTTTTATTTATATTTTTATCCTATTATTTATATAATTAATTAATAATATCATAAATGGAAACCATAACAACACTATCATATATATTTATTTATAAAAAACTATAAATTATAGAAATATAAAATGAAATACATCGTTCATAGTGACGGTATCCCATAAATACGCATGGATGATGTCTCCATTTTTATATCGTATTGAAGAAAAAATGAAATTTATATAATTAATATAGAATTATTATTTCATATATATCATATAACTTCACTAAAACAATCCTTAATACATTCAATGTATTGAGTGAAGAAATCGTGTTGTTTTGAGGATGTTGTAGTCTATAGTTCCCCAAACGAATTTATCATATTTATAAAAAAATTATAATGAAAGTATATTTTATATAATAATTCATGAAGAAAAATTAAATCATATATATCATAAAAAAAATAAAGTTCATCACTATTCCAAACTATTAAATGTTTCACAGGAGGAACGAACGACATCGATACGTGTGGTGATAGTCTCTAGTACACAGAAACAATTATTGCGTATCTCATTTGAGGTAAGTGTGTGTGAGTGTAGGTAGAACCCATAATATATCAACATATCACTATATTTTTGATATTGAGGATATTATAAATACCTAAAATAGAAAATATTTTGATGGGTTTAATGAAAAAAAATAAAAAATGTTCATAGATGAATGTTACAACTTCTTTGGGTATCTCCATTTAATTTACCAAAAAGGACTTATTTGGTTGGATCATTGCACAAATTAAGTCTTCATAGATTCATTAAGTTTCATTGGGTGTAGAAATGGGCATGGTTTGGTTGAGATATAAGTCTCAATGAAGAGTGAGGACTTGTGGTAGGAGGTTCCCATTAGTAATTGAATTGAGAGGAACTTTTGGATAATTTGAAAATATTAAATTATTGTTAAATAATAATCAATTAAAAACATATCCAAAGTTAAATATTAAAAATATAATATGAATATTTGAATAAATATCATTAATAAATATTTTATAGATAGATTTAGTTCAAAAAATTACCCTTACCTTTTGGATTTAACACTTAGTCAAACCCTTTAACACTTATAGTGACAACTGGGATTTTTTAATATTTATGGGTTAATATACATTCTATAAAGTCAAAAATGAAAGAAAAATGTGTTTTGGATGAAATTTTATATAGTATATCAATCTGTATTAATTTTTTAATATGTTTAGGAATTTTATATCATTTAATAAGATACTATTTCTTTTAAAAAAACATGAATGACAATTTTCACACTATTAATGTCTCGACTTCTTACAAATAAATATATAAGCTATCATTGATCCAAAACCTTTAATAAATACCTAATATATCTAGTTAATCTATAGAATTTGTTGATATCATTAATTATATAAAATTATATTTATTTTAATTTTTTATAACATTTATTTAATATCTCCATTAATTAAATAATTACCGCATCATCATTATGCAAGAATTTTAATTTATTATTTCATCCCTAAAAAATAAAAAAAAAGTTATCATGTATAACATAAATATGTTAGAAATAAAATTAATATTTATAAAAATATATATCTTCAGAATAATCATCTTAAAAAATTGAATACTTATTAAAAGTGTGATTACAACATATTTGAATTTATTTAGAATAAAATCCTAAAAAATAATTAATTTCCTCCAACATCATCCAATATTCCATTAAATCCATAAAATTGTAGTTTTTTCATCAATAACTCGTCCAATAAAATTATGATAATTTATTGGAAATTTTTTTGTTTTTTTACCCTAAATTACTCGATTTACACATAATTGTGGAAATTTGAAAATAATAATAACATTAATATTCATATTTTTTAAAAAAAAGTGACATATTTACCTAATTTTGAACTCATAATTCAAAATATATAATCCATTTTTCATTATTCAAAACATATCATCATATAAAATAAATTTAAAAATAAACACACTAATAGAACAATTTTTTTAAAGTGAAATCGTTCAGAAGATTGAAATGTTTTTCTACATAAATTCAATGTGATATATATTGAAATTTCCTAAAATAGATTAAATGACAAAAAATTATCTAATTATACATTAAAACCAATTAATCATATAATTTAAATTAATTAATTAATTTGATGAAAATGTTGTTTTTAATTAAAATGCAATATTATAAAATTATTCATCAAAATATAAGAAATATGAGAAATACAACAAAAATTAAAACTATATAAATTTTTATATTCTTATTTCATATAATTAGTTTTTATTTTATATATAATTTATAAATGTGTCATAAAATACATTTTAAATAAGTTTTCCATCAAAAGGTGGTACACTCGCATTTTTATAGATATATATCTTTATGTGTAAAATATGATTTTTTCTTACATAATTTCTAGTAAACACCAAGGATTAATGTAAAAAGAAATATTGAATATTATATATATGTGTGTGTGTGTGTTTTTCGTTAATATAATCCAAAAAGTGTGTGTTTACAATGCTTTCACTAGAGCGCTCACCCATTTGTGGAGGATGCCAAGATTAGTGGTCATGCATTCCTTCAATCCAAAGAAAGATGACATCCATCACTTATTCATGGGCTTTTTCTCCTTGATGAAAATAGGATTAGGGGATTTCGGTCTCTCCTTCAATGGATTCCTCCTCAGAACTCATTACCTAGTCTGGGTCTCCATTAATGATTAAGACGTTTTTCGTGAAACTCTTCCCATTTCCATGTGATTATGGATGCTGGTTAATTACAATTCATAGGTATGTACATTCCAAGGGGATAGGTCATGGTAGCAACCTTTGATCTAAAGATTAGTCACACTGTACATTGCTGGCGAGACTGAACACTAGAACAATGATGTGTCTGGGTTTCATCCCCTAATGATAAGGCTCCATGAGGGCACATAAACTCAAGGAATCCGTTTTTGAGTGCAATGGATTATATGAAGTAGGCATATCTCTGAGTTTTTTTCATCTTCCCTTGTTAATCATTGGGTATGATGTGATTTTAACGCCTTCACATGATGGATCGAACTGATCAGAACACTGATAAGAGTGAATCCGATGGGTATAACCCTAGAAAGGAGCACCAAAGCAGTTAACCAGATTAGAGGATCAAAACAACCAATGAAGATGAATCTGAGAATTCTTGGGTCCTATCCAAGGGGACACTAGTACTTTAAATTTGTTGTTATTGAAACTCTGGGATGATTTCTACATACCATATACAAGGGGATAGGGATCAAAACCCATGTAGTTCGGATGGGTCAGGATTGAAATCGGGGTTGTGGAGTGATCCATTGAGGGGATCACATTAGCGTGGCTATGAAAATAAGAAATATCAGTTAGTGTACCTATGCTAATAAGCATGAGTGTAAGAAATGCTGCATTAGGATCCACCCAAGGCACCTTAAAGTCACTTCATATAATCCTATTGTGTCGTATTGGAGAAGTGTTTGTGAAAAAATGGGTTCACAGGAAATGAACTTTCGAAGATCTTATTCTCCATTTAGTTGAGAGAATTGTTGAATACGTATGATACACTAAGTGGAGTGTCCTCGCCTGGGCATAGAATATGGGTGCATATGAAGGGTGCTTCCCGAAGTATAAAAGCTTTCAAGGAGTAGGAATTCGCAAAGCATGGGTACCTTGAAAAGCATAGCAGCACGTAGAAATATACTTCACGAAGCATAGTGACCCTGCCTTAGCATGGGGTTCACAGGTGCATGGAAGGTACTTCGCGAAACATGAGTGGTTTAAAAATACCCGAGTCACCTCAAGGATCTACTTCCTTTGCGATGGATCATGGACACCATAAAGGGAATGCCTATGTTTAGAGGGGCTGTATTTGAGATAAGGGAAATTTACTTTGTAATGATTAAGTACCTTGAAGATCTCATCATTCTCAATGAATCTCATAGCAGAAGATGCTTCATGATTGATTGTTGAGAAAGCGAATGGTCAGAATATATGTCCTACGGGTCTAGGGGAAGTTTGGTATTTATAGGAAAGAGGTGGAACAAAGATCCGTCAGCTCAGTGTGAAGCCACATTGTGATCTATGATTGGTTGTAGATTTATTCAAATATATTATAATTGTAGAGTTGACCATCATTCCCTTCTAAACACAGAGGCCACCTGAATTCACTCCACGAAACTCATGGAGGCTTCCATCACATTTTGGGGATTACAGAGGTGATCTTGTTTTCTCCACAGCACAATTCTCTTGGACAATTGCATTAGAACCACAGTGCCTCCTTCCTCTTTTACTCAGTGGAAACTATATAGGGGATTCATCTTTGTGCTGTTTGTGGTGATAAGGGGATTCACGAATGGGATTCACAAGGCAGTCCCTTTAGAATTGGTTTACTCTTTGAGTCCTTTCCCTCTTCACATATTTTGGCACCAACAAATGACCCCCTAAGACATAGATCCAAGGAGAAAAATGAGGTTCAATGTGTGAGGGTTAGTCGCAAAAAATTTAGGTGAATAAGAGAGAAAGATCGTGAGGTAGGGTCGCGATGAAGAGCATCAATGAGTAGGTTGTGAATGCTGTGAATCTCTCTATGGGAAGGATTTCATTTCTCATAGTCACATTCTTGGTGACTGTTTAATCAATTCATGAAGCTCCACATGCTCAGTGATTTCTCATACCGAATGGAGTCTTTTATTATCTTGGACGCACAATGAGTTTTTCGACTTGACGAGTGTGTGCATCGCATCTTATGCTTGTGAGGTCTGTGGTAGGGATCCCCGACCAGTTTCTATGACTATAATCTACGACCTAGCTCTATGAAAGTGCTCCACGATCCAAAACAAGAACTCAAAAACATTGAAGAATAAATAGATCACCAGGAAGCCTCCAGGAGGTCCTTGAGGATGCTTCTCAGGGGGAAGAGATGGTTGATAACCTAGGTATCATGGAGTATGTAAAAATCCATTTAGACCATGAGTCCTTAGTGGATCCACTATCAAAGAGTCAGAAGAACTACCATATGTGAAATAGGTTACCCCTATATGTCTTTGGCATGAGGGTTGACATTTTCATTCAAAAATCAAGTAGGGATGAGCAGCCCATAGGTTTAGGGGTACGTCGTGTCTGTTCTAGTGTTTTGGGGTGGCTGCTGGTCATACTTGGGAGGACCTCACAGTCATCTATACAAATTGATTGTATAAGCATGTGAAAAACGTCAATGGAAAGACATTGCAGCAAGAGGTATCTCCTCCACAGTATCATACCATTCTGAATTCAGCCATGGAGAACACAAAAATGGGGGTACTGATGAGTGGAATTTGTGCTAGGGTGGAAACATCTTGAATGACTAGGCCTTGTCTTACAGGGTATGTGCCTGCTGTGAGGATTTTGGGGTAGATCTGAGGAGAGTGGGTTTGTATGAGGCATCCTCACCCTCCCAATTCCAAATCTAGCAGTTGAAGATTCTTATGATAGAGTTGCTGAGTAGGTGGTCGTCGAGGACTAACACCTTCAATTTTCACTATGGGGAGGTCAGAATTAGCCAATTGGACATACAAAAGATATTAGGGGTCCTGTTACTAGGGATGATATATGATGAGTTCCTCCGTACTGCAAATACATGGGAAGGCCTAGAGCTGATTCCACTACTGACAAGGGTACTGATGTACCTGGTGTTGTGGGAGGACAAGAAATCGATGAGGGATTTCCACTTTATGAGGTTGTTCAATCTATTACTAAATTCTCTTATAGATGGGATGTTTTTTGTGAGGTCTACAACCTTCCTAAAGGTGGTTCCTCATAGAATGGAGCACTCATACTGGAGAATCATGAAGGACAGCCAGTGGAAGTGTTGGGGTTTTAGTATCAACACTGAGCATCAATTGGTGGTTAATATGGATATATTCAACTCGATGCTTATATGCCTCTAGATTATGCATGTATGGGTCACAAAAATGGCCTTGCGGCCTAGCACATTCATCATGGGGTCAATGTTGGTGGTGGGGGAGTGAGTCAACCTTGGAATCCCAATTCCCGCTAAGGTATATATGGTGTTGTGGCATATTATTGAATGGAAGATGAGACATAGGGTATGTGGGGCATTCCATAATCATAATGGGAGGATAGTGGTGCATATTAGGGGTGTCTATGAATACCTAAAACCCATTTCTCCTCTAGGGTTGGGATTTTGACCGACTATTCTAAACAAGGTTGGGAGTTTTCTTACCAAGATGACCCTTCCACTGGTGCTAAATAGGGTCTAAAAGGTAGATGAGTTAAACATCCATCCATTCCCATTGAAAATAGGCGTTTTCACTAATAATGGCTAGAGAATAGTACAAAATCGGTCCTACCTCATGGACTTTCGGGGTGGATTCCTAGTCGCATGGGTTTCCGGAAAGACTTTCTTTGAGTCTTACACCCTGTAATATTTCGCAAGGTAGTTCCAGTTCTAGGAGAGGACAACCTTATAGATCTAATTGGGAGTGCGCCACGAGGATCACACATGTGTGATGAGGTAGATGTGGATCATGTTTAAATGGGAGGATGGGACGATGTGGAATGTGCTTCCTCCTCTCAATGTTATCTATGAGATGGTGAAAGAGTACAACATGAGTTATGAGGTAGCCTACTTGAGGGAGATGCCGAAGTAGTAGACCATTTGTGTCAGTGATGGGGTACCCCCTCATCATTGAGGCCGGGGTAGGAAGGCGACGAGGACATCAAGTGGTGGTGGGGCTATAGTGGTGGATGGACTCCCACTAATCAATTGGTATGTGGCAATAGTAGACCTGGTGGTCCCAGAAGAGAAAACTTATCCGAAGGGGAGGCAAACCAGCGGGTTTTGTAGGATTCCCACATAGGCTCCAAGGAAGCAGTTGTTCCATATAGGCATGAATGATAATGCTGTCTTCCCTGAGGCTTGAGTCATCTTGAATGTCAACAGAAAATTCCTCATCCCTTCTTAGATGTGGCACCACCTAAAAAATCATCGGATGAATTTTCTAGGGATCGTTCATGTCAGGGCTGACTTTGTGGTGTCCCGTGAGGAGGGGGAGTAGTACATTGCCGAGATGGGGGACTTTGTGCACTCTCGAGGTTCTCTGCATCCTATGATGGATCGAATGAAGGTACTAATCAATCAAATGCAACCTCCAAAATTTTCTACCACTGATTTGAGAATGTTCTTCCCTATATCAAAATAATTAGATGAGTCCCCAAGGGGGGAGGCCAGTGGAGGGTTACCACTGAACGACGCTGAGGTCTGTAGTTCAGACCCAGAGCTGGAAGATTTTTCTGAGGCTCGTGAGGTAATCTCTATGCCAAATTCATGTACTATTTATCTCAGCCATTTTAGATTTCTCCACTAATATTTGACCCATGCTGGAGGGCCTCATACACAAGATCCACTCCCAACTAGTGGTAGATATAGCAACAAGAACATTAGGATCTACAGTGTGCGGTGGCAAATATCATTCCTAATAGGGTTGAAATACATTGGGTGGCTCTCCCAGAGTCATTTTATTTCTCAACCATATATGGAGGTCCATTCCTCAAGGTCCTAATGGGAATAGCTCATGGGAGAGACTAACGGTTTGACCTGTGTTATTATTCTTCCTAGAATTCATAATTTTCATCAATTGATTAGGTTAACTGATGCTCATGCACTTTTTGAATGCACAGTTCCTCAAATGGAATGATCCCCCTTGATGATAATGGATAGAGATCCAAGCGATACATTTACCAGTGGAACACAGGTGGTCGGGGAAAAAAACTCCCATACTGACAAGTTGCAGTTCTCTCGATCACTGGTTGGACCATCAGTAGGAAATAACCTAATGTCGTCAAGGTGGGATCCGACAACAGGGTTCAATCGAATGACATGTTTCCTTAACTACCCGATCATACACTAGATGAAGACCCTACTTTTGAGTTCTTGGAGTAATTCCATGTATATGAACCCACTGACCTAGAAGACTGGGAATAAATAGCTTATGATGAATAGGATATAAATATTGTCCCTCACGGATCATGGAAGTTGATTAAGAACATCATCAGGGGACACTCCATAAGCATAATGGATAAACCAAATTGAGAGGCTTCGTTCCCACTTGTGTTTACTATGAGTTGGGGGAGTGGATACCGAATTTCCATATATTCTCATACAAGACATCATGGTGGAGAATATTTGGGAGCATGATCGTGGCCTTGGTGTAAGTTGGAAATGGAGAAACTCAGTGAACATTAGAAGGCTCCAAGATGGTGAAAATGAGATCCAATGGTTGCAGGTGTTTGTGAATGAGTATTCATCGTTTCCCAACATGCAATCGGGGATCATATCGCGGTTGAATTCTATGCTAGCAGAGCCTGATGAACGAATGAATCAAGCCTCTGAGGAGATGGAAATTATATAGGATGACAAGGATTGGACCTCGATCGAGGCTGTTTAATTTCACCATATTACAATCAAGGGGGAGTGGGAGCATAATAGGAAACAATGGATCCTAGACACCACCTTATAGAGAGTGGCGGAGCTAGAACACTCTATTGATGTGATCAACCCATCTACAGGAGGGTCTAATCCTTGGGTGTTATAGTGTCTGAAAACTCAAAAATGTGATTTCATACATAAATTGATTATTTTGGCCACATGCATGAGTTACATTATCTATTTTGGTCTACCACATTTCCATCGCATTTGTGAAATATCCAGTGTTCACCCACTAAGATCAAGTGGGGTCATGCATAATGTAAGAAACAAGAGATGATTGCATTATTATTCCATCTGAGTATGAGTGTTCCAACCAAGCTCCAGACATCTGAGGTCTGAACAGTCTATTCAGATTCTCAGTAAGAATTAGAGGTACATGACTAGAGAATTAAGTTCTCAGAACAGTCAAATCGTTGTTTTCCTAGTGTGCTCTACTGAACGAGTGGGGTAACATCAGGGGCGTTAGAATCAATCCAATCATAGGGGCGTGTAAAATATTATTCATGATACCCAAAATTAAGAATAATTTAGTGATGGTATGACAATGATGGATAGATATTGACCATGTTTGAAACACATTATCCATATTGTGTAGGATGAAATGGGGACAACAAATGGGGGATGACTGCTGACCATGTTCGAAACATGGGGCCTGAATCAAGATTTCATCAATTAGTCATCCAAAATATTAGTCTAGGACATTAAGAAATCCATAGTTCGAGCATCCTACTATTATGGGTTCTTCAGATATGAAAGGGGATGAGGTTTCAATTAAAGGGCAGGCCAATGATGAAGGGTGGAGTGATGTGTTGTTCGAATGGAGTCAAACACTATTTATATTATTCCCCCATGAGGAAACATATTAGGTGATTGCATCATCCTACTCAGGGAGACTACCTACTTTCAGGAATGAAATCTATAGTGAGAACCTAGTATTACTTATAGTATTATGTCATACCAAAGTGGTTAGTAGGCACATTTTTTAACATTGTACAATGAGGATGGTGATCGTAGTTTAAGGTCATACATCCTGGACCATTATCAAGGCTAAGGGGATCGAAGGGATGATGAACTTGGGCTATGAACAAGGGTAAATTCCCAAGTGTAGCTACATTACCCATAAGTATGGGGATCCATCCAAACGTAGTTCTTAAGAATAGTGTGGTAATGGACCAATGATTGCCAGGGAAATCCTCCTTAACGGGGAAGTTAACGCATAACATAATTATTATGAAGAATACAGAACATGGTTAGGGTATAGCTACATTTTAAATTCATGTGTCAAAAACATGGTTACCTAGAAATAAAATGTGAGGTGCAGTATATACCCCAATATGACTGAGGACCAATGAAATCCAAACCACATCACTTAACCCTAGTGGAAATCAAAAGCCATGACACCAAAGATGGAATAACCTAGGATTGGCCTAAGACAAAGAGTCTGGGAATTCCTACGTACCTCATTAGGATATTAATAAAGCCACGTGTAGTTCTCATATTGTAGTTTAATGTCACACGGGACAAGAGGCATGTGTGGTTTGGCTGCACTAGTACACATTCTACCAAAACCACTAATCCCATGTGAGTCGTGCTCTGTGTGGGAACAAGGAGTAGTGGTGGGACTTTCTTGGTATATAGAGGCACAAATTAGGGGTAATGGGATGATAGGTAAATGATGTCCCAAAATTATTGACCCAGCTGCTTAACACACCATAATTACTGGAGGTGTAAAACCGATTATGCTGGAGTCGCAGATGGACATAAGGGAGTTGAAGGATGTGAATCATGGTTCTCGAGATATGAATCTCAATGATAGTGGTGTGACATAAGATGATATTTTTAGAACATGTTCAAAGAATAACATATGTTTTTTGTTATCCGAATATGGTGATATACAAATGAGGTTTGACCACTAATCATGTTTGAAACACAAGACCAATCGCAAAGTGTTGTTTGAGGTATTATGGGGTATTAGCCCAAGATGGTTGGTGGGATAATATGGCACAAGACCATATCATAGAGGGTTCCCCTCAGACATAGAAGATGAAACCAATCCAAATAATGATCTCATGAAACATGGACATGAAAAAAGGGAATTTCCATGTGATAATTCCACACTTTGGGCTCTTGAACATTAAACATTTGAGTATGATATTGGGGCTTGTCAGATTGAGGGAGAAGAATCCCTTTCCAAGAAAAAGGAGGAGACATGGTGTGGTTGTCGAAAAAGAATAAACATGAATGAATACCTAAGAGGTAATCATTACCACATGCTCCCAATAGAGTTTAGGCCAAGGGGCCATAAAGAGGAAAAGATTTCTGATACCTTGGGTTGTACCCGAAGACAAAATGTTTGGGTGTTCCTACATATCCCATGACGATGATAATCAAGGCATACATTACTCTAAAAGTGTATTCCAGTTTAATTTCATTCAAAAAGAACAATAAGATATTAGTTTTAAGGTCTTAGATCTCATACATTAATGGAAATTAGTAAAGGAAGCATTTTTTGGCTATTGTAAATCCTGATGTGAATGAAGATTGTGGAAGTTTGTATCACACCAAGAGTTCCCATGGAAGATTTTTAGGTCATTGGACCAAAAATTAAAATTTGGATGGGCTTAAGGAAAAGATTTTGGGTTTTATTACTTACCCCCTTATGATGGGGATCAAGTCATACGTATCTCTCAACTGGTGTGGTAGGGTACCAATGCTAGGGACAACACTGTCATGTGGGTCTAGCCCACGCACCAAAACAAGTCGTATTTGATAGATCTTGTTTGTTATTTAAGATGTATGTGTGTTGTTTTTTGTTGTGAAACAATAATCCTAGTACGGATAATCTAGGTCTCGCTACTGGAATCAATCATATGTAGGACTTGAAAAATAGTATGGTGGATGATCCATACCAAACATGACGTCCCCTTGAATGAGGACATGACACAGTAGTTTTGTATTTCTTCATTCAGTTGAGATGATAATTTCATAGTTTAGGGTCGTATGATTGGACAAACCCATGTATTTTAATTCCATGTAGTAAAGACACAATATTTAAAATTCATGTGAGAAAAGGTAGAAAATTTTAAATTCATATGGATTGGTAACATACATAAGAAACAAGTTTATATAGGGGAATGTGCATGGCGTGATAAATCATACTCGGGGTAAATGGGGACAATGTCCAAATCACTCTTTGAGCAATTCTGAGGACGAAAACTCAAGAAAAGTGGCTACAAATGGTCATAGAATATATGGATGAACCCAAGGAATAAACCTTTAGGTGTTTCTACGTATCCCATGAGAAACGAAATCAAGCCACACATAGTTCTGAGAGTGCATTTTAACATCATGTGGGACAAGAGGCATGAGAGACCAAATCCTAGAAGGGGAGTATATGGTGAGGCTATTGAACACCCAATGTAAATGAAGAAATAGTCCCACACATGCCACACCACACAATCCTCGGAATGTTAGGGCCGAAAGGCCAAACTAAGATAAAATTAGGTGATCCTAATCAAGACTCAAGGATGAAATGTCAAGGAATTTTTATGTATCCAATAAATATTTGAATCATGTTGTATGTAGTTATTAATTTTGTCGTTCAGTTAAATGTATTGTGGAATGGAAGTAGAGAGGTCATAGTTTAATGCATTAGAGGTTGGACCAGATACGTGAGACTCTTCTAAATGGGCGTAAACATTAACCAAATCTATATGCCCACATGAGCTACTCTTGATGTGGTAAACAAGGGAAATGAAGGCCTTTTCCACACGTGGAATATAGAAAAATTGGTATAATGGTTTGGAACCTTTAATAGATCACCATCATGGCCTAGTTCTCTTAATGTGGAAACAAACACTGAGGGATAACACCAAGAGTGTTTATGTTCCCCTAGGACATAACAGATTGGAAGATTATGTGAATAATGCATCCAATATGTAGAGCTTGATGAGGGAGTCATGATGTGGAGGATAACTAATGATTGTGTTCAGAAAACTACAACCATAACATGTAACCTGAAATGGGAACAACAAATGAGCATCGACCGCTGACCATATTCATAACAAAGTACTTGTATCAATTTTTCATTCAAAATTGTTAGTAATGTTTTCCAAAGATTGGTGGAGAGAACAAGGGCCTAACATCCATTCCATTCAAGGGTCCTTTCGAATGAAAAAAATGACGAAATCCCAAATTAAGGGGAAACTAAAGCATGAAAAAGGTTAATAACATTTCTATATAGAATTCAACACTCTAGGTCCTGATATAGAGTGTTTGTAGGAATATTTGTGAATTTCCAAAGAGGGTCAAGTGGCCCAATTTGAGAGAAGGCGTCTCCAAAAGATGAGTTGAAAATAAGGGGTGAATAGATCTCAAGAGGGGAGGTACATGGCGTGGTTGTTACAAAACTGATGTGAATGAAGAGATAACCCCCTACCACACCACATACCCCCCTCTATGAAGAACCAGGCAAAGGGGCCAAAGAGAAGAGTAGGTTTCCAAGAAATAGGGATGGAACCAAATTCAAAATGAGAGGGCATTCCTACGTATTACATGAGAAGGGGAATCAAGGTACACATAGTTCTGGAGATGTCATGTAGTTTAACATCATGTAGTAAGGATGTAGAGATATCTTAGATTAAGGTCTTATAATAGGGACTAGGTATATGATACTCTTTCAAACGAGTATAAACCATGACCAAATCCCTAATCTGATGTCAGTTTCACTCGATGTGGGAAACAAGGGAGAAGAAGGTATTCGCAACACATGGAATACAGGAAAAGGGGGGAAACTGTGAGGAGCCTCGAATAATGTCTCATTGTGGCATTGCCCTCTTAACATTAAAACACGCACTCAGGAATAGAACCACGAGTGTATAAATTCCACTTGGACATGGTGGATTGGAAGAGAATGTCAATCATGCAACCAATATTTAGGGCTTGATAAGGGTTGTGTGATGATGGAGAATAATTTTTGACCATGATCGAATCACAACATCCATATCATGTGACCTAGAATGGGAACAAAAAATGAGTGTCTAGTACTAACCATATTGGAAACATGTGACTTGTATCAATTTTTCATTCAAAATTCTCAGTTATGTTGGCCAATGATGATAGGATATCACTGGGGCTAAGTATCCATGTCGTTTAGGGGTCCTTTCGAATATGAAAGATGATGAAATCATAAATGAAGGGGAACATGAAGCACAAAAATGGGCGATAGCATTTATATTAATAATACAACACTCCTCATCCTCAACTAGAGTGTTCTTGGGCACATTGGTGAATTTAATAAGAGGTTCTAGGGGCCTAATTAGAGACTAGACGACTCGAAAATATGTGTACAGAATAGGGGGAATGAAGAGCTCTCAAGAGGGAGAGGTACATTGAGTTGCAGTTACAAACCCGACGTGAATGAGGACATAAGCTCATACCACACCACATACCCCCTCCTGGATGACTCAGGCCAAGGAGACATAGAGAAGATAATGTTTCCATGAAATGGGGATGTACCTGAAGACAAAATGTCTAGGCATTCCTACGTATCCCATGAGTATGGGAATCAAGATACATGTAGTTCTGGAGATGTCATGTTGTTTAACGTAATGCGGTAAAGATGAAGATAGTAGTTGGGTATCTCGATGAGGAATGTGTATGGCATGGAGAATAAACTGACTTGAAGGAGGACATAATCCCAAATATGACACACCATTCATAACTCCTGGAAAGACTCGGGCCAATAGCTCTAGAGAAAGAAAAAATAAACCTAGGCTAGACCAGAAGACAAAAACATTTTGGTTTTCCTACTTATCCTGTGAAGAAGGGAATAAAGAAAAACATAGTTCTTGAAAATGTTATATAGTTTAACTTCATGTGGTGAGCATGCAGTAGATCTTAGTTTATGGTCATAGATCTCATACTTTAAATTCCCAGTTTAATGTCATGTGCATGGGACATGTGGGTGGAAAGGGTGGATCATCATGGATGTCATGATGGAGACCGCCATAAGGACCATGATGACCGAGGATAACTACTAAACCTGTTTACAGCACAGTATCTGTATTGTTTCCCGGAATGGGGACAAACAATGAGTGTAGACCACAGACCATATTCTCAGTGTGGGAATCATATCCAACTATTTTCCAAAGTCCTCAAGGATGTTGGACCTATATTGTAGGAGGTCCATAGGGCCTAGCATCCATGTCGTTCAAGGGTCTTTTCGAATGTGAAAGATAAAATAAATCCAAATTAAGGTACATGTAAGGCATGGTAGGATCTGTACAGTTTGATGTCTTATGGAACGGAATATGGATGGATAGTGTATCAAGGGAATGTATGAAGTGGGGAAAAATGCCTGATGTCAACGAGGACACAGAGTCCACACCACACCACACAGTCCTTGGGGAGAACTTGAGAGAGGGGCCTAGAAAGGTTGGGGGACCTAAGGTTAGGCCCCATATAGAAAGTCACAACTATTTCTCAATTTATCATCATGCATTATGAATGTTGAGTGGTCTTACACCCCTTAGTGATGGATGGATTATGCAGTTTTAATGTCATGTGATGGGGATAGTGCTGATCTTAGTTTAATGTAATAGAGCCCAGACCATGATTTTGTACCCCTTTATTTCAGTATGACCCTACCAAAGCTCCAAAGCCCACATGAGCAATGATCAGTGGTAGAAACAAGGAATGGGATCTGGTTCTACCAAGCATATGAGGGCACAACAAAAAAGGATAGTAATCGGGAAAGGTTGGTCCCAACTAGAAAAACACTCCAGTGTGAGGTATACTGATATTTGAAGGGATAACAAGACAAAATGAATCATTTCACCCAATATTGGGGACATACATGGGTGGTGATAACTATGGAAGATTGTCGCTGACTTCATTTGAATCACAACATCCATATCATGTGAATTAAAGTGGGAACAACAATTGATTGTCAACCACTGACTATATATGTAAAGTAGTACATGTATCAATTTTATTCCATGACCCTCTAGGTCATCGGCCCAAAATTTGAGGAGAGTACTAGGGCCTAGCATCCATGCCGTTTGGGGGTCCTATTGGATGTGAATGATGTTGGAGATCTAAATGAAGGGGACACATGAAGGGTATGTATCCCATGTAGTTTAACATCATACGAGATGCAGATAGAGGTTGATATCTACAAGGAGGGGGATAAATTCTGTTTTCATGATAAAATCATCATGAATTAAGGAAAAAGCCTACTCCACACCATGACTTTCAACCCAACGGGAGATCTTGAAGTTTGGTGTTGGGCCTACAGACAAAATGTTCTGGCATACCTACATATACCTATATAACGTGTATCGAGACATACATAGTTCTTGAATGGGGAAATGTAGTTTAACATCGTGCGGTGATGACTTGGGATGATAGAAGAATGATGAGGGTTACATTGTGTGATCATCATAATCCAAACATGAGAGGGGCCAAAGAAGCCT
Source organism: Viscum album (assembly GCA_963277665.1). Classification (NCBI taxonomy): domain Eukaryota; kingdom Viridiplantae; phylum Streptophyta; class Magnoliopsida; order Santalales; family Viscaceae; genus Viscum; species Viscum album. Next base: position 1,486,693,668 of record OY728148.1, read on the forward strand.
ACACTGCACCATGTGGGATCCTCCATGGGATCTACACCAGAGGGTTGTCAAAGAGAAGAATTTGGGGAACGGAATCTAAGAAGACACATCCAAGCATTCCAACATATCCCATGCAGATAGAATCAATACATACGTAGTTCTTGAGATGTTGTGACGTATTACATCATATAGAAAGGATGCAAAGAGATCATAGAATAAGGATGTAGATCTCAAACAATTTTTTGTTTATCATCATGCAGGATGGGTGCTGGGTAGTTCACATCCTTAATATTGGATGGATCACACATTTTAATGTCATATGGAGAAGAAAATATATTTTAAGGTCTTGAAAAACCATATACAATTTAACATCATGCAAGACAACATAAATTTTAATTTCATGTGAAACAGGTGCCCCATAGTTTTACATTTTTTGGATTAAACAAATCATAGATTTTACCATCATATGGTAAATACATCATAGTTTATGGTCACATAAGACCATATAGATCTCAATTTATATTCATAGAGCTTGGACCGTAATGGTATATCATCCACTCGCAATTTTGCATCATGTAGGATTCTAAAGCAGTTTAACGTCATCCATGATGTAAAATTTTAAGGTCATGTCAGACCGGTGCACTCAATCAGGAGAAGTATTGCATGATGAATTAGGCATTTTTGGGAGGTATTATATTATCTCCATCCATGGTAACCTTGTATTACACACCATTGGGGTAAACCTTGTAAATGATGTAATGTCCTTTTCATTTGGGCTCTAGTTTATGTGGTTTCCCACTGGGTATCAGCAGCGTTCTCAGATCATTCACAATGTCACCTTGAACGAAAGAGTGAAGGAATTATTTCTTATTGAAAGCTTTTTCCAACTAGTTCTAAAGTAGTTTCAGATTGTACAAGGAACAAAGACTCTTTCTTTCGAGTGCATTCAGTTCTTCCAGAAGGATCATGACCAACTTATCAAGTGCCTGCTTCTCATAGACATATATTAATAATTAATGAACCTGAATCTCGATGGGCAGGGCAGCCATGGTTCTATACACTAGTGAATATAGAGTCCCCTATGTGGAATTGCAAGTTGTTCTTGGATATGCCCAAAGTGTGTTGGGGAGATTTTACAGCTAAATATTCTTATTCTGAAAAAACAAATTTCTATATAATGTTGGATAGGGTATCGTTCAACGCCTTGATCTTCCCATGTTCTTGCGTGTGATTGTGGGAGGAATGTTTCGAACTGATTTTGTAATTGGAATTCAACTTCATCAGTTTAACAGCCTTGATGTTGGTTCTGTTATCAATGAGGGCAACATGAGGGACTCTGAAAAGGTAGATGAAATTAGATCTCACAAACTCAATGATAGAATGGGGCTTTACCTCCTTGAGTTGATCTTTCTCTACCTACATGAAAAATAAATTTGTAGCAGTTAGGATGAATATTTATTTGGATGGTTGTCACAGGTGGATATGGTCCCATGACGTCTAGTCCCTAGACTAAAAAGGTCCAAGATTACTTGGTAGTATGGAGAGGCTCTGGCGTTCGATGAAAAAATTTATCATGGATTTATCATGGATGGAACCTCTTGGAATACTCAATACAGTTGTAAAAAATGGATGGATAAAAATACACCAATCTTGAGATATGGTGAGATCGTTTTGGCCTTGTCTTATGGACCTCACAGGAACTGGAATCAACCTTTTGTAAGACCAGATAAATCTCTCCTCCTAGAATGCAACAAAGAATTACCCCATCAAAGCCATAATTTTAGTGTATTTTCACTTGACTGAGGCCACTCTAGAGGTTGAAATTTAATGTGCGTCGTCAGATTTACTCACACTCTACTCAATCTTCATTAGAGATTACTATGTTGGAGATACTCAATAAAGGGAGTTCTCTAGTCTAGATTCACCTCTTAATTTGTAGAAGGGGGCCCTGGGGGTCTTGAAATGGTGGCACCAATGGCAAGGTGGCTTACCTGCAAACTTTCATGGTCATCCGGAATGATGGGAATGATGACTCTCTCATGGAAAACATGAATAATAATAGCATTCTAATCAGGTTCAACAAGATATGTATCCATGTTGGCCCAGGCGTTAGCTTGACCATTCTGGGACTGAGGGACATGAGTAACTTCCGGCTGAGACTAGAACTGGCCCATCAATTGTAGGGTGCATTCTAATAGTAACACTATCTCTAGATTCTTGATGAAATAGTCATTGTTGATTTTTAATAACTAGTTAGAAGTACAATTTAACATGTATGTGGGGAAAATCATTCTCGAGAGCTTGCTTGAGACTAGAAATGGGGACATGATACTCTACCTCATTTTTTGTACAACCTTCTGACAATAGGAATTAATAGGGAAAAACAACTTGAGAGGGTGTGATGAAGACAATCCCCAATCCCATTTTGTTGAGTCTCGGGTCATTGAGTCTTCTTTTAGTAGGGATTTGTGAACCACCATCAAAATGCATCATCCATCATGGAATGGCTTGATCTACTAAGAGGATAGACACATCTATAAAATCAAGATCCAGAGACTGGTATGCGAGAACTGGATGGGTGGAAAAGAAATATGCCAATTCTTGTCCCTTAATATCCTTTTGGGGGACCAACATGATGTATAATTTCTAGGGGATTACTTCCCACCGAGCTAAAATACATATTAACATGGGGTGGTTCAGAATGTACTTCAACAGATCCACTCAGGACAGTAGTTGTGTCTCGTGAGGCTGCATATAGTGTCACAATTTGTATACTATGAATACTAGCGTAAGGTATCTATTCTAGATAGAGGAATATCTATTCTCTGTATCGAGTAACATGCGATTGAGATAGTACATACTATTCTCTATCCCTTCGTTTTTCTTCTGTTCGAGAAGGGTGCTGAGAGATTGTGCCAGGGTGGTCACATAAAGGACTAGAGACTTTCTGGAAACATGTGGCATCAGGACTGTATGTTGAAATAGGTATTACATGATTAATTCAAAATTAGTCTAACACACTTCATCCCATTGATAAGAAGAACGTTTCTTCATGAGTCAAGAAAAGGGAATACACTTTCCAGCCAGATTCATGTTGAATCGGTGTATATAGGCTAGGTGGCCAGGAAAACCCTAAACATCCAAAATTCTGCTCCGAGTAGACATCTGACTAATGGCCTTGATATACTATAGATCAATATATATGCATCTATATCTAAAAATTAATCCGATAAACTTTCCATAGGTGACCCTGAAGGTGCACTTCGATGGGTGAATCTTCAGATTGCAGGTTCAGAGGAAGCCAAACACATTCTCCAAGTCATCCTATGGTCTTGACATTAAAAATACTTAACTACTAGATCATCAACATAGTCTTCCCTCAAATCCTTGAGGATCGGCATAAATATGCTATTTATGGCACGCTAATAGGTGGCACATGCATTTTTTTAGTCCAAAAGTCATCATTTGATAGCAGAAAGTACCATGTGGTGTCGTGATGTCTTTAGAATCTTCATCTTCAGGTTCTATTCGTATTTGGTTATACCTGGAATACCCATCCATGAAGGAGGGATCCTGGAACATAAGGGTGGAATCACTCAATAGGTATGTTTCGGGAAGTCGAAAATCATCCTTTGGAAAGAGACAATTAAGATCTTGAATGTCAATGAAGATCTTAATATGTATATTCTTCATCCAGTCAGGCATGATGTTGTCTATTCATATGAGGTACTAGACCACCATGATGATGTTGGCTATGATTGTCTTATCAACCTCAGCCTCAATCATGGAACCGTGAGAAGGGTTCATCTTTCTGGGAGGGTGTTTGACCCCCGCTGATTTATTTGAAGACTGAGGTGGTGGACGGTGACCTGGGGAACGATTCCTAGAATTTTTTCATAACTACAGGAAAATATATCAGGATGTACCTTCAATATGTCCATGAACCACTATTTCACTTCGACAAGCATAGTGGTCCTAATAAATGTGGGTTTCAGATCTATATCGTTATCGAGGATTACCTATACCAAATCATCAACTGTGGTGAAGACACCCTCTTCAAAGGCAGGAGGTGAATCCTCCAAATCTTCCTCTTCATTCACAGAGGACGGATCCTTGATGAGAGGTTATTATTCTATTTCAATATATCCTGATGGGGTGTTGGGGCCGACCTGAGTGGTGATGAAAACTACATCAGTGGACTCCTGTGTTGTCGCAACAGTAGCGATGAATGTTGTTGACCTTATCCCATATGGTCTTTGGCCAAAGGGTACACTATTGATGATTTCAAATAAATAGTGGAATGATGACTTGATCTATTTTATCCTAGCTTGATGAAACAAGAAAATATGATGTATTTTCATTCCCATGGGGGGGACATCCTAATACTTTATGGGATTAGGAGGCTCCGGGATCACCCAAGACTTATTTTTGTAGGAATAAGAGGTGATATTTTGGTGTCCCTTAGACCGGGGAATGTGCTTCCCCATCCTTCAGGAAAAAAAATCATTTCCCTGGATTTAGGTTCCTAACCTCCAATCAGGGTGTTGGAAAATTTAGGCATCATCCAGGTCTACCCACAGGTCTGTTGCATCCATAGAATGTTAAAAATCTTTCACCTAGATTTGTTTTTCCTTTCCCATATAATTGTCAACAACTATATAGCAGGATTCAAAAATGGAAAAAGGAGATGAATCACCTTGGATTATGCCCACTTGACCATTAAGGGAGTACATATAATAATTTGTGGTATGTATAAGGGACTTCCATGTGCAGGTGTGGCCATGGTCTACCCATGAACGCATTGTAGGCGGTGTACTGAGAGTCAACCAGGAAATCAGTGCTAGATACTAGACTGGAAAACATTGTCTTCAGGTGGATTTTTATGACCGGTTTTTGTTCCATCCTATCATAACCTCGAATATTCAGTTCAGAGAGGCTTATATCATCCTCAAACAACCCCATATTTTGGAGAGTTTGGGTCGGGATAAGGTTATCCCAGAAACTGTGTCGACAAGACAGTGACGAACCTCCACACCATTGATGACTCTAGTGATGTACAGTGGGATGATTCTCCCATTTATGGGTGAGCCTTCATCTTCTCAGGATAAAGAGAAGATATATTTACATTATGTGTTCTTGGATTCCTCATAATGGAAGATTTCTGCAGCTACTACCTCTGTCTCAAAATGCAGGGGGATTTTTAAATCCTTGACAAGGGATTTGCTCGTATCTACTAATACATGAAGATACTAGAGGATAGAGGGACTTTTAGGTATGCAGAAAATATGTTTAAGAACATCATACCTCCTTACCAAGCCTAAATTTCCACTGACGGCGGGTTGCTCTGTGCTAGAAGGTATGATGGGCCCTTCAGGTTGAACTTGTAGCTAACTGGTCTGTGCAATTTCCTAATGCAATCTAGTTAAACCTCATGGGGATTCTACCAGATGAGGGATAGATGACTGAGGTCGGTCCATAAGTGACATGGATGATTGTAGTGTGGCTGTAGTGGCTCTACCTGGTAATGTAGTACAAATGATGACAAATAAAAACCTGATGATTCCACATGACAAGGCTGATCATGCTGAGATCTGCACTGGGCATGTTTTATTATTTCAGTGGCATGCATATCCTGGATGGACTTATTGAGAAAGGAGTCCCAATGACCCATATATCCACGACTCTGTCGATGCTGGTGATGGATGGGGACATTTGGAGGATCAGTTTAGTGCTCCTCATCATCGGGAACTATATATGGATTTATCAGCTCTGCAGTGTTAACCAAAGTATACCCTTGATTTTCACTTGAAAAGTCATCCACCACTGTATGGATTCTGGGGGTTATTTCCATCTATAAGGGCTTGATTTCATCAAGAATATGGTATGACAATGTCATCTGTGGGGGAATTTTTTTCCTATGCATCGTCGATGTTTTTTCTTATAGGAAAAGAAAGGTTGAGACGTCGATGCAAAAGTACAAGTTGTGGGCGACACTCGGACTTCTGAAGTATTGGGTCGATTCAAACATGAAATGATAATACTATGGGCTTGGGAGACTACCTTATGAGCTATATAGTCAATATATTTTTGTGACTCATGGTTAGGCACCTGATTCGACTCACCCTTGCTATCACTTCCACTATTAGGCTTCATGAACACACATGACACCTATTCTAGAGTTGGAACTAACCTAACCATGTTGATATCAACCTGGTCTGAAATCCAGTCTTTAAACATAGATCATTGTTTAAGGGAGTTCCCCAGGATCCAGTGATAGGGGAAGCAGTAAGGGTGATCAATGAGATCTCCCTCTTCGGGCCTCTTATATTCAACAATCCATAGGAGTCCCTATTCCAAAGAACTATGGAAATAACTGAGGAACTGTGCCTCAATAAATGAGTAGGTCTGATTTATTCTATATGGGAAGGGGGGCGGGGTGACAAGCCCGGATGAGGGGCTGGAGGAGCCTATTGAGGAGTTGGAGGTTGGTTATCTTGCCTAGGTGGCGGAGGCACATTACGTGGGGGCTCTTAATGATTTTTAGGAGAGTTCTACTAGGCCGAAAGATGTGTCTATAGTGGTGGGACTTGGTGAGGTTATGGAGGTTGTTCCACTAGTAACAACTCCAACTGCCTGGGAACCTCTATCTATGCTACCACGAGGGGCTCATCCTTAGAATCTCTTCTCGCAGGACCACATGAGGTAATGAAGATAAATATGGCATGATACAAGGCTTCCTCTAGACACTGGACTTTATCCGAGAAATCCTGAAATCCATCGGGGTAATTATGAGTGATGAGAGAGGTGACCAGTACAGTTTGTACATTCCTTACAAACATTGTCAGCAGCTATTTATGATTAAGTTTAATATAAAGGGGGTAAGTGTGTCCATTCCATAGAGCTAAAAAGTCCATGACATGCTTTTCCTACCTCTAATTTCACTTTAATAGGTCTGCAATAATATTTTTCTAGATGGTAGAGCTAATCTAGTAATGAAATTGCCAATGAAGATCTTCCCAAACAGCTACTAACCCTATGGGTAGCTTATTTTACAAGATAAATACAGGCCTTACAATGTATTTGTAATGACCCGACCCTAGATTCCCAGAGTTGGTGCATTATTTTAATACATTTCCATGATTACAAGGAATCATGTCCCGAAAGACTAATCAGTTTAGCAGTCTTGGAAAATAGATTGCATACATTAACATTACATTACACTTTCTAACATACATCACAAAAAAATCCATTTTGAATGCTATTGTTCCCATAGATTAACCACGATCTCAAACCTGGAACACTTTCTGGGATATTGGGAAAATAAAACATAAGAATTGGGTGAGCTCAGATGTTCAGTAAGGACAAATAATTTAGTGGAAGCTATAAAATTTAAGGCCAGATGTGAAATAAGAAAATAGCCTTTTAAACATAAACTTGAACATAATATGGAAAAAATAAATCAAGAATTACCATATAAACATGAACATAGATATTATTCTAGTTGAATAATCACATTTAATAACTAATTTTATAATGGGGGAATGCCTAACGCCAGATATCATCACCACACAGTCAAGCCCTTATGCCAATTCTAAAAATAAAAGTTTGCTCAAGGCCTTGTTCCAAGACACTAGTTTGTCTCCTGAGACCTACCGATGCATCAAGAATCTATAGGGGGCTCCACCCATCACATATTAAGTCCACTGCATTCCTCATATGAAAAAGATGAAACATAACATAAACATTCGTATTAAAACTCGCATACGAAATGTAAATACATTATCCATAAACCATGAATGGTATATAAATAACACATCCACAGTCAAACATATCAAAAATCCTTCAACATAATATGGATGATTTGTATCATAATAAATCAACTTAAAACAAGTTTAAAATCCATCAACGGATGTTGAGGTAGATTAAAATGATTTGTAAAACTCTTTGAGAGAAATATCTCTTTTTCATGATAACATTTAAAAGTCACAAAATTTAAAAAGGATGTCATTTAAAGTCATTTTTGAATCAAGGTGTCCAATCCCTCTTCTAAACCTTCCAATGGAATTAACATTTTGAAAACATTCATGTCCATAAAAATAAATCCTTAAAACACATTTTGAAAACATGGACATTAATGAGAAATATTTAGAAGAGTAAATATTTAAAACATTTAAAATGATGTTTTAGTAAAAAGTTGCTTAAAAATAATCTCGTTGAATTTTTTTTTATGAAACATGGACATGGATAATAAATATGTCCCATTACATACATACGTAAAAAAAACCTTGGATAATAGAGAGATTGTGAAATTATCCCTTACCTGGAACTTTCCTTTGGAAGAGTGTACACTTAACCTCCTGTATAATGACAATTTTATGTTATTAAATTATACTAGAACCATATTAATATTTATTATATAAAAAATATTAATTTAGGAATTTATACTACTCATTTAATAATGATTTTCATGTTAAATTAACATTTCAGGTAACAATCTATTTCTTTATATTATGTATTCTAACTTGTTATTCTTGACCGTATAATTTAGATCATGATTTAAATACTTCCAGAATACAAAGCCTGATTCATATATCATATATATTTGGAATATAAATATTTATAAAAGATAGATATATGAAATATAAAACACCATTTATGGAGACAGTAGGTTGTAAGTACGCATAAATGTTGTTTATGTTTTCACATCATATTGAACGGAAGTACGTGAATAAAATATATGTAAGTACATAAATACACACACACACACACAGATATATATATATATATATAATATCATTATTATTTCATTTATTACATACTTATTAATAATATATATTTTTATAATCATCGGTAAATGGTGAATGTGGAAATGAATCTCATCATGTCGAGGAGATGATAATCCGTACGTACGCACGACCAAAATATGAATTCCTTAAAGGTGTGGAATTTGATTTTATTTTAATTTTATAAAGACCTTATCATGTTATTTTTATTATTTTTATACGTATTACTCATCATTATATCCATATAAATAACATAGTGTTGAATAAAAAATTACACAACGGCGTGGAGATGGTAAGTTGTACGTACGCACACATGGTTACATTATGATTCATATAACGGATATAATAAGGAATATGGTTATTCCATATTTGTAATAACATCACAGTATATATAATTTACTGGATTTATTATTTTGGTATGGTAATAACAAGGAAAGTGAAAGTGGATGAATAAAAGAACATGGAAGAGGGTGGTAAAATTATTACCTCTTCTTCGGGTTCTTCCTTTTGATTTGATCAAAAGAGCTCCTCATGTTGGCTTTTTGACCAAAGTAAGGCCTCTAGGATAAAGTTAGGATAGTGGGTAGAATATTTGGGTAGGGTTTTTCCGAGAAAAATGGCTTTGGAGGTGTGAATTTGCGATAAGGGTATGTTCCCTTTTATAAGAGGGGTGAGGGGCACCATAGGAAAACCATAAAATATTATTTTATAATAAATTAATTTTCGTTTTATAATGGCTCCAAAATGAAATATGTAAAAGAAAATTTGGGTATTAATCTAAAACCTCTCAACCAATTTGTTTTAGATAGGTCTATGTCACCATATAAACCTTAAATTTTAGATTTAACTCTTAGTTAAATAGTTTGACATTTAGCATGCCTCATTGTATTTTTATATTACATAGTTAATTAACTGACTATAAAATTCCAATCGAACCCTAATTGGTTTATTAATGTCATATATATTATTATATAAGTCTTTTGGATGAACCTTAGATTTTTATGGTTATTATAAAAATTAATAGTATAATATTTGTTTTAAAAACTATTTTATGTCAATTTTGACACTATTTGGTATTTTTTTTGTTAAAATGATTACAGCATGATTAATTTGTACAAAATTTAATGAGACAGCCCTAAAATTTCATATTATTTTATAAATTATTTTTACTTTATCATAAGTCTCAAATTACATTTATTTGGGTATTTATAATATCAATTATTTTAATCTTTTATTAATAAGGTTGTTACTCCATCATCATTGTGTCATAAATTAATTTAATTATATAATGTCTAAAAATTATAAATAAAATACCATTATGTAGGAAATATTTGTATCGTTATAATGAATATTTATAGTCGAATTTATCTTATGAATTAGCCTATATTAAAATTTTATATTTATTAAAACTTCAATTTAAAAGTTTTAACTCTTTTTTAAATTAAATAATAATAATTGTCCTAATCTAATTCAGGTGGAAGTAAAGGATAATATTTTATTCCAAAGGTTGTTTTTTGTCTAATTTCACTTATCCAATATAATTAAGACATATTTTTGGGTAATGATAATTTCATTTTTACCTTTAATTTCTCTATTTAATTTTAACTGAGGTAAATAAAAATCAAAAAGTTACATTTAACCAAAAATTGTATATATCTCATTGAACCTCATTTTACTTACTGATATCAACCATATCTCTCCAAGTTTTGAAATTTAATTCACAGAAGTGGTAAAATTTTGTTTTATGCAAATTTTCATATGCTCCTAGGATGTGGGTAAAATACGGTAAAAAGTTCAACAAAACTTTTTCTATATCTAAACTTATTATAAAATGACTCAAATGAATTATATTGAACTTATATTTATATTATGTATCTATTTTAACCTGAAATAAATTTAAATTAAATAAATAATTATTTAAATAAAAAGTCGATTTTAACCAATAACATAGTGTTTTTAACTATTCATCAAAAATTGAATTTTTTCAGAAAAATTCCAAAATTTCACCCTAAGATAATTTTGATATTATGAATTCAAAAAAGAATTATATTTTACCGAATTCAAGACATATAAGTATCATTTATTAATTTATAATTAATTCCTGTTGTCAATGTCACGACCCGTCCTCGGGGCCCGTGCCGTGACTACCCCAAGCCCGCCTTCCATAGGCCAGGGGCTGGCGACTAGCACCAAGGCGTAAAATCCCAGTAAACAGGGAAGGCATTGCCTTTATAAGTAACAACCACACAGAGTCAGCAAGCGGAAAGTAAAGTGCAGAAAGGTAAAGGGGCCGGAAATACAAGCCCAACTGTAAAGTACAACTGAAAAGTAAAGTACAGCAACTGAAGAAAAGACGGCGGCCTCGTGTCGTCCACTGGCAATCCCACCTGAAGGGTGGGTACAGATAGCCTCCAGGCTCCTCGGGTCCCACGTCCGCTCTGAGCACGTCCCGCCCAGTGGTCCACCTCCAAGTACCGTCCTGCTCCACGCCCCAACCGTGATCAGCGCTGTCCGTCGTCTGCAACCAACACAACAAGGTGCGGGCATAGCCCGTGCAGGGGTGAGTACAAGCTACTCAGTAAGGACCCCGAGACCCCCGAAGGTCTCCCGAAATCCACAAAGGATATAGCACAAAAAGAAAGATGCAATCACGAAGTAACATCTGACTCGACTTAGGTATATGCCCATACATATACCTAAGTCCCCAATTCCAGCTCTGCTCACGATCTCGAGAACAACTCAATCCACAAAGGAAAGCAAGACTCAAATCCACAAGGAGAGTAAACAGTAAATCCACATAGGATAGTTCAACACAATCCACAAAGGAGAGTAACATAAGATTCATCTCAACCAGGTATACTTTTTCAGATGACGTCAAAGACGATCACTGATCCGTCTAAGTCGTCGGACCCACGAAGGATCGATAGGTACAAACCCCCGCAGAAGACCCACACAGGATCGGGCTCACACAGAACCTGTAGGCAGTGGCTCACACAGAACCGGTAGGCAGTGGCTCACACAGAACCGGTAGTAGGACCCACACAGGATCGGGCACTGATCCGCGTAGGATCGCTGAGTGCAGTAGTCGACGCAGTCCACTGAGGTCCCTGCACAGTCGTCGCCGCAGTCCATGAAGGATCTCTGCTCTGCCGTCGTCGCAGTCCACGGAGGATCTCTGCTCTGCCGTCGTCGCAGTCCACGGAGGATCTCTGCTCTGCCGTCGTCGCAGTCCACGAAGGATCTCTGCTCTGTCGTCGAAGTCACAGCCAGCACTAGGGTTCCCGCACGTAGCGAGCTCGTTTAGGAGGGTCCGCTCCACGAGCCGAGGGGCTGATACATCAACTGACACGTAGTCCGAAGTTGATGTATCCAAAAGTTCCGTATCGACAACAGGATCTCAACGCAACAGACGGCGCGTCAATCGGACGCCCGGTCTGAGAGTTATTGGCATTTTCGTCCCAGGGGCCCGGTTGGTTTTTAGGGCAAAACCAACCCGACCGTACTCCGCCTGTATCCGATCCTCGGGCGGGGTATGCCAAAAGTTCCGTCTCACTTAGAGGAAACTACCACAGCTGACGATACGTCGTTCGGACGTCCGCAGCACAAGTTATGAGCGTTTCCGCTCCGAGGGCCTGGTTGGTTTCGTGTACGAACCAACCCGGCCGAACCCAAAGTCTTCCGAAACCTTGAGTATAATATACCGAAACGACCGTCTCGATCCAAGGATCGCGTAGCCGCTGACGGTTCGTCAATCGGAGGTCCCAGGCCCAAGATATGGGCGAAAGACCGTAGAGGGCCCGAAACGGGGGTACTGGGCCCGGGGCGACCCGGCCCGAACCCCCCCTGGGGTCGGCCGAACCGGGCCGACCCGAACCGGCCCGAACCGGCTCGGCCGGGTCCGGTCCGGCCTGGGCGCGGCCCGGCCGACCGGACCGGCCGGCTCGGCCTCGGCCGAGCGGCCGAGGGAGCCGCCGCCGCCGCGGGTTGATCCCGCGGCTTGAGGGAACCGCGGCCCCGCGGGGGGCCGCCTGTCACGCGGACGCGGCCGGGCCGCCGCGTCCGTCCCGGTTCCGCGCGGCCGCGGAACCGGCCGCCGTTGCCGCCGCGGCTTCAGCCGCGGCGGGCTTCCTCCACGGCGGCGCGCCGGCCGCCGCCGCCTCCGGTCGCTGGCGCCGCCGCGCCGGCGACCCGCGCCGCCGCCGCCTTCTGCGGGCCGCCGGGGACGCTCCGGTGGCCCGATTTCTTTCCCGTCTGCGCCGTTGCCCCTCCCGGATGCCGACCTTCACTGCGGGATCGACGGATCGCCCCTGCCGCGCGGTTCGTCGTCGTCCGCCATATCCGCACAACAAAAGAAGATTGGCGGAGGGTTGCCGGGTCTTGTTCGTTAGACCCGCACCCTCCGCGTTAGTCATAATCCACGGGAGGAACAAGAAAACGATCAATAACAATTTTTAAATGTTAAAATTGTTCGAAGATCAAGTTCTTTACCTTTAAAGAAATAAAATCACGGGAAAGGAAAATATTCCAATCAACCCTTACCTTGTCGTCGTCGTCGGACGAGGGGTCGTCGCGGAATCGCTCGTCGCGGAGGAAGGAGATCGTCGCGTCGTCGCGGTATCCGGCGTCGCGTCGCCAATCTCCGGATCAAGATCAACGGATTTAATTAGTTTAAATCCGTTGATATTGAAATTAAAAAGGGAGAAGAAAAGATCCGATTCTCACCTTTGTTGCCGAACGAGGGTCGGCCGCGGAAGAAGAGGCGTCGCCGAAGAATGTCGCGGGTAGATCTCGTCGACGTCGCAGATCTTGGTGTGCGTCGTCGAATTCCGGTCGCCGGCGTTCTTCGCGTTCTTCGCGTTCTTCGCGTTCTTCGCGTTCTTCGCGTTCTTCGCGGAGAGGGTGGAGGAACGAAGATTCTTTCAAATCCTTTCCAAGGATTTTTGGGTTGGTCTTATTTTATAAACATGCCAACACACGAAACCGGTTAAGAAACGATCCATCAATTCGTTGAATTAATTCAACGAAAGAAACGACCCATTTAATTCACGAAGAAACAGTCCATTTAATTCACGAAATAAACCGCCCAATTAAATGGTCTGTTAAGAATTAAAGAAAACGCGTCGGTTGAATTTTCAGTTACTTTGACGGGTTTTCGCGGGTGCGTTACTTAGCGAAAGAAACGGCGGGGCTCGTGCGGGCCCTGCCTCACAAATATCCTGCCAAGAGGGTAGGATATTTCTGGATAGCATCCTATCCAGTTCAACTCAGTTCAAGCCGACTTTAAGTGGCTTCAAGTGGCTTCCAACAGCTTAAGTGAAATAAAATAAAGTTGTCGCACAAACTTTATTTTATTTCTGACTTAAAGCCGCAAAATTTAAAAACCACGTCTGAGCAAACGCAACTCCGGAAGAGGCGTTTCTAAGCAAATACCGGCGCTGCGATTTCATCGGTGCCCTCAGAATTTGATTCCGGGCACCGGTTCAAAAGATAGAAAATCCCGCTCGTCCGTCCACTGAACGTACCCGAGCCAAACTTCGGAAATTGATTCCGGGCACACCGGGCCTCGGAATCAGGTGCCGTCTGAAGCTGCGCTCTTGTAAAATTCCAAAGAAAATTAAGAAAAAAATTTCCTTGAAATTTGCGGGTCTTTACATTACTCCCACCTCAGGGCTTTACGTCCCCGTAAAGATACATCAAAAACTAGGGGAACAAATGGGGGTACTGAGCACGCATCTGAGCCTCCCGCTCCCAAGTGCTCTCCTGGAGGTTCCCGTGCTGCCATCTGACGCGCACAAGAGGAATCGACCGCCCACGTAGGGCCCGCTCCTGTCGATCCTCGATCTCCACTGGGACCTCCGCAAAAGTCGCCCCATCGTCCACGTCCAGCTCCCCAAAGTCGATGATGTGCGTCGGGTCATGCACGTATCTCCTCAGCTGAGACACGTGGAAGACGTCGTGCACCCGGTGCAACTGAGGTGGTAGAGCCAGGCGATAAGCCACCTCTCCTATCCTGCTGAGGACCTGGAAAGGCCCGATGAAGCGTGGCTACAACTTGCCGCCTCGGCCAAATCTCCGTAAGCCACGTCGAGGTGAGACACGCAAAAAGACGTGGTCGCCATCCTCGAACTCCAGTGGCCTCCGCCTCCTGTCAGCATATGACTTCTGCCGGCTCTGAGCTGTCCTCATCCTCTCCTGGATGATCTGGACCTTCTCTGTCGTGGCTCGGACCATCTCTGGTCCCACGAGTGCTGACTCCCCAGGGTCTGTCCAGCACAACGGTGATCTGCAGGGTCTGCCGTACAACGCCTCGTATGGTGCCATCCCGATGGTGGAGTGGTAGCTGTTGTTGTACGCGAACTCCACCAAGGGTAGGTGGTCCTCCCAGCTGCGACCAAAGTCGAGAACACATGCACGGAGCATGTCCTCGAGTGTCTGTATGGTCCTCTCCGTCTGACCATCCGTCTGAGGGTGGAAGGCTGTGCTCAGATGGAGCCGCGTCCCGAACGCCTCCTGCAACCCCTTCCAAAGCCGGGAAGTGAAACGAGCATCTCGATCGGAGACGATAGATGATGGCACACCGTGAAGCCGTACGATCTCCTGGACGTAAAGACGTCCCAAGCTCTCCACTGAGCCCTGCTCTCTGATGGGTAAGAAGTGTGCCGACTTGGTGAGTCGGTCGACAATCACCCAAATGGAGTCGTGACCTCTGGAAGTACGTGGAAGTCCAGTCACGAAGTCCATAGATATGCTATCCCACTTCCACTCCGGGACCTCCAAGGGCTGTACCAAGCCTGCTCGTACCTGATGCTCTGCCTTCACCTGCTGGCAGGTGAGGCATCATGAAACGAACTCTGCCACAGCTTTCTTCATGCCCGGCCACCAGTGCTGTCGTCTGAGATCCTGGTACATCTTCGCCACTCCGGGATGTACCGCCAAGGGAGAAGTGTGAAACTCTCTCAGCACCTCCTCTCGTAAAGCGACTGGTACGAAGGTACGCCCTCTGAAAAGGATGTTGTGCTCTGCTCCAAGGGAGAAGCCATCAGGCGCCTGACCTGAGGATATCAGTGCACGCCGGGTCTCACAGTCAGCGTCCCCACGCTGAGCCTCTCTAACCCGCTGTAGAAGTGGAGGAGAGACTGTGAGAGACTGAAGAAAGGCTTCTCCGTCTCTATCCACGAAGGATATCTGCAAGGAGGCTAGCTGCTCCGTCGCCTCCTCAAGTAGCTGAATGCCCGTCCTCCTGCTGAGGGCATCGGCTACCACGTTCCCCTTCCCAGGAGTATAGACTATCTCAAAGTCATAGTCCTGGAGGAACTCAAGCCATCTCCGCTGTCTCAGGTTCAGGTCCTTCTGAGAGAAGATATACCTGAGACTCTGGTGGTCAGAAAAGACTGTGAAGCGCTCGCCCATCAGATAGTGCCGCCAAGTCTTCAGAGCGAAGACCACTGCTGCTAACTCCAGGTCATGAGTGGCGTAGTTCTGCTCATGCGGCCTCAACTGACGTGATCCGTAGGCGATCACGGCCCGCTCCTGCATCAGGACGCACCCGAGTCCAGTCCCTGATGCATCGCAGTAAACTACGTACCCAACTCCCTCCTCAGGCAACCTCAAGATAGGTGCGCTGGTCAATCTCTGTCTCAGCTCCTGGAAGCTCTGCTGACATTTGTCTGACCACACGAAGGGTTTCCCCTTCTTCGTCAACGCTGAGAGTGGTGCCGCAACTCTGGAGAAGTCTGGCACGAATCTCCGATAGTATCCCTCTAGGCCCAAGAAGCTCCGCACCTCTGTCACGCTCCTGGGTGGCTCCCAAGCTAGCACTGCCTCGATCTTCGCGGGATCCACTGCAACTCCCGCCTCAGAAATGACGTGCCCCAAGAAATGGACCTCACGTAACCAGAACTGGCATTTTGAGAGCTTGCCATAAAGCTGGTGCTCTCGGAGTGTGTCTAGCACAACTCGCAGGTGGTATGCATGCTCCTCCTCAGTCGTCGAGTATACCAAAATGTCGTCAATGAAGACAACGACAAATCGGTCGAGGTATGGCTGGAAGATCCTGTTCATGAGGCTCATGAACACTGCTGGAGCATTGGTTACGCCGAACGGCATAACCAAGAACTCATAATGGCCATACCGACACCTGAAGGCCGTCTTCTGTACGTCCTCGTCTCGAACTCTGAGCTGATGATAGCCTGACCGGAGGTCCATCTTCGAGAACCACCGTGCTCCCTTGAGCTGATCGAAGAGGTCATCAATCCGTGGCAGCGGATACTTGTTCCTCACCGTCACCTGATTCAGGCGACGATAGTCGACACACAGTCGCAAGCTCCCGTCCGCCTTCTTGGCGAACAAAATCGGGGAAGCCCAGGGTGAAACACTGGGTCGGATAAATCCCTTTCTCTGCAAGTCCTCCAACTGTACCCGCAGCTCCCGAAGCTCGGCGGGGGCCATCCGATATGCTGCAGTAGATATCGGGGCTGTCCCGGGGTACAAGTCGATGTAAAAGTCTACCTCTCTACGAGGAGGTAGCCCTGGAACGTCGTCGGGAAAGACGTCCACGTACTGGTCCACCACTGCAGGAAAAGCCGGACTCCGCACGTCCACTGCTCCTAGGATGAGGCTAGCCAACTGATGAGAGATGGGCTGCACTCTCCTCCGCGGAAGTCCATCCTGTGCTGCAAAGGTTCCCTTCTCGCCGGTGAAGGTAAACCTGCTCCCGTCGGTGCGAACACATCGCACCTTGCGCCTAAAACAGTCGATCTGGGCATGAACCGTGGATAGCCAATCCATGCCCAAGATGACGTCGTAAGGCCTCGACGCCGCTACAAGGAGATCCCAGCCGAAGCTCTCGCCTCCTAGAGTAAGCTCACACTGCCGGCACCAGTGCGTAATCGTCGAGTCTGATCCCGTAGGAGTCTCTAGCCGTAAGGATCGAGCCAACGGCTCAGTCGGAATCTCCGAGCTCCGAACAAGGGCAGAGGCTATGAAAGAGTGACTCGCTCCTGTGTCTATAAGTACTGCAGCAAGGGTGGAATAGACACAGATCGTACCTCGAATCATCTCTGGCAAGTCGGGGTCGTAGGCCTCCACTGCCTGGAGCTGGGCCTGTCCCTGCCCGCCAGCTCCCTGTGGTCGAGGTGGCCCTCCTGGTGGTGGTGGGGGTAGAGCCTGGAAGCGTCGCCCACCACCCGCTGCTCGGCCAGCTCCTCTGCCTCGTCCGCCTCCTCCCTGCGGACCGCCACGGTCGACCCTCTGCCTCTGCCTGGGTGGCCCCTCCACCGTCTGCTGCTCCTCTGGTCGGCGAGTCGGGCAGTCACGAGCCATGTGACCCTGCCCGCCGCAAGAGTAGCACAGCCTGCCTCTCGAAAGGCTGGCACTCCGCTGTGTGCCTCGTACTGCTGAGCCAGTGTCCTGAGGCCGTCTGCGTGGGGGTCTGGTCTGCCTGGACCCGTGAGTCATCCGTCGGCTACCTGCTGCCGAAGACTCAGCTACCTGCCGCCCTGGGCTAGGTCTCGCCGCTGAAGAAGGCTCTGCCAGGAAGCTCTCGATCAGGAGGGCTCGCTCCAGCACTCCCGCCTGGGTCGGAATGCTGAGGGAGATCAGCGACGCCCGAATCTCCTGTCGCAAGCCCTGCTCGAAGGTCCGGGCCCGGAAGAAGGGGTCCCGTACCATGTCGGTCGAGTAGCGAGATAGGTCCGTGAACCTCGCCGCGTACTGAGCGACCGTCATGCTGCCCTGGCGCAGCTGGAGAAGCTCCTGGATGCGCACCGCTCGGAGGGTGGCCGGGACGAACTCAGAGCGGAAGAGGCTCTTGAAGTCCGCCCAGAGCAAGGATGCCTCATCGTGAACCTGGAGCATCAGGCTCCACCATCGTCCTGCCGCCGCCTGCAGGAGGCTCGCTGCGAGAATCACCATGAGATCCGCTGGTGTCCTCACTAGCCGAAAGATCCGTACCACCGCCTCTAGCCAGTCCTCGGTGGCCTGGGGGTCCGCCTCACCGCGAAACCTGGGCGATCGCTGGCTCTGAAACTCGTGCAGTGCCCTGAGGCGACGTGCATCGTCAGTGTCTGGTACTGGTAGCATCGGTGGCTCGGCGGGTAAAGCTACCGCCGGTGCCACAGCTGGCAAAGGGCCCTGCACCGAGGCCTCGTCGCTCGGTGGGCTGCCGTCGCGCCCTACACTCGGAACCCTAGCTGGCAGTCGTCGCGAGGCCATCCTGAAAAGGAGAACAAGAGCACCACAGTCAGAACAGTATACCTGGTGAGCTGGCACAAGTAATCACAAGGAAAACTTGAGACTTTCATAAAGCAGATCAGTATACCCGGTGAGCTGACACAAGTAATCACAAAGAAAACTTGAAACATACACGCAATCAATGTTTTCATGCATTAAGTCGGAAATCAGGAGTCAGGGTCCTGGTGTACGGATACGTCGGCCGCCGCACCAACACTGGGCTCCCTGAACTGATAACCACACTCAATACACTAAACACTATTGCTTCACATAGAAAGAAAGGACGATCAGAGTCTGCGGTAGAACCGACCACCTCTGATACCAATTTGTCACGACCCGTCCTCGGGGCCCGTGCCGTGACTACCCCAAGCCCGCCTTCCATAGGCCAGGGGCTGGCAACTAGCACCAAGGCGTAAAATCCCAGTAAACAGGGAAGGCATTGCCTTTATAAGTAACAACCACACAGAGTCAGCAAGCGGAAAGTAAAGTGCAGAAAGGTAATGGGGCCGGAAATACAAGCCCAACTGTAAAGTACAAATGAATAGTAAAGTACAACAACTGAAGAAAAGACGGCGGCCTCGTGTCGTCCACTGGCAATCCCACCTGAAGGGTGGGTACAGATAGCCTCCATGCTCCTCGGGTCCCATGTCCGCTCCGAGCACGTCCCGCCCAGTGGTCCACCTCCAAGTACCGTCCTGCTCCACGCCCCAACCGTGATCAGCGCTGTCCGTCGTCTGCAACCAACACAACAAGGTGCGGGCATAGCCCGTGCAGGGGTGAGTACAAGCTACTCAGTAAGGACCCCGAGACCCCCGAAGGTCTCCCGAAATCCACAAAGGATATAGCACAAAAAGAAAGATGCAATCACGAAGTAACATCTGACTCGACTTAGGTATATGCCCATACATATACCTAAGTCCCCAATTCCAGCTCTGCTCACGAGCTCGAGAACAACTCAATCCACAAAGGAAAGCAAGACTCAAATCCACAAGGAGAGTAAACAGTAAATCCACATAGGATAGTTCAACACAATCCACAAAGGAGAGTAACATAAGATTCAGCTCAACCAGGTATACTTTTTCAGATGACGTCAAAGACGATCACTGATCCGTCTAAGTCGTCGGACCCATGAAGGATCGATAGGTACTAACCCCCGCAGAAGACCCACACAGGATCGGGCTCACACAGAACCTGTAGGCAGTGGCTCACACAGAACCGGTAGGCAGTGGCTCACACAGAACCGGTAGTAGGACCCACACAGGATCGGGCACTGATCCGCGTAGGATCGCTGAGTGCAGTAGTCGACGCAGTCCACTGAGGTCCCTGCACAGTCGTCGCCGCAGTCCACGAAGGATCTCTGCTCTGCCGTCGTCGCAGTCCACGGAGGATCTCTGCTCTGCCGTCGTCGCAGTCCACGGAGGATCTCTGCTCTGCCGTCGTCGCAGTCCACGAAGGATCTCTGCTCTGTCGTCGAAGTCACAGCCAGCACTAGGGTTCCCGCACGTAGCGAGCTCGTTTAGGAGGGTCCGCTCCACGAGCCGAGGGGCTGATACATCAACTGACACGTAGTCCGAAGTTGATGTATCCAAAAGTTCCGTATCGACAACAGGATCTCAACGCAACAGACGGCGCGTCAATCGGACGCCCGGTCTGAGAGTTATTGGCATTTTCGTCCCAGGGGCCCGGTTGGTTTTTAGGGCAAAACCAACCCGACCGTACTCCGCCTGTATCCGATCCTCGGGCGGGGTATGCCAAAAGTTCCGTCTCACTTAGAGGAAACTACCACAGCTGACGGTACGTCGTTCGGACGTCCGCAGCTCAAGTTATGAGCGTTTCCGCTCCGAGGGCCCGGTTGGTTTCGTGTACGAACCAACCCGGCCGAACCCAAAGTCTTCCGAAACCTTGAGTATAATATACCGAAACGACCGTCTCGATCCAAGGATCGCGTAGCCGCTGACGGTTCGTCAATCGGAGGTCCCAGGCCCAAGATATGGGCGAAAGACCGTAGAGGGCCCGAAACGGGGGTACTGGGCCCGGGGCGACCCGGCCCGAACCCCCCCTGGGGTCGGCCGGGTCCGGTCCGGCCTGGGCGCGGCCCGGCCGACCGGACCGGCCGGCTCGGCCTCGGCCGAGCGGCCGAGGGAGCCGCCGCCGCCGCGGGTTGATCCCGCGGCTTGAGGGAACCGCGGCCCCGCGGGGGGCCGCCTGTCACGCGGACGCGGCCGGGCCGCCGCGTCCGTCCCGGTTCCGCGCGGCCGCGGAACCGGCCGCCGTTGCCGCCGCGGCTTCAGCCGCGGCGGGCTTCCTCCACGGCGGCGCGCCGGCCGCCGCCGCCTCCGGTCGCCGGCGCCGCCGCGCCGGCGACCCGCGCCGCCGCCGCCTTCTGCGGGCCGCCGGGGACGCTCCGGTGGCCCGATTTCTTTCCCGTCTGCGCCGTTGCCCCTCCCGGATGCCGACCTTCACTGCGGGATCGACGGATCGCCCCTGCCACGCGGTTCGTCGTCGTCTGCCATATCCGCACAACAAAAGAAGATTGGCGGAGGGTTGCCGGGTCTTGTTCGTTAGACCCGCACCCTCCGCGTTAGTCATAATCCACGGGAGGAACAAGAAAACGATCAATAACAATTTTTAAATGTTAAAATTGTTCGAAGATCAAGTTCTTTACCTTTAAAGAAATAAAATCACGGGAAAAGAAAATATTCCAATCAACCCTTACCTTGTCGTCGTCGTCGGACGAGGGGTCGTCGCGGAATCGCTCGTCGCGGAGGAAGGAGATCGTCGCGTCGTCGCGGTATCCGGCGTCGCGTCGCCAATCTCCGGATCAAGATCAACGGATTTAATTAGTTTAAATCCGTTGATATTGAAATTAAAAAGGGAGAAGAAAAGATCTGATTCTCACCTTTGTTGCCGAACGAGGGTCGGCCGCGGAAGAAGAGGTGTCGCCGAAGAATGTCGCGGGTAGATCTCGTCGACGTCGCAGATCTTGGTGTGCGTCGTCGAATTCCGGTTGCCGGCGTTCTTCGCGTTCTTCGCGTTCTTCGCGTTCTTCGCGTTCTTCGCGTTCTTCGCGGAGAGGGTGGAGGAACGAAGATTCTTTCAAATCCTTTCCAAGGATTTTTGGGTTGGTCTTATTTTATAAACATGCCAACACACGAAACCGGTTAAGAAACGATCCATCAATTCGTTGAATTAATTCAACGAAAGAAACGACCCATTTAATTCACGAAGAAACAGTCCATTTAATTCACGAAATAAACCGCCCAATTAAATGGTCTGTTAAGAATTAAAGAAAACGCGTCGGTTGACTTTTCAGTTACTTTGACGGGTTTTCGCGGGTGCGTTACTTAGCGAAAGAAACGGCGGGGCTCGTGCGGGCCCTGCCTCACAAATATCCTGCCAAGAGGGTAGGATATTTCTGGATAGCATCCTATCCAGTTCAACTCAGTTCAAGCCGTCTTTAAGTGGCTTCAAGTGGCTTCCAACAGCTTAAGTGAAATAAAATAAAGTTGTCGCACAAACTTTATTTTATTTCTGACTTAAAGCCGCAAAATTTAAAAACCACGTCTGAGCAAACGCAACTCCGGAAGAGGCGTTTCTAAGAAAATACCGGCGCTGCGATTTCATCGGTGCCCTCAGAATTTGATTACGGGCACCGGTTCAAAAGATAGAAAAACCCGCTCGTCCGTCCACTGAACGTACCCGAGCCAAACTTCGGAAATTGATTCCGGGCACACCGGGCCTCGGAATCAGGTTCCGTCTGAAGCTGCACTCTTGTAAAATTCCAAAGAAAATTAAGAAAAAAATTTCCTTGAAATTTGCGGGTCTTTACAGTCAAAACCAAAAGTCATATTTGTAAGAAATAATAACTATCTAAAGATTGATACTTGTTTCTGTTCAATTTCAAAGTGAAATTATTTCCAATGAATAACAATGGATTAAATGGAAAAAAATATAATCTATTTATACTTCCAAACCATTAAAATGTATAATTGAACACTATAAATTATTTTTATTAAAAAAAATTCAGTTAAAATATTGTATTTTTCACTATTCACCCAAATTTGAATGTTTTTAGAAAAACAACAAAAAAATTATAGAAACTAAATTCTTATGTCCCGATTCTAATGAAGAAGTTTATTTTCTAAAATTAAATAAATAAAAGTTTCAAATATTGTAAAATGTTTTCACCATTAAAAGGTGGTTACAATGATTTTTTTGAAAATTACTTCTTTTATATGAAAAAAATGAAGTTATTCTTAAATTATGTATAAGAAACTCATAATATTGATTAAAAAATTATAAGTATTATATCAAGATCAAAATTCAGTTAATACTATTCATAACTGCTTTTGAATGGCAAGTTTGGTATGTCGTGGTGTTCTTGAACTCGGTGTTGCGTGTATTGAAGGTTATTGAATTACTTTGAAGAAATAATGTTCGATGAAATCATGGGGTGTTACATTCTTCCCTCCTTCAATAAATTGCATCCTCTCAATTTGGAATTGTTCTTCAAAAATAAAAGGTTGAAAAAATAAAATAACTTTGTGGGAAAACCCACATTGGAAATTGGGTTAAAAAAATTTAGTCTTAATAAGAGGAAAAGGGGAATGAAAAAGTCACAAACAAATTATTATCTCAATTTGGTGAACATTGGTGGAAATTAGAGACACATAATTGGAGGAAAAATTTAAATATTTATAGGGAGTGATTGAGGTCATCAGTCACAAACATTTTTAGAATTGAGGGCCTTAAAGCCATCAATCTATGATGATTTTAAATATCACCAGTTCAACAAAACATAAGGTACTTGGATAACACATTTTTTGTTTTAAGATCCCTTACCTAAAGTTTAATAATTAATTTTTCATAGAATAAGAGAAATTATTATATATATATATATATATATTCTAAAAAATTAGAGGTCCATATTTTGACTAATTTCTACAATAAACTTATCTTTCAATCTAAATGATAATAGAACATAAAAAATATTATATTTATCCTCTTCCTATAGAGTTAAAAAATGAATTTATAATTCATCTACCAAACCATTAAAAAAACTACATTATTAAATCTAGGACATTATGTGGGCCAGTGGTAGGTGATATAGCCTTGTTGCCCTTCAGTTGCAGGTTCAAGTCTTGTGGCCTTGCCGGGCGCGACGGGTTGCCGCCCGACCTCTGGGTAGTCCTTTTTATGGAAATCCAAAAATAATCTCAATCTAGACTTATCCAAAATACTTCTGTCCAAACTCACAGTCCAAAATTTATAAACAAGTAAAACACAATGAAGGTCCTTTTTTCCTCGCAATTACATGTGAAAAAATTAATCATGTATTCTTTTAAAACACAGTAACATCCTGAATTACCATAAAACCTTATTGATTACATTCATGCTCCCATATTCCTTAGAAAATACTCGATATACTCCATCTATCCAAAAATATTGAATATTCCGACAATGGTAAAATAAGAAAACTATTAATCAGTTCCAAGGAAGTCAAGAATATCAAATTAAATTTATCCAAATCAACCATCTCTTATTCAAAAATCACTACCCCATTATCAGGATAGTATTAAGGATTACCTTTCCTTCAACCACGTATTATCCAAAAAATGGAGCTTATTATTAAGTATTTTTTCTTAGAACCATATAATCTCAAATCCTCAATAAAATAGTATTGTAGTACAATCCTTATTTATTTCCATAATTCATATAACCAGTATATTGTTGATACATCACTCAAATGAAATAATTCTATAATAAAAACATAAGAACACTGGTCATTCCTCTTTATATGAGGTGGTATCATACCTTGATTATTATCCAATAGCATCATTTGCAGTATACTCTGATGACTAGGACATTTATTCCTTTAGTGTTTAAACTCTTTACAGATGAAGCATTGTACATTTGAAATATTTTTTTACCCTTGAAATCACATACATGATGTCCTTGTTATCAACACTTATAAAAAACACCCATTCTCTTCAAGAATCCACCAAGGTGATTCTTTCCACAGTTATCACATATGGGAAAATTCCACTTTTCCCTCTTCCCTTTATCCATCTTTCCCTCTTCCATCTTTTTCTTATATTTCATCTCGTCAAAGAAATAAGACTCATATAATTTTTAACTTATCATATTAACACATGATACTATTTCTTCATAGGTTGAAAATACAAGGGAGACTATTTGCCTTCTAAATTTTGGATTAATACCAGAATGATACGATCCTTCTTTCTCATTGGATCATACGTATTGCTGGAGTTATCATTCCTTCTACTAGGCACCATTTCTATACAATGACGAACACTAGGTCAGATTATGAATCACAATGAATAATTAAAACTCTTAAAAAACCTAACATAAATTGAACAGTTTATTTATATAATCTATAATCATAAAAATATTTTCCTTGAGGAAGTATATACTCATAAACCCTTCATAATGGTTTTTAAAGAAAATGAGAATTATCCTAAGCATATCCCCTGAGAGTGTAGTAACCAAGAGTCCAGCAAGGCACGTTGTCATGAACTAGTTCATGTTCGGGTCTAGCTCAAAGTGGTGGTTTCGGGTTTTACCCCAAGGTTCATTTGTGCCAGAGCCGCCTCTACCTGCTCGTATCCATACAAGGATGTATTTCTTGGAAAACTCACAAAATCTCTACAATACCAAAATTCTAGAATGTTTTTCTTTACTAATCATCAAATTCTATCATAGGGTAATGTTATCTTATCATAGTTTATCTGAATCTATTTCCAAAGTTGTTAAAAAACATCCTCTGATACCAACTATAATGCCCTGACCATAGATTCCCAGAGTCGGTGAATTATTTTAATACATTGGCATGATTACAAGGAATCATGTCCCGAAAGACCGATCAGTTTAGCATTCTTGGAAAATAGATTACATGCATGAATGTTACATTAAACTTTCTAACATACAACATAAAAAATATATTTATAATGCCATTGTTACCTTACCTTAACCCTACATCTCAATCATAAAACACTTCTTGGGATCCTTGGAAAATAAAACATACGAATGAGGTGAGCTCAGATGCTCAGTAAGGGTAGATAATTTAGAAGAAGCTATAAACATTAAGGAAAGATGTGAAATAAAAAAACAATAGCCTTTTAAACATATACTTGAACATAATATGGAAAAAATAAATCAAGAATTACCATAAAAACATGAACATGGATATTCTACTAGTTGAATAATCCAATGTAGTAACTAATTTCACAGTGATGGAATGCCTAACACTGGACATCATTACCACATAGTCAAGGAATTGTCCCAAGACTACAAATAAAAGATTTTTCAAGGCCTTGTGACAAGACACTAGTTTTTCTCATGAGACCTACCGATGCATCAAGGAGCTATTGTAGGCTCCACCCATCAGTTACCATGTCCAGTGCATTCCTCATATGAAAAGGTTGAAACATAACATAAACATTAATATTAAAACTACCATACGAAATGTCAATACAT
The DNA here is from genome assembly GCA_963277665.1 of Viscum album. Lineage (NCBI taxonomy): Eukaryota > Viridiplantae > Streptophyta > Magnoliopsida > Santalales > Viscaceae > Viscum > Viscum album. Next base: position 1,486,720,157 of record OY728148.1, read on the forward strand.
TATCCATAAACCATGAATGGTATAAAAATAACACATCCATAGTCAAACATATCACAAATAAATCAATACATATGGAAGATTTGTATCATAATAAATCATCTTCAATCAAGTTTAAAATCCATCATAGGATGTTGACATAGATGAAAATTATTTGTAAAACTCTTTGAGAGAAATATCTCTTTCTCATAGAAATATTTAAATGTCACACAATTTAAAAATGAAGTCATTTAAAGAAATTTTTTAATCAAAGTGTCCCATGCCTCTTTAAAACTTTTCAAAGGAATTAGAATTTTGAAAACATTCAGGTTCATATAAATAAATCCTAAAAACCCCTTTTGAAAACTTGGACATTAATGAGAATTGTTTAGAAGAATAAATATCTAAAACATTTAAAATAATGTTTTGGAAAAAAGTCCCTTAAAATAATCCTTTTGAAAACTCTTTTATGAAAAAATGAAATGGACAATAAATATGACCCAGTTGATACTTACGTAAAAAAAACCTCGGATAATAAAGAGATTGTGAATTTAACCCTTACCTTGCACTTTCCTTTGGTCGAGGGTACGTTTAACCTCATGTATAATGACCATTGTATGTTATTAGATTATACCATAACAATATTCATATTTATTATATCATGAATTTTTAATTTATGACTTTAAACTACCCATTTAATAATTATTTTCATCTTAAATTATAATTTCTGGTAATAATCGCTTTCTTTATCGTATGTATTTTAACTTCAGATTCTTGACCGTATCATTTAGATAATGATTTAAATACTTCTAGAATAAAAAAATTAATTCAAATAACATATATAATAGGAATAGATTTATTTATAATATATATATATATATGAAATGGAATATACCGTTTATGGAGACGGTAGGTCGTACGTACACATAAACGATGTTTCTATTTTCATATCTTATTGAACGAATGTAAGTGAATAAGATATATGTAAGTAAATAAATACATACACACACACACACACACACATAGATATATATATTTCTCCTGTTGGATTATTATGTCATATATTATATATATATTAGTAATATATTTTTTAATTGTCGACGAATGGTGAATGTGGAAATTAATCTCATCATGTCATGGAAACGGTAATCCGTACGTACACACGAGCAACAATATCACTTCTATAAAGGTGTGTACTTTGATGGTATATTAATTTCACAGTGACATTATCATATTATTTTCATTATTTATATACATACTACTCATCATTTAATCCATCCAAATAACATAGTGTTGAATAACAAATTACAGCATGACATGGAGACAGTAAGGCGTGCGTATGCACGCATGGTGACATTATCATTCATAGGATTGATAAAATAATGAATATGGATATTCCATATTTATAATGAAATCACATTATATATAATGTAGTATATTTTTTTTTATGGTAATAACAATGAAATAGTAAGTTGAAGAATAAAAGAACTTGACAGTGGGTGGTGAAATCATTACATCTTTTTCAGTTTCTTCCTTTTTATTTGATCAAAAGTGATCTTTATGTTGTCTTTATGACCAAATTATGGCCACTAGGATAAATTTAGGATAGTTGGGAGGATATTTGGGCAGGTTTTGGCCGAGCCAAATGGCTTTGGAGTTGTAAATTTGAGAGAAGGAGAAGTGCCCTTTTATAATAGGGGTGAGGGGAACCTTATGAAAAACGTGAAGTATTATATAATAATACATTCATTTTCGGTTTATAATGTCTCAAAAATAAATTATTTAAAGGATAAGGTGGGTATGGGTCTAAAACCTCTCAACCAATAGGTTTTATAAAGGTCTAGGTCACCATATTAACCTTAACATTTAGATTTAACTCTTAGTTAAATAGTTTGACATTTATCAAGTCTCTTTGTATTTCTATATTATATGGTTAATAAACATACTATAAAATTCCAATAGAACCCCAATAATTTCATTAATATAATATATATTATAATATAATTCTTTTGGCCGAACATTATATATTTAATAATATTATATCAATTAATAATATAATATTTGTTTTAAAAACTATTTTATATCAATTTTGACACTATTTGGTATTTGTTTATTTGTTAAAATCATAAAAAGCATGATTACTTCATAAAAAATTGAATGAATAAACCCCAACATTTCATATTAACCTAAAAAAGTATTTTACTTAATCATAAGTCCAAAATTACATTTATTTGGGTATTTACAATATCAATTATTTTAATCATTAATTAAAAAGGTAATTACGACATCATCATTGTGTCAAAAATATATTTAATTATTTAATGTCTAAAAATTATAAATAAAATAAAATTATGTTTTAAATCATTTTATATTTCTAATTAATATTTATAGTTGAATTTATCTTATGTATAACCCTATATTAAAAATGTTTTAGTTATGAAAACCTCAATTTAACACTTTTAACTCTTATTTAAATTAAATAATAATAAATGTCCTAATCATATCCAAGTGGACTTAAAGGATCATATTTTATTCATAAGGTTGCCTTTTTACTAATTAAACTTATCCAATAGAATTAAGACATGTGTTTGGGTAATAATAATATCTGGTTTACCTTTTTTTACTCTATTTACTTTTAATTGTGGTAAATAAAAGTCAAAATTTACTATTCTCCAAAAATTATTTTTATCTTATTGAACAACATTTAACTTACTGATATCAACCATGTGTCATGGATTTTTTAAATTAAATTCACAGAATTTGAAAAGTTATGTTTTATACAAATTTTCAAATACTCTTAGGATGTGGGTAAAAGACGGTAAAAAGTTCAATACAAAATTTATATATATAGACTTATTATAAAATGACTCCAATGAATTATATTGAACTTATATTGTTATTATGGGTCTATTTAAACCGAAAATAAATTTAAATTAAATAAATTATTAATTAAATAAATGGTTGGTTTTAACCAATAACTCAGTGTTTTCAATATTCATTAAAAATTGAATGTTTTCTGAAAAATACAAAAATTTCACCATAAGTTAATTTTGATATTTTGAATTAAAAAATGAATTATTTTTACCAAATTCAAAACATAGAAGGTTAATTTATTAATTTCATATTAATTCATGTTTTCAAAACCAAAAGGCATATTTTTAAGATATAATAACTATAAAAATATTAATACTAGTTTATGTTCAATTTCAAAGTGAAATTATTCCCAATGAATAACATTAGATGAAATGGTAAAAATATAATCTATTTATAATTCAAAATAATTAAAATGTATAATTTAACACTATACATTAATTTCATTAAAAAAGTTGATTTCAGTTAGAATATAATATTTTTCACTATTTACACAAATTTGAATGTTTGTAGAAAAACACAAAACATTTATTGAAACTGAATTATTATGTCCTGATTCTAAAGAAGAAGTTTATTTTTTCAAATTTAATATTTAAAAGATTCAAATATTGGATTTAAAAAGGGTTCACCATTAAAAGGCGGTAAAATTTAATTTTTTGAAAAATACATCTTTTATTTGAAAAAAAATGAATTTATTCTTATAAAATGTATAAGAAAACCATAATATGGATTCTAAAATTATAAGGATTATAAAAAGTTTATAATTCAGTTAATATAATTTGTAACTTCTTTTGAACGATAAGTTTGGTAAGTCGTGGTGCGCTTTAACTCGGGATTTTGTGTTGTGAAAGTTATGAATTTCTTTGAAGAAATAACGTACTATGAAATCTTGGGGTGTTATAGTCTGTATGAATCATTAGAGTTTGGTGGCATTTTTCAGCACTGTATTTCCAATCATGGTCCCACACATTGAGATGATGTGGTCCAGATACTACAGCAGGTCACCCTTCCCTTTAATGGGGGAAAATTTATTGTTTCCAAAACTAGGAGGTGAGAGCATATCATCCTTCCATGCCGGTTATTTCTTACCATCAGGAGGAACTACCACATGTAGAGTTTACAAAGCCTTGAGATAAGAAATGATAACTTCCATTGGATAATATGGAAGGGTATTCCGTACTTGATGTGGATCATTGACCACCAATGCATTGGAATGTTCTTTAACATGATAAGTAAGCCCAAAAACTCATGGATAAGCTAGTGGGGTGACCTTTGAAGAGGATGGTGGGAAAAATAGTGGAGCAACTAGTGGGATGACATGTAGAGCGACTAGGTATCCTGAGTCAGGTCTTGAAGATTATCATGCCGTTAAGGTGGAGTTTGTGATACATATCGCGCCATCTTACCATAGGCTCTGGCCTCTACCCTGTCTATGTGGATAGTATGGTTAGGGTCACATGGAGGCAACTCGTCCAGGGGTTGTACATGCCCCTGGTACCCCGGTCAAGTGTCAGCATAGACTGTTCTCCAATTTTCAGCGTGCTCAGCAATGAGTTCATCGACCAACATCTTATTCTCTATGATCTGTTGAAGCAGCACGACCTTCTCGGGATCATCTTTCATCTTCTGCACTAATCAAGACGGGTCCGAGGTTTTGACATCCTCGTGATGCTCCATTCCCTTATTGGGATTCTGACCAATGGCTATAGACTCGGTAGGCACGGGATGACCCTGTAGAATTCTCTACTACTGAGTAACCCTTCCCAATCGATCTTGAAGTTGTGGAACTTCCCTAGGGTGTAATTTATCTCCAATTAGTTGTGTCTCATTCTCTTTCTCTGATAGGTCTTCCATGGTAACCACAAATCTACCTTGAGGAATATCCTCTATATAGCCTCGAAAGTCATGTTGGTGCCGGATATAACTAAAATAAAGGGCCCCATACTGACCCCAACCATGGACTTAAGAATCAGGGGAAGAATCTTTGATAATCCTATAGATTACCTTAAAACTATGAATGCAACATTGCTGGAGGGTCTGGTGTTGACTAGGTGATTGAGGGTGTTGGGCAATAAGGAGCGCATATAATTCAACCATGCGGTTTTCTAGTCAATATCATAAAATTGTGCCTAGATATTGGGGTAATCCACTCATCAAAAATGAAGATGGAATTCTGTCTCCTTGGGGTTTGGTGAAAACACACAACTTCCACCTAGGTTAGAGATTCTGGTGCACTGAAGTTCATGGTTGCAACTGGACAGATCATCTATATGAAATGATCCACTACTAGGATGTCCCATAAGCTTCAAGGCTCGGACTCGTTATCTGGACCTTGGTTTCCCCATTCATGAATTGGGGGCACCTGAAAACCTGTTGAGGCACTGATTTAGACCGCTCATATGATAGACATTCTAGGGGAGAATATGGAAGATGATCTGATAAGTCGCAGCATATTGGGTTGTACTGCGATGAATGCAACCACTGAGCTACCACATCCCAATAAGACGGGATGGAAACCGATGTTTCTGGCGTAGATTCTACAGTTACTAGTGGTGGTCCAGGATGATTTCTATCCTCTTCATGTCCCTAGAATAACTCTCTCTGATATATGGTTGTGCTTGATAATGACCCTATTGATTATAGGGAGGATTGAATGGCCAGACACTGAAAAAAGACCAAATATTTCTCCTCTTGGATGTATCTGCAGAGGGAGGTTGGAATCTAGTGGACCTCACATTCTATAAGGATGAGGATAATATGTATCTTTCCTACCTCGGCCCCAAAATAGAGGATTGAGGTTAGAGTTCAATTTCTGAGTCGCCTACTACCTCAAGATCATAGAAGTAGACATGATTAATAGCAGTCCGAAACAACTCGGTATTCTTCGCATGACATCAGTGACCCACCCTCCTACACTAAGATGGTTCTTCTGGACCTGGATGGATTATTTATTGGGGTGGAACTTTGTCCAAAATAATGCTGGGGTAGAGGGGACTTCCACCTTGGTTAGTCGAGTTGCGATGAGCACCTGGATAAATGACAATGGGAACAAGGGGATTACCTTTTTTCCCACTATCTAACATGTCAAGGGAATATCCATTGGAAGTACTAGAGTGGGTAGAACCTCCACTGGAACTGGTAGGACCACATGAAATATATCTAGGATTCCCCCCTAGTAGTGATGGTTTAACCATCCCTTAGATCACAGGTGCAGAAGATGATTTCATACTAGGTGTCAACATGGATGGGAAGGACCTTCACACGGATTAACGGTTACAAGGGGAGGACATCCTCGCTATGCTTAGTAGTAGGGAGGACCATCACTCTCATTGGTGGTGGCACATGGAGGTCCTTTGTAATGGATGTCATTGCTGTGTGTCGGCCCACGATGGACGCCACATGTGTCTGTGACCAGGATAATTATCCCAACCTACCGGTGGAGTGGTTGGACCATTTTTTTGGGATAGGCGTATCAGTGCCCCTATTTAAAATAAATAGGGGATTGACGGTTTGCATCAGTGATGGAATGGGCCATAATAGCTATTAATTTAGAGGCCCTCTGGAGGGTGTCCTCTTTAGCATGTGCCTGATGCTGGTGTTAGTTTAACTAGGCTAGGTCTAGTTGTACATGTGTATAAATCACTTGATCATCAACTAGTGGGGATGGGTAGTGGTGCTATTGTGGCATAGTTGGATCCCTCCTCAGTGGCCCCTGATATGGGATTATAGCTGCGATGGCTCATACATCCCTCACCTCATTGGTGTAGGGGAGGGAGTTATCAATGAATTATGGGGAGAGGATCCAAAAATAATTTTATATCAGAGTGGGGAGTAATGTCTCCCTATGTATCCATTGGGGTGGAAGTAAAGACAAGGAATAAAATCCTCTAGGTCTTTTCATCCGATATCTCTAGTTGGGATAATCCCCTCCTCGTATTTTCTAATGAGGTCGTTAGTTATCCTTCTCTATATGAATTCAGATGGGGAGTTGGAGTGTGGGTGACCAACAGGAATGGATATAGAGGCTACTGTAGAAGAGATGAGTCCATGTGGGATTTCTGCATTGATTTTTCACCTACGTGTATATTGGTGGGAGCGCAGTGATCAGTTTCCTATAACAGCTTCTCAGGACCTACAATGTTGGGAAATTCAACCATTAGTCTTGAAAGAAGGAATGCAATGTCAAGTTCACCAATGCTATTCCATATCCCATGGTTTGTAAGAAGGATCCATGCTAACAAAGGCACTGATCAGGATGTCCAGTATTAAACTGCCTTAATTTATGGTGAGGTTCATGTCAGGCCCACTCTTTTCTTTGAAGGACATGGCACTAGATAACTGGATCTGGTGACATGCTAGTCCACTGATGACTCAAATGGTATTAATCTTCATATTTAGGAGAATAAGTTAATGTCGGGTTCACCATTTTTGTTTTCGAAGCTTTGCTGAGGTATTCATCCATCAGTGGAGGACACGCTGATATCTGGCCATGTATTCCCACATTCCATTGGTGGGTGGAATCCTTTGCTTATTCATGAATGTTTTCTCCTTGATCAAAATAAGATAATGGATATCAGTCTCTAGTTCCATGTATTTATCCTTATAACTCATTACATAGTCTTGGAATCCCTTAAATATTAATATGTTGTCCATGAAACTCTTCCTGGTTCCATGTCTTTGAGAATGTGGATGAATTATACTTCTTCAATCTAGACATTCCATGTGGTTGAGTCAGGGCATCAAACTTTGATCAGGGGACTAGTTTGGTTGGGCATCACTGACATGTTTGAATGTTGGAACACTAATGTTTCTGGGTTTCCTCCCCTTATGATAGGGCTTCTTGAGGGTGCGGATGCCCGTGGCATCCCACTTAAATTGCGGGGAATTATATTCCATAAGCATGTCTCTAACATTTCCTCATTTTATCATGATTATTAGATGGTATTCCATGAGATTAACTTCTTGCTAAGTTGGATCAAACTAACCTGAATAATGATAAGAGTGGATCAGATGGGTACAAACCCAGGAGGTAGAACCAATGGGGTTTACCGTCTAAGTGGACCAAAAATCCAAAGAAGACAACATCAATATTTCTGGGGTCCCTACAAAGGAGACACCAGGGTTTTCCATTAGTTTTTATTGATCCTATGGGAGGTTTCCCACGTAACATTTCCTAGAAGACATGGATAAAAACCCATGTTGTTTGGATGGGAGTGGCTTTAAATTGGACTTCATGCAAGGGACAATGACCCTATGACATGATGGGGCATACCCGTGGTTAACAGTCTGGATACTAATAATAGAATCGAGGCGATGGATGACATGATCTCACTAGGATGTGGCGGTGTGGGTAAAATTAAGATGGATGATAAATGATGGAGATAGGTGGATGTAGAATGACAGGGGGCATTCATGACGATGACAATGATGTTGGGATTGACCCTCGAATAGACTTCCTAAATATCCTTGTGAAAGGGAATCAATTTCTACATAGTTTGATTGGACGATGAGACAAATGAGGAGGCCACCCATGAGAATGGATTCATGGATATAACCTGGAGGATGTGGGGCCTCCGAGATGGGGCATAGCTTTCCCAATATATAGAGGCACTAGGGAGAGACCATGATGGGACATGAGTGAGGGGCTTGAACGTCAGGAAGGATTCCTACGTACCTTTCTCAGATAGGTTAATGGATCAAGGTCACATATTAATGGATGGGGTAATAGAATCAGGGTGTACAAAAAGGATAATTAACCAATGATATACTATGGATAATGTGTTGTTAGCATCCCAAGAGTTAGTTTGACGCCCAGGGGGAGAACCAAAGATGTGATTCCCAACAAGGTGGTCTACATCGGCTTTTCGCTAGTATGGGATAAAAATATCTTACCAATGGTTGGGGAAGCAACATATTACAGTGGGTTGGGGAGGAAATGTCTAACTACTAGTTAGGGTGACAACGGATTACCGTTGGTTGGGGTGATAACTGCTTACCAATGGTTGGGGTGATAATGGATAACTATTGGTTGTGGTTAAAATGGCTTACCACAGGTTCGGAAGGAATCAAAATACTGCTCGTTGGGGAGACAATGACTTACCGTTGGTTGGGGTGAAAATTGACTACCACTAGATGGGGTGACAATGGATTACTAATAATTGGGGATCAAATCAGATTATCATCTATTGGGGATCCTAATGGCTTAATATCGATTGGGGATCACAACAGCTTACTGTCGAATGGGGATCACAATTTTTTTCCATTTATTTAGAATCACAATGTCTTATAGTCAATTGGGTTTGTACTCAGGGATAATTCTTATGTACCCTATTTAGGAGATGAAGATCAAACCCTTGTAGTTTAAATGGGTATAGTTTATCATCTTGTTGGATGAAAATGGGATTACAGTTCAACATCATGCATTATGAGGGTGAACTGACATAAAGTTGTTGGGACTAATGGGTGTTGGGCTTGAACATTTGGGAGGCTTCCTATGTATTTTTCTTGTAAAGGTAAAGGATCAATTTTCATATAGTTTTTAAGAGAGTATACATTTCAACATTGTGCGGTACGAAGTGAAACCAATGTGAATAGGTCGGAATAAGTAAGGGTTGCACTTGAACATTAGGTAGGCTTCCTACATACATTGCTTAGAAAGGGAATGGTTCAAAGTCCATGTAGTTTAGAATGGTGTCTTATGGGTTATAGTCTAGGGTGTACCATGAAGGATTACATGGTCAATGCTTACAATATTCTAATGTGATTCATTCTATGTTTGAGAAACAAGATGCATAAAAGACCTGATGATCACATCATGAAAGAAGAATCCACAAAATGTAGAGGGGTCTTACATGTGGTTAGTGGCCCAAAGAGGAAACAAGGGAAAATTTGTGGTTAGTGGCCAAGGGAGATAGATATTGGGACTTACTTCTGAATGGATGCCTGATGGAGAAAACTCCATGTTGGAGAGGGATGGTGTAATGAAGGTCCTATGGCTCACCTCTCCTTTAGTGTTTGGCATGGAAAAAGAGAGCAGGGGCATGGATGCTACCTCACGCAAGGAAGTATTGGGGCTTACACAAAGATGGTTGTTGTCCCCATTGATATACATCATTCTAGCAAGGAGGATCTCATTACATGTGAGTAAGATCTCACTCCTATGGAGATGAGCGGGCATGGAGAATTTCTGAGATAGGTGACCCCGTGTATATTGAACTATGCAAGGAAACAATTTAGTTTCATTTGTTGAGGATGGTTGTTCATGGTAGATTAATATCCAGTATCTCAGATGTGGTAGGTTCACTCCGAATCCATAGGATTTACATAACTAATACCATACCACCCTTGGTTAAGGAAAGGAATTAGCAATGTTGTGCAATAGAGGGGTTGTGGAGTCATCCATTGATGGGCTCACATTAGTTTGACTATTCAAAGAAGCAATATTTAATAGCATGCCTCTGAAAAGAAGCATGAGGCTAAGTAACACATCATTAAGAATCATATAAGGGACCATGAAGTCACTTCGTAAAAATACATTGGGTCGTACGAAAGAAGGGTTTGTGAAGAAATGGGATTATAGGAAAGTACATTGTGATGTTCTGGTTCTCCATGTAGTGCAGGGACTTCACGAAGGGGTATTCTTTACAAAGTGTACTGATGTATCTTTTTTATAGGGTGTGGGTGCATACAAAGGGTGATTCACGAAGTAGAAAGGCAATTTTCGTGTATAACATTGTGAAGCATGGGTACCTTGAAAATAATAGAACTATGAAGCAATGTGTTTTTTGAATCACAGTGACTCGGCCTTAGCATGTGGTTCATAGGTTCATTGAAGGTACTTTACATATCTTGAGTGCTTTGTGAAGACTTGATCCCCCTTAGGTATCTCCTTTAATTTTTTGATGGCTCGTGGGTTCCATAAAGGGAATCAATACATGAAGAGGGGTTGTATTTGAGTTAAAGGAATGATATTTCACAATGATAATGTACCTTGACTAGATCATCTTTCTCAATTACTAGCAGAGCAGATGTTGCATCGCGATTTAAGAGCTGGTAAGGTGAAAGGTAGGAGTATCCATCCTTTGGGTCCGGGGAAAGCTGGGAATTTATAGGCAAGAGGTGGGATGAAGCTCCTTCAGCTCAGTGTGAATCCAAGTGGCACTATGCGATTAGCTACAGATTAATTCAAGATTGTAGTAACCACTGATTCAACCGTCATTCCATTCTCGACACAGATCCCTCCTTAATTCCATCAATGGAACTCATAGAGGCTTCTGTCATGTTTCTAGGATTGCAGAGGAGATTCGGTTCTCTCCACAATGTGAAGCTCATATTCTATTTCATTGTAACCGTTGATCATCCCACTCATTTTACTCTACGGAAACCACAGAGGGGCTTTGGCTTGGCGATGGTCACAGTGCTATAGGGATCTAAAAATGGGCTTTGTGACACATCCCCTTTGGAATTGGTTCCCTCTTTGTATCCTTTCCCTATGCACATATTTTGGAACCGACAATGTGACTTGATTATTTTATTTGTATAAAACCCACTTTTTCTTATTTAAATTGTTTTTATAAAATCATTTCATTTATATTAAATTGGTTTTTATATTTATTCATAATTAATTGGTATCCAATTAATTCAATATTGTATTTTCATAAGTTAGTTAATCCTTTAAAAATCCACCCATTTAATGGCTAGGAGATAATTTTATTCCAAATAATAATATTAATATTATATAATTGTTTTTTTATGCTTGGTTTTGTGTGCATCACGAGATTTCAAATATATGAAAATTAAAAAATATATATACTATTAAATATTGTGCTGTTATATTCTCTCCTTTTTAAATAAATTGAGTCCTCAAAATTTTAGAATTTCGGTTCATTGTCAATGGTCCAGTTATTCAAAATACCTTTATTAAACCCCCCCTAAAAATTTTCCGATAAAACATCCACTTTAAAATGAAGAAATTGAAATAGAAAATCTATAATAGATAAAAAAATTAATAGGGTTCCATGTAGACAAACAAGGATATAGAAGTGAAAACAAATATTCCTTTTCTCATTGTATGTGATAGAGAACATGGTCATGAGAATTTTTACAATAACAAAACAAAAAATATGTGAAGGGTTACAAGGCTATTAATATCTTGGTAAGAAAAGTTAACAGATTATAATTCTATTTCAAAATCCTTTTCCTAACACTGTGTAATTAATTTACTTCACTAGATAAGACCATAAGGAATAATTCTAACATGAAATTTATAGTTTCACAATTTAATCAATTTCCACCAAAAAATCATCTCTTTATTTAAATGATGAGTATTAAGGGTGAATTTTTCATGCTTGAATAATTGCAAACTTCTTCTATGGATACAAATATCCACAAAATTATAACTATACATTATTAATAAATTTATACATTAACCAAAAACAAAATGTTTTGAATAAGATAAGATAATTAGCATAAAAATAATAATCATTTATATGATGAAAAACAACATTTATTTATAATTATAAAATTTTATAGTAAATGATCAACATAGATCATTCAGCAAACAAAGATCATTCCTAAACAATATTATATTCAAAAACCCAAAAATCAGAATGATTTTAGAATATAGTCTTATAAATAAAATCAATCACTCTTAATGTCTTATACAAAAATAATAATTTCCTAAATATCATAATCTCTATAATATTATAACCATTTATATAAATAACCTAAATCACCATAAGTCCAAAATAAAATCATATTTGACTCCCAAATACAATTAAACCTTTATTCCTAAATAAGTTATCTTTACCATAATCATATCAGATTCCAAAAATTGTAAACTTCTTTAAAAATAAAATTATTCATGTAATAACCAAATCAATTTCCTATAACATTTTTTTCTATGTGATAAAATAAATTTCACTAAAATCTAAATAACCATTATCATTTATATATTTTATATTAAAAAATCATGAAAAATAATAAATAATGTTTTCTAGTGGTATTCATTACACACTTGTCTCACTTACGTTGTGGGTTTAAACGTCAGGTCCTATCTAGAAGTGATGGGTTATCCCCCAACATAAAGGTAGTCATTTTTGTAAAACTGTATTAATATTTACAAAATAATTATTATGTACATCAATGAAATATGGTTAGTCACTAAATTGAATTTCAAATATGGTTTTCAATAAAATCAAAATACCTTAGTATGTCATTTTTTTATTTCTACATAAGAACTTCCTTTGTCTTGATTTTATTCGGCAGAAATGGTCATTATGTCGAGTAATGCCAAGGTTCCTCACATTTATGTCATTGAACTAAAAATGGATTCTAATGATTAGTTTTATTTTTTATTTTATACAATTCATTTTTCCAAAACAATTAATTGTTTTATGTTCTTCATTCATAGACATAGTTATTTAATATATTCCATTGAGGAAATTTCCTTGGCGTCTCCTTGCATATTTCATTCAGGATGGTGATCAAGCCTTATTTTCTCTATGGTTTCCACTCAAAGAGATCTTAGAAAAATTCATTATTCTCTTCAATGGTGAGTTCAAGAGTTGGATACAATATATGTTGTTAATCATATTTTAGGAAAATTGATTATTCCTAAATAAAATATCATTCACTCTTATCAAAATCCCATAAGGGTTCTCATTTCCAAAACCTTTTCAAGCATGACAAATTTTAACATGACTCATTTTGGTTATAGATGATGAATAAATCAAGAAATCATAGTGTCTGCTAAAATATTTATATTGAGAAAAATGTATAATCACTTATACAATATAATTTAACATTATTATCAATCTAAAATATCTTAGGTTTAAACATGGTTATTCATTTTCTTCATATATTAAAACCCTTTATAAAATTTTTAAATAAAATTGGAATTATGATAATCATATACCTCAATAGTGTCAAACTACCTACGTAGTATGTCCCATTTTCATGTACTAGGTTACGCTATAGTGAGTCCCAATGCCCCTTTTTGGAGTTGTTACCCTAAGGAACATCCATTCCAGAACCACATCAACTTGTAGTATCCAGAAATGGATACATTCCTAGGAAAATAACATACTATCTATCTAAAAAAAATTCCTAAATGCTCTTCCATAATTATTTTCAAATTGTACATTATGGCGATGTTCTTTAATATTTTTAGATATATATTTTCCCCAAGGTTTATACTAAACTTCTTTTGATACCCAATATAGTGACCTAAACCGAGTAATCCTGGAGTTGGTGTACATAAAAATTATGTTGGCCTGATTACTAGAAAATAGATCAGGACAAACATATTATATTAGTTGTCTTGGGGATGCAGATAATTAGATGAGTATTTGATTAAAAATGAATACACTAATTATAACAAAAAAAATCAAGGATAAATTTATTAATTACAGCGTATCCTTGATTATTTTACCTAATACATGTCTTTGATTCTTGGTGAGGGAATCAAAATAATGGTGACCTCAGAATCATAGTAAGAGTTTGTAAAATAAACGAAATAATGAATTAATTAGAATAAATCCACATTGAATGGTAAATATCTAATAACACATGCCATTTAAAAAATAAGATAATTCATGATCAATATGGAATGATAATTAAATAAAACACATTTCATTTAAACAATATACTATGAATAAAATGAATCCATAGATAATGTCAAAGAAAAAATATCACTGATAAATAATAATAATAACTAATTTCTGAATGAACTCAATGGTTAATTATTGGATGGCATGTCTGAGGAAGATTAAAAATAATACTATAAAGACCATCACAATACGGTTTAAAACTAATGGAATAAACTAGTTTATTATAAATAAATAAATTATCTCATGATAACCAATTGATCTATTTAGAGGCTATATCAGGTACAGGCCCCACCCACCATAAATAGTCCAAACAATTCCTTATATCTATTAATTGATTTAATTAATTTAAAAATATACCTTATCAAATATCTATATTTAATGAATAATACATCTATATTAATAATTCCTCTGATAATTAAATAAATCTCAAAGTAAAAATTATATGTAAAAATGGTCCACAGATTATAATTGAATCGAGATATTAAATTAAAAATGGGTAGTATATACACCACATTAAATTCAATTGGATCATAAATATGAATAAGAATAAATGAAATATAAATAGATAAAACATCCATTATCACGTTGAAATACTTTATATAAAATTCTATCTTTGAAAATAAGTTTGTAAAATTATAAATGATGCTTTAAAACATTAGGGCATAATGAGGGAAGGGAATCTTCATCATTCTATATACTTAAAAAAACAATCATTTTTATTTTGTAAGAAAAGTATTAATGTATCTTGTTATGGAAAATGATAGGAAGATTGCATTTAAATAAAACATATAATGTAAAATATGTATAAAAATTAAATTAATTAGACATTGGTATATAAGAAGAAAATATTTTGGAAAATATTTTTAGAAAATGCTAATTAGAATCATTCCCCAGGGGAGACATAAAAAACAATCCTAAAGGATGATGAGATTGTGAAATGACCTCTTACCACTTTATAATCCATCAAATTATATTCCACAAGAAAGAAGGAAAATTAAATTGATATGAAAATACCAATATGTTCTGAATAATACTCATAAAATACACCCATGGGTATTATATACCCAACACAAAATAATCAAGTTCTTTATAAGGAATGTATCTGGTAGAAATAAAAATGAGAAAAAATCCCTTACCTTATATCTTGACTATTGTCATACTAATTAAAAACTCATGTATAATAAATATATTTCTATTACAATTCAACTAGAGAACAATTATAATTTCTATAATACCATATATTATTTAACTATGACATCTTATTACATGATTATTAAATATTTCATGTTAAATTTACATTTCAGTTAATAGCCTTTTTTTTACATGTGTTTTGATTTTGATATTTAATCATATTCGTTATATAATGATATAATAATCTCCAAAATTATAACCATTACATAAATAAAATAAATATATTTAGTATATATGTGTTTATAATTATTATAAAATAATGAAATAGAAAATAAAATAGACTCTTGGTGGATAAGGAAGGTTGTACATATGCAAGAACATAGTTTCCATTTCACTATCATTTTGAATGAAATTAAGTAATTAATATAATTATAGTAGAATTATGATGTCATATATATCATATTATCTCACTAAAAATTTCTTTAAAACATTCCATGTAATGGGAGGATGAACCACATCCTTTTTAGGAGGCATTAGTACACACATCCACAAACAATGTTATTATATTTATAAATAATGGATAAAATGAAGTTAGGTGGTATATAATTATTAGAAAAGTATAAATAAATGATAAATATAAGAAAAATAATACATAAATATATATTTCACCATTAATATCAACCATGATATGTTGAAATGGAAAAAAACAGAAAACATCAGTTCACGAGGCCATAGTTCGTCGTAAGCATGATTGACAATTGTGTATCCCATTTGATGTAGTGGTATGTTAATGTAATTGTAATAAATAATATAAAAACATAATAATATATTTATTATACAAATTATATTCTATATATAATTTAAATTAAAATAATTTAGGGGTTTAATGAATAAATAAATGAAGAAATTTCTTTGATGAACGTTACCTATTAATTGGGTATCTTCTTTTGATTTTGACTAATTGTCTTTTTGGATGAAATCCATCCCATTGTAATGCTTCATGGATGATTTAATGAAAATTTATAGGATATATTTTTAAGATGGTGTCAATATAGATGACTCAAATTGGTGTGAGGATCTGAGAGAGGAGATTAATTTTTATAATATAGGTGAGGGTCACTTTTGGAAACCACCGAATTATTAAATTAATATAAATTAATTTTCAATTCAAAATGGATAAAATTTGATTTATTTAGAATCTTTGATGATAATGGGTCTAGATACTACCATACAATATTTTTTAGGTTGGATTATCTTACATTATTACCAGTAACTTTTGGATTTAACCCGTAGGTAGACCCTTTTACTCTTACTAGACTACTTGTATTTTTAATCTTTAATGTTCAATATATTAACAATTAAAAAATAAAAAAACCATAAATGAGTCATGGATGAAATTTTAAATATTATATATATCATTTTTATTGTATTTATATTTTTATATATTTTATATCATTTAATAAAACATTATTTGTTTTCAAATATCATTGATGTCAATTTTGACACCATTCATTTAATTTTTTTAAAATATATTACACAATATAACCTTATGAAAAATCATTAACACATCCCTAATATTTCAATTTAATGTATAAAAATTTTGGATGTTATTAATTATATCATATTATATTTGTTTTAATATTTATAATGACAATTATTTGATATGTTCATAAATAAATCAATTACGTCATCTCCATTCTGAAAGCCCCTAATATATTTTTTTCATCATTAAAAAAAATGATTATGATGAAGTTAAACATTTTATCCTTAAAATGACTATTTATAATTGAATATATCTTATAAATATCGTTATTTACTAAATTTAATACGTATTGAAAACATGATTATGGAATATTTTACTTTCTATAGAATAAAATATTAAAACATGCTTCAATACATCTAAGTGGCTCCAATAAGCCATAAAATTATTCCTGAGATGATTTTGGTTGACCATAAATAATTTATTAAAATTATTACATGTTTTAGTGGAATTTTATATCAATTTTAACTTTAAATACTATATTTACCATTCACAAAGGTAATTTAAAAAATTTTAATGATACAATTCATATTGTCAAAAAAGGGACATATTTACCAAATTTTTAAGATTAGATTAAAAATATAGATTCCATTATTAAAAATTAGTTACATATAATTGGATAAAATTAATTTAAAATTAATACCATTTACAGAATGAGAAAACTTGTTTTTCAAGTGAAATAATTCAAATGAATGAAATTTATTTATATCCAATTTCAATGTGAAATTGATTCCAATTACCAAAATTTTATTACCAGATAAAAATGATCTAATTATACGTTAAATTATATTATAATTATAACTATTAACTATAAATTAATTTGATGAGAAAATTGTTTTGGATGAAAGGTAATATTTTATCACTATTCATAAAAACATGAATCTTATATAAAAATTACAAAAAACAACAAAAAAAAACTCACTTCTAATTTAAAATATAAATTTTTTTTATCACATATATTATATAAAAGTGAAATAAACATTATTTAAAACATGTGATCCATCAAAAGGTGGTAAAAATGTCTTGTTATGAAAATTCATCTTTTATTTGTGAAATTTGAATTGTTCTCACATCATAATAAGACATAAATTACGATTAATGTTAAATAATTGAATTAATATTATATATATATATATATCATTAATATAATCCAAAATGTTTTATTTTTGTTATTTTTAACACACTTGGGCTCATTAAAATAGATTTTATAAAAAAAATTCATTTATATTAAATTGGGTTTTATATGTATTTATAATTATTTGGTTACCATTGAATTAAATAATGCATTTTTATAATTTTTTTAAGACTATTCATACCCACTAATTTAATGGATATGAGATAATATCATTTCTGATAATATTATTAAAAATATATCTTGGTTCTTTTACGACCATTTTTGCGGGAAAAGTAAGCTATAAAAGAGATTAAATATAAAAAGATACATGCCATAAAATCATAGGTGTTACATCAATCGGATGTTCATATTACCACTATCAGATTGATTTTTATATACAATTTTCAATATTAAATACATGACTAGTGTCTAACATATGATATGATAAAGGTGAGTCAGACTTATTTAACACATAATCATTACGATAATAGTAATAAACAAATTAAATGTTTATATTAATGAAAATTTAAAACCTTTTTTATGTATGGAAACAAGTAGTTTTTTCTAATAAAATATATTAAAACACATGAGACATAAAAATTCAGTAAATAAAATTTAAGTAAGTGTTTTTTATTTTAAATTTTGAAGGAATGAAAAAGTAAGAAGTAGAACATTATACTAAAAAATTTCCATGTTAGGTATATTTTAATTAATATCTACATTATAATAAACATGGGATCAATATTAAGATGATTTTGAGAAGTTTAGTGACATTATTTCTAATTTTTTGGATTTTTAATCATTCTGAAGGGTTGAAAATTTAACCATTTTTGGAATAGTTTAAATGATGCAATGGATGATATTTTAAATATTATAATATTATATCACCATATGATGATTTAGAAATTTTGGATAACCTGTGAGAAATGTTTCTTTGTAATGATCACTAAAGGAATATGGAATGACTTATCATTCTCTTTATGGATATTTTGATTTCATAGTGCATTATGAATGAAAAAAACACCATAATTACCTAGATTAAGAGATGAAGTTGAAATTGATCAAGTTACAAAAAAAGAATGATCTTGTGCATATGGAATTAAATGAAATCAAGTACGTTTATCATCATGTAAAAATTCATCAACATTAGAAAAATGGTATTAATATAAAATATTCTCGTGTTAAAATAATATTTATGATATCAATGAAATATTATTCCATAATGTGAATACAGTTTTAAAGAAACTAATGTTTTCTAGATCACACACCTTCTTATGATCGGTGATCATTGTCATACTCTACAACTATTTATTCATTTCTTCCATGTCTAAATCCACAAATTCTACCTATGTTCTTCTATGTGGATTACTAGTTATGATTTTCATTGGTTAAAATTTTTTTTTCCAAATTATAATTTTTCCAATGGAGATTTAGTATTAAACTTTAATTTTTATGATTCAATGAATGTAACTTCCAATTATTAAAATGAAATTTTCCTAGTCAAATTTCTGTGGAAAATTCTATTTTAAGGTTGGTAGATTTTTACAACCCAAGTTTTTATTAATCATTATTTTTTGAATTATTCGTATTCCATGATTTATTATGTTGCACAATAAACTATGTTAAGAATGTGGTACACATATCACTATGTTTATCTTTTAGTACAAAGAATACTGAGTCCCTTTGATAGTTTTTTACATACAATACCTTGTTATACCGAATTTAGAAATACTATTAATAATATTCTTAAAATATTATTGTTGTTGACAGATAGTTTTTCAAATAGGGAGTCGCAAATGTATTAAAATAATTATGAAAATATGTTTTATGTGTGTTTATAAAATAAATTTTTTTAAAACCTATTAATTAGAAATGAATTTCTCTCCTAATGGAAGAAAAATAAATTCCTTTTCTGGAAAAATTAAGTTTCAATGAAGAAACAATTTTTATCTAAGTAAATTAATAAAATAAAATTTGAAGAATAATTTTAATGGATATTATATATAATATATTCAATAAAATATTTAACATTTTTCTTATGTGGTTTCTATATAAGAGGTTAAAATATGTCCCAATTTAGATATAAAAAGATGTAATTTTCTAAAAGGGAATTTTACTTCACTAGTTTTTATAATAAATTTTCACATTT
Organism: Viscum album; assembly: GCA_963277665.1. Lineage (NCBI taxonomy): Eukaryota > Viridiplantae > Streptophyta > Magnoliopsida > Santalales > Viscaceae > Viscum > Viscum album. The sequence continues at coordinate 1,486,740,547 of OY728148.1, forward strand.
TCGTAAATGTTATCTAAAAGAAATAATTTTTGAAATTTGAATATAAATATTATCTCAGGTGATTTTTTCATATTTTTATGAGATATTTCCTTTTTTGATAAGTACTAAAAATTTCTGAATTTTAATTGAAATAAAAACGTCCATCTAAACAATTTATAAAGATAAATTTTATATTTAATTCGGTTTAAAGAATAATTTTTTATGTTAAAAATATATAAATCTAGTTCTGATCATTTTAATATATTTCAATTTTAATTTGGATATATTAACATTGTAATCTTTTGTACATTTTTACAATGAAACCACATTATTTAGTTTCGTCTGCATGATTGATTTTAAATTATTATATTCCTCATATTTTATTTAAATTTATAAAAATATATTCTAAAATTTTAATTGGAATAATTTTTAATTTCTGATAAATTTAACATAGTTTTTGAGAAATGTGATTAATGAAAACAATTAAAATTTGTCACGTTGATTTAGAGAAAAATGAATGTACGAAGGGAGTATAATTTAAACCTAATTAGAACATTATAAATATTTTGTAAAAACCCCATTTATTTCCACATTTAGAAAATTAATCAAATAGTATGTTATATTTGGTGTTATGAATGCATATGTTTAGGTAAAATTTGGGTCCACCAAACTTATATTAAAAAAAAATTATTGTGTCATCTCCCTCACTTATAAAAGGAAACTGCATCTTCCCCTATATTTACAGGTTAGAACCACATTTATCATTCAATACCTAATCATATATCTCCCAGAAACACCTAAAATAATCCTAGAATCCTTCCGCTTTTATAAAATCCAACCATATATGTCATTTTGTGCTTACTTAAAGGATATACAAGAAGAAGTGGTAATGTTCATCAATGTCTGTTTTTGATTTACTTCTTCTTCAGACATGTTACATTATTTATATAAACATTTTATTAAATAAACACAAAATACTAAATATAATTATATTTGTTATGTTATGTGTATTACCTTAAACTTTACACACATACATCAACTAGGATACACAGTCATCGCTCATATGTATGGCATATTACCGCCTTAAGAACTGATGTCGTTCATTCTTCGCATACCAAATTTCAGGGTTTAGAATAATTTATGATTTATTGTTTATATATAGAATTTATTAAATTAATTATGTTATTATTTTTGGATTATTTTTATAAAATACATACTTTTATGACTTCCATTTAGTGTGAATATGAAAACATTGTTCGTGTGTATGTCATATTACTGCCTCAAGAAGTGTTTTTATTCATTCACACATTACATGGAATATATTAAAGATGGGGTTAGTATATATATGTCATATATATGAAATTATAATTATATGGGATTTATAATTTTTATATATGTCATTTTAATTTTTTCGTTCAAATTATTTTTAAAATGAGAACATCGTTCATGAGTACATACCACTTTCTATCTCCACGAACTGTGTATTTCATTTCCTATTTCAATATTTTAAATATTGATATATATATATTTATATATATTATTTATTATATTTATATCATGGATTAAATTATTTAAATTGGTTAATCGTTATAAAAAAATTCTAAAAATAACAACTGAGCATATATGCAAAAAAAACAAGCTGTTATTACCCGAACTATAACATTAACACAGAATCGATAATAAACAATAAAATTAATGGCATAGTAAAAAATATATGTTATTATATATATGAATATGGTTATTTTTTTGATTTCTAATAATATTATATTTAATATATTGTAGGTTTTAATGTTTACAAAGAAGTTCAAGACACAAGGTGAGGTGAATTATAGTCTCACTTTTATCTCAATAAGAGATATTATATATTAACCACTCTTTTCTTTAGAATGGTGAAAATAGATCCTTATGACATGTTATATCATGAATATAAATTATTTAATGTATTTAATATTTAAATTGATGATATTATATCATGTATCTCATTATTTAATTGTTTCTAATTTAGTTTGGTATTTCTCTATCAATTTTTACTTTTTTGAGACACCAATAATATTCAACAAATCATTAATTTATAAGGTGTATATACTTTCTACAATGTTAAATTATAGTTATTACAGTTAAAATTAATTTTATTTATAGAGTAATTTGATTTTCTCTCTTTCATGTGGTTATAATTTCAAATTTACCTAAGTTGTAAATGATTTTTTCCTCAATTTGAGTTATTTAAGACATATGTTATGTTATGGAAATAATTTTATAATGAGGATTATCTAATACCCCTTATACATGTTATATCATTAACATATCCTTATTTTATTTTTTGGTTTTGGTTTTTTTACTATTATTATTTTATGAGTATTTTTATTCATTGTCCCCTATATGGTAGGATTATTTTTCTAAAATCTCACTTTTTATCAAGATTCATTATGATTATACTTATACTAATGAAATATTGTGATCCAAATCTCATTAATACTCAATAATTTTTATATCTTAACGTTATTTATGATATATTAATGTAATGGTACTATTCTCTAATTCATTTTTAATTAATATAATTAAGAAAATATTTTTTTATGAAAATTTGACCTTGTTTCTATCTTTGGTTGTAAATATATTTTAATCTAAAATAATGTTACTAAAAATATTATCATTTTTTTCATTAATTTTTATGGTCATTTCCTTGTAATAATGTGTTAATTTTTTTAATATTTCAATTATATATTTAAATTATTTTCCATGATTCCATTTGAAGTTCTCAATGTTATTTACAATGAAATTTTTTCCAAATGGATTTAGGATTTTAAAATATTTTCTCAAAGAGGAATGGATATATTCATCAGAAAATTAATTATATGAATTTTTAATTAATTATTTAAAAATATCCAGTGTTATTTTCAAATAAATGGATTTTGAAAATGTTTTATACATTGGATTTTGAATTAAATTTTATTTTCCTTAAGAAATGGTCCGATTGATCCTTAAAAATACCACTCTATTTAAGATGAAATCTTTTGATATAGATTAATATTTATATATGATATGATACAAGTATACAATTCTTATTATGTTTTTGAAAAGTTTGTGATTATTATTTCATGAATTTTATTAACCCATTTTTCTTCCACATGTATTACCATGATGAAATTCTTATAAAAATAGCTTCTTGTCATGGGTTATTCGATGATCAAATGTTTTTTATGCCCATTTCCTTTCATGGGTTGTAAAATGATGAATTATTGCATTCATATTGAACAAAAGATTATGGATTTTGTTATTTTACTAGTGGGACCAATATCTTCCTCTAATGAATTGGGTGATGATTGATAACTCATGAGTAAATATGTTATGCGTGAACCGGATTACTTGTTCACAATTTTATGAAAGAACCTAGTTTCATGTTCGCAATTTTCTGGGTGATCCTAATTACATGTCACATTTTTATAAATGAACAAAATTAAATGTTCAAAATTTAATGTATGAACCTATTGAATTATTCACAACGTTATGTGTTGACTTACATTTCATGTCCATAATATTTTTTGTGGACTTATTCGCATGTCCATAAGTTTATGTGATGGCCTAATTTCATGTATTTAACTTAATGAGTGTTCATGTTTCTTTTTATACATGTTCATAACATTATATTATGATATTTTTTCAAAAAATACATTGTATTACTCTTTTTTATACTCTCATGGATCATGTTCTTGGATTATCTTATGATTCATGTCCTATAAACTTATAATATTTATGCCATGACTCTTGATTATGATCTTTGATATGCAGGTCATTCTTTTCAAATGTTATTCTCATTTTTTCATATCCTTATTCTCATGTTTTGGTAACATATCTACATTGTTTTACCATAAAAAGAATGTGAGATGGAAATTTTTTATGTTTAATTTCCTAATGTTCTGAATAATGGTTTCAAGTAGGAGTACTTAATGGGAAGATCATTATGGGAATCATTGAAGATCTTTCACCATGATAGTATAATTTGATCCATGCTTTTTAAGATCCTAAACTATTATGGTCATAAGGCAAGTGTTTTTGTAATATTTTTAATATTCATCTTATATGACATCATATCCATGGATATGATGTATTATTCACTATATATATTATGCAGTCTATGTTACAAAAGGACTATTCATTGCAATGTTTCAAGAAACTAAAAATTCAGACATTCATTTTTAATATCCTGATGGTAATGATGGTGATTGAGTATTATTCCCTCTTGTAAGAAGATAAAATAGTGTTGGAGTATACATATAATTTTATCATGTGGTTGTAATCCATTTATACTCTATAATTGGATGATTCTATGGTGATTTTGTTCTCAGAATGACGTTGATCAGATCTATGTTCAGATGTGTCTTCTTTCATCCTTGACTCCTACGATGTTTTTTTGAAGAAAGATATCAATTTTGAAGAAGTATTGTATGAAAAACATGATAAGAAAAAGGTTTATCTTATTAATGGGTATACTGGGGGAAACAATATTAATGAAATAAGGAATCATTTCATATTAATATATATAGGTTGATATACCAGACTATTTTCTCATTTCTTCTCACCATCTCCTTCTAACATTAATCCCTGGGTTCGAAACCTTTTCCAAAAAATAAAAAAGTAAAAACATAATCGTAAGCGAACTCATAAAACAACGTGTTATTATATTGATTTAGGATAACTACAAAGGTTCTACAAAGGTGTTACTCACTATAATGAATGAGTTAAATCTATCCTTGTGATTATCCTCTGATTAAACCAATTTAACATTATATCAATGTTAAGGATATTTTAATTTTATTTTTAATTTATTTTTAATTAATAAAATTTCTCTAGTTTTAAATTTATGTCACTAGTTATTTTATTTTATTGTCATTCCTAAAATGATGTTTTAAAATTTATAATCCCATTAGTTGATTATATCATAGTGATTTATAATATATATTAAGGTGATCTTTATTTTTTTGACATACAGGCTTTTAGATAGTTGATTTGAATGAATTTGAAATTACGAAAAATTTGGAAATGGTGGGGGGCCACCCTAATTTCATTTCAATCATGAATGGATTTATTGATATATTTATTATATATAATGATTACAACCTTTTAGACACTAAACGTGATGGTGTGTCCATTGACCCTATGAAATCCTCTTTGTTTTGTTATAATGTATATGTTTTGTATCCTAAATTTACTATTTGGTTTACTTTGATGATATACTCTCATAATATAGTGGTTACTTATTATTTTTAGTTTGAACCTCATTTCTATGAGATTGAGAAATTAATTGTATATTCTACATAGTATCGGGAATCATGTAGTTTATGAAGTTTGATTTTTTTGAATTAACGCCTCTACTATTATTTACCTAAAAACATTATATATTTTTTGGGGTTTATCATTTTCTATAGTTTTGGAACTATTTTATTTAAAATCTTTGACTGTTTAATTCTTTTTATTTTGCATCAAATTTTAATTGAGGTGATGTTTTATATTAGGTTATGGATATAAAGTCAGGAGTACATTGTATATTTAAAACCTAAAGAGGAATCTTATATGATTTATTTTCTATTATTTTATTTTAGATATTTTATTTGGGGTTTTTTTAGGATTTAAAATGAAAAAGAAATTTTATTTTATTATGATTATAATTATTTTTGAAGTTGTATTTGTGAGAGGATATTATTTTGAACTGGTTTCTCATAGGAAATATTATGTAGGCCTCAGGGTGAGAGAGATACAATATTTTTTATGGTATAATAATATTTTAGATTCATTAAGTGATGGTATTACAAATGAATGATAATTGATTACCCTATCATAACCTAAGTCTAGACTTTGTTGTTCTTGTTGATATAATTAAAATTCTGTTTTCTTCCCTATTATTCTGAATTAATCATGGTTTTTTCCTAAAGATGTCATTCTTATGGGTATGAAATTATTTTGTAATTTAAAATATGATTATTCTAATTTTTTATGATTCCACTGATAATTTAGAAAATATAATTAATATTTATTAGGTAATTATAAAAAATAAATCTAGATCTAGATGAAAGTATTGTTACTATATCATGTTATAGCATTTAATTGTTATAGTTATTAAGATATTCATTATGTTTTTTTTTCAACCAGGACTCTAGAAACCGAAATTTGATAGTTATGATACATTACTAGTGTAAAATAAAATTGTTTTAACAGGATCCATAAATAAATTAATCATTAAAAACTATTAATATTTTTCTATTATATTTGAAAACATGTGATAGAACATTGACATATTACGAGAACATTTTTATAAAATCCATAATATCTCAAAATAATTTACATAGTTATCCTCTAGTTTTATCAAGGAAACAAAAACAAATAATGAAGAACTAAGATTCTCATTTAGGAGTATCATACATCAAAACCAGTAATTATATAAATATTAAAAAATTTATTTGTTTGGGATGAATAAACAACATGGGATGATAATCAATTAAAACTATGAGCATGTTATATGTATGAAAATAACTGAAAACATGGGTAAAAATAACCATTAATCAAACACCAATGGAATCGATAACTTCTTTTATAGAAAATTTGGTACACAGACCTGTTCCAATATAATATACTGATATATGGTGAGGTATCCCCCAAAACCCAAATACTTACTCTTCATGAGACCTATTGATGCATCAAGTGTAATATATTAACAGGATTTACTCATAACCCAATTATGTCCAATGCATTCACTATATTATTCAACAAATTTGTTCAAATACATTTTTTATTAAGACTAAAATTTAATAAAATCAATCGTATGTGTAAAAATAAATTTATTGGAAATAAAATTTTCCCCATTCAATTTAATAATTTCAATTTATAGGAGAACATTCCTTAATAAATTTAGAAGATTTGGAGAAAACCATATATTAATTTAAAATACCAATATAAATGAAAAAAATTTCTATAGGTACATTCAATGTGTTGGGATCTCCATGGATGAATTTAAATAGTCTCAATAGTTTACATTTTTTGGATTCTATTGAAAAACATGGAAAATCCATCATTATTGTTTAAGAAGTTAGTGTAAATATTCCAAATCATATCTCCTAGGAGTTTATATCAATGAATACAGTCATACGAATACTTTTAATGAATTACACTATTTATTAATCAAGGATGACCCCTACATGTATCTATTTCAAAACTATAACCACATTATATTATTCATTCATGTATAATTTTTCAAGGAAACTAAAAAAAATTTAATATACACAAATATAGGATAGTTATTCCTCAATATATGATATTGAGTTTTAGAACAGTATTCATAAATTTTGAAATAAAAATATTATGAAGGATAGATAAAAATATAGCATTCAAAATTCCATGAAATTCATAAGGAATATGGTAAAAATTTATCCACATCCTTGTATAAACCCCATATTTTCAATTAAGTGGTGAATATATCATGAGTCCCAAATAATAAAAATTAAGATTGAAGAAACTCCATTCAAGAATGAATAAAATTTCAATTAAAATTTATTTAAATATATGTATTCAAAATTATTATAAAATTCAGTTAAATAAATTATTTTTTTGATATTAAATTCCCAATAGGTAACATATACTCTATATAGAGAAACTTGAGTTTATAAAACAAAAAATTACATAATCTAATGAATTGTAGATGGAAACCCCTTACCTATTTTAATGAATTTAATGAACATAAATTAAAATCATATATCATAAAAATATATTTCTTAATCAATTTATTTATAAGATCAATTTTAATAATTTGTAGTTACAGTCTGCAAAAAATAGTCATTTTGTATATGAATTCTAAGAATTTTCTTGATATACAATTTATTTTTTCTATCATTTATACTAGTATAATAATATATGTTTTTATTTTTAATATTTTAATGTTTCTAATCACTCCAAGATCATAAATGGTATGAAAAATGATGATAATTAATTACGTGTAAAGTTGTAAATTCATTCTATGGGAATTTCGGTAACAATTTATGAAGGTGGAATTTTCAATGGGTATGTTTTCATGATTCATAGAACTTAAAATATTTTTTATTAAATAAGGGTTAAGATATTTATATTATCAATATTTAATACTCAATAACTCATTATTTACTTATGTATTTCATATATTACTAGAATATATATTCCTATAGTCATCCATGGTATAAATGTTTTGTATTGATCATGTAGGTGGTTAAAACAACCCTAACATGGTACTAAATATATTTAGTGAATGATTGTGTTGTGTTTTAGTAGTAATAAAATTAATCTAGAAGAATAATGATAATATTTATTATTAAATAATATAATATATTATAATTTTAAGGATTTATAAATATATGTATTAGTTATTAAAATATTACCTAATAATAATAATAATATTTTCCACTTAGTATATATGTTCAAGATATTATTTATTATTTTTTATTTCATTAATTGGTTTTAAAATTTACGTTAATAGAAACATAATAGGTCAATTAAAATAATATTTATAATTTAAAACCATTCATTATTAGGGGTACTGAAAAAATATATACCATAATTCAATAGAGTTAGTAGTCCAGACAAACAATTCGAAGATTATTTCATTTATCTAATATCATAAAAAAGAGCAATGTTGTTTATAATATCATAAACATAAACAAGTCATATATATCATATTTAGCTAAAATATTCCCCTTTGGCCCAAATTATATTATGAGTTTAAGGAAATTGAAATTGATTAGTTCATGGAGAAGGCTGTATGCACTTACTTATGTATCATAATATTATTTTTTTAAGAAAAATAGGAATAGTGGTTAATGATTACTAATTTAACATAATAAAATGAATTATAAAACCAATACTAAAGTTACCATATTTGTATGACAAAATTATAATTAGAAATTTATGATGGAAATGAAATAATTTATGTAAAAATTGATTTCTCTTATTAGAGACATTGAGATTTCTTTGGAAGACTCCTTGGTACTAGAGAGATTATGATAAAATCATGCGACTCAACGAAAATTTATATAAGATAATATTCAAGGGGAAGTAAAAGTTCATAGGTTTTTAGAGTTAAATAAATTTAAGGAGTGGCATTGAAAGCATAGTGATGAGCCACATTTATAAGTAAAAATGGATGATATTTTTCTATATATCCATAAATTTTTTATAAATGTAATTCACACTAAGGTAATGTGGCTCCAAATTAAGAAAATAATGCATTGGGTTATCTATAAGGATGTTCAAGTTTGTAAATTTTAATTTCCTAGATTTTTAAACATTTTATTCACTCTTAACCATATATTTTAATCTTTTTACATTTTAACTTTCACATTGGTAACTTCCTTTTACCTTAAAATTTTATCATTTATTCTAGAAAAAAAGAAACTGGTAATTTTTACATAATTTTAACCTACTAATTATAAGATTGAAATTAATTTAATAATATTTAAGATCAAAATGTGATATTATATTATTTTAAAAATAGTAATTGTATAGTGAATTTAATTAGTTTAATTGAAAATAATGAAAAATTATTTAAAATATAAATTATATGTTCATTTTAATGCCATGAACCGAATCACCTTGTCTGGTCTAGTGAACTACATGGCCTCACACATGGTACCCCATAAGCAGAAATTTTCAAAATTTAAGAGACTGTATGATAAAATCATTCAAGATACTATACTATTATTATAATAAACCATCATGAGAAAAATATCATGATACCTATAATACACATACAAAAAAATATATTTAAATAATTAAAAATTTATAACATATGACATAATAGGTATCGATATTCATAAATGTTATGAAATTTCTCTCTAATGCACTATATTATATTTAGTGTATTAAAGAAAAAAAGAAAATAAATAAATACTCTATAGGACACTATGGATTTCATCCCAATACCACCTCTAAACACTAAGCTCTAATCCTCAACTCATTGCCACATGGACATTTCCCTTTCCTAGATAAATGATCATGAAATCTACATGTTCATCTAGAATCAAATATTTGTTTTGAGTATAAACCATGTAAGAAACCACCAAACCATCATTAATATAATTTCATAGGCATAAAAGGCATATGGAATGAGAATAAGAAAATGGTAAAGATGAAATGAAATAATAAATAATATAATGAGAATCCATGTTCTAACATATCTTCTAGAAACCCCAAAGATACGTTTTTGTGAAAAATATTATAATACCTACCATAATATATATGATGATAATAGACTTTCACAAGTCCACCATATATATTCCTGGGGAGCCATAAGGAAAATATGTTTTTGCTATAGAAACAAAGCCATCATGCCTCATCTCAATCAAAATTTAGAAAACATGGCCATCATACTTCATCATTATCACTATTATGTTGAAAATGAAATTGTACCCTATCCCAACCTTGTGATAAGTCTCAATGTAGTTGTCATTAATCATATTCACACGATCTGGCATGTACCTCCAAGTAAGATACACATGAAAAAATTCAGTAATACCATGATATCATGTAAAAATATCTAGATATTATTCCGTTACAATAATATTCTATGTGACCTCAAATTCTCCATGAAATATTGGAACATACTTTCTTTTAATCCACCAATGTCCATTACCCAACTGAGGATACACAAATAAAACATGTCTCTCCTATAGTGAACTCTAGAGTGCATCTCCTACAGATTGTATATGATGGTTGTCTAATCTAAGAGGCTGAAATTTATTCATGATCAATCATACCCTATCATAGGATTCCTAAACCGTAATCATTCTTACGATAGTTTTCTTTACTTACTCATTCTAATATAGAGGTTATCAAAACATACATCCATAGAGGGCCTTAAAAGGGGTAATAAGAATCATTTCATGGATGCTTTTTTTATTTGTGATCCCCAAAAAGTCCACTTGATATCCCACAATCCACTAATCTCTAGGAAGCATGAAAAAAGTATATATTATAAAATATATATCTTCCTATATGATTTTCCATTGTTCTATAGATGAAAAGATGTACTTAATCTTAACTAATTTACCAAATCCTTTTTCTATCCATTAGAAAACCATAATATTAATTGTCTATCCCAACCAGTTATTATAATAAAATAATATCCCAGTATCTCAATACATATTCAAAAAAAATGAGTTCACATACCACTAATAGTAATGGAAGTACCTCATCATATCATACCACATATAAGTGAAAAGAACTACTCAACCACAGATTTTAATGATTTCATAACCTTATATCAACCGTCCTAGAATTGGGTGACATCCAACAAATTATTCTCACTACAATGAGCATTAGAGATCTAAACCATGGGTATCTATTACATATTCCACCAAATCCATCATTGTTACCAAATGATCACATTTTATTACCCATCTATGCCCATATTAATCCAAAAAACAATTCTTCTAACAAGATCATCCACCGTCATTCATTATCTAATGTAATTTATCGATTGTCATACATTTTTATTCAGATATAATTTTTATATAAATTATTATTTCTGGGACAATAATCACTCTACAATTGAAATATCTATTTAAACATCACCAAATGCCTCTATATTAACTTACATTCTTACTAATAGATGAAATATCATAGGCTATTATGGTCTTTCTATATGTCATCTTTCACACCGAGGATAAAATAGTTGTAATAATTATGTTAATTGACCAAAAAATCCAACTCGAAGTCATTTATATGTTGATTCTACTCATGAGTTCATACAAATAATGAACCATTTATTACTAATTGATCCCTCAACATCAATAAAACTCATACCAAGACACCTATGCCATCAGAGTGAACCACGTATGCAATCTCATGATTTAGAAATAAAAGGATCAATGTTTCCAAGAATATATTCATTATCACCATGAAATCATCATCACACTCATCAATCCATTAAGAATTTAACATTTCATGGTAATCCTATTCACATGTGTTTCCAGGTGGGAGAATTACTGAATGAACCATTGGTATAACCTTACCGACCAGAGGATTCTATGCATCTTAAACACAATTCAAGGTATCAATAAATACAACTTAGCCTCTACCTTCTCAGGGACTAAAACTAATTCACACCAATGACATTAGATGCACCAGAAAATATAGATCACCGATCCAGAATTTTTATTCTCAGATATTTTGATAGGGATTATTCACTTCAAGATTCACAGAAAAATAAATCAATGCCTATTCAAGGTCATTGAGTATATGAGGATAAAATTAAAAAATTAACCTAGAAGGTGTAAAGATATGTATGGATATTCATATTCTTTACTTACTGAAAATTAACATTTTATTAAAAAATAACTTTTTTGTAAAATTGAGAAACTAACCCCAGTTAATCCTGAGGTGAAGCCTCATAAGAGAAAGAAAATACATCAAATCAAAGCCTTAGTATATTAGTTCTTTACCCTATAAAAATATTCTAGTTCATAATCCATACCTTCACAACTGGGATCATGTTCTTTAGATCCATGGAAAATTCATTGAATTTTTATTCCTAAAACTCAACGTAAGATACTCCTAAAGTATATATGTAATCCTGAATTTTTTTAGGAATGTACTTATTTTGTTTCTCAATGTTAGTCATTTATAGATCATAGGTCAATAAGGGAGAAACACTGGGCTCCCTATAAACAATAAAATATTTACCAATCTATAGAAAGGAAAGTATATTCTTCATGTTCATCTACTTTAAAATTTTCATTGCATTGAAAACTATATCTTATTTTATGTATTATTTAAGAGAAACACTAGATCCCCCCAAGGAGATGTACCCATTTGAGTAAAACCATACATATCCAAATCCTTGTGTTTCACCAATTTTTCTTTAACATGGACCATACCATATGAAATGGATGAATCAATATAGATTTTACAATGGGAATCATTTTGATCTCAAATTTTGTCCATCAATAAGAAAATTTAACCCTCATAAAATATCTAGAAAGTAAATATGATATCATTCTATTATTTTGGGAAAATATATGACTGATACTACCATATATAATATAATAAACAAGACTACCATAAACATATAGAAAATCCATATACAAATTTTTATTGAAACTATAAGAGGAACCTATAGTATACATATAATTATCTAAGTTGATCAACATAGGGTTATCTGAAGACTTGTAACTCTATTTGGCTCTAGAACATTCTAAATAATTAAGGCCTTTCATAGAATCTCTCGATATTTCATCATGTAAATTATCGAAACATGTAATCTCAACTCCGGTCAGAGACTAGTATCAATTTTCTAGACCTTTTTACCTTCTCTACTAACCAAGAGAGGATAAATGTGATACAACTAAGTAAAATAAGAATATTTGATAGATAATGTAATCATCCCCTATTGAATCTTTTTAAACATCTTTGCATGGTCAAACATTTTCATTTGTAAGAAAAATAAATTAAATAAAATTTCATTTAAGGTCACACAATTATGTCCCTTGTGTGATAATATGTTGATATTGACATGCCACCACCAATGTAAGATCCCAGTGGTATGAAAGCATCCAACATTCCTGATCAATCCTATAGGGTGTTCAATAGATTTAATATCCCCTCATTTATTTTAATTTCATCATCAACATATTGAGGTCCCCCACATACATAGAATAATAGAAGATATTGGATATAAAAATATCATTTATAGTCATCTTTTATCCATGATTCTTATCAATTTTGAAAGGGAACTCTTGGGAATATACTTCTTTATAGTGCATTTTCCTCCTGAACAACTAGAATAGGTGTAAGTGAAAGCTAAGTTCTCTCATCTCGTACATCTGGTGGGGGAACAGGGAAATCATTCCAAGTAGTAGTATTCTAATAAACTTCCCTAGATGGTCCTATAAGATTACATTGATGTGTAATTAACTATAATTCTAATCATATTCTTATATTAAATATTATATATTTCAAAAGAAAATATCAAAATCTATTTATAGGAAAAAACAGTATTTGATCCAGTTCACCTCTAATAGGTGTCTACCCGCAATGATAAGGCATAAACCATGTATAAATAGTCAATAATAAAGCCTATTTATCCATAAAATATCATTATTGAAATACATGAATATATATAATCAACAAATCAGTCATGAGAAATGTTTATGTAATCCAAATTTCGTCACAGTATAATGTTGATGTACATATCAACGCATTTAACTAAAGTGACATTTATTAATATTAATAATAGTTAAACATATGACATGTGATCCTATGTTCCTAGTCATGATTCATCAACTCCCCCAACTCCTATAAACATTAAAAAATTAAAATACTCAAGATCATCTTGGAACCATAAAACCATACAAATAGTTCCATTCCTTTCATTGGTATCATATAGGTCTATCACATAAGTGTTGGATTGGAAATTATGTTACTCTATTACATGAGTACCACATGTACTATATTAATTCTATCTTCCCACAAAAAAAATCAAGTAGAAACAATGGAATCAATTCCCTGTAATATAACTTTTTAATTACCCATCATGAATCACGCAGTTCGAGTTGGGGAGTTCTATGGCCACATATGTGACTTATCCTACAAAAGAGGTTATTGACTAGTAGGTATTCCCTCAATGGTGAAAGACAGAGTATATAACCTAAATATAAAAATATTTCATTTCAAAAAAATCAATAAAATAATAAAACAAATAAATTACAAGACGAAATAAATAATATAAATTCTATAGTAGATGATGTGGTGGTTATCTCATGCAATAAATGAAATAAAACAAGGACTCAAAATGTGGATAGTATAATATAGTGTATTAATGAACAATAAAAATTTACAATTAAAATACTACATAAAATTATATTATTTCCCCATACCACCTACAACTAAAAAATTCAATCTCATCAACTCCTTGATATTAGTATCATTTCCTTATTTGGATTCTTGATCATAACGTCTGCACACACATGGATAAACCTATATATGGTGTATGTGTAAACTGAGTATGACACCACAAATAAATAATTAACATATAATCACATACATAAGTAGTGTATTAATTAAAAATAATAAAAATATTATGAAATAATTAATAACCAATCACGTAATTAGTTGTCTTGCGCTGAACACGATTCTGTGAATTCCAGATGTACCTACTTTGGATTTTTATTAGAATATCAATTATAATTAATGTCATAATAATATTCATTAACATAGACACCAAATATTCCAATTATTTTCAACAATTATAACTAGTTTCATGTAATTCCATAATTTTTTTATCTGTGTCTATTTCACAGTGATACTACAAGGCCATCATTATGGAATTATGCCTTTTATTACATAACTTTTCATTACATTTTACAAACATAGGATCATTAAAGTCTAGTGTCTTGGAAATTGGGAACAAAAAACATTAAAAAATTAAAAATTATTTAATCCACTAATAAGGCTTAATAATAGGTTAATCCTATGTACAATTACTTCATCTTATAACCTGGATACAAACATTAAAGCAAAGGGTGAGCAGAAGGTCCCGTAAGGAAGGTAAGGGAATCAGTTTACTTGTGATATCAATAAGAACATGATGAAGAACATAAAGACATGAGAAATGGAGGAATAGAAATATCTTAATAAATAGAACATGAATCATAACTTTAATATGTGGCTACCAAATTTTATTTATACATTCGTGAACATATCACCAAAGTTTATCCCCAAGGTGCCATAAAATTTATCAAGGTTATTCACCAAGTTACCGTGAAACTTGTCATCTCTAGAGGTTTTTATTAATTACTAAATTAATTTGAGATAAATCATGGGGAAAAATTAATATGTATTAATTTTCATGAGATACACATATATCGTAATTATACATTTCACAAATAACCTAAATAGAGTAATAGAAATGGGTTTCACGTTAAAATCGCGACGTTTTAAAAGTGCTCAAAAATAAGATCATTATGTCATATATTACCCATGGAAAAGGAGATAATGTTATATGTCTGAAAATTATAGAAAAAAATAAAAAATTATATGTATTTATGAATACCTTGGGAAATTAAAATTGATTTGGGTATTCACATAAATAAAACAACACATTTTCATGAAAAAAAAGATAGTGATTTTGAGACTAAATTTCTATAGCATAACAGCTATATGAATTTTTTTAGAAAACATTAAGAAGAGAGTGGAAAATAATAAACCATTCAAAAATAACACTTAATATAGTATAGGGACAAAATAAAATAGAAATAAGAACATGATGTGGATTTTTTATTGACAAACCACATGGAAATGAAACTTTAAATAAAAGAGAAGATGTGATTTCATTTACGAATATTCCGCATCCTAATGAGATCACTGAAAATATTAGAAAATCAGTTGATGATAGCGGAAAGGGTTTATCATCAATTAGACATAAAATTTAACGTAAAAAAAGATATTGAAGAACATTCCTCCACATAATAAAATAGAAACTAGAAGACATAACATAAAGGGAGTCATGTCTTAAAGAAGCGGGGGAAAGGTTCCCTTACATTAAAGAGTAAATTTGAATTCTCAAAGGTTGGGACCTTAGGGAGATTTAAAGAACCTTGTAAGGAATCCTTTGGAGGTAAAAGTCAATATCATCATTGAAGGGTATTTTCTAATGAAAGGAATGATGGAATGGTTTGGTATTTATAGAATAACGAGGGAATATTTTATTAATTTTCAAGGGAAACCTCATTAGTGGTATTTGAAGAACCATGGTATTGCCCATGGTATTTTCCCCAGGTATTGGCCACGTGGGACACCACAAAACATATATTACTATTCCAAATTTGTCCAAAATTATTACATCATTATAGTATCATTAATGATGTCATTAACCACACTAAAACTCAAAGCGGTATTTTTTACAATTAACTGAAAAACAAAAAATCTTATAAAAGTATCATAAATTCACCCTAACCTAATATCGATGATCTGAAATCAATTATGAACTCAATTTAAGGAAAATAATTTTTTAATCATGGTATTTTTATTTTTTATGTAAAAACATTATTTTTCTAAAAAATACTAATACTTTACTAATAATTTCTAAAACATTTATTTACTTATACTATTATATAATTATATCACATTACCACTTATGATGACTAAAACATATTTATACCTCTTTATGTGATGTAACTATTCAATTGTTAAGCTTACCATTCATAAGGTTAAAATTACTATTCCTATGGGTAAAGATACTATTCACCAAAAAAATTATTTTGATCTTATTGAGCTACATTTTTCACCCAGAATACAGCCATGTTTGTCTGATTTTCAAAAATTATTTCATAGAAAATTTTATTTAGTAATAAAATATTTTCATACTATTAATCAAAACACTATTCATTATATAATATTCCTCAAAAAACACTATTAATAAGACATTATTCATCAATTTGAAACATCATAAAAAATTTGTAAAAAATCATCCTTGGGTAATTTTTACATCTAAAATTCATAAATGATGTTTATTTTACAATAATAATTCTATAAGTATGAGAAATATAACATTTTAATATAAAAATCAATTTTTTGTTAAAAATAATATCAAATATAAATGAATAGGGAAATTACATAATGAAATATCTGACACTAAAAAATTATTTTATCACATACATTTTAAAATGGGTGTTTTGATCATACTATTTGATTAAAATTTTAATTATTTTATATAAAATAATTTTTAAAGTTAATTATATCATTTATGAAAACTACAATTTGTTTCTAATGTAACTCAATGTTTTTTTATTTTAAAACATAATAAAAAGTTAGTTGGATGAAAGAGATCCATATATAAAAGTACACTTTTTCGGGTCGTTGCATTCTTCCCCCCTAGAGGAAATTGCGTCCTCACAATTTTCTCTTAGTAGATATTTATTACGGTTGGAAAAAATAGAATTATAAAGTAATTTCATTTCTTAAAAAAATTTAACAATAAATTTCCTTTCCTAATAAATAATTTATAATGATTCATAAAAAGATTTTGATTAACCAACATACCCCCTGAGAGTATCAAAGTAAGAGTGTAGTAAAGCCCATTTTCATGAACCCATTCCCATTTGAGTATATCTCAAATCAGTGTTTTTGGGTATTTCCCCTAGTTACATCTGTTCTAGAGCCACATCCATTTGTTCATATCCACATAATGATTCATTTGTTCGGAAACCACTTACTGAATATTTCACCAAAATACTAGAAATTTTTCTTTTGTGTAAACATTTATATTGGGTTCTTCCTAATGTTTTCAAATCCTAATTTCCACAAATTAAAAAACTATTAATTGATACCAACTCTGGAATGCCACCTTTTATTACATAACTTTATATTACATTTTACATATAGAGTTTCTTTAATGTCCAGTGTCTTGGAAATCAGGAACAATATACATTATAACATTAGACATTATCATAATCCACATGTAAGGCTTCATTATAGGTACAAACAATGTATAATTACTGCATCTCATAACCAAGAGACATACATTAAAGGAAATGGTGTGCAGAAAGGCTAGTAAGGAATGAAAGGGAATCAATTTACTTGTGATATCAATAAGAACTTAATAAAGAACATAAAGACATGAAAAATGGAAGACGAGTCATATCGTACGAAAATGTACTTGAATCATAACTTGATTCTGTGTCTACAACATTTAATTTATACATTCATGAACATATCTCCAAGGTTCATCCCCAAGGTGTCATAAAAATTACAAAGGTTATTCACTAAGGTATCATGAAACAAGTCCTCTATAGAGATTAAATTATTTTCCCAATGTATTGTAGAACTATCAGGGGGAACCATTAATATGTATTTATTTTCATGTGATCTACATAGATCATAATAATACATTTCATAAATAACCCAAATAAAGTAAAAGAAATGGGTTTCACTTCAAAATCGTGACTTTTAAAAGTGCTTAAAAATAAGATCATTATATCATTTATATCCCAAGGAAAGGGAGTGAGAGTTATATTTATGGAAATTCCAGAATTATATAGATCAACTTTTTTATTTATTAATACCCTTGTAAATGATAATTTATTAGGGTATTCACATATATACAACAATATATTTTCTTGATAAAAAGAAATTGATTTTGAGACTAAAATTATTCAGCATTACGACTTCATTAGATGCTTTTAGAAAACATTAAGAAGAGAGGATAAAAGGATTAAAAAATTATAAATAACTCATAATATTGTATAGGTATTTAATTAAAAAGAAATAAGAACTTCGTATAGATATTTGATTGACATACCACATGATAATGAAACATGAAAGAAAAGAGAAGATGTGATTTATTTTACAACAATTCGGCATCCTAACGGCATCACATAAAATTTCAAATTATCAATTCATGAAAGAAGAAAGGGTCTCTTATTAATTGGTCATGATATGGATAGTAATAATGATATATAATAACATACCTTAGAATATTAAAATGGAAACAAGAACACATAACATGGTGGAATTCATGACTTAAAAAGTATGGAAAAAGTTTCCATTACCTTAAAGTGTAACTTCAGATTCTTGGAGGTTGGGACCATTTGGGTCTTGAGGGCACCTGGGAAGGACTCCATTATGGGTAAAAAGTCCACATACTCATTTATGAGGATTTTCAAATGAATGTAATGAATTAATGGGTTTGTATTTGTAGAAAAAGTGATGGAATATTTTATTAAATTCTATGGGACACCTCGTCGGTGGTATTTGAAAAAACTGGGGTTCACCCAAGGTATTTTACCTCGTTATTGGCCAATTTTGAAACCTCATAACATATATTACTATTCAATAGTCTACCAGAATTTTTATGTCATTATTTCATCATTAATAATGTCATTAATCACACTCAAACTAAAAGCTATTTTTTTACTATTATCCGAAAAACAAAACATTTTATAAAAATATCATAAATTCACCCTAACCAAATATTGATTCTCTGAATTCAAAAATGAACTCCATTTTATGAATATAATTTTCTAATTATTAGATATGTAATTTTTATTAAAAACTCTATTTACACGAAAAAATACTAATACCTAACTAATAATTTCTAAAAAACTTATTTACTTATACTATGAGATAATTATATCACATTACCACTTATGATTACTAAAACATATCGATACCTCTTTATATGATGTTACTATTCAATTGGTAAACTTTCCATTCATAAGGGTAAAATTACAATTTCAAAGGGTAAATTTAATATTCTCCAAAAAATTATTATGTTCTTATTGAACAATACTTTTCACCATAATTAAAACAATGTATGTCTAGTTTTAAAAAATTATTTCACAAATAATGTTATTGAATAATAATTTTTTTATACTATTTACTAAAAACAAAACTCATAAAATACTATTCATCAATAACACTATTCATAAAACAGAATTCTTCAAATTGAAATTTCTTAGAAAATTTCTAAAAAATCATCCTTGGGTAATTTTGACATTTAAAATTCAAAAATGAAGTTTATTTTACCATAATAATTATATAATATGAGAAAATTTAACTTTATATTTTCAAAATCATAATATGTTAAAAATAAAAGTGGATATAAAATGAATATTGAATTACATATTGAAATTCCTGACACTTAATAAAATTATTTAATCACTGACAATTTAAAATGTGTGTTTTAATCAGAATATTTAATTAATATATTAATTAATCTATAAAAATTAATTTTTTATAATAGTTATATAATTTATGAAAACTAAAATATGGGCCCTATTTAATTCAAATCTCTTCCATCATAAATCATAATAAAAAGTTTTTTAGAGGATAGAGATCCATATATAAAAGAAGTACATTTTATTCAGTCCGGTACACTATTCCCCCCTATAAAATTTGGGTCCTCATAAGTAGTTTTTTTAAAGTTTGGAATCTTATAATTATAAATTATCTTCATGTCTAAAAAAATAATTTTGACAACAATAAAATTTCTCTATAAATCATTCATAATGATTTATTAAAATATAGTGATTAAACAAACATATCCCCTGGGAGTGAAGTAAAGACCATTGTCGTGCACCAGTTCATGTTCGATTCAATCTAAAAGCAATGTTTATGGGATTTACACATAGGTACATCTTTACCATACCCACTTTCATTTGTTCATATCCAGACAGGGATTTATTTGTTTGGAAACCACTAACATAAAATTTCACCAAAATACCAAGAAGTTTTACTATGTGTAAACATTTATATAGGGTTCTTCCTAATGTTTTCATATCCTAATTTCCACAAATTAAAAAACTATCATTTGAAACCAACTATGAAATTTTTCCTTTTATTTCATAACGTTTCATTACATTTTACATATAAAGGATCATTATAGTCCAGTATCTTGGAAATCAGGAACAATATACATTAAAACATTAACCATTAAACTAATTCACTTGTAAGGATTAATAATAGGTTCATCTTATAAACAATTAATTCATCTCATCACCTAGAGACATACATCAATGTAAAGTGTGAGTAGAAGTCCTAGTAAAGAAAGAAAGGGATTCAGTTTACTTAGGATATCAATAAGAACTTGATGAAGAACATAAATAAATGAGAAAAAGAGGAAGAGAAATTTCATAATAAAAAGAACATGAATCATAACATGAATATGTGGCAAAAAATTTAATTTATTCATTCATTAAACTATCCTTAAGGACCCTCCCCAAGGTTTCTTGAAAATTACCACAGTTATTCACCAAGGTATTGTGAAAATTGTCATCTCTAGAGATTAATGTTTTTACACATTTCATCAGATATCAATTATGGGGAAACATTACTATGGATTTATTTCCATGTTTTCTACATATATAATAATCATAAATTTCATAAATAACCCTAAGATAGTAAAAAAATGTTATTCACTTCAAAATCATTATGATTTTAAAGTGCATAAAAATAAGATCATCATGTCATTTATAACCCATGGAGAGGGGGTGAGGGTTATATGTATGTAAATTCCAGAATAAAATTGATTAATTTTAGGTATTTATAAATACACATGGAAATGAAAATTGATTTGGGTATTCACATAAATAAAACAAGATAATTTCTTGAGAAGTAAATTTTTGCAGCATAACAACATTATAACATGTTTTAAAAAAACATTAAGAAGAGAGAGTACAAGGATCAAACACTTAGAAATAACTTATAATATTGTATAGGGACAGAATAATATAGAAATAAGAATATGGTGTGGATTTTTGAATGACATACCACATGAAATAGAAACATGAATGAAAAGAGAAGATGTGATTTCTTTTATGAATCTTCAGTAGCCTAATGGCGTCAATTAATATTTTTGAAATTCAGCTGATGAGATAAGAAATCATATCTCATCAATTTGAAATAAAATTTACTGTAATAAGGATATATAATAACATTACCTCACATAATAAAATAGATACATGAAGACATAACATAAAGGAATTCATGACCTAAAGAGGAGGGTGAAAGCTTCCATTAACATAAAGAGTAAATTCAAAATCTTGATGGTTAGGACATTAGGGGGATTGAGGTAACATAGGAAGGACTCCATTTGATGTAAATAAACCATAGATTCATTTGAAAAGAATTTGGAATGAATGGAATGGAGGAATGGTTTGGTATTTATAGAAAAAGTGAGGGAATATTTTATTAATTTCCAAGGGACACGTCATTGGTGTTATTTACAATACCATGGGCTTGCCCATGTTATTTTACAATTGTATTGGCCACTTGGTAAACCTTATAACATGTATTATTATTCAAAAGTCAACCATAATTATTACATAATTATTTAATAATTAATGATATCATTAATCACACCAAAACACAGAGCTATATTTTTTACGATTAACTAAAAAACAAAACATTTTATAAAAATATCATAAATTTACCCTAACCTAATATCAATTCCCTAAATTTGAAAAATGAACTCCATTTTATGAAAATTATTTTCTAATTATTAGATATTTAATTTTTATCTAAAAACACTATTTACCTGAAATTAATACTAATATTTAACTAATAATTTATGAAACATTTATTTACTTATACTATGATATAATTATATCGCATTTCCACTTCAGATGAATAAAACAATATTTATTCCTCCTTATGCGATGTTACTAATCCATTAGTAAAATTAAAATTCATAGAGTAAAATTACAATTCCAAAGGGTAATCTTATTATTCACCAAAAAAATTATTTTGATATTATTGAACCACATTAATCACTTTGATTACTACCATGTATGTCTGATATTCAAAAAAAAATCACAGAAAAAATTATATAATAAAAAATTATTTTTATATTATTCATCAAAAACACTATTCCTAAAACAATATTCCTCAAATTGAAGCTTCTTCGAAAATTTAAAAAAAATCAACCTAGGGTAATTTTGACCATTGAAATTCAAAAATGACGTTTATTTTAACATAATAATTCTCTAAGTATGAGAAATCTAACTTTTTAATATAAAAATCATTAGTTTTTAAAAATGTAAACGAATTGATAATAAATAGTGAAATTACATAGTAAAATTTTTGACACATAAAAAAATATTTTATCACTAACATTTGAAAATTGGTGTTTTATTCATATTATTTAATTAAAATACTCATTATTCCATATAACATAATTTGTTATAATAATTATATCATTTATGAAAAATATTATTTCGGTATGAAGTAATTTGATGTTCTTCCATTATAAAACATAACAAAATGTTATTTAGATGAAATAGTTCTCTAAATAAAAGAAGTACATTTATTTCAGGGCATTACAATCATTCCCTATCTCTATCATGGGTTATGACATAAAGACTCATACACAATCCCTATCTCTGATTACGACTCATGTTTCTCAAGCCCCTACCCAATGTCATGTCTCATATTCATCAACAAAACATGTCAGACTTGTTCTCCTATAATGGTTAACAATTCCATAACGGCCAACCTATCACATTATACTATAATCATAACCTCCATACGTCATACAATCATACACAACATGGAATCACACACCTAGGTAAATACATCAAATGAAAAGGGAGATTTTACGAATAAATAAAAAACAAACATGTTAGCATCATCAAGAATGGTTTTCATGGGATACACATGCATTCACATATAATCAATATCAATTATTGATCTCAATGTACACACATGAACACACTTTTCATAAAAATAATGACAAAAACATTATATAAGGTATGTAAATGGAAAGGGACATCCTACCTCAACCCCCTTGTCACAAAAACTAATATTATCAGGTGAAGGTACCTATGTCTTACCCCTACACCCTCAAAATGAAACCCACATAGAAATAATAAATTAAACTAATATCTAAACATCGTTACATGGTTTCTAAAATTATATTTAATAATGTAAAATTTTATATAGTGTAAACCACATCAATATACAAAAGGTGGTCTACTGTCAATGGTATATATTGATTTGGTCATGGGATATGAATAAGTGACCAAGATACCCATGATATTATATCAATGGGAACAAGAAATATATGAAAGGAATCGCCCTAGACACCTACCCAATAAGTAATAACGTCCAAAACATTACCATGGTTTGATCTGTATCATAGTGTTATCAAGAGGATGAGGGAGAATCTATAAATCAATTAAATAATGTTATAATGATAAAAAATGAACTCCAACTTGATGATTTAACATACCCTCAAGATGGGTAAAATCCAATGGATGATCAATTATTGAATTAGACAATTAAAATTCTAAATAAATTTTCACCATAGCAAGTTGATGCCTACCATAGTCATGTCGGCATTGATTACACCATGCTCTGGTGGCATGACACGGTGACCATATATGGCATGGTTTCAATGAATTTATAATTTATGTCTCACTACTCACTACACCATAATGTGGTTAGGATACTCTTTTTGTGGTTCATTGAAAGACTCACATTACTACATGCCTAAAACCATGGCTAAATATGGGTGTTTTAATAAATCCATTTGACAAAGGTAGAAACTAAGAATATTATGGGCTTCACCACTAGGGGTTCCTACCCATGGTGAATGTAACATTATCCATATACTTTCTTATGCCCCAAAAAAACCCCTAATACATAATTAACATGAATAAATTAACCACAAGGCCCAAAATTACATACAGTTAATATTTAAGACGTTACAATTATATATTAATCATAATATAAAAATTCATATATGGTTACATATAAAACAAATGAATGTTAAAGATAATGTTATTTTTAGTTTTAGTTTGTTCATTCATTATTTCTGTTTCATGAAAGGCATGAATTTAACAAATATGTTATTTTCACTATTTTCCAAAAATCTATAATTTTTGAAAAATCAGAAAACTTAATCATACTCTACTATCAATATTACAAATTAAAAAATTACATTAATTATGTAAAAATAAAATATTAATATTTAATCAGTAATATATTGATTATACTCATTGATAAATGATCATTAGAGTGTGCATTTTTTGATTGTTTAGGATATTATTTTTACCTAAAATAGTAGTGTCTTGGGTAGTAAATTCTCTCACCTCCCCACCCCATGTAATTTTATCCTTGGAATTGGGGTGTGTATAATTTTTTGAAAAAGTGTACTTATTTATTCCTCATAGATTAATTAGGGACCCATGTTTCATATTATGGTTTTTGATTTACCAAATGGAATTCCTCAATGGAGATTTTATTTTATGTATCACTTTCTCACTTATTTTAAGAATCTAGAGAGGCTCTTCATTATACGATCAGGCAGGCACTAAATCAATTCTGTTATGTGTGATCATATGCATTTGATATATCTTTTATATCCTTAGTAATGAATCATGGATGATTTAAATTATGTAATCATATTTGGGTTTCATATCTAATAGGTAAGCTATAATGCCAATATATTATATTATTTAAAATAGCCCAATATACTTGTGGATTTACATTCCCTATTTATCAACTCATTGAACAACCTTCCATTTGAAAAATCATGAATAAATAACTACCAACAAGAAATTTGATGTCCTCCACTAAATAATAAATATAGATCTATTTTAATCCTTGGAATTCATTATATTGTTCCTCAAAAGACATTCATTAAAATCAACTCACCTCAATGATAGGGTCAACCTGCTTTCCTTCTCTAACATCATCCCATCATGCTGGAGTACGACCACACCTCCTATAAAAGGAATCATATGGTGATGTCAAGACGATTGAATGTATCCTATTATTTTATACAAATACCACAAAAGTTGTATAATTATCCCAATTAGTATAAAAGTACACTGAATATGATCTTGGAAATTTATATAGTTTCTTCATAGAAATTTCATTAAATAGATTAGTTTGTGGATGTTATAACATGATTAAATGTTTCTTAGTGTTGACAGACATATGACAACTCATCTATAAATTCTATTTTAATATAGGGTCCAGATTTGATAAAATTGATAGAGGATTCCCAGTAGGAATAGTTATTTCATTAATATTGGCTCAGAAAAGGCTATGAAGGTGTTGATAATCTTATATCACTATAAAATTAGTAGATATAGTAAGGTATCCAAAAATGATCCATATAACATTATTATTCTATTGATTAATCTAATTTGTAATTATAATTTATGTTGTAATATTTTTCTATACAGGTATAGGTAAAAATTTTATGAATCACTTATGATATTGAATTTCTTCTTCTACATATTAGAATAGTATAAATGTGGACACATAGGCGATACTTTTATAAATTGTACCATCCCACCAGATTTTGTCTTTTAAAATTATATATATTAATATTCTAATTGATTGTATACAGAAATTTGAGTTATTTATATCATATAGTTGTTCAATCTCAAAATGTCAAATATATAAAATATATAAACACATTCCAAACAACAAAAATATATCATAATTAATTAGGTCATTCAATTTTACATCATTTACTTGTTAATAATCTACTGTAATCCCTCATAATCATTCTCTAACATCTCTATATATTCCTTGAAAATATGGATTAGAAATTTCATAGAAAATGAATCACAGATCCCATTGCCTAAAAATCACAATATCTATCATCACTATATCTAGTTATATAGGGTCCTTATAAATACTCATTATGGTTGGAGTTCTATCATCCCAATTACTCAATGTATCAACCACCTTGGTTTCCTTCATACTACAGTAGTGTATTGAGGAATTGTATTACTCAAGTATTTCCATCCAACTTATTGACCTCATCTAAGGCTTTTACAGAGATAAGATATACATAATATCTTCTAGTTTTTATATATATCAAATCATTAATCCCAGATGTAGTGTCTTTATATTTTAAAATAAAAAATCAAGTTATCCCAATCTGGTTCCTATGTTTTATATTTTTGTTCATTGATTTTCCATTTTATTAATGCATATGATACTACAATATGATTCATCAAAATGACATGAATAATCTATTTCATTGATACATCAATGTATATTATTATTTAATCCAAATTATATAGTAATGTTAATACAAAGTCAATATTAATTCTCACTTTCCAAACATCAAAACATTTGATACATTTCTTTTAAAATGTGAACTCAACCCCGTTACAAGTGATCTTTGTTAACAAGTTCACCATCCAAGTGAAGGCTTGAACAAAATACCGGAAGAAACTTATTATTACATATAAATTACATTTTTGGTAACTTGTTTTCAGTATATTTCACTAATTGAATAATTTTGTTTGATTATTTTTTAAATACTATATCATTATGAAAGATAAGGCCATGAAAAAAAACATTAATCCAATATTCAAAATTATTATACATCCAAAATAATTATTTTTTATGAGGGACTAAAAAATTATTTTTATTTGATTTTCATTCTCTTCATTTCTCTTTGAGTTTATCAATATATCATAAATTAATAATATGAATAAACTATTTATATTATCCATTAATACTCAATCCATGATATTAATAATGATATAAGGTTCCTTACTTAATCCAAATAGAATTATTATAAACTCATAACATCCATACCCTGGAAAAAATTTTTCCCTCTCTATATTATCCTTTTTTTTCATAGATGAATCTAAATATAACACAATTATATCAATTAAATGTATAGAGATTGTAACAGCTCGAGATTTTATAAAAAATATTCTTTTTAATGACTTGTGTTGAACACTACACAAAAAGGAGCTTTCACAACACGCATCCTTGACTTTCCTTGAATTACACGCAATCACAACCTTCCTCGATAGCATGTGTAGTACGCAATACCGAGTTTCAATAAACAATGATATGCTATTAAAATATTATTAAAACTTGCCATTATGAATAGTAATAACCACCTTTTAAAATTTTAGAAATTTTATCTCTCAAAATGGACTTCATTTTTGGATTCGGAGTATCGAATTTAGCCTAAGGTGAAATTTTGGTACTTTTCGGATAACTTTCATATTCTAATGAATCGTGAAAATTACTAAATTATAATTAAAAACAACATTATAATTGAAATAATTAATTGTGATAAATTATTAATTTGAGTGTTTTTAAAGTATATATATAATATATTTTTTCAATTTAATACAATGTTGGTCATTGGATATAATTTCACATTTATACCAGTCATAAACAAGTGTCAATCTTTTGATAGTTATTATCTCTTAAGAAAACGCTATTTGTTTTGACGACAGGAAATAATATTTTATATAATTAATGCAATTGATATGGTTTGAATTTGATAAAATAGACATCATTTTTGAATTCATAATATCAAATATAGCTTAGATCTAATTTTTGGTATTTTTCTGGAAACTTTCATTTTTTGATGAATAGTGAAACCACTATGTGGTAGTTAAAAAACTGAATTTTTCATATAACTTAATTTTACCGCTTCTATGAGTCGAATTTCGAAAATCTGAGAGACACAATTGTTGTCAGTAAGTAAAATGTGCTTCAATGAGATGAAAATAATTTTTTGGTGAATAGTAACTTTTTACTTTTTTTACCACGGTTAAAAGTAAATTAAGGGTAAAAATTATATTATTATTACCCTAAAACATGTTCTAATTCTATTGGACAAGTGTAAATCGACCAAAAACAACCTTAGGAATAAAATATGACCATTTAGGCCCACTTGGATTAGATTAGGACATTTATTATTAATTTATTTAAAGAATGGTTAAAATAGATAAAATTAATGTTTAATGAGTAAATCATTTTTAATATGGGGTTATACATAAGATAAATTCGATTATAAATATTCATTAGAAATATAAAAACATTTCCTACATAATTGTATTTTATTTGTAATTTTTATACATTAAATAATTTAATTTATTTATGACACAACGATGATGCAGTAATGATCTTATTAATGAAATATTGACATAATTGATTATATAAATACCCAAATAAATATAATTTTAGACTTTTTATGAACTAAACTAATTTTCTAGGTTAATATGACATTTTAGGATTGATTTAATTAACTTTGTTTAAAGTAATCATTATGTTATGAGTTTCAAAAAATCAACTTTTGAATAGTGTCAAAATTAACATAAAATAGTTTTTAAAACAAATATTATATTATTAATTGTTATTTTATTCCTAAAAATCTAAGTTTCAGCCAAATGACTTAGATAAGGTTATATATATTGATAAAACACAACTTTTGGGTCTCTTGGATGTATATGGTAAGTTTATTAACTATATAATATAAAAATACAAAGTGACATGGTAAATGTCAATCTAATTAACTAAGAGTTAAAACTAAAATATAAGTTTAATATAATGACATAAACTTGTCTAAATTCTATTTTATGAGATTATTTCTTCCCATCCCCACCTTATCTTCAAAATAACTCAATTTGGAGCTATTTAAAATCGATCATGACTTTATAATAAAATAATATTTTTAGTTATTCCAAAGGTGCCCCTCTCCTCCCTTATAAAAGGGAACCTCCTCCCCCTCTTCCTCACACCACATTGAGCCTTCAAGCTCGGCCAAACCCTGACAATTTCTTCTCTCCACTTCCATAGAAACATTCTAGAGGTTCTGTTCTTCTTCAAAGACCTATTTTAGTGCCCTAAAAGGAGGTCTCAAAGAAGCACTTCAAAGAAGAGGTAATGTCCGTTACCGATTCTGTCATCTTTATTTCTTCTTCCACTTCTTATTATTTAGTTGTTTCATTATGAAGTAATAACATAAGTATCACTCATATACTTATATGTTATTATAAGTATGAAACAACCCTATTTCACCATCTATCCATCTTACGGAAAAAGAAATCACCGTGCGTGCGTACGTACGGAATATCGTCTCCACGCCGTGGTGTAATCTATTTTCCACCACCACCTTACTTGGATGGGTATAATGGTGTAAATAATGACTATATATGACTATTATAAAGTGATACTGATTCTAAAATAGTATACATACACTCCAATACAATTCCAGGATCATAGGAATGATATCATCACTCGTGCATACGTAAGGAATATCGTCTCCACGATGTGATGCGACTCATTCTACATGATCTTCATTTCATAATGATTATATAAATGAATTGAATTAATGAATATGATATATATTACACTAATAACATTCTGTAAATGAGGTATCTTTAACCTAAAGAGAATAATAAGAATTTATTCGACAAAACACGCATAAGAACAAAAAGTAATAAACACCCGAATAACAAGTAGTAATGAAATATTACTAATAATAAGCTAAGAATATGACCATATATGATTTCATAAATATAAGTATGATTATGAAATAATTTAATAACATTATTTAAATCTTTATACAAGAGGTTCTGACACGTACAAAGCATATCGGACCAATGGTATGGGAAATATCACAATCTTATTTTTATCCGAGATTGTTTATACTTCGGATTTTACTGGGGTGTATTTTATCATCCACGTCAATGTTTCATCAATATGTAATATTATTTCCATCCACTTAAAATTTTTTAAATCCAATTTTACCCTTCAGTGATTTTTTAGTAAAAGATATGAAAAGAATCTTTTGTCGTTTTTTGTACGAGGTACTTTTTGACTTTTCCGACAAAAGTACGAAGAATGTTTTTTTAACTTATACGACATGACTAGATTTTTAAAAACATTATTTTCAAGAAGCATCCATTAAATGTTTTCAAGTTTATTTTTAATCAACTTATTTTAGTTAAAAATTGTATGAAATGTTATGAAAGGAAAAATGATTTTGAAATAGAAAGGATATTTTCGTCAAAAATGGAGTTCAAGTGTTTTATCAAAATTATTTTCCATCTAAGATAATATAGGGTTCTATTTCTAACCCTATTATTACATTTATTTGATTATGTTGTTATGGAATTATTTTTATGAATTCCTTTATCTTATATGAATTATTTTATGATGTCATGTTGTTTAAGGATCCCATTTTTATTAAATGGGTTATGCTATGATGTATGGTTTATGATGTATGGTTTATGATTTTGTGGCACACATAAGAATGTTATCATTATGAGATGGGTGGGACATATATCTCTGTCCAATGCATTGGGTAACGATTTTATATCTCATGAGATAGACATGGATGGAATGGTAGGTTATACTGGTTCAGTGAAACAAGACTGAAACGAGGGTGACTCGGTTCAGAAATGGACTTTGTCCACTAAGATAGTCTTGGCAATGAGTCTTGACTAATAAGATATGATTCTATAAGATTGTGTGTGTATTCCACAAAGTTTCATGTTTTATGTTATGATTATTGGGATTTCATTTCACTACTATGATTTATCCCATGTTATGAAATTATGCTCTCTTTTGCAGGTTAAGATTTCCAAAATGTTATGTTCTTATGAAAATGATGTGATTGATATTTCTTTTGTTTACCTTTACTTAGAATTTGAGATCACCCTTTTATGTTTTCTTTTCCCCCGGATATAAAGAAAGGGTTTAGGTAAAAAAAGGAAGATATTTATGGGAGATGATGAAGATCTTTCACCACGATTAGAAGATTTTATTCCGAGTTTCCAAAGACACTAAACTATTACGATCCTTGTGTGTGTGTTTTTGTTATGTACTAAGTATTCCGCAAAAGTAATGTAATGTCCATGTACGTCAATCTTCGAGTCTGAACAGAGATCCTTTAAATTGAACAAATAAGTCATGTTTTCCTAGTAAATGATACTAATTATTTATATTAATGGAATTGATATCCATATAAAATATGAATAATACCATAAACCCATCTTAATTTTTTCTGCTTAAAATAAGTTGTTATGACTATGAAACACTAGTGAGTATAAATCCCTTGTACCAATTCTCCTATAACTCATTAAGGTTTTTCATAGAACATGAAATTTCTATATAAATTCCATAATTCTAGTCCCCAGTATATATAATAAACATTAACAAATACAAAATGTAATAACATCATCTTCAAAAAACTTGAGCTAATAGTTATACTACATTATTGGTAATAAAAAAATAGTTCTCATTGGATCATATAGTTTATTAGTATTGGATAAATACAAATATACATACATACATTACATTTGAAAAACCTAGATGAAATATGGACAAATTTTATGTAATTTAATTTTTTTTCCATTAAATCCCAATTATTAACCCATATTTATCATATATGTTTCCTATAGTAAGTTAAAAAAATAAGGATTGTCTCAGATTATATGAAATAAGTATATTATAGTTAAATATATTATATCTTAAACATTGAAGAATTGATATAGAAATAATTTAAAACCAAAACAAATCAATAATCAATAGAAACTTTTAACATGTTAAGATAATGAAAATACATGAAAACATTGATAAAAGTAATAATTTATCTCATTATGATGAAATTCATAATTCCAAAAATGAAAAAAATTATTCCTGGCCCATACCAAGAAAATATTCAGATATGGGTAGAGGTATAAACCAAAATATAACTTGTGAGTCTCATGATTTCTATCAATACATCAAGGGGATATGTAATTATTGGCCACACACATAACCTGATTAAGTGAAATAAAATAACCCTAAAAGTAAAGAATTAATTATATTTAATTCCCAAAGGAGGAACTTTCTAGATAAAATAAGGATATTTTTATAATTAAATATATATATATATATACATACTTCCCTATTTAGTGGAATAGTATGGAAATGTGTGAGAACATATATTAATCAATATAGAAATCATGAGGTATCATCAAAGTAAAAGGATTTTCTCATATCAAATTAACATAGTGGTGAGATAATTTCAATAAGATGGGTTATCCATGTATGATAATAATTGGTTTCAATATTTTTTATTTGAAGTAAAAAAATGTAATAGTGGCGAAAAATATACATCATTTTCAATAAAGATAATGTAAATATTCCAATGAATATACCCCAAGAATGTCTTACCAGGTATGCATTCATAGGCTAACGTGTTATGCATCTGAGTGATGATTGAGTCATTGATAGGTCAAAAAATATCACGCTGATTACACCTAGGTGTATCTATTTCATTGTGCAATCCACATTACAGTATCTATATATATATGAATTTGATAGGAAACTACCCACAACATTACATCAAAAAAACATTGTACAACTATTCCCTTATAGAAAAAATAGGTCTGTACAATGGTATTTGTATCACATCATATCAAAATAATATGATATAATTATAAAAATAATGATTTTTTAAATCCCATGATATTCATGAGGAATTTTTTAAGATTTCATCGATTGTAATATATGAGTTTTATAAGTGAAAAAATTAATATAACATGAGTCCTAAATAATGATAATTGAGATAGGAACTACTAACTAATGATTAGGATAGAAACTTATTAAAAACTCATGAAATTGAGAGATTTATATTTATATAAAAATATAGACAAAAAAAATAATCGCATGGTATAACTTCAAATATTATAATTTAAAACACAATGTAGCGGAAATTTAGTGACTAATTGAAAACATGTCTTCAAGAGAGGAATTTCAGAAGAAAATCAGTTTCTTCTTTCATTGAATTCCATGAATGTAGATTATACCACAATATTCCAAACATGAATATCGTAATAAATTAATTAAAAGAATATTAATTTCCATTTTCATTAATACACATTAAAAATAATAAATAAATATATATATTAATTCCATCTATTTCCACACCAGGTGAATATAGTGATGAATATTAGTTCTAGTCTCATAATATCATTTTATTTTTTCATTATTCTCCCATATATATTCATTTATAGATCATAAATTATATTTTATTTTATGATTTATAATTATTTATAATTTTATAATTTCATTCAATGGGAATTTTTTGTTTCGTTTCTAATGGTGAAATTTGTGAGTAGTATACATTCATGATTTATAGAAAATGAGATGTATTTCTTTAAGTAATGTTATAAATAATTGTATTACCATTATATAAAAAAAATTAATTTATTATTTTCTTCATATAAATCATGAAATTAAATTAAAAACATCATCCATCAAATAAATTTATACTATTGATCATGAAAGTTATAAGGCCTCAGCCTTAAACCTTACTTAATCTCGAGTTATTACAAGATTACACATTGAGGATCTTTTCAGGTTGAGAGTTTTAGAGAATTAGATCATAAAACTTTCATAAAATTCCACATTTAAACAAAGTGGTTACCTAAAAGATAGTATTCATTTTCCCATCAATGGAAACATATTTAAAATAAAACATGGATTCTTTCTTGACACATCCTTGACACTATCATCATATCATGTACCAATACCTTGACCTCTGAAAAAATTTCAAAAACTTGGGATGAGCATAAAAAGCTCAGTAAGGGTTATCAAAAGTATGGAAAGGAAACATGAGTACATATATACATAAGAATGAAATCATACTTTACCCATAAAACATAAGCACTTTAACATACATCATAAAATCATGAATAAATCATAAGACATAAAGGTAACATGATGCATTCATAACATTCTTACGTAGGAATTAACCCTCTTGGTTACATTTGGAATACCCATCCCAGTATATTCCCTAAATCTTTTTGGATAAACCACAACGTTTAACTCCTTCGAGTTACCCAATGCATTGGAGAGCTATATCAGGATCACCCGCCCTTAGTTTATCACGGAACCACCCGTCTTCATAACAATGCCCAAGAACAATAACATAATCATAGAACATAACTTAAGCGTAAATTAAAGATAACATTCCCACATTACAATAACAATATAACATTTTATGATATTGAAATAATTAATCCATTCTAAAATATATTTTCAAACCCATTTAAAACATTTAATAAAGATATTTTTAAATCAAAGTTTCCCATACCACATTTAATCATTTCACATTTTAAACCATTAATATCCATATAAATAAATCCTTAAAACCATTTTGAAAATATGGATATTAATGAGAAATATGTATATGATTAAATCATTAAAACATTTAAAATGATATTTTAGTTAAAGGATTTTTAACAAAATGAGAGAAACTTGAATACAATAATTGAGGAATAACATTTAATAAAAACTTTATAATATCATGAGAATAAATGTATTCACGATATAATATTCTTAATGACATTATATACACCATATAAAATTTAATTGGTGCATAACAACAATGAAGTCTCAATGGGAATGTAAATGGGGATGAAATCCATTATAAAGATGGTATCCTTAAATTAAGGATAAATCAATCTCATAATTATGTGAGAAAAATAAAATTACACCCAATATAAGTGGATATTAAGTGAAAAATAATCAAATTTCATTCACACATATTCAAAGGATGACATATTCAATAACTTCATGTTGAACTCAAAGAAATCGAAATTGGGTTAAGAAGATCCCTTGACATCCTAACGTTGTCACATCAAATTTTAGAAAAATGGTTGATGAGAGAGATAAAGGGTATCTCATCAATTGGACATAAAATTTATGGAAATAAGGATATATAGGAACAAATCCCCACATAATAAGATGAAAATTAAACGACATAACAACAGAAGTCTTTTAAAAAGAGGAGGGTGAAAGGTTTCCTTACCGATTTGGGTAACTTTCGAAACGTACTCCCCTTGAAAGAAAGACAATACAACATTGATGTAAATACTCATAAACGAAAGTATGTTACACAAAGAGTAGAATAATTGATAGTACATAATCTACTTAAAAGGAAATATTGGCAAATGTAGCATGAATCTCACGAAAACACAAAGTGAGATAAAAAGCCCCTTACGAAATTTCGGCAGCCTAACGACGCCAATTAAATCTTCCAAAATGGATTTATTAGAGAAAATAGGGTCTCTAATCATATGAACATAAAAATTACAGTAATTTTGATATAATAGAACATCACAATCATAATAAATATGAGCTTAAAAGGAATGACATAAAAGAGTGTACTTAAAAAGAAAGAGAGGGGTAGGATCCCTTACCTCAGGTCCG
Organism: Viscum album; assembly: GCA_963277665.1. Lineage (NCBI taxonomy): Eukaryota > Viridiplantae > Streptophyta > Magnoliopsida > Santalales > Viscaceae > Viscum > Viscum album. Next base: position 1,486,777,018 of record OY728148.1, read on the forward strand.
ACTTGACTCGATCATTATATAAACTCCTGAATAATAAACATGAGATAATTTATACTTGCTTAAGAACCTTTTTCAAGTTCATTATTCCTTTTATATCTCTTAATACCATGCTATGAACACTATGTAATTTTTTTAAGGTAGTAATGGTCGTTTTGTAGATCATTGCTACTTGAGTAAAAAATAAACTCTTTATAATTACATGTTCTTCATGTGGTAAAATATATATTATATCCAGAATTATATTAATTATGTAGATATAATATATATCATATATATCAATTATATACATGCATTTATAATATTACATAACATTCAGAGGTAAGAAATGAAATGTACCGTTCACGGAGACGGTACGCCGTACGTACGCATGAATGCTACTTCCATTTCTATATCTTATTTAATGGAATTAAAACATAATGATACATAATGGAAATATAATTACAGTATGGTATAATATATAATACCATTAAATTTATCCTTTATACATACCACATATGGTGTTAACTAATCAATTCACTTTGAGGGGGCGGTAGTCCGCACTTCCTAAAATGAAGATATCACATTTACCAATAATGGAAACCATAAAGGTATGCCACAAATGAAAAGTACAGAAGCTTAATAAAACCTAAACATTTTATATATAATATATAAACATAGTGTCATCTTAATGGCCACCTTTGGAGGTGTTAGAAGAATATTGAACAATCATCGTTTCGTGAGGCAGAAATTTTCCATCCATGGAAACAGTATGCTCTTTAACCATTCGATCAAGGTGTGTGTAAGTGTAGCTAGAATCGTTATTTTAACAACATCCTAGTATATTGAAGATACTGGTGTTTTTACAAAAGAACAGAATAAAAATATTTTAGGGGGTTTTAGAAGAAAAATAAAACAAAAGAACACAAGTGATGACATTACCTTAAAATCGGGTATCTCTCTTTGATTTGAGCTCAAAGGCTTACTTAGGAAGACTTATGCCCAAAGTGAGGCTTCTAGGAGTAATATAGGGATTTGGATAGAAAAAATGAGCAGGGTTTGTCCGAGAAAAAGGCTTGAGAGGTTTGGGTATGGTGGTAGAGGTGGGGGCCTTTTATAAGAGGAGAGGAGGGGTACTCTTGGAAAGTTACTAAAGGAAACATTATTATAAAATGATTTTAGGATTTAAAAGGTCCCAAAATTAAAAATTTCTAGGATAAGGTGATAAGGGTTCAAAATCTACCCATCCAATAGGATTTTGAAATGTTTAGGTCTTAGATTTTACATTATATTTTCATTTTATTTAAATCGATAAATAATGAGGTAATCGCTGAATCGTGATGGTGTCATTAATAATTTAATTTATTTAATATCTATAAATTATAATAAAACAACTATGATGTAGGAAATATTTTTATCGTTCTAATTAATATTTATAGTCCAAAATATGACTTGTATAACCCCATTTAAATTTTATTTAGTAAAACAACTCATGTTTGTGACATTTTTACTTTTACTTTAAATAAAAGGCATTAATGTCTTTATCTTACCTAAGTGGCTCCATGGGGTCCCCAAAAGCGAACCATGGGTTGTCTGGGTCGGCCATGACACATCCAATAAGGGTAGGACATGTGTCTAGGTCATTTCATATTATTAAAACATTATTTTTACCTTAAATAAGTCTAATTACCTCTAATCGCGATTAAAAACTTAAAAGTTACTATTCACCGAAAAATTATTCTAATCCCATTGAACAAAATTTTACATCCTAATGACAACCATGTATGTAGGATTTTTGAAATTCAAATCACAGAAGTGTCAAAGTTTCATTTAAACAAAAAATCAGTTTTTAAACTACCACTTAGTGGTTTCAATATTCATCAAAAATTGATGTTTTTCAGAAAAATACCAAAAATTCACCCTAAGCTATATTTGATATTCCAAATTCAATAATGATTTCTATTTTAAAAAATTAAAAACATATATGTTGCATTATTTATTTTAATAATTAATTCCTGCTATCAAAACAAATAGCGTGTTTTTAAGAAATAATATCTATTAAAAGATTGACACTAGTTTAAGTCCAATTTCAAAGTAAAATTAATTCCACTGACCACCATTAGATTAAATGGTAAAAATATATTCTAAATACACTTTAATCTAAACTAAAAATATAATATATCCATATAAATAAATCAGATTAAAAGTAGGTTTTTAAATAAAATGCAACATTTTCAATAAAAATGATCTTTATCGGAAAAATAACAAAATTTTAAACAAAGTAAATTTTGATGTCCAGATTCTAAAGAAGGATTTTATTTTGTTAAACAAAACATATAAAATTTTAAAAAGTTTAATTATAAAGGGTTCTCCATCAAGAGGCGGTTAATTGACCTTTTAAAGATTATTATAAGATTTATGCTTAAAATTGGATTCATTTGTATTTTAAGCCTCTAACATTTATCTGATAAAAGTAAAAATATTTTACAAACATATATAATCATTTTGTAGTTAGTTACATTCATTCCCACCATTATAATGACTAGGCATTAAATACCTTTTAAAATAATATTATTTTATTATTATAGTGTAACGTAATATTTCTAAGAAACTCGTTGTTGCGTATTGGGTACACCCTCAAGCATAGCATTTATTTGAAAGTAATATTAAGATTTTATTCAAAAATATGGATAAATATGAAAATGGCATATTCGTTTTTTACCTGGGGTGTTAAATCCTTCCCCCCTTTTGGGAATTACGTCCTCACAGTTTTAATGTTGGGCTTGGAAGCTTCATTGAAAATCCCACATCAGAACAAGAGTCAGTCAAGCTATCAATTTAAAATAATGGGAGAGAAGTACAAATGTCACCCGAGTTAACCCATAATAGGATTCCAAGTATGAAAATATGGATATGGAGGAGAAAACAAAGGGTCATGTTCTGATGGAGAGTGGTAGTAAACATGTTTAAGAGAAAGTTAACAACAAGAAAATCACAACTTGTGATGCGTTAAACAGTAATTGATTCCCTAGTAGGAAAAAATAACAGACAACATTTTTGTTTTAAGTTAATTTTCATTGAGTAATTTATTTATGAGCTTAACCAAAACATTAGTAAGCATACTTAATTATCATGTTGACTTTCAAATTTTACTATATTTCTTAAACGAAATCATATTTTCTCCAAAAGACGAGTATTTAGGATGACTTGTTCACATTAAGAGAGATATAATCAACTTCTATAGAATCACCTAATCCACAAAAGAGAACTATATACTTCTCATGTCTTTATACCTTAACCAAAACTAAAACAAAAAAGGATAGTATGAGATCAGATAATCCCCAAAAAGGATAATCCTTTATATATAAAAAATATTCTTAATCTCTAAAATTTGTCATACAAAACCCAATGTTCAACAAAGACCATTCAATAAAGATCTATCCATAAAATTCTACAAAGTAAAAGAAACTATGATTGAAATCCAAAATGTATTAAGCAGTAATTTCCTCAAATTCAAGGATCATATAAACCCAAATGGTTATTTATAACTACATCCACAAAAGAATGGATAATTATTCCTTGAATAAAATTTTTGTATATCAAACATCAGGGTTACAATAAAAAGTATTCTAATGTAACCCCATCATCAAAACGGACTTAATACATCTAATAATTTCACCATCCTAAAATCTATCATAACTCTTGAATCACTTATGTGATGACTTCTTACTCATTAAACATTCTTCATGATCCATTAGCCATTCCTTTTCAACTTATTCGGAAATACTTCTTTCCTACGAACAAAATCATGAATCATATACTATGATTCCAATAATAAGAATCATATGTTATTAAATAATCCATACCTTTCATTCTTCATTGTCAGTTTCTTCAACCTCAATCAGAATGGCATTAGGTACTGGTAAATGAATATTTTTACGACATTGGTGACCCCATTCCCGAAAATTTTTCGTAGGACATGTGTTTTCATAATGACCATGCACACCACATTTAAAACATTCATTTGATCCTTCAGAAATAACTTCTTTCCCTTTCCTAGAGTCAACTAGATGCTTCCTTTTTCCATGGAAGGTTCTTGCTTTATGACCTTCGTTTCCACACCTATAGCATCTTTTTGTCCCTTTGAAACATTTTTATATGTGTTTCATTCCACATATTTGACACATAGGTTTTTGAATGTACATACCTTTATGATTATTACCTGAAAATTTGTAAGGATTTGTTTCTCACATATACAATGACTTATAAAAATCACTAAGGTTTAGGTGGTCAATCATGACTCCAGATAGTTGGTCAAGGATAACCACAAGAGTTCTCATTGATGCTCCTATATCATTCAGTTGTTCTTTCATAAAACCATCACAGTTTTCTTCAAATCCCTTGTTACTTTAGTGCCTGCTAGATCCAGCCATTTACTAAAACCAAAAAGGTATGTGTGAGTATATCAGTAAAATCATCAAATAAAAAAAGAGGACAATAAACACCAAGATATACTTATCCAAGTTATCTCAAACTAATTATAACATTAAAAAAACGAAGACTCCATCTAATATACTAACCACTGTGGTTATACACAACTTTTCACTTTTTCTTAAACAACACTCTAACCTCTAAAGTTATCTAAACCGACCTCTGATACCATCTATAATGCCCTAGCCCTAAACCTTACTTAATATTGAGTTATTACAAGATTACACATTGAGGATGTTTTCAGGTTTAGAGTTTTAGAGAATTAGGTCATAAAACTTGCATTACATTCCACATTTAAACAAAGTGGTTACATATAAGATAATATTCATTTTCCCATCAACAGAAACATATTTAAAATAAAACATGGATTCTTTCTTGACACTTCCTTGACACTATCATCATATCATGTACCAATCCCTTAACCTTTGAGAACATTTCAAAAACTTGGGATGAGTATAAAAAGCTCAGTAAGGTTTATAAAAAGTATGGAAAGGAAACATGAGTACATATATACATAAGAATTAAATCATACTTTTCCCATAAAATATAAGAACTTTAACCTACCTCATAAAATCATGAATAAATCATAGAAATCATAAGACATAAAGGTAACTTGAGGCATTTATAACATTCTTATGTAGGGAGTAACCCTCTTGGTTACATTTGGAATACCCACCATAGTATATTCCCGAAATATCTTGGGAGAAACCTTAACATTTAACTCCTCCGCGTTACCCAATGCATTAGAGAGCTATATCGGGCTCACCTTCCCTTAGTTTATCACAGAACCACCCATCCTCATAACAATTCCCAAGAACCATAACATAATCATATCACAAAACTTAAGCATAAAGGAAAGATAACATTCCCACATTACAATAACAATATAACATTTTAAGATATTGAAATATTGAATCCATTATAAAAACCATTTTCAAAACCATTTAAAACATTTAATAAAGAGATTTTTAAATCAAAGAGTCACATACCACATTGATGCTTTTAACATTTTAAACCATTAAAATCCATATAAATAAATCCGTAAAACAATTTTAAAAACATGGATATTAATGAGAAATATTTATACGCTTAAATCATTAAAACATTTAAGACGACATTTTAGTTAAAGGGTTTTTAACAAAATGAGAGACACTTGAATACAATACTTGAGGAATAAAATTTAATCAAAATTTTATAATATCATGAGAATAATGGGATTCATGATATAATATTCCAAATTATAGTATATACACCATATAAGAGTGAATTGGTGCATAACAACAATGAAGTCTCAATGGAAATGTAAATTGAGATCAAATCCTTTATAATGATGGTATCATTAAATTAAGGATAAATCAATCTCATAATTATGTGAGAAAAATATAAATACACCCAATATAAGTGGATATTAAGTGTAAAATAATCAAATGTCATTCAAACATATTCAAAGGATGACATATTCAATAAATACATGTTGAACCCAAAGAAATTGAAATTGGGTTAAGAAGTTCCCTTAACATCCCAACGGCGTCACATAAAATTTTAGAAAAAGGGTTGATGAGAGAGATAAAAGGTATCTCATTACATGGACATAAAATTTACAGCAATAAGGATATATAAGAACATATACCCACATAATAATATGAAAATTAAAAGACATAACAAAAAAAGTCTTTTAAAAAGAGGTGGGTGAAAGGTTCCCTTATCGATTTGGGTAACATTCGAAACATACTCCCCATGAAAGAATGACTATAAAAAATTGATGTAAATACTCATAAACAAAATTATTTTACACAAAGAGTATAATAATGGAAAGTACATACACCAATCAAAAGGAAATATTGACAGATGTAGCATGAATCTCACGAAAACACAAAGTGAGATAAAAATCCCCTTATGAAATTTCGGCAGCCTAACGGCGCCAATTAAATCTTAAAAAATGGATTGATGAGAGACAATAGGGTCTCTCATAATATGAACATAATAATTAAAGTAATATTAATATAAAATAACATCCAAATCATAATAAATATGATCTTAAAAGGAATGACATAATAGAGTGTACTTAAAAAGAAAGAGAGTGGTGGGATCCCTTACCTCGGGTCCGACTTGACTCGATCGTTCATTAACCACCTAAATAATATACTTGAGTCAATTTCTACTTGCTTGGGAACGTTTTACAAGTTCATTTTTCATTTATATCTCTTACTACCATGCTATGAACACTATGTAATCTTTTTAAGTTTATAATGGTCGTTTTGAAGATAATTGGTACTTGAGTCAAAAATAAACGCTTTATAATTACAAGTTGTTCATGTGGTAAAATATATATTATATCCAGAATTATATTCATTATGTATATATCATATATATCATATATATACATTATATACATGCATTTATAATATTACATAACATTCAGAGGTAAGAAATGAAATGCACTGTTCATGGAGACGGTAAGTCGTACGTACGCATGAACGCTACTTCCATTTCCATTTCTTATTTAATGTAATTAAAACATAATGATACATAATAGTAATATAATTACAGTTTGTTATCATATGTAACATCATTAAATTTATCCTTTATACATACCACATATGGTGTTAATGAACAAATCACTTTGAGGGGGCGGTAGTCCGCACTTACTAAAATAAAGATATCGCATTTACCCATACTGGAAACCATAAAGTCATTCCACAAATGAAAAACACAGAAGATTATGTAAAAAATAAAAATATTATATATAATATATAAATATAGTGTCATCTTAATGGACACCACTGAAGTTGTTAGAATAATATTGAACAATCATCGTTTCGTGAGGCAGAAATTCGCCATCCATGGAAACAGTATGTTCTTTAACCATTTGATGAAGGTGTGTGTAAGTGTAGCTCGAATCCTTTTTATAAAAAAATCCTAGTATATTTTAGATACTGGTTTTGTTACAAAAGAAAATAATAAAAAGAGTTTAGGGGGTTGGAGAAGAAAAATAAAACAAAAGAACACAAGTGAAGACATTACCTTAAAATCATGTATCTCTCTTTGATTTGAGATCAAAGGCTTCCTTGGGAACACTTCTGCCCAATGTGAGGATCCTATGAGTAAGAGAGGGGTGTGGATAGACAAAATGATCAGGTTTTGGCAGAGCCAAAGTCTCAAGAGGTGTGGGTAAGGTGGTAGAGGTGGGGGACTTTTATAAGAGTAGAGGAGGGGCACTCTTGGAAAGTTACGAAAGGATAATTTATTAAAAAATGATTTTATGATTTAAAAGGTCCCACAATTATAAATTCCTTGGATAAGGTCATAAGGGATCGAAATCCACCGATAAAATAGGTTTTTGACAAGTGCGGGTCTTAGATTTTACATTAAATTTTCATTTTATTTAAATCGTTAAATAATGAGGTAATCGCTGCATCATGATGGTGTCATATATAATTTAATTTATTTAATATCTAAAAATTATAAAAAAAAATAATATGATGTAGGAAATATTTTTATATTTCTAATGAATATTTATAGTCAAAACTATGACTTGTATAACCCCATTTAAAAATTGTTTTAGTAAAATAACTCATGTTTGTGTCATTTTTACTTTTACTTTAAATAAAAGGCATTAATATCATTATCTTACCCATGTGGCTCCATGGGGTCCCAAAAATAGACCCATGGGTTGTCGTGTTCGGATATGACACATCCAATAAGGTTTTTACATGTGTTTAGGTCTTTTCATATTATTAAAACATTATTTTTACCTTAAATTACACTAATTACCTCTAATCGCGATTAAAAACTTAAAAATTACTATTCACCAAAAATTTATTTTAATCCCATTGAACCAAATTTTACATCCTAATGAAAGCCATGTATGTTTGATTTTTTAAATTCAAATCAGAGAGGTGGAAAAGTTTCATTTAAACGAAAAATCAGTTTTCAAACTACCACTTAGTGGTTTCACCATTCATCAAAAATTGAAGTTTTTCAGAAAAATACCAAAAAATCACCCTAAGCTATATTTGATATTCCAAATTAAATAATGATTTATATTTTAAAAAATTCATAACATATATGTTCCATTAATTAATTTAATAATTAATTCCTGTTGTCGAAACAAATAGAGTGTTTTTAAGAAACAATATCTATTAAAAGATTGATAGTAGTTTAAATCCAATTTCAAAGTGAAATTAATTCCAATGACCACCATTAGATTAAATAGTAAAAATATATTCTAAATACACTTTAATTTAAATTAAAAATATAATCTATCCATATAAATACATCAGATAAAAAAGGAGGTTTTGAATTAAAATGCAACATTTTCAATAAATATTATCTCTATCAGAAAAATAACAAAATTTTACACAAAGTAAATTTTGATGTACAGATTCTAAAAAAGGATTTTATTTTGTCAAATACAACATATAAAGTTGTCAAAAGTATATTTAAAAAGGGTTCTCCATCAAAATGCAGTTAATCGACCTTTTAAAGAATATTAGAAGATTTATTCTTAAAATTGGATTCATTTTCACTTTAAGAATCTAACATTTATTGGATAAAAGTAAAAATATTTGACAAACATATATAATCATTTTGTAGTTAGTTCTATTCGTTCCCACCATTATAGAATCTAGGCATTAACTACTATTTAAAATAATATTATTTTATTATTAGAGTGTAACATAAGATTTCTAAGAAACTCATTGTTGCGTATTGGGTACGTCCTCGAGCATAGCATTCCCTTTAAAGTAATATTAATATTTTATTCAAAAATATGGATAAATATGAAAATGTCATATTCTTTATTTACCTGTGGTGTTACACAAGTGGTTAGATTGACCAAAATATAAACATACCCTGAATTATTGACAGATCTTTAGGTTGTTTAGTGTTCATATAATTATACAAGAATAATAATGATAATATTTGGTGTTAATTTGTATGGTATGTTTTATTTTTATGAAATTATTTCATATTGAATTATTAAATAATATGATGAAAAAATTTCCTCTTAATATGCATACTTAAGATAATTATTCAAATAACGATTGTTTTATTTTTTAAATAACCAATATGTTCTTAATATTTTCTTAAATGAACCACAATAGTGACATTAAAATCATATTAATCCTTTAAATCCATTCTTCATTACATCCATGAATTTATGGGATGAACAAATTAATACAGCCTTTTGTAGAGTTGATAGTGTACATGTGTGCATTAATGGTGATTTTTTCCTTAGATCAAAATAAATATGTAACATGGATTAGTATATCTAAAAAATAAATATGATAGATATATCATAATTAATTATTATGATAACCATTATTTCATTCCATATGATTCATTCAAGGTAAATATAATGTGTTTCATTGTTGAGGAATTAGTCATCACATATAGAGAAATAATGTTTTTTTCTTAATTAAAAAAGGGAATACACGTTAATGACTATTCCATTAGAAAACACCATGTATTCTGGATTTTTTATGTTAAGTAGAAAATCTGATTGTTTCTGGTGATTTTTGGTTGTTTAATTTTTGGACCATCATATTTTGAAGTTCTTGTTAATCATGACTGTGTTTGATCATGTTTTTATGAATATAAATCATGGGAGAGAGTTTCATGATCCCTACAATTGTTTTCTATGGATGGTTATATTTCAAATGAATATATTCTTGGTGATTTCGAGTGAATTATGTTATTTTCCATATTCACGTAAAATTTTACATAACATATCCATTACCCATAGAAAAATATATCATGTGGCCAAATAATGTAGTAGATACAATGACATAGGTAATTGAGAATTATGTAATTGATTGCGAAGTAGCTGTATATATATATTTCCATGTTGATAACTCACTAAGGCGAATATACAAAAGAATAAAATGTTTTATTACTATTTATATTACGATAGACACATATCAAATTTAGACATATATGATTATATGACTAGATATCCATTTGAGATTCATCCAAAGAAAATAATGTAGCTAATTATGATGTAGTTGATTGGTATGATGTAGCATATTGCATGATGATGTGAAAATAAATTATTTTTTTAAAGAAGAAATATTTGATGAGATTTATTGAGCTCATTGATATTTGTATATCACATGTATGATTGAATCATGAGACTTATGTCTATTTATTTGATTCTTTAAATGGTAATTCAAATGAGTATTATGATTAATTAAATTGAAAAATCCATTGACTGATTTGAATATTAAAATTATGTTATCAATGGTCATGGGGTTTATATAATTTAAATATAGAACCATTAATAATGATATTTTTAGAACAATATTCATTATTATTTTGTGAATTTTTTTATATAGTGTATATATTGAAGGAAACAATTAATAAAGAATTGATATAACACAAATTTATTCATTTTGAATTCATTTGTGAGAAATGAAGATGAATGATTTTATATGGTGGAGGTTGGTTTTTCAGCTACCAAATTTGAATGAATATCATCTCTTCTAGATTTTCGAATTTCTTTTCAGAATACAGTTTTTTTGTAATTAATTATTGAGTTATGTTGTATTCTATATTTGTTTTTCTGGAAGATTATAGAGGTGGATATTTATCTTCTATTTCTAGAGAAACCTGGGATTTTAGTGATCTTATACATATTTTATTCATCATTATTTTATGATAGTGAAAACTTGTGTTGTGGGGAGTGACTCATGATATATTTTATGTAATTTATCTATAATCATTCTAGTTATAATTAAATTGTTCTCAAAGTTAAAAGGATTTGTGTTTGGGGAGGGTAACCACCCACATCAAGGAGTAGGATACCACATTAGATCTAAGCCTTGTAAAAATTTATGAAATCCATATATTTTATTTCCTAAAATATCATTTGATGATGTGATATATTTTTCAATTATTTGAAAATATAATAATATGAAGAGTTTTTCTTTTGAAAATAAGTTATATAAACTATACTCAATAGATACTAACCCCCCCCATTCATAGTGGAGTAAATCTAATAATCCATGATCATTAATTGGTATTAGAGGTAGTTATACTCTCTAGAATATTATATTATTCTTATTGGGAACTCATAATAATAATCAAGTCAATTTTAGTGTTATTCAATTATTCTATGGAAAAAATAATCATATTTTGAAGAATAAAATGTTGTGATTTCTTTTTTCCCCTTAGGATGGAACTTCATGAAGTTATCACATTATGATTTCAATCCTTTTAAAATGATGTTCAGATAAAATTTTATTATAATCATAATATACATGTCAATTGAAAAGAATAAAATTTTATTCTCATGAAATTATCATAAAAATTTTACACTAAATTTATAGTACTACAAACATCAAAATAAAATTGGGATAAGTTGTAAATATTTTATAATGACAATAGAGGAAAATATATTTTTATATATAATCATATTTGAAGACATTAAAATGAGTGAAGATGAATGTGATTGCAATTTACATACTAGAGTAAATGAAATTTAATGAAATATTTTGTCATTTTGAGAGAAATTTGAAAATTCTTCAAATGTGAAGAAGTTGACAAGAAATTTTTTCGATTTATTTGATCATAAAAATTCATCGCATAATGATAGAGAAGCTCTTTCACTTGATCGATGAAATAATATTATAATTTATAACGAAATGAGAATTTTTTTTGATTTCAAAAGAGATTATAATATGAAATATCTTTCGAAGAAATTAGGAATATTAAATTTTGAAAAAATTTAGATTCTTTAGACTCATGTGATTATGAGAATAAAGGTCACTATCAAAGAGTTATTTATTCTATTTCCAAAATATTTCATAAGGGATAAATAAAGAAGATATCCATTTCTTATAGTAGATTTTATAAATATAATTGTCCTAAATATTATGTAGTAAAATTTCCAAATAAATAAGGATAAAATTACAAATATCTAAATGATGTAAACAATCAGCAAATGAAGTAAAGAAATAATTTTAAAGGAGCTTTAATGGTAGGTGAAATAAGGAGGAAATTTTAGAGAACCAAAAGAATAAATTTATTAATAATGAATGAGAAAATGGGTCTAACCATTTTGATTTGATTTTAATCATGAAATAGATGATAAAATTACATATATTATAGATTATATTCACAAATGATTTTAATCATTGATTGATGATGAAAAAAACTGTTCCAAAAGATTAAGAATACATTATTAAAAATGATCTATAATATTTTCTGAAACAAAAAAATCTAAAGAAATTGCACAAGATGTTCATAAATGAGAAAAATAATATTATTGAAGAAGTATATGATGTTGTTAAATAAGAGAGGACACTTTCATAAGAAAATAAAAAAATGAGGTTCAATATAGTGGAATGTGTGAAGATGATAAATGGTCATTAAAAAAATCATTGAAAGATGAATAATTATCAATAACATAATAAAAGTGTCTAAAAGATGAGAAATGACTAGAAACTATTAGTATAAATATAATAACATATATTCATGTTCGGGGAGTATCCTCTATAAATGTTAAAAAATCATGTAAAATCACTATCTAATAATTTTATTTTTAAAACAATTATTATTAATAATATTAGATTATATATTTATTATTTTCATACATAGATTGATAAAACTGATTTAATTTTACTCCAATAGTACATGATGAAAGGAGAAACATTTATGAATATTCTATTTAAAATTATAGACTAAATCAAACATGAATAGTTCCACATATATAAAATTCTAAACATGATTTTTATGGATATAAGTATGTGTTTCCATGAAAATAATGATTTTGGGGACAATTATAGTGTTTTGTTATGTTCACACATAAATCATACACAGTTTGGTTAAATATATATATATATATTAATGATAAGGTAATATGTGAGTGTGGTAATTTCAATGAGAATTAAATGGTTTCCAGATGAAATCATGAATAGATAAAAACGTTCTACTAGATAAAAATAAAAAAATTGATTATCCTGAAAATATATATGGAAGTCAATATCAAAATTTCTATAGAGAAATTAAATTCATGATATTATTTCCACGTCAGTTCCCACTAATGGATAATGGTAAATCTATTCACGCACTTAATATTGAAAATTTATGATTTGAAGAAGTTAAATTCAGAGAATGCAATAAGGATAAAGAATTGATACATGATTGTGTGTGTTCCTCCCACATGACTATAGGTGATAAAATTCTAATGAAAACTATCAAACATGAAGAAAGTTCACTAAATTTTGTTAATGACCATTTTTCTAAATTCCAATGTATTGAAAGAATGCAAATTGAAAGTTCAAAGTTAAAATCAGATGATGTTCATTTTGTATAAACTATAAAATTCATTCAGTGGTGGAAAAAATTTTGGAAGTAGGAATCTGTTAACATTAAATAGAAATTCATGTATCCTTAAAATAATAGGAGATATAAGTACTATCTCTCAAGGTATTTGAACAACTGTAAATTTATTATTGATTGGTGACCCTTCAAATTCATGATACAAAATTGTAATAGATGATAAAATGTGATATGATAAAATAATTGTTATCTTATCCAAACAATACATTTATTTTAGGTAATACAAGAAGTTGAAATATAGTGATTCAATATAAAAATAGATCATCATATAACATATAGAACATGTCCAAAGGGAATGATAACTCAGAATACTCAAAAGAAAGATTAAATTTCTTTATCATGTCCATTATAATTATTCCAACAAAATATTTTTGGGTCCTAGGATGGAATTATACCCAATTTGATCTGAATTTTAGTACATTGATAGATTAATTACCTCTGATGAATGGTATTCTATTCATTTGGCATGAGTCTTAGGTAGTTAAGATGAATAGAAAATATAAAAGTTCAGTCTAAAAATTTCTGGGTTCGTGTATAAATTTTTTATCTGCTAATGGAAAAGGCTGAATAATTAAACAGTTTTACATTTACCTAAAAATTATTTAATTATTCATTTTTATTCAATACCATATGATGTAAAATATAATGTTTTTTCATTGATAAAAATTATTATTATTATTGAATTTCATAGAAATTTTTTGTTTAAAATAATGTTTCGTAATTATTATTAAGAGAAGAAATATGTACATAAATTTATACTAAAAATTGATGTATTTTTATACTCCGTACACAAGATATAATAATTTATATGTCATACAAAAAATCCTAGGGTGGAATATTTAATGGTATTTAGACATCCTTATTATACTAACATTAATGGATGTAGGCTTTGAATGTTTGAATAAAATCCTAACGAGGGAATTTTTATGGGATATTTAACTACTGTAAGTTAATACATATGAATTTATATGTGAATTCATAGAATTATGTAGTTTTTAGATGTGATAATTGAGGAAAATATTTTAAAAAATTCATTAAATCATGAACATTTTGTGTCTCTTATAATAAAAGGATGGTCATATTTATGAAAAAATGGTTTAAAAAGATATTGAAATCATACTGGAAACTATTGATGTTAATTAAAAATGTTATAGTGATGATGAAAAATGGTCCACTGGTCACATTAATCTATTTCTTAGTTTAAATAAAATTGAAGATTCCAAGAATATCATTTGAAATCAAAATGATGAATTTCATACTAGAAAGAGGAAAATAATAGAGACCAAAGTAGCTCTTAAATCACAGAATGATCCTATAATGGTGGATTGAGTTGTTAAAGATGATTAGTGGTTGAAATATATAAATTATAAACACATTAAGATAGTTAAGAGAATTATTTTGTACCATTTTCTATCTCAGAAAACTAAAAAATTGTTTAGTGAAAAATGGGTTTTTGGAAAATAAAAACAAATGTGAAGGTGAATTAAAAAAAACTAGGCTAGAATAGTTTCCAATGACAATTTTAAAATGTATGGAATTGAATTTCAAGTGGATTTCACTCCATTTTATAAATTTGAGAAAATAATAGTTTTCAAGGTTTTGGTAGTATATAATCAATAATTGTATGTCAAAAGGATGTAAACCTTGTATACATGTATGTTGACTATGATGAAGATGTATTTACTGAACAACAATGAGGATAAATTATTAACAATTATAGTAAAATGGTTTTACTATTAAAGAACATCATTTTGGTTTTAAACATAATCCGTGGTCCTTGTATTCTAGACATGATGACCATTTGGGAAAATATGGTTTTACTAAAGGCACTACTAACAGGTACTTTTATTGAAGAAGGATTTAACAGACACAAATTTAGTGATTTTATATTCTCATGACATAATTCTTACCACAATAAAATTCTCACATGTGGAGAACTCATAATCATGCTTTAGACGATGTTGGATATGTCTATGTTGTGGAAACTAAACTATTTTCCGGGGTTATAAATTTATATGAATTAAGAATATGTGATTAAATTATATGAATTTTTAGAAAAATAAATATTATGAATCAATTTAATATAATATTGAAAAGAGTTTAATTATCCTATATCATATTTCATAATGTATAAAAAACTGTAGTAAGGCTGAATGGTTGATCAGAAGAAGATTATAAGTATTATTACAGGTCTTCTTTATCTCATGACATCAAGACCTAGAGTTTTCAATCATATGTGTCTTTTTTAGGGTATCATACTAAACCATGTGTGTCACAAACACATTTAATTAAAAATTTACAAATGTAAATAAAACTATGAATTATGGATTTCTATGCATATGTATTGTAGATCTATTATTTAATAGTTACTCTGATATAGATTTGGTAGGTGAATATATTGATCATAGATCTATATCAAAGGGAGTGTTTATTATTGGAGATGGTTGTGTGATATGAAAAATAATAAGTAGAGTTTAGTGAACAATAGTAATGTCTAATTAGTGTATGTTTTGGATAATAATGTTTTTGCAAAGGTTTTACAGATTCCGGATAAGCACGCACATTTAATTATTGATATTCAGAGGCCTATTAAGAATATTTTTGAAAGTCAATGGGATATTGATCTTTCAAAAAATAATGCTTAACACCCTCAACCATAACATATTTAAATTTGATATCATTTTATTAATAAAAAATATCTATCAATTTAAATAAAACATAAACTTATTAAAATTAGGTATTATCTTGTAGAAATCATTAAAAGATATATTCCATGTGAGATATTTTTTTGAGTTATGGATGAAATTTTATTTCCAGCCTTCCTTACCCTATTTTTTTATCCATGATTCCCCCAATCCAACATGTTCCTTTAGATTATATTTCCAATGGTAGTAAAATAACAATGTATAAAGGGGGGTGAAAATTGTTGGGTAGATTGATATATAGAGTCATTTGAATCACTCTTCCCAAACATGCATGTTACTATAGGATGAAAATGTATAATAAAAACTAAATTATCTTTTATATTGGTTTCATGATATATGTATTTCAGATTTTATATGACTTTATCATTTCTATTTCATTCTACGTTACGATATTTTTAATTACTTTCAATAAATCCATACAGAGAGTCTAAAGAACCATAGAGCATTATTGATTTATTTGAGTATGGTTAATGATATCATGGATTATCATGTGTTTGGGTTGTTTTATAAACTGAAAACCTTATTTTTAGGTTCTAATTAGTTTTTATACAGATTCATCTAACTTTTTGTAATATATATCACAAAATATAGTTTCATGATGTATTCATGTCTTTTTATGGATCGATGAATGCTAGCTGAAAAGGTTCTCTGTTATTTTGACCATATTCTTGAATTTTCCATATCCACAAACATATATTCATTACATTAAATGTTTAAATAGAAAATATTTTCATGTATTCAAATCATCTAGTTATTACAATGATTTATTTTATTGAAAATAAAATATCCTATTATGACATATATGAAGGAAAATCCATGTTTCCAACTCGCATAGATGAATATACTATAGAATCACATAGTTGATTACTATATATCGAATGAGAACCATGTAAATGATTTTATATATATGTTCCAAACCACATATACATTTTTAATGTTTTTGAAGTGATCCATGTACTTGATTGTGACCAAGGTTATTAATGTGATGTTGCAAATTATTATGACGTATCTGATTTCATGATGACATGAAAATCATTGTCGTTTTTAACAATGTGGGATTTGAGGATATTTGTTTAGATATCATTTATTTATATATCATGTTTCATAATAAATACTATGTCATCAAGGTATTTAAATGAATATTTTAATGGGGATTCAAATTCTTTTTATTGATGAATTGAATCAAGATAATTAATGAGATATTTGATGAAGCATAATATATTGTCAAAGATTTTGGGTTCTCCATAATTTAAATATGGAAAAATTTACTAAAATATTCTAATAATATTACTCATAAATATTATTTTCAATATAATTATATGCTGAATGTATCATCAAATTAATTTTAAGAGAGAATAAAGAGAATATTATTTCTTACTTTTAGAATACTGATGTGAGAAAAAGGATGAAGAATAAGAGTTTAGGGATGATGTTGGGTATTCATTGATCATCATCTGAAAAATAAGATAAATTAAAATATTTTATTTGAATATATGAATAATATTTGTAGTTTATTCATAGATTCATTGTGGGATATTTTATATTGCCTATTTGAGAGTCTCATGCTAGCAACTCTATATCTTTTGATGGAACAGAAACCTATTTATTAAGGATCATAATATTCTTGTATTCATATTATTGGTATTTTAAAATAAATATATATTATTAGGTATATATCATGATGTTTTGGATGTCATGAAATAATAATTCATGAAATTCAAATACACAATTTCTTATAATGAAGACAATTCATGGTTAGGGATGGTAATCGGCCCCATTAAAGAGTAGTATCCACATCGGATCTAAACCATGTAAATATTGTTTGTTCCATATATTTTGTGACTTAAAATATCATTTGGGTTGATAAATTTATATTTCTAGTGTTTCAGACTATAATAAGTCATAGTGTTTTTATCAATTGAAAGTAAATTTCAATATAATACCTCTAGAGATTTTTAGCCCCCGTCTCAGTGGAGGAAGCTGATCCTTCCATGAAAATCACTCTTTAGATAATAATATTCAATTTTTATAATATACTAATGATTCCATATTGGGATGAAAAATGTATATTTGTAATGGTATGATATAAATATTTAGATGTTAATTAAAAATGTATTCTAAATTTGAGAACATTTGTATTTCCTTGGAGGATCCCATAGAAGTGGATGAATTATAAGGACCCGGCCTTAAAACATTACATAATCTTGAATTAAATGAATAATTCACATTAAGGCTCCTTTTAGGTTTAGAGTTTTATAGAATTATGACATAACTATTACATATCAAAAGATTATAGGGTATATATATCTACACAGTTTCCATTTTTTCCTAAAATAAAAACTCTTGAAAAAAAGAGTAATGTCTAGTTCCATGTTTTAGACAACATGACTTTTCCTTGATCCCATCCTTGACCCTATTCATATTTAAGTCTTGTGAAAACATTAAAAAACACAGGATGAGTATAAAAGGCTCAGTAAGGGTTATAAAAAAAGAATGAAAACATTTGTTCATAAATACATACAAAACATGAACTCTTTTACTTTCCTAATGAAATCATAAGATTTATGAAACATGCATAGAAATCATAATTAATAAAGGTAACTTGTGGCATCCATATCATACATACATTGTAGCTATCACCGTTACATAGGGAGTTACATTGGAATACACATCACAATACATTCCCTAAAATCTCTTTGGAGAAATATTCACGTTTACCTTTGTCGTGTTACCCAATGCATTGTAGAGAAATCTCAGGCTCACCTGCCCTAGGTTTATCACGGAACCACCCGTATACGTAAATAATTCCCATGAACCGTA
Source organism: Viscum album (assembly GCA_963277665.1). Classification (NCBI taxonomy): domain Eukaryota; kingdom Viridiplantae; phylum Streptophyta; class Magnoliopsida; order Santalales; family Viscaceae; genus Viscum; species Viscum album. Next base: position 1,486,796,352 of record OY728148.1, read on the forward strand.
ACATGATCATAACACATAACATAAGCTTAATGGAAAGATAAAACTTCCATATTGCAATAATAAAATATAATTTCAAGATATTAAAATAATAAATCCATTATCAAAATCATTTTCAATTCCAGAAAATGCAAAAAGTGTATATGGTATTTATTTTTCCTTTTAAAAATATTCCGGCTTGTTAAGGAATCCAAAGATCAAATAATACTCGCGACGGTGGAAATTTCATTGTCACTACTTACATAAAAAACATTCGTTTTTCTGGTTTATTAAAACAGTTCATATAAAAATATTCCCTTTGAATAAAATGAAAAGTCAAAGGGGTTTATACACTGTATAAAATAAAGTCGTGTATAAAACTAAAAATGTCTCAATGAATGGAGATTGAGACGAAGTCTCTTACCTCGGGTCCAACATGACTCGGTCATTCTTTAATCTCCTAAATAATAAACTAAAGTAAATTTATAATTCCTTATTAAACTTTTCCATGTTTATTATTCCTTTAATATCAATTATTATCATGTTCTAAACATTATGTAATCATTTAAATTAATAACGTTCATTTTTTCAATATTTGGTAATTGATTCAATAATGAACACCTTATATTTACATATTGTCCGTGTTGTCAATAGTCCATTATATCTAGAATGATATTCATGATTTGGATATCATATATATCATATATATCCCATATATACATGTATTTATAATATTACATAACATTTGGAGGTAAGAAATGAAATGCACCGTTCATGGAAATGGTAAGCCGTACGTATGCATGAAAGCTAAATTCATTTCTGTTTCTTATTTTTATTTAATTACAGCATAATGATACATAGTTATATTATAATTACAGTATAATATCTTATATAATATCCTTAACTCCATCCTTTATACATCCCACATAAGGCATTAAAGAGTCACATAACTTTGAGGGGCGGTAGTCCGCACTACCTCAAATGAGATTATCGTATTTACCCACTATGGAAACCATAAATGCATGCTATAAATGGAAATTACATAAGCATAATGAAAACATAAACATAATATATATCATATATAAATACATTTCCATCATAATCTCCACCATGAGAGACATTAGGAGATAATCGAACAATCATCATTTCGTGAGGCGTTAGTTTTCCATCCACATAATCATTATGTTCTTCATCCATTTGATGGAGGAATGTGTAGAGTAGTTCGAATCCTTCTCATAAAAACATCCTAGTATTTTTTGTGTACTGGTGTTGTTACAAAATAAAGAAATAAAAAATATTTTAGGGGTTGGAGAAGTAAAAAAAAAGAAAACAATTTAAGAGAAACTGTTACCTTTAATTTGGGTAACTTCCTTTGGTTTGAACCAAAAGGAATTCTTGAAGAGCCTTCTTCCTAAGGTAAGGCTTCTAGGGGGAGGAGAGGGATGTAGGGAGATTAATTGGGTAGAGTTTGGATGAGCCAAATATAATGAGAGTTTTGCAGAATTGGTTAGAAATGGTCTCCTTTTATAAGGTGGAGGAGGGGCTCTTTTGAAAAGTGTGAAAATATTATTCTATTATAAACTTATCTTCGGTTTCAAAATGTCCCAAAATACATAATGATTATGAAAAGTTGAATCATAGTTGATATTATATCATCCAATCAGAATTGGACATGTTTTGTATAATATTTTAATCATTATAATCTTATTTATTTAAATAATTTATTAATGAGGTAAATATTGCACCATTATTGTGTCATAAATAATTTAATTTATTCCATGTATAAATTTTAAAAAAATACTATCATGTAGGAAATATATTTATATTTACAATGAATATTTATAGTCAAAAAGATAATTTATATATCCCCTTCTAAAAATTAATTAATAAAATATTATTCTTAATGTCAATTTTGTCTTTACATTAAATTAATTAATCCCACTTGTCATTATCACTACCAAGTGACTCAATGGGGTCCCAAAATCTACCCAGGGATTCCCATGGTGAGTCACTACTCATCCAATAGGGTTAGGACAAGTGTTAAGGTAATTTCGAATTATTATAATATTCTTTTAACCTTGAATTACCTTATTTACCTTTAACCGCGGAAAATAAATGTCAAAAGTTACTATTCACTAAAAATTTTTTTAATCTTAATGACCCACATTTTACTTTTTGGTAACAACCATGTATGTCGGATTTTTGAAATTCAATTCGCAAAAGTGGTAAAATGTCATTTATATGAAAACCTCTGTTTTTTAACTACTACTAAGTGGTTTCACAATTCATCTAGAATTGATGTTTTTCAAAAAAATAAAAACAAAATCAGCCAAAGATTTATTTGATATTATAAATTCAAAATTGATGTCTATTTTTGCAAATTCAAAACATAAAATCGGAATTAGTTAATTTAAAAATTCATTCCCGTTGTTAAAACAAATAGCATGTTTTTATGAAAAAATAACTATCAAAAGAATGATACTTGTTTATGTCCAATTTCGAAGTTAAATTAATTCCAATGACCAACATTAGATTAAATGGTACAAATATATTTTAATTTCACTTTAAAACCAACTAAAAAGATAATCTATCCATATAAAAAAATTATATTAAAAGGCACTTTTGAATGGAAATGCAATATTTTTAACTATTCATTAAAAAAAGAATTTTATCAGAAAAATACCAAAAAATCACCGAAAGTAAAATTTGATGTAACAATTCTAAAGAAGGATTTTATTTGGTCAATTAGAATGTATGAAAGTGACCAAAACTATATTTAATGAGGGTTTTCCATTAAAAGGCGATAAATCAGCCTTTTAATGTAAAGTATGCTTAAAAATTAGATTCATTCACATTTTAAGCCTCTAAATTTTTATTGGATAATGTAAATACATTTAAAAAACATGTATAATAATATTGTAGTCAGTTTCATTAATTTCTTCCAATAAAAATGCTAGGAGTTAACTACCATCTAAAATAATATTATTATATTATTAGTGTGCAACGTACGATTCCCAAGAAACTCGTTGTTGCGTATTGGGTACACTATCGAACATAGAAACCCCTTTAAAACAAAATTAATATTTAATTAAAAAATATAAATAATCTTGAAATATGTCTTATTCTTCATTTACCTATGCTGTTACAACCTTCCCCCCTTTTCGGAATTGCGTCCTTTTAATTTTTATTCACTTATCAAAATATGTGGGGGTATTTATCCCTCATAGTATTTTCATATTCTCATGTTTCCTCTTCAACCATATGGTTTTTCCACAAAACCATTACCTGGTGAATTACCTTATTCCACAACACTTGCTCTCTACCATCAAGAATCTGAATAGGTTGTTCTGCATAAGAAAGATTTTCTTCCAACTAAACTACCTCTGGGCTCAAAACATTAGATGGATCTTGTATATACTTTCTTAACATCAAAACATGAAAAACATTGTGTGCCTGGGGTAAAAATGGAGGTTAAGACACCCTATATGAAACTGATCCAACTTTCTCCAAAACTTCATAAGGTCTAATGATCCTTGGACTCAACTTTCCCTTCTTACCAAAACACATGACACTTTTCCATGGAGAAACTTTGAGAAAGACATGATCACCTACCTCAAAAGAAAAATCGTTCTTCCGGTTATCTACATAACTTTTCTGTTTTCTCTGATATGTTCTCATGTGTTTCTAAATCAACTAAAATTTCTCTGACATCTCTACTACCAATTCTGGTCCGATCAGCTTCCATTCACCTACTTCATACCAAAATTCTTGAGTTCACTAATTCTTTCCATATAATGCCTCAAATGGAGCCATATGTATACTAGAATGAAAGCTATTATTATATGAAAATTAAACCAAAGAAAGATGTTGGTCCCAACTCCCCTGGTAATCCATCGAGCAAGCACGTAACATATCCTCCATGTTCGGAATTTTTCGTTCTGACTACCCATCTGATTGAGGATGAAAAGATGTACTAAAATTTAATTCAGTACCCAATGACTTCTGAAGTCATTTCCAAAAGGTAGAAGTGAACCCGAGATCACAATCAGATATAATGGAGAGGGGAACTCCATGAAACCTGACTATCTCTTTAACATACAACCGAGCAAGTTGATCTAGAGGCAAATTATCTCTAATAGGAAGGAAATGAGCAGATTTAGTCAATCGATAAACTTTAACCCAGATTGCATTATTACCTCGAGATGTCTTTGGTAATCCCACAACAAAGTCCATGGATATATTTTCCCATTTCCACCCAGGCACCGGTAATGGTTGAAGCATTCCTTTTGTTATCTTCCTCTCTTCTTTGACCTGGTGATAAGTCAAACACTTCACAGTGAAATAAGCAATATCTCTTTCCATTCCATCTCACCAGTAATACTCATAGAGATCTCTATATATCTTAGTACTGCCAGGATGAACTGATAACGGAGAACTATGAGCTTCAAATAACAACTCATTCTTCAACTATGAATCACAAGGTACACATAATCTCTTCCCAGCCCTAAATACACAATCATTATCATGATTAAAATCAGACAACTTACCCTTTTGAACCAGCACTACCTTTTTCTACAACTCATTGTCTTCTTTCTATGGTTTCGTTATTCTATATAATAGAGATGATATCACTGACACCTAATACAAAACAGAAGAATTTCATGAAACAAAAACTTCTATTCCAAATTTCATCAAATCAAAAACCAAAGGATATCGTTCCAAACGTAACATGGTTAATGAAGCATTACTTTTTCGAATCCAAGCATCAGCCACTTTCTTTGATTTTCCCATATGGTAATAGATCATGCAATCATAATCCTTGATTAATTCCAACCATCTCCTCTGTCTCATGTTCAATTATTTCTGAGTGAATATATACTTCAAACTTATGTGATCTGTATATATTTCACACTTCACTCCATAAAAATAATTCCTCAAAATTCATAAAGAAAAAACAATAGCATTAATTCCAAATCATGTTTAGTGTAATTTAACTCATGTGGTTTCAACTGACATGAACCATAAGAAATTACCTGATCATTTTACATTAGGACACAACCCAGTTCATTCAACGAAGCAACATTGTAGAAAAAAACTCACCATTTCTAGAAGGCAATTCCAAAACTGGATCATTCACCAATCTTCATTTGAATTCTTGGAAACAATCATCACATTATATTGTCCAGATGAACATAACACCTTTTCGAGTAAACTTAGTCATTGGACTAGATTACCGTGAAAAATTTTCAAAAAACCTATGGTAATAACCTTCCAATCCGAGAAAACTATGAATCTCAGTTATATTTTTGGGTCTTGGCCATTCTTCAACAATATTAGTTTTATCAGTATCAATATTTATGCCATTTTTTGAAACAATGTGACCAAGGAAAGAAATTTTTTGTAACCAAAACTCACACATGCTGAATTTCCCATGATGTTTCATTTCATTTAAAGATTACAGGACAACCCTTAAATGACTTTCATGTTCCATGTTACTTTTGGAATAAACAAAAATATAATCAAACAACACAACCACAAAATTATCCAAGACCTCATGAAAAATTCTATTCATAAGATCAATGAATATAGAAGGTTCACAGGTTAAACCAAAAGGCATAAATAAAAATTCATAATGGCCATATCTATTACGAAACATAGTCTTCAAAATCTCTGCTTCCTTTACATTCAACTGATGGTACCCCGACCTGAAATCATTCTTCGAAAAATACTGAGCTCCCTGGATCTGATCAAACAAATCATCGATATGAGGCAAGTGATACTTATTTTTAACAGTGATGTTTTCTAATGATCTATAATCAATGATAAGTCTCATTAAACCATCTTTCTTTTTAAAAAACAAGACAGGATCACCCCATGGGGATGTTCTAGGTCAAATGAAACCATTATCTACTAACTCCTGCAATTTCTTCTTTAACTCTAAAAGCTCAATTTGATCCATTCTATAAGGGGGATTTGAAATTGTCTTACCCTCATGAACTAAGTCAAATGTAAATTCAACTTCCTGATCTGGTATAATACCAGGAAACTCATCAAGAAAAACACCACGGTACTTATTTACCACTGGCAAATCATTAATTTGTACAGTTCCTTTGTTTTCAACAATATGTGCAAGGTAACATTCAATTCCATATTTTACTAGTTTCTCAGCTTCCTGATATGTTATCAATAGCAAGGGTTCAATTTTGTATAAAAACAGAAAATCATTATGAAAAGAAACCTCTTTAGCTCTACAGTCAATCTTAGCATGATAAACAAAAATTCAATCCATGCCCAATATAACATCAAACTCTACTAGAGGAAAAATAATAAGGTTTGCAGGTAGATTATATCTACACACAAGGATATGAATGTTCTTATGTTTTTTTTTTGTCTCAATATTTCCTCGAGGTGTTTTTAACGTATGTTCAGTGTTCATATCATGAGATGGAATTCCCTATTTACTAGAAAATATCTACGAAATGAAAAAGTGTGTGGACCCTGAATCAAACACCACATTGGCATAATCTGAACAAACAAACAGTGTACCTGGCACAACTTCATTGGACGGCCCAACATCTACTGAAGTCATTACAAAGTATTTCACCACCCCTTTCTACTTGTACTCTGGCAGCTTGCCTTCGGTTGAGTTCTTTATTGGACACTCATTTGAATAATGACCCATTTCATGTCACTTAAATCATTTTACTGATTTTAAATATGATTTTGTCTTAACATTACCCTGATCATTTTCAGTGCAATTACGAGCCTTATGTCCCATTTTACCACATCGGTAGCACTTCCCAAAATTCAAAAGACATTCCTCATCATGCATTTGACAACAATTTTTACAAACTAAAAACGTAATTTTCTTACCATCAGTCTTTTTTGAAGAGTTCTTCCCTTTCACTGGCAACCTCAACCTCTTATTCTGTTGTTTTTCAAAGAATAGCTTATCATCAGCAAACTCTGTTTCCACCACCGCACAACGAACAAGTTTTTCATAACTTTTGAACTCACAAGAAGTTAAATACCTTCGATACTTTGGCATTAATCCTGAGTAAAAATGGTTTATTTTACTATCAGGATCTCGTATGAAATTTGTAGCATACCTTTCTAGTCAAGTGAATTTTTCTTCATAAGCAGCCACTAAGTCATCCTCATGCCTCAATTCCAGGAATTTATTTTCCATCCTAAGACGAACAAAATTAGGAAAATATTTATCAAGAAACATACAATTGAATTCATCCCAATTGAGAGCATCAATCTCCTCACTATCCCTAATATTTTTCACCATAGACCACCACTGATTAGCCTCACCTTCAAAACGGTAAATAGCAAGACTAAACCTTTTATTTTCTGAACAACCCATGAAATCCAAAAAATTTTCAGTGCTTTAATCCACCCTTCAGCTCACACAGGGTCAGATGATCATTTAAATGATCGTGAATGTTGCCTCATGAAATGTTCCTCTACTGACATTTTCATCTGTTGTTGATCTAGGTGATCTCGTACATGGATTCCACCACCATTTATAACCTGAGTCACCTATTCCATCATGATAAAAAACTATTCAGTTATGATTCCGACCATCCCAGGTTGCTGATTTGGAAGGTTCTCTACCTCTTGATGTTGTCCCAAAATAGATGCCTTGTTTCCTCTGCGGAAAACCATTCTGAACACAAATATATCTTAGGTAAAGCAACATAGTAATCTGGAAATGCTATATGATGTCAATATTAACATAAATTACTTTATGGATATTACTTTAACAATAACCTAAGACCTAATGTTATCTAAACAGACCTATTATAACAACTACAAGGACCCGACCTTAAAACATTACATAATCATGAATTAAGTGAATAATTTACATTGAGGATCTTTTCAGGTTTAGAGTTTTAGAGAATTAGGACATAACTATTACATCTCAAATGATTACAAGGTAGAAATATCTACACAATTTCAATTTTTTTATAAAATAAAAACTCTAGAATAAAAGAGTCATGTCTAGTTGCATGTTTTAGACAGCATGACTTTTCCTTGATCCTATCCTTGACCCTATGCATCTTTATGTCCTGTGAAAACATTTCAAAACTTTGGATGAGCATAAAAGGCTCTGTAAGGGTTATAAAAAATTAATGAAAAAAAATCATAAATACATACCAAATATGAAATCTTTTACTTACCTCATGAAATTATATGATTTATGAAAGATGCATAGAAATCATAAATCATAAAGTTAACTTGTGGTATCCATATCATACTTACATTGTAGCTATCACAGCTGCATAGGGGGTTATATTGGAATTACCATCACAATATATTCCCTAATATATATTAGGATAAACATTCACATTTACCACCATCACATTACCCAATGCATTAGAGAGCTATCTCAGGATCACCCACCCTAAGTTTATAACTGAACCACCATTATACGTAAATAATTCCCAAGAACCATAACATGATCCTAACATATAACATAAGCATAAAGGAACGATAAAAGTTCCACATTGCAATAATAAAATATCGTTTTGAGATATTGAAATAGTAAATCCATTCTCAAAATCATTTTCAACACCAAAATATGAAAAAAGAGTATATGGTATTTATTTTTCCTTTTAAAAACATTCTGGCTTGTTATGGAAGCCAAAGAGGAAATAATACTCGTAGCGGCGGAAAGGTCATTGTCACTGCTAACATAAAAAAACATTTCGTTTTCTGGTTTAGTAAAACACTTCGTATTAAAATATTCCCTTTGAATAAAATGAAAATTCAAATGGGTTTATACGCCATATAAAATAAAGTCATGTATAAAACTAAAAATGCCTCGATGAAAGGAGGTTGAGGCGAAGTCCCTTACGTTGTGTCCGACTTGACTCCATCATTCTTTAATCTCCTGAATGATACAATAATGTTAATTTATACTTGTTTAAGAACCTTCTTCATGTATATTATTCCATTTATATCAATTATTGCAATGTTATAATCATTTTGTAATCATTTAAGCGAATAACGTTCATTTTGTCGATATTTGGTACTTGAGTCAATAATGAACACCTTATATTTACAAGTTGTCCATGTGGTCAATAGTAAATTATATCCAAAATGATATTAATGATTTATATATCCTATTTATTATATATATCCAGTATATAAATGTATTTATAATATTAATAACATTTTGAGGTATGAAATGAAATGTGCAGTTCATGGAGACGGTAAGTCGTACGTACGCATGAATGCTATTTTCATCTCAATTTCATATTTTTATGGAATGAAAGCATAATTATAGATAGATATATTTTAATTACAGTATAATATCTTATATAATATCATTAAATTTATCCTTTATACATCCCACATAAGGCATTAATGAGTCACATCACCTAGTGGGGGCGATAGTCCGCACTTCCTCAAATGAGATTATCGTATTTACCCACTATGGAAACCATAAAGGTGCACTATAAATGGAAATTAAATAAGAATAAAGAAAACATAAACATAATATATATCATATATAAATACAGTGCCATCATAATGGCCACCATGAGAGGCGGTAGGAGATAATTGAACAATCATCGTTTCGTGAGGCGTTAGTTTTCCATCTACAGAAACATTATGTTCTGCATCCATTAGATGGAGGTGTGTGTATTTTTATTTAGAATCCTTATCAAAAAACATCCTAATATATTGAGGATACTGGTTTTATTACAAAATAAAGGAATAAAAAACAGAATAGGGGTTGGATAAGTAAAATAATAGAAAATAATTGAAGATAAATTTTTACCTTTAATTTGGGTAACATCCTTTGGTTTGAACCAAAAGGACATCTTGAAGTGCCTTCTTCCTAAGGTAAGGATTTTTGGGGGAGCATAAGGATATAGGGAGATTAATTGGGCAGAGGTTGGATATCCAAATGGCCTGAGAGGTGTGTGCAATTGGTTATAAATGGTCTCCTTTTATAAGGGGGAGGAGGGGCTCTTTTGGAATGTGTGAAAATATTATTTTATTATAAATTTATATTTGGTTTAAAAAGGTCCAAAAATCATTAAAGATGAAAATAAGATGACTAATGGTCGAAATAAAATAATCCAATCAGAATTGGACGTGTTTTGGATAATATTTTAATCATTATAATCTTATTTATTTAGATCATTTATTAATGAGGTAAATATTGCATCATTATTGTGTCAAAAATAATTTAATTTATTCGATGTCTAAAAATTATAAAAAAAGTTCTATCATGTATTAAATATTTTTATCTTTCCAATTAATATTTATAGACAAAAAAATAATTTATATAACCCCTTTTAAAAATTAATTACTAAAATATTTTTGTTAATGTCAATTTTGTCTTTACATTAAATTAATTAATCCAAATTGTCATTATCACTACCAAGTGGCACAATTGGGTCCCAAAAGAGACCCAATGATGCCCATGGTCAGCCACTACTCATCCAATAAGTTTAGGAAAAGTGTTAATGTAATTTAGATTTATTACAATATTTTTTAACCTTGAATTACTTTATTTACCTTTAACCGCAGTAAATAAAAGTAAAAAGTTACTATTCCTCAAAAATTATTTTCATCTTAATGAACCACAGTTTACATCTTCATAACAACCATGTATGTTGGATTTTTTAAATTCAATTCACATAAGTGATAAAATTTCATTTAAATGAAAATTTTAGTTTTTAACTACTATTAAGTGGTTTCACTATTCATCTAAAATTGATGTTTTTCAGAAAAATACAAAAAATTCAGCGTAAGAATTACTTGATATTCCGAATTCAAAATTGAAGTCTATTTTTCCAAATTCAAAACATATAATTGGAATTAATTAATTTAAAAATTAATTTCCTTTGTCAAAACAAATAGCGTGTTTTTAAGAAACAATAACTATCAAAAGATTGATACCTGTTTATGTCCAATTTCAAAGTGAAATTAAATACAATGACAAGAATTGTATTTAATTGTACAAATATATTTTAATTTCACTTTAAAATAATCTAAAAAGATAATCTAACCATATAAATAAATTAGATTAAAAGGTAATTTTGAATTAAAATGCAATATTTTTAACTATTCATTAAAAAATTGAACATTACCAGAAAAATACTAAAAAATTACCCAAAGTAAGATTTTATGTACCCATTCTAAAGAAGATTTTTATTTGGTCAATAATAATGTATTAAAGTGACCAAAAATATATCTAAATAGGGTTCTCCATTAAAAGGTGATAAATCATCCTTTTAATGTAAATTATGCTTAAAAATTAGATTCATTCACATTTTAAGCCTCTAACTTTTTTTGTATAATGTAAATACATATAAAAACATGTATAATAATATTTTAGTTAGTTTCATTAATTCCCACCAATAAAATAGCTAGGAGTAAACTACCATTTAAAATAATAATATTATATAATTAGTGTGCAACGTAAGATTCCAAATAAACCTGTCGTTGCGTATCGGGTACGCTATCAAACATAGCAACCCCTTTAAAGAAAAATTAATATTTAATTCACAAATATTAATAAATATAAAATATGACTTATTTTTCATTTACCTGGGATGTTACATGAATAGTATACATTCTATTGACAAAAATATAATGGAACAAAGAGAGTATTACTAGGATGTAAATTGGTTTTTGTCCCATAGGGAAAACTTATATAAGGATTATTGTTGAATTATCAGTAAGAGGCCCCTATTATAAGAATAAATTGATGACATTTTTGTGAATAGAGGTAACCCTTAAATATTTTAATGTCACTCTCAAAGAATGTGGCTCCAACATTGAAAAATAATTATGTGGGTAATAGATACGGTCTTTAAAACCAAAACAATTAAATTTATCAAATATTCTAATAATCTTTTCAACTATTTTCCACTATATTTTCTACTTTTACAATTTTATCTTTTCCTATGGTAACTATTTTATAACATAGTAATATATCATTTACTTGTAATCCTAAAATAGACCATTTATAATAACATGACATAGTGATTCCAAATTTTTAATCAATTAATTGATTTTAAATTTCAAAAATGGATATAATATAATTTTTTAAATTTTTGATACATAATAAATAAAAAATAAGTGAAAATTATGTCTTTTAATTTAATATATAACATATATGTTTATAAAGTAAAGATAATATATTGAAGTTTATATTTTTATATATAAAACATATATTTTACTATGTTTTTTTCTTATCAGATTTATTTTTTCTAACTTTTAGTGATTCCATTAAATTTATTGTTTTTTTAAAAAAAATACTATTCACCTAAATGCAAACTATTTCAGTAAAATAAAAATATTTCATCATAATATAATATATTTATGTTGAATTTGAAAGTATTTTTTATTTTTTAAAAATAATATTCTAGCAATATGAAATTAATATTTTAATTATAATCATTTATAGTGTGTCTTTATGGGGTGTCTTGTGTTATAATTTAGGTTATAGTACATACCTATAATATTAGGATAATGAATTTTACAGTTTTTGATTGGTGATTGAGTATCATATGTGTGGTCTCTATTGGAAATATCAAACTGAGTTATATGTTTCTTCTTTCTATTGATCAATTATTCCCCATGAGACTTTCTAGAGGCATAATTCTATATTATGGGGAGAATTAACACACCTCAACATCACATTTCGTTTTTATTATTTTATTTAAGGTTTTTTACCTTAAATAATTCTTGTGGTTTGGGTCAACATAATTAAAATAGGTTAAAAGGTGTTATACATCTAGAGCTAAAAAATATAGTAATTCGAAGCATTATTGATTGTTTCACTATATGATAAAATTTTACATGAATTGTGATAATGTTTTATTCAATTAAATTTGGTTTCATAGAAGAATATCTTTATGTCATGAATAATTATTCATGTTGTTAATGTGGTCTTATGAATTTTAATTATTTTATTTATTTCTATATACCATATACATGATTATAATTATTATGGAATTTCTCACTCTCATTAAACACATAATCCTCCAAGTATTTTTAATTGGTTCTTCACCTCCTTCATGGTGGAATCTTTGAGTTTCTTTAAGTGTAGTGGTTCATTCTTCATGTTATATTCCCTAGGCTTCTTTTCTCTTGTAGTTATATTCAATATGACCCTAAATTCAATTGTAAATTAAATTATGAAAATATTTTTTTATAGATTATGGTATTTTTATTCCTTAGTGTTCGTTTATATTACTCCTAGTTTCGAAATGCTTCTTTGTATATCTTGTGGTTGATTACCTATGGGGTTAATGAACAAGACAAGATAATATGTAATGCCGCATGTATATATCTCTAAAATTATAATTCTAATAGATTGTGATTTTAACAGGGGATTTCATTGTTTTTAATGATAAAATTTAAATTCTTTAAGCTATATCAAAGTATTATTACAATTATGAGTCCAAAACAATTATGAAAATAGGTTTCTTCATATTAAATAACCATTTAATATATTTTAAGGGTTCAAATCATATTTTGGGAATTGAAATATTAAGATTTCAATATAATAGTTGTATCATTAAATTTCATAAGATTTCTTATTCCAAAATTATAGTAAAAGTTTTTCCCACTTTCATTAGTTTGTTTTTCCATTTTTAGAATTCTTGGATAACTCATTATTATTAATATCATCAAATTTTGGAAATCTAATTTTTCTTACCAATGTATTTTTATTGATTTCATCCATATATAATGATCCCAGGTCCTATTTTGAACTCTTAATAAAGAACATTAAATGAAAACCCATATAAAATTACCCAATATATTTGTTTGAAATTAATTATATATCAATGAGATGTGATATGTATCTTTATAAAGGGTTAGATCAAGGATTGTATTTCAAACAAAATTATATTTTATAATTATAACATGAAATACTATTCCCAACTAATGTGTCATGAAAAAACAACATTTTCTACTTGGGATATCTAGGTATAAATTCATTATAGTTGGTTTTTTTATCGTCAATTGTTGGCTAGCTGCCCTTCATTCTCACACATAAAGCATTTACTCATCCCCATTAGTAAATTTCTAGGGTTCTACTCTCTTAAAATTTTTTATGTGGCTGTTGAAATTTCATAGCATCATTATATATCACTATAGGGCCACTAGAATTGATCTACACTTTCTCTTCTTATCCATATGATACTCTAGAGATTTTCTGATATTTATATCGACGTTGAGGGAACATCGAACAATTTATTCATAGCTATCAAAGTCAAGGATATACAAGGATTTCTATAGGATATGATTTATCCAATCAATGAATTATTAAACCTTCCATTCATGGGTAACAAAAAATCTGGAGGTGTATCATCCTTTCCTTGTTAATTTTTACACATATTCCCCAATAGATTTGTTATCTTTTTTTTGAGGGAAAGGAAATTCATTATAATTTTATGTTGGTGGTTTTGTGGAATATATTTATTGAAAAACATTTTCTAGAAGTCATTTTATCCCATTACATCAATATCTTCCTCAGGCTTCATATATTTTGATCCATGTCCTGCATTGATCTATGTGACGACCCAAACATTCATCAACAAAAATTGCTCTTAAATTAATTTAAGGTCTTATTATGTAAAATGGTTATGTAAAAAATATTCAATTACTTGTTTTTATGTTTTTTTTATTTCAAAATACTATTATGAATTGTTACCCTTTCTAATATATCCATTGAATAGTGATCACACGATTAGTATAAATATAGGGAATTAACAAATCTAATTTACTCAGAAAAACAAAGTGATGGCCTCATCCTGTAGACTTTACCTTTATGATGCCCATTTTATAGAGCTCAAAAATGAGGTGGCATCATTGGGATTTTCTCTTGATGAAGCCCTATCCACATTTCAAAACGTTGATCTTAAATAGATCCACTTATAGGAGAAGTGGATGTTTAAAGAGATTACCACCCGAGCAATCTTATCCAAGCCACCACATGAGTCTGTCACCATCACATGCCTTACCATTAGGTCATATGTAGGTGTTATAAGGTTCTATGTAACAATAACATTTCACTTTGATTATATGGATTATTTTTGTAAATAAAATCAGTATATATTCGTTTTATTATTGTTACATTGTAAATGGTTTTTAAATGACAAACAGAATTTTTAGTTAATATGAAATTAATAAATATATTTTGATGAATTAATGGATTTACGATTGAAATGAAATTTTAAAAATTATTATTATTAAATTAATATTTATCTTATATTAATTATCATATAACATTAGTGAATACAATTGTGATTTTTATTAAGGTTTGAAATTTGTTTTTGTCAAAACCCATGAATTTTTGATAAATGTATGTTTTTATTTTAAAATTAAAATTTCACATATTTATTAAATATTTAGATAAAATGAATATTATATTTTTAATCATGACATCTATGTTATCTAACTGTGAAATTTTCATATTTTTCTGAGACAGTCAAATTTTAAGGTAAAAATTAAATACCATTTAAATATATAATGTGTTTAATGACTTCATAATGACCCAGTAGTGATGTAATAAAATAATATATATAGTATTACCTGTTAATATATGTTTTAATATTAAAATAATAGATTTTTTTGGTTTTTTTGATTTATTTTAAAATGATTTAGTGGGACCTCCAAGACTTATAAAACATTTTAATCATTTAAATTGATTTCCTTGAAAGTGTGACTTACCTACACATAATAAAGCCTTATACATTATGTATTTCTTCCATTTTACATATAAAATATTTCATCCACTCAACTTTGGAAAAAACCATGGTATAAAACAATGGGTAGGTTTGTGGTTTTTATTAGTTTAATGTGTAGTGTACAAAACATAAATAATAACAAATTCCCTATCTTTTCCCATATAAACCCACCCAAACTATCACATTATCTTCAATAAAAGCCTTTGGATATCAATCAACCTATTCCCTCATCTCTATATAATCCTTAAAAGGTTCTCCAAATTCCCAACAAGCCTCTCTTAAGCCTCTCCCAAGCCTTTGGGATAACAATTCCATGTAAGAGATTTCTTCATTTCTCATTTTGTACAAATTTCAATATAATGTTATACAATTTTATTTTCAAATAATAAAGTTGAGGTATTATTTCTAACCACCCTCATAATTACATACATATGTTTTAATGATTTGATACATATTTATCACTCATTAATTCCTAACATTTACACTTGTTACCATGTTGAAATTCCTTAAGGAATTTATATCTCCTCATTTACATTAAAGTAATTATTTTATATTATGCTTCTAAATTCCATTTCATATGTTGGGAAATTTATCTATATGAACCCCCTTACTATCCATTTAATTTAAATATAATTAGATAACACTTTCTATCTCATCATCCATTTTTATTAATTATTATTTCATGCTGTTATGCTGCCGAAATTGCATCTTGATTTTGCAAGTCAAAATCATTGTGTAGTGAATACGATGCCCATTTCTCTATTAAGGATATTCACCATTATAAACATTTAATTAATGATTATAGAGCTTCATGTATTAATTAATCATCCCTTTATCATGTAATAAATTATTATGTTTAACGAATATATGTTATATGTTTCATGTGGCACACTTATGCATGAAAAGAAATGATTAAGAAGGGAGTTCCCTGATAGCTCTCCAATGGATTGGTTAATGATTAATATCATGATAAATAAAGTGTAATGAGGGTTTAATCATGACAATTCATGTGAAATTAGGGTTTCCTCATGCACCATGTGAAATGTGACTTGGCTCATGCTAATATAATATTAAATGTTATTGCCACATTTCCATGTTATGATAATCATGTTATATCATAACTATATGTTCATGTTTCTCTAGTGCTACATTGATATGAAAATTTCCTAACATGAACTATATTATTCATGTTATTACTACTTTACTCCCTTACTGGGCTTTATAGGTCACCCTTTTCTTATCCCTGTCCTCCGGTTATCCAATGAAATAATAAGTACGAAGGAATAACATGGTCATGTAAATGAAATTTTCAATAATATATTTCATTTTATGTTTTAATTTGTGATGTAATGTTCATGAGCCTCAAATAAACTAGACCTATCTATCATCTATGTTGTATTAAATGATGATTTTATGTAATAAATCATGATTAAGTGTGAAATAAAGAGCAGGGTTGTTTTGGTTGGTATATGAGGATAGGATTACTTTTTTTGGGGATTAGGATTAGAAAACCCTATTGAAATCCATAGGTAGAAGAATATGTGTGATAATAACATACCTAATTTTTTGAGTTTTGAATAAGTGGTTTATCAATCAGAAACATCCCAATCTATAAATTAGTAGGTAGAGGCAGCTATGGCACATATGTGTCTGGGGGTAAAACCCAAAAGCACTGCTTGGAACTAGACTTGGGAACTAGTGCATGACAACGGACGTTGTTTCACATTTGGTTATGAAAATCCCAGGGGATATGATTTGGAAAAAACATATGCTTAGTACAAACCATTATTAATAGAAGGAAAAATATTCCCCTATGAATATATTTTTGGAAGTAGATCATGGTTAACCTAGATTGAAGAATACAAATTCAAAATTTAAGGAATTAAAAATAATTTATAAGAAATCCATTTTTGTATTTGGATGACCCTTTATGCATTACCCCTAACTATCCTTTTATTCCATCCAATGACATGTAATAAGAGTAATTGAGATAAAAAATGATGCAAAGATCAATGTGACAACTATTCCAATTGGTTTCTCAATCGGATGGGAGTCGGAATCACAAAAATTTTCATGATACTCTCCCAGTTAACTGATATTTTTAATATAAAAAAGGTTCAATAGGAAAATTCACCCCCCCCAAGAAAGAACAATTCACAATCGAGAGCTTCATGAGACAAATGCCTCTTACATTTATTGGATCATCTGATCCCTCAATCACTGAATAATTGATCAAATCTATGGAAAAGATCTTCTCCATCCTTCAATGTTCCTAACTAGAGAAGGTTATTCTAGATTCCTACCATATGGAAGGTGAAGCCGATCAGTGGTGGGAATTGATCAAAAATATAATTCCTAAGAAGGATATTGAGTCGTTGGAATGGAAGGACTTCTAAAAGATGTTTTTCGATAAATATTTTCCATGAACCATTTGAATTTAGATAGAAAGGTACCTCTTTTACCTAAAGAAAAAAAGATGACGAATCCATCATAGCGTATGAGAAATACATCACAAGGCTTTCACGACATGCCTCCAGTATTATCGTTAACCCTAAATTCAAGGTTGGTTGCTTCTTTGGTGGGATAAAACCTAGCCTACGGAATGCCCTAATGATCCATTACTTCGATATCTATGAAGAAATTGTCTGATGTTCCCTCAATGTTGAAATAGATATCAACAAATCCTAGGGGTATCATGGAGATAAGATGCATAAGGTGGATTTCAATTCTGGTGGTCTGATTGAAAAATCCAATGGTGTTAAGAAATTCAAGCACCCCACTTGCCAAAGGTGCAGAAAGAAGCACCTCGGAAAATTTCTAAATGGGACGAGGAAATACATTAGGTTTGGAAGATAATGAAACCTAGCCATTAACTGCCGACAAGAGAAACATGTGGCTAAGAAAAAGGGTAGGAGCACTCCATTTGACCATCAACTCATTGTTAATTTCTTTAAATTTAATGAAATGGGGAACTTTACAATCCAGTTCCCCAAAACAAGGGTTTTAAGAGGCAACATCAACCTCTACGGTAGAAAGGGTGAGATTTTTCCATCACCACGGCTAAACTGAAACCCGACAACGAAGTGGTTTTAGGTACTCTAGTTATTCATTAAATAATAGAAAACATACTTTTTTATTTGGGTTCTATGAATTATTTTATATCATGTGTGTTTAGTAGAACAATCCCAACACCACCAAAAATAATGGAAGTAATGATTTCAGTGAGTATGACAAAGGGGGAAAACTTTACAACCCATACGTATAACACCTCCCCTATCACAATTTGTGGATTGAACATCCCGGCAAACCTCTTCATAATCCATCTGGTGTAATTTTATGCAATTCATGGCATGGATTGGATTTACTAATATAGAACAAATATAAATTGTCGAGAGAGGGAAATCCCTCTCCATTTGGAGAATCAAACCTAGATTCTCTACAAGTGTAATGAGGAGGATGAATCTTCCTTAGCACCATCATCCCAAGAATTTATATTAATTCTATATGAGCATGAATATTTGCCTTAGATGTTTGATTACAATGAAGAAACTATCCAAGAATACATTAATATTATGATGGAATTTGTTGAATTGTTTACCATGGAATTGTATGGTATTCCTCTTAGAAGAGATGTTGAATTCTTAATTTATCTCTTACCTGCGACATTGAAAATATCTAAGACACCATATAGAATGGAAGTTATGGATCATGTGGAGCTAAATAAAAAACTACAGAGAAATCTCAATAAAGGGTTTATACACCCATGTACATCACCATGGGGTGGAGAATTCATCTTCTTCAAGAAGAAGGATTGGTCAATGTGTCTTTGAGTTCATTATTGTGGTCCCAAAAAATCACGATAAAGAACAAGTATCCTCTTCCCTTAATCGATGACTTGTTTAATTAGCTACATGGACCATAATACATCTCCATAGTGAATCTATGGTTGGGATATTACCAAATAAAGGATAAGAAGGAGGATTTCCCCAAGAATGATTTTTGTACAGGGTATGTGCATTATGAATACATGGTAATGCCTCTCGGACTCACTAATTCTCTAGAAATCTTCATGGAAATGATGAATATAGTCTTTCAAGATTACCTCGATAATTTTTTTTGTAGTATTTATAGATGAAATCCAAATATACTCCAAAACTAGGAGGATCATGAGGGGCATGTTAGAACTGTACCAGATACCCTTCGAACGGAGAAGCTCTAGGCAATGTAGAGCATGTGTGAATTCTGGTAGAAGGAGGTCTCATTATTAAGTCATTTTATGAAAAGAAATGTGATATCAATGGATCCCTCCATGAAACATAAAATTGAAAGATAGCCAAGGACAACATCGGTAATGGATATCAGAAGCTTTCTAGGGTCATGTGGATATTATCGCCGATATGTGAGAAATTTCTTATGATTTTCAAACCCTCATACCGATATAACTCATAAGGGAGTCAAGTTTTCATAGAGTGATGAATGCGAAGAGAGATTCAAGTATTTGAAAAGAAGGCTTATCACTTCATCTGTTCTCACATTACCAACATGTGGGGAACATTTTGAGGTATTTAGTGATGCTTCCAAGAAAGCTCTGAGCTATGTTTTGAAACAAATTGACAAAGAAATTGACTATTCATCGAGGAAATTTAATTTTAATGAGAAAAAATATCCAACACATGATCTAGAGTTTTCTGCACTGATATTCGCTTTAAAAATTTGGCTGTATTACCTTTTTGGGGATAAGTGTGAAATATATACGGATCAAAAAATCCTCAAGTATTTATTCACACAGAAAGATTTGAGCATGTGCCAATGAAGATGGATAGAGATAATATAAGACTATTAATTCTCAATACATTACCACTGGGGGGAAAACAAACAAGGTGCCAGATGCTATAAGTAGAAATGACCAAGAAATTATATCATTGATGAGAATTGAAAATGGGAAAATATTTATAGATTTGATAAATATGGACATGAGAATCATAAAAAAGGGAACATCATCAATTATTTCAAAAATTATTTCTCAACCGTCTCTTTTGTAAAGGTTAATTTTTTCTCAGAAGGATGATTTGGTAATTCAGAAGAAAGAAAAAACTACTAGAAAATGGAAATCCTAGGAGTTTGTTATTTATGAAGATGGAATTGTGAGATTTGGGATAAGATTATATTTCATCATGTATATATTTAAAGAAATAACTTTTGGATGATGCACATAGTTTAAATTTCTCCATTCACCCAAGAAAAACAATGATGTGTCGAGATCTTCGAGTGCATTATTTGTGGGATAACATGAATAATAAGATCATTGAGTATACATCAATGTGTCTGGTATGTCAGCTAGTTATGGTTGAAAGTCATAGGTCTAAGGGGATGATGAAACCATTAACCATAAGAGCATAGATATGGGATAAAATCACCATTGACTTTGTCACTAGAATTATAAAGGCATCTAAAGGAAACGATGATATCTGGGTTGATGGGGATCATCTTGTAATGATAGCACACTTCATTAAATTTCAAGAGGATTTATCCTAGGATCAACTAGCATGGATATACATTAGATATGTGGTAAGGATGTATGGAGTACCGCTCTCTATTATATCTGATCAAGATCCAAGATTTACCTCTATGTTTTGTAAGAGTCTTCAACATGATCTGGATACTAAGCTGAACTTCAGTTTGACATATCATCCTCAAAAAAATTTCCAATATGAGTGGACTATATAAACACTTGAGGATATGTTGAGAAGATGCTCGATGGACTTCAAAAGAGGATGAGATTAACATCATCCTCTAGTTGAGTTCTTTTACAATAACTTATTCAACTCATGCATATAAATGGATCCTTATGAACCCCTATAAGGGAAGAGGTGCAGAACACCAGCATGTTAGGACAATGTTGGGGAGAGAAAACTCTTAGGTTATGAAATGGTCAATGAAATGGTGGAGAAGGATAAGACCATTCAATAACATATTAAATCTACTTAGAGTTGACAAAAGAGCTATGTTGAAAATCATCAATGAGACCAAGAGATTTATTTCAGAGACATGGCATTCCTCCACATATATCAAAGGAATAGAGTTATGAAATTTAGGAATAAGATAAGTTGTATTCCATGGTACATTTTGCCTTTTTCAGATCCTTTATCGCATTGGAGAAGTGGCCTATCTACTAGAACTACCACAGAACCTATCACAAGTACATAATTTATTTTATGTATCACTCTTGAGGATGTACATACCTGACCTATCGCATGTACTCAATACAGAGGTTGTACCATTAGAGATTGACCTCTCTTATGAATAGAGGTTGATGAAGATATTATATCTTAGTGAAAAAGTTCTATGGCGTAAGAAAATTCCCCTCGTCAAGGTGTTGTGGTGAAACCACATGTTTGAAGATGCAATGTGGTAACCAGAGGAAGTGATTATGGACAGTTGCCTATATCTATTTTTATGTGGGAAAATAAAATTTCGAGGGATAAATTTCATAAGAGGGGAATATTGTATTGACCCAAACATCTATTAATAAAAACTTATATTGATAAAATTTTATGTCTTATTCTGTAAAATTGTTATGTAAAACATATTCACATACTTGGTTTCATGTTTTTGGAATTCAAAATACAATTAAGAATTTTTACCATTTCTAATATAGTCATTGAACATTGATTACATGATCAGTATAAATATAGGGAATTAACAAATCCAATTTACACAGAAAAAGTATGTGATGGATTCATACATTAGACTTTCCACATAAGAATCTTGTTTATCAGATATCTAAAGAAGGTGGCATCATTGGGATTTTCTCTTGACCAAGACCCAGCTGAGCTTCCACAGGTTATGCTCAAACGAAAACAACTATTGGATAAGTGGATGTCGATAGATATTAGCAACCGAGCGATGTTTTCTGAGCCACCCAATGCGTCTATCACCATCGCACACCTTATCATTAGGTTATATGTGGTTGTTATAATTGGTTATGTAATAAGAACTTAGCACTATTTTTATGTGCATTATTTTTTTATATAATAAATATTATACAATAATTTATTTATTGTTTTTTTAAATAGTTTTTAAAGAAAAAATAATATTTTTATTTAATATGAAATTAATAAATTTATTTTGATGAATTAATGAATCTTTGAACTAAAAAATATTTTAATAAAATATTATTACTAAATTACTTTTAATTAAATACACATTATCATATAATTTTTATGAATACAATTGTGATTTTTATTATGGTTTAAAAGATATTTTTATCAAAATCCATTAATTTTTTATAAATGTAAGTTATTATATTAAAAGTAAAAACATAAAAAATTTGTGAAATTATATAGATAAGTGAATATTATTTTTGGAACTAGGATATTGAAATTATCTAACGGTGAATTATTCATAATTTTCTGAGACAGTCTAATTTTTAGGTAAAAATTAAATACTGTTTAAATATATAATGTGTTTTATGACATCATAATGACCCAATAGTGATGTAATAACATACTATAAATGGAATTATCAGACAATATATGTTTTAACAATACAATAATTAAATATTTGGGTTTTTTATTCATTTTAAAAATCTTTAGTGAACCAAACAAGACTTATAAAACCTTTTAACTTTTATAATTCATTTCCTTGAGAGTGTGACTTACTTCCACACAAGAAAGACTTATATTTTAAGATGTTTGGACATTGGAATTATAAAATATTGTATTCATATACTGTTTGGATAAAACCATTTTAAAAAACCATGGGTTGGATTTTGTTTTTGATTAGTTTAATGTGTGGTGTTTAAAACCTAAATAATAAATAATTCCCTCTCATTTTAAATATATACTCACTGAAGCTCCAACATCCTCTTCCCTAAAACCTATTTAGCTCGACCAACATCTTCCCTCCTCTCTCTAGAATCCTAAAAAGGTTCTCCAATCTCCTAATAAGCCTCTCTCAAAACTCTCCCAAGCCTTTGGGATCACACTTCCAAGTAAGGGATTTTTTGTCGAAATATCATTATGATATTATACCCTTGAATTTTAAATTTAAAAAGTTGGGGTATGGTTTCACACATACCCCATAATTCCATACTTATGTTTGAATGATGATGGACATATTTCTATCTCATTAATTCCTCCCATGTACACATGTTACCATAACAAAATTCTATAAGGAATTTCTCTCTCCACATTTACAATCAAGCAATAATTTTATATTATGCATCTGACTTCCATTAAATATGTTGGGAGATGTATATATATATATGAACACCCTTAATATGAATTTCTTTTACATATTATGAGATACCCATTTCTCTCTCATCATCCATTTTTATGAATTATTATGTCACAATGTTATGTTGCCAAAATTGTACTGCGATTTTCCAAGAAAATGTCATTGCATAGTGAATACCATGCCCATTTCTCTGTTAGGTGTATTTGAATATATAAACATTTACTTATTTATTATAGAGTTTCATGTATTAATTACACATTAATTTATTGTGGAAAAATAATGATGTTTAAATAATCCATGTTATATGATCCATGTGGTACACTTATGCATTAAATAAAATGATTAAGAATGGTGCACCCAGATAGCACTCCAATGCATTGGGTAATGATTAGTAACATCATACATAAAGTGAAATGTAGGTTTACTCATTCTAATTCTAGTGAAACGATGGTTATCTCAATATCCATGTGTGATTATCCTTGGTTTAACCTTATATCATGTTAAATGTTGTTTCCACATATCCATGTTATGATAAACATGCTATATCATGAATTTATGTTCATGTTTCTCTAGTTCTCCATTTACATTCTAAATGCCTAACCTACACTGTATTATTCATGTTGTTTCTTTTTTCTCCCATACTAGTCTTTAAAACCCACCCTTTTCATATAAATTTCATTAGGTTATCCCATGCAATGATAAATATGAAGGAATTATGTGGTCAATTTAATGAATTATTCAATAAGATGTTCAATTCTATGTTTTAAGTTGTTATGTAATGTTCATACTCCACAATGACACTAGACCTCTAAATATTCAATGTTGTATCAAGTGAAGGTATTATATAATAAATCAAGATTAATTGTGGAATAAAGAGAATGGTTGTTATAATCTACTTCACCCTCCATATGGTAAATATCTATAAGAACCTTCTCTTATTTAGATCATTGAAGTATGATGAAGATCATATCAATGGAGTTAATCCATTTTTCATAGATTATGGGATAATATTATCCATTAAAATATGAATGCCTTTGACACATGAATCTCTTGATTTCATCTTGTTATATCATAGGGGGGTTAGACACTCCCCTGGATCTAGGATCCCATTTAGAACCTGATTTAGATGAGATATTATCACAATGAAATGTGTGGTTCATGATCCCATAGGGTTGGGAATCTCATTTGGTAAATCAGCACATTATCTAAACATTTATTTTTTAGATTAATCCTATAATTTTTATATATTGGTTATAATAAAAGGAAAACTAAGTATTAGTTTTTTTAGAACTGTTAAGCACATAAAGAATAACCCGATGACATTAACGTGATAACATATAAATTACATTTATTTCCTTATGCTTTGAATTTCTAGACATCGGTATATGATATTCATGATCTTTTAAATAACATATACTCTTATGTGAATTTTATTTATTACCTTAATAATGGTTCATGATGTTATTTTCAATTACAAAATAAAATCCCCAATAGTGTCAAACCAGGGGCACATTAAGGACAATTGTTGTGTACCAGGTTACCCCAAGTTAGTCCTTTAACACCATATCAGAGTTGCTGCTCCTAGATACATTTCTTCCATAATCACATCAATATATAGTATCCCAATATGGAAGTATATTATTTATAAAATAGTTTCTCTATACTCACCATAATTTTGGGGATGTATTCTTATATATAATTTTATTTATAATGATTTTTCTATAGTTTTCTAATCCAAATCCCATAAATAACTAAACTTTTCCTCTAATACCAACTATAACAACCCTTATGTATATTACACATTAATACATGATTTATTTAAATAAATTCACACTTAGTACAACCCAAACAATCAATAAGTCTAGTGTATTTTGGAATTACCAACATTGCATTATAACTTTTAACATAAATTACAACATCTTTATTGAACACTTCATTAACATGATTGAGCTTAAAACTGCATTGGATAATATATGGAAATATATAAGAAAGTGGTGTGGTATAAATCCTAGTAAGTAAACAAACAAAGAATAACAAGAAGATATTAATACATGTTAGCTTAGGCATTCCAATGAGGCATAAAATAACATGAATAATGAGGCATGATATGGAATTATAATAAAAACATGGGAAGTGTGGCACTGACTTAAAACACTTCATCATAGGTCAAGGAGAATCCCCTAAGGAATCATGGTGAAAAATTTACTACAATGGATTTAGGTATACCCCTTTCCCAACATGATGTTTCATGATACTAAACATTACCTAATGCATAGGAGTTCCATATAATTCTGGTCACACACATAACTTTCATTTTATTCTCATTCTTATGTATGCCACATAGACCATAAAAAATGGATCCATTCACTATTATAATTTATTCTAGTACCAAGTAATGTGGGATAAATAAATTTAATCCCCCAATAAAATGGTATATGTTCATAAAACTGAACATCATTGATTTTAAATGGGTAAGACATTCACTACACAATTGGTTTCTCATGGAAAATCACAATGATAATTCGGTAGCATAACAACAACACATAAATGTTATTAAAATGATTTGATGAGAGATAAATGGGAATCTAATAATTTTATCATTTAGTGCATAGTAATAGGGACCTTCAAATTAATGTAAACATGTTTAGAATTAGAATAATAAGTCATACGATAACAAATCATCATGAAGTAAAATGGAGGGGAAAAGATACTTATGATATATTAGGAAGGTGACAGGTGAAAATAAAAGTTATTAATGGGTGATAAATGGTTATAAAATAACTTATACATATTAATTGTAGAATTAGGGTGTTTTTAAATAATTCCAAATATATAAGAAATAAAATTCCATAACATAGAAGTGGTTCTTGAATAAAAGTGAGAAAGAGAGGATCCCATACCATAAAAGTAAAACACCAAATGCCATAAAGGGTTCTCTTGAGATAATTTTGGGACCCTATGAGGATTATAGAGAGATTATGTAAGAGTAAGGTCATGATAAAATATTTTTTAGTGAAATGAATTAGGATAATGGGTGGGTTTATATTGAAAATGGGAGGGATTTTTAAATATTTAGGTTTGGGACTTTAAAAAATAAAATATTTCATACCAAAAACTATCCCATAGTTTTTTTCACATGGTTTTTGATATATTGGGGTGGATTTAATTATTTTATTTTTAAAATATCAGAACAAATTAAAATAATTCCATTGATTATGTGATGATGAGTCACATTTTTAATTAAATGAATATAAATCTATGAAATATATTAAATATTTTTGAGAATTCATAAAGTCTTTATAAAATCAATCAAATAAACATAAAATTACATTATATTTTAGTGTAAATGATATATTTTATCTAGTATATATTCGATAGTATTTAATACCTTTAATTTTGTTTCATTATGAAGTCATTAAACACACCATATATTTATATGGAATGTATTTTTTCCTGAAAATTTCTCTCTCTCAAAAAATTAAGAAAAATTCATAGTTGAATAATATTTATGAACTGATTCCCAAAACAATATTATTTTTATCTAAATAATTTACAAAATATTTTCATTTCCATGTTTAAAATAATATTAAATATTTATTGTAAAATTATGGGTTTTTTTAATAATAATAGTTTTTGAACCCTTATAAATAGTTAATTTCCCTTCCCAAAAATTATATAACCATTTATAATTAATAAAATATATTTAATGATAAAATTTTGTGAAAAGAATATTTATTTTAAAAATCCATTATTTTTTCAATATAAAATCTATAATTAAATTTGAATATTACCGAAAAAAAAATTTATGGTTTATTGAATCAAATTCAAAATCATTTATAATATAAAAATTAAAATTTAATGAATTTAATTATTCTATAAAATATTCATATTCATATTATTGAGTTCTTGATACATATCATTGTATTACATCAATGTACTCCCTAAGAGTAAGGTAAGCTATTGTGAGCCTTTAATGGGTTCTTTAGTGGAACATAGCTTGGGCTGTGATCTAGAGGATCTTGAACTTCTCCCATAAACTATTTCTCTCATGATTAATTCATTGGATTCCATCTTGGGATGGTAAAGGGAAAATACTAGAGAATCTATCTCTCTTGTATGCTCTGATAAATGTGCTTCATAAGGCTGGATTCTACTAGCTGAGGTCATCCCATTCTATGTCTATGTCAATTGGATTTGTTAAAAGCAATATATTTAAACTAATCCTGTGATCACTATTCAACCACTATATTGACAATGATAATATTATAAAGACTCTTTTAAATATAAAAATATAACCAATTATGTGTATTTATTTTCTATAAACATGTTACATAATAAGACATTTAATTAATTCACAACTGGAAACCTTGTTTAGAATAGGTTAGGCTGTTACACCTCACCCAATAGTGGACCTTTTTGGTGACATGTATACTTAAACCATGTTGTTTCATAGAAAAATTTTATTATATGGAATAACTTATCTTATTTTTTATGAGAATACCATGTTTTTAATAGGTTAATTGATAGATAGGATTTATAAATATCTAAATAATGGTAGTACGATTGTTAATGTTCTTAGCTATCTCACATTCATATATAAAATTGTGTGACCAATGGTGGTGGGATTTTTCTTACCTTACAAATAAATTGTGTCATAGGTCAATAAAATGAACATTATTTAAAGAATATTTAAATTTACCTATTAAATTTGATTATTTTACTTTAAATAATGGAATTCAGTATTTCACTACATTCTAGTTATTTATAGTAATTAACAAGGAATCATGAAGTTGATCTTATGACTGTATAATTTTCTCTTCTTATGATTGGTAGTTATTTTTTATTGATAGAAATTGACTCATATAATATCTCTTTCAAACATAAATATGAAACTATGAGATATTATTTTTTCGTGAATCCTTTAATGGGCCCTTCTTTAGTTGATGTTGTAATCCACTCTCTTTAGAATCTAGGTTTTAGGGTATTGGACACTAGGGGTGAGTGAGGGATCATGGATTAGATTTAAATAAGAAGAATACACAAATTTAAATGGTGATAACTTAAACCTATTATCAATGAATTGATTTGAAGAAGAAAAGGATAATCTATTTTATGAAACCATATGTGGTTTCTATGGTGGCTGTATCTATGTATATTCATGGATGAATATAAAAGAGATTGTATTACGACATCATTCATGTTAGATAACTTGAGGATCCTACATGTACATCAATCCATAATATATTTTACCAATAGTTTTATCTTGAAATGTTTCATATAGTGAAGAACTAGGAATTTCAAACCATATAGATAAGGTATAATATGGTTTCTAACTATTTTTCATGTTTCATTGAGTTACTTTATATAGAACCTGATTTTTCTACAAATGATTACCATATGACTTGTTGGATTAAGATGGGATGGATGGATGATATTTAGGTGGTGGAGTTTCTCTTATGCCTTTATTTTTTTTTTGTTTATAGGAATGAAAGTTATTATAGACGTGTACAAAAATGATTGGTGAATGAAATTTGGTATAACATAATTTAGTGAAACGATTATCTAGTGTTTTCCTTTTGGAAAAAAATAAAATATTTGGCTGCTTAATTTTCATTAGGAATAGTTTCATTGGATTATCATAGAGAGAAATGATTGGTCTACTATCAGAGTAAATGTTTTGGTTATACCAATCCTATCTCTATGGAAGAACCCCAAACTTATCATCATGGAAGACAACATGGTCATAAAATGAGTTTTCTAAGGAATCCCCAAGGATGTAATGATGGAACCTCTCTCACCAATGGTTAAAAGGTTCATTATGATACCTCTATGGGTGGTGGTTATTATCCTCATTCTATAGAGGGTGTTCATGTGACTATGAAAGATCAAGAATGGGGGAGCTGAGACCATACGTATTTATAAATTGTAGTTTGAACTAGTTGAACATAAGGATGGGTTGACTATTGTTAGAGGGTTAGTTTTTATTTCATCCTCTAAGATATTAGAAATATTTTTTATAGGTTCTACTCATTCTGTTATATTTCAATGATGGTTGATTAGTTGTTATTTTTTAGAACATATTTAATACTTTTTTGACCATTCTCTGTCTTTATGAAAGTGGTTTAAATAATTTTTCTGATTTCCTGAATATTGGGTGATGATATGTGACTTTTAATTGATGTGGGATTTCATAATTATTTATCTCTACATCTTTTACCTAATCATTTTAATGGATTATATAATTATATTTAAGCCCAATAACAATTGTTATTATCACTTTGTTGTGTTCCTGTGTCCTTATGGATCCACTCTAGTCATTAAGCGTGATTATGATTCTAGATCAAATGGAGTGTGGCCTATTGATCATTATGTAGGAGTGATATCATGGTATTTTTTAAATATTTCTACTGATTCCATTGTATCTCACTTTATAATTCCACTTCCAATTGTTCTGAGTACATACCTTCTGGACATTCCAGATGGTTTTTAAGGGTCACCACAATGAAAAACAATACTTTTAGATAGTTTATTTCCCAAATTATTAATTTTATATTCTCTTAATATGACTAGAGAAAATTATGAGGCCTACTTTTTGTATCAGCCTCCCGGCTCGTGGAGCGGACCCTCCCGAACGAGCTTGCTGTGTGCGGGAACCCTAGAGCTGGTTGTGACTGCTACTTCGACAGCGACGACCGTGCAGAGATCCTCAGTGGACTGCGAAGACAACCGTGCAGAGATCCTCAGTGGACTGCGACGACGACCGTGCAAGGATCCTCAATGGACTGCGACGACGACAGTGCAGAGATCCTCAGTGGACTGCGACGAATACTGCACTCAGTGATCCTACGTGGATTAGTGCTACAGGTCATGTGTGGGCCCGTTCATGTGTGGGTCCGATCCTGTGTGGGTCAACGCTCAGCGGTTCTGTGTGAGCCAGCGCCTACAGGTCCTGTGTGGGCCCGATCCTGTGTGGGTCATCGCGGGGGTTAGTTACCTATCGATCCTTTGTGGGTCCGACGACTTAGATGGATCCGTGATCATCTTTATCGTCATCTGAAGAAGTATACCTATGTGATATGAATCTTGTGTTACTCTTCTTTGTGGATTGTGTTGAGCTATCCTTTGTGGATTACATTTTACTCTCCTTTGTGGATTTTGTTGTGCTATCCTGTGTCGGTATACGTTTGCTTTCCTGTGTGGACCGGGTTGTGCTTTGGCTCGGACGTTGGAGCCAAACATGAATTGATGACATAGGTATATGTATGGGAATATACCTAAGTAGTGTCGGTTGTTTCTTCATGATTGAATCTTTCCCTGTGGGTTATCCATTGTGGATTTCGGGATACCTTTGGGGGTCTCGGGGTCCCTACTGAGTAGCTTGTACTCACCCCTGCATGGGCTATGCACGCACTACTTTGTGTTGGTTGCAGACGACGGATAGCGCTGATCATGGTGGAGGCGTGTGGAGTAGGACGGTACCTAGAGGTGGACCACTGGGCGAGACGTACATGGAGCGGTCAGGTGGACCCGAGGAGCAGTGGAGCTATCTGTACCCACCATTCAGGTGGGATTTCCAGTGGACAGCTCGGTGTAGCGGATTTTACTTTTCAGTTGCTATTTTCCCCTTTCATGTGTACTTTACAGTTGGGCTTGTATTTCTGGCCCATTTTGCTTTCAGCACATCTTGTTACAGTTCTTACATAGTGTTTACTTTTCCTCTTGCTTACTCTGTGGTGCTTGTTTGCTTTTCAAAGGCAATTCCTTCCCTTTTGTTGGGATTTATGCCTTTGTGCTAGTCGTCAGCCCCTGGCCTATGGAAGGCGGGCTTGGGGTGTTCACGGCACGGGCCCCGAGGACGGGTCATGACATTATACATATATTAAAATAACTATATTATGTTTCATTATTAATATAATATATTTTAGTTGATTTAAATAAATTTCTAAACTAAAGAAGGATTTTCCAAAATATAAAATATAAATTATGATTTTCAAAATAATATTTTATTGAGAAATAACTTTTACATGTCCAATGTAACGTTAAAATATAGATTTATTTTATAATTTTTTATAAAACCATAAAACATGACTCAACCATCTAATCCAATTTCTAAAAATACCTTTAGTAATCCAATGGTTTTTCATTTTCCACAACCTAGTTTTCCAAGATCTATATTTAATAATTATTTAACATTACCTCTTATTTTTATATAAATACCCACCCATAAACCATTCAGATATAGTAAAAATCCATTGGACATGCAGTTATAATAATTTCACCACACAGGAAGTCTGTGGAAGGGGTAGATATTTTATCAAGGTGTCATCCTCTAGTTTTAGGAAACCAGACTTAAAGGTAATGGAATTATGCACTTCCACTTTTCCATTCATCTACATATTTTGTGATTGTTTTAAAAATTATATTTTAAAATATTTTCAATCCTTTTTATATTATCCCATTATATAAAACACAATATCATATCAATGGGAGACCATATCCTCTTACCATTATGCCATTTACTATATATAGAAATGGTTGTTTATCAATAACTTTACAAATGATAAATCTAATATGTCATTTCAAATAAGTGATATTTCATCAACCTTTTCTACAATGATAACAAATAAATTCCTATTTAACCTTTTCAAATAGATGGATCACATTAATATTTTAATGAAACCAAATTCATTTATATCATCATAGAATATAATGTTCCCTGACATGGTTTCATACTTCAATACATAAATGGATATTTGTAGCTTGAAAATATTTTTCACATCACCTAGAGTCACACACCCTTTTGGTTGTGTCATACAGATATATTCCAAAAGGTTTCCATTTAGGATATCAGTTTATACATCCACATAAAAAATATCATAGTCAATATAAGATGCAGTAGAAAATAGATTTTCCAAGGCTTAAAACAAGGATACTAGTGAAAAGGTTTCATTATATTGGATTCATTGATGTTGTTTAAAACCCTTATCCATTATGTTTTCCATATTGGTATTTACTTTACCTTCCCTATCAAATTTTCTATTGAATACCCATTTCCACATTATGGTATTTATATAACTAGAACATCATCTAGAAACCAATCATGATTTTGATACTTGGAATCCCTTTTATAATTCATGGATTTATTCCATATTTCTAATTTTGATCTCTCCACAACCTATTTCTTAGATAGAGGCACATAATTTTCAACTAATAACGACTCTCCATATATAGTGACTAGATAACCATAACCATCAAGTTAGCTTACCTCTATTGATCTCTTATATTTTATACGTGTTTTAGGAACTACTTATTCCATGAGGACCTATGGAATATGTTCTTATTCCACCTCTTTTGTATCATGAGCATAAACTTAATCAAAGTCAACATTTCTCACACTTTCATTTTTTAGGATTCTCTCCCCCCTCAAGAATGATTGATTGTCTATAGAGATTCAATTTCTTATCACTAAGGGGGTGTATATATAGTATCTCTTTTTTTACTAGGATTCTTATAAAGAAACATTGTGCTGTTTGTGGTGCATGTTTGTTTCCATAGAAGTCCATAACAATAATCCCCCAACACCACACACATTACTATGACATAAAAGGATTCTTTCTAATAAATAAATCAAATGGAATCTATTTTTACACTTTAGTTGGTACTTAGATTAATGATTATGATGTAGTTTATATTCTATATCCCCAAAAGGATAATAGAATAACTCTATGAATCATCATCGACCATACAATTGTTTCCACGATACAGTTCCTCCTACCACTAACAACATTACACTAGAGTGTGTAACGTCTAGTGACATGAGACAGAATCAAAAAATCCTCTAGAAAGTTGATGAAATCCTGGTTAATATATGAACCACATCAATTGAAGGGAAGTTTCTATAACCTTATTATATATGGAGTCTACTTATTTCTAGATGTTTTTATAATTCATCAATTTCATGGAATTATATCTCATCAAGTAGACATATTCATATCTACCCAAGTTATCAATAAAATTTATGATGTAAAAATACCCACCACCTAATTCAATTATAAATGGTCCACACACATCAATGTATAATATTCCTAAAAGCGTCGTGGCTCTTTTACCCTCTCCACCAAATGGTGGTTTGGTCATTTTTTCATATAAAAAATCATGAAATATTCTAAGTGTTTTTAGTTCAAAAGTGTTTAAACCCCATGTTGATTAATCTTTTTCAGATTATTCATATTTACATGACCATGATGGCATTCATTATCTTGGTGTAATATGATTCCTATGATCATGATTCGTTAGAAAATTCCAATATATAGTAATAATAATATTGTATATAATAATCATTATTTAAATGTGTAATGTAGTGACACCAACCCCAAAAGTCTACAGTTTTTGCCTGCTACCATTAAATTGGCATAATATTCCTGGAAATACATCTTAATGAATGGAATAGTCTACTAGTCTTGGTAAACCAGATACATATATTGTAACACCAAAATATTTTATTGTATTACTCTTTTTAAATTTAATTTTGTTCACAATATTGGTTTCACAGAATACCAAGATTAAACGAATAATGACATAGAATTAAATATCATTATTCAACACTATTATTATAAACATGAAATTAAATTAAGGGGATTAAATACTATTGAAAAATTGTGAATTTTTAATATTATATCAAATGATTTTACATTCATCCAAATGATATTATAGACATAAGATAAGGATAAATGCAATTCTATGCACTAAAAGTCCATATTTTTACAAAGGCTATTTCACTACCTTCTAATTGAGAACCTATTTTAAATATATGTTTTTAATATTTGATAAATTATTTTGATAAAAATATTCTCTATTTTTATGAGTGGAATATCATAATTTTGTTTAGGGTGATTTTTTTATTTCTCTGAAAATATTTATTTTCCTGTGAATAGAGAGAAATCCGGATTTTTTTATAAATGTCATTTTAATTATAAGTGAAAAAGTATTTATAATTTTAATGATAACCTCAATAATGAATTTATAAATAAAATTTATGAATCTTATAAATTAATGTATTATATAATTATATCATAGTATAAATAAATAAATATTTTAAAAATTATTGATTAAGTGTTTTTATTTTTTAAAACATAAATATCTATTTACAACATAATAATAAATAAAATTATTTGAAAGAGAATTTATTTTCAAAAAAATTATTCCTAAATAAATATTTTTTATCCAATGATTTTACGATAATTTTATGAGACCTTTTTAAATTCTTTATATTTTAATAAATTAAGTTTAATTTTAAAATCTGTATTTTTCATGTAACTGATGATTTGAAATAAAATTTAAATTTATTATATATAGAAATTTATTTTCATTTAATGGATTTTATTTTTCTATTCTACATGTCTATAAAATGGTTCGAGTTATTTTTTGGGACTTTTCTAAAATAATAGAATTTTTTTTAATAGTGAAATACAGTAATTTACAGTATTTAAAAATATATCATTTATTCAATAAATAATTATTTATATTTGATTTAAGACCATAATCTCCAAAATAACATCATTATTTTAATATATGTTCGTATAATTCTCAAACTATTCAAATTATTGAAGAAAAATAATAAACTAATGCATAAAAAATGAAAAACACCCCTCTCCTTAACTATAAATACAACCCCTCACCAACTATTCTCCTCACACCATACAAGATTTGAGCCATATAAATTTTCTACCAATTAATTTTACCAAGCCACTTCCCCACATCCAGGATCATTTTCTATCATCAGAATACCAATTTAATCACCTTAAAGACGATCTCAAGGATGATATATCAAGAGGTAATAATATTCATTCTTTTCATTTAGTTTCTTTTCATTTTTTTATTATCCCTCCCTCACCACCACTATAAAAAGAGACATGATTACTCCATCATAATTTATATAGTCTAATTATATAATTTCAATGGATAATCCATCATCTAACTCATTTCTATCTATCTTTTATTCTAAAAATGGAAGCGTCAGCCATGAGGTGTTGTTTTATCGTCTTCCATGATGAAAAGTTTTCATATTTCG
This sequence comes from Viscum album, assembly GCA_963277665.1. Taxonomy (NCBI): domain Eukaryota; kingdom Viridiplantae; phylum Streptophyta; class Magnoliopsida; order Santalales; family Viscaceae; genus Viscum; species Viscum album. Next base: position 1,486,832,361 of record OY728148.1, read on the forward strand.
TTACTATATTAAAGGCTTATAATAAAAACATTTATGGATAAATATTATTATATTATAATTATTTTAGTTTATTCTTTATTCTACAACCATTTTATATACAAGATGTTTATTAATGCGACAAAACTATTTCATGACAATCGAATAATAAATAAATGATCAAAATGATTATCATTAATGTTATATCTATTGAATATCCTCATATCTGAACAAAATAATATTATAAAAGACAAATGAATATTCTATATGCTAATAAATAACATATATTTCTTATTCTATATAGTTATACCCATATTACATGAACTTCAATACTCATATACAAGTAAACTGGTGAGGAAACCCAAAGAAATGAATGCTCCTGAATGATAAAAATTTTATCTCATAACTCATAAAAATGACCCTAAATAAGCTTAATTAAATTATCTTAAATAAAATTATTTTAGATAGGGTTCTGAATTAATTAATAAATAGATTTAATTTGGTTCTCCAGGAAACTATATCTAAGTGTTGAAAACATTTAGACATAATGTAATGGTGTCTCCACGAACCATTATTTTCATTCGAGTAATTGTTTCTCCCTATATAAAAAAATTTAATTGTTAATTATTTTTATATAATTATTATAAATTCTTTTAATACACTCTAAAATAATATTTTCAAATAATTTCATCAATCTTTTATAATAAATACATGCTTTCCAAGGTTCTCATCTCAATTCTTCCTGATATACAATCCCGATTAAAGGAAATGTCTTGATTTCATAACCATTTTCATGTACCGACCATAATCTTTTTTTAGACACTATTATTTTATAAAATCACTTGTTTTGTAATTAGAAAATATATATTTGTTCATTTCTAGTTTTATAAATACAATTATGACAAATATAAATGATTTTTTTTTTAAAAAAAACACATCTTTGAAAAGTAAAAGGGTATTTCTATAAAGAATTCCTTAATGATTTTACTAGATTATTTCCATCTATTTCAACACCTATGTCGAATTTTATGCTTTATTTAGATTTATATAATATTATTATCATCTTCCATATTTTATTAAATTTATTATGATCAGTTTGACTGTGAAGTTTCTATCATTATACCATTGACCACACAACTTAGAATGCTTAGTAATTATGTTTACATATTGGAGAAGGATATATACATCTCATTTTTATATTGTATTTTTGTTTAAAATAAATCATATGTGGGAAGAATGGGCCTTTGAAATTTATGGGTGGGTCTTGATATATATCCTAGATTCGTCGTTTGGTCTCATGATAATAAATAGAAAGGGAATTTGGTTAAGGCCTTAACCATTAATTATTAGATGCCTTAGCTCGCGTGATGAATGTATGATTCAGATGTCCAACATTATCCATTCCCTCATTGTAATATTAGTTATTGGTAAATCATGTGATTATTCTACTAGAATGATGTCCATAGTTATGTTTCATTATATTATTTATATGGAATTGTTTATTCATCTTATATTATTTCCATATTGTTCTGAAGTATATTTTCTAATGGAATGTGTTTTTAGTCATTTACCATGCCTTATTATTAATATTATAATCTTATATATTAAATAACCTTAATAATCATTTGATCTAGACCCTTTATTATGTTTTATTTTCAACTATTATGTGAATATGTATATTACGAATGAATTGGAGAGATAATCTAAGAGTTTATGGGTGTTTTCATTGGGTTTTCTATTTTGTATTTAATTTAAAGTTGTAATGAAATGTTCATGTATGTAATAAAGTTTCAAAAAGTCCTAAAATGAACAGTTATTTGGGATTTTTGAATTTTATCTATTCTAAAGTAAAAATATTAAGGCACTAACTCAGGGATAATGGGGTCAGGGTAGTTATTATTGATAGAATAAGAAGTTAAGTATAAATCATTAAAAATATATATAAAAAACCCAAATTAAGGAACATAACCCTATGATAGACTTTTAGGATATGAATATTATAAATTTCTAGAAAATTGTAATAGTAGAGGAAATATGTATCTTATTATAAATACAAACATATTTGGATAATATATGTGGATTTGGTTTTATCATAGACATACCTAGGAGTAACAACTCTAAAATGGTGTCTCAGGCCTGAATCAGGCTAACCTGGTAAACATAAATGTGTCTTACTATGCCCATTGTTTGACACTCTCTTTGGATTCTCATTGTATAATTCACATTTTCCATTAAAATAATTATTAGGTATTTAAATATATATATTTACCCAAATAAAACTACATTACAATTATGGTATTATCTATGAATAAGTTTTCATTTTATGTTAATCGGATTTCTAGTTATAAATTATATATTTGTATTCATGGTTTATAAGCTAATCTATTGAAATTAATTATATAATGGTTCATATATGTATGTTTATTTGAAAATATAGTAAATTTTATATGTATATAATTTCACTAAAATCATTATTCATTAAATTTTGTTTTCAATTCATGAACAACTTCGAAAAAGAAGGATAAAGATCATAAAAACTCTACCCTCTCTTCCAGAGGATTTAATTTCAAGGATAATCCAGAAATCATGATAATTCGATCTCAAAACCTTTATGAAAATCCAAGATACAATCAAGAAACAATATTAGGCATCTCACACATCTATAATCCTCCATTTATTACATAGATCATGGTTTGTAAATGAAAAACTATTGTATTCTCGTCTTTCCTACTATTCCAAGAATGAAAGGTTTTACTAGGGTATTTTTGAATTATTTACCCAATCAAACCATAAAAGTATCTCATTAATCTCAAAGGATATATAGAATAGGGACAACTACCAGCTCCATACATTTATAAAAAATTTAATTTTTAAATCTTTGTATTTTTCAAGGATAATTTTGAGACTTTTGGGGACAACACAATAAGATTATCATATAGTGGTCGGGTTCACACCGATGTTCAATAATTGAAAATTGAAATTAAAACCATTCAAAATACTTATCATTTTTTCATAATATCCATCCAAATTTAAAAGGTTTCATTTGGAGAGATGAGGTGGTGGATTTGGAGGATACCTTGATGTACCACTAGCATACATGGGCCCTTTCTCTTAATAAGAGAGGCCAAAATTGAAGGAATGGATAAAGGTATTAGTTTTTTTTTTGACTTAAATTATATTTGATTTGTGATATTAATAAAACACTATTGTGAAAATGAAGAACATACATGTTTGGTTCAGGGAAATAAATACATAGAGTGTGAAGTAATAGTTAGGTCATATTTTTTTAAAGAGGGTAGAAGGGAAAGATATATTTTTTCATAGGTGATAATTGGGGGTGGAAACCCAATGGTGTTTGCATAAGTGGAAAAGGAGTTAGCTTAATGTGTGGATAAAAAGTCCACCATTATAATAATTTAAAGATAAATGAAGAATTTTCCCATATTCAATTCTTCAATTATAATGATATGGGGCACTATGAAAATGATTATCCCAAGCATATAGTGACTATATATTTGAATAAGGAAGGGTATAAATGTCAAGATTATGTTGTTAATTCAGTAGTAGTGGATAAATTAATGTATTTGTGTTTTAGAATTTAGGAATGATGATATTTTGATTATAATATTCATGAGATATATAAGGGTTTTATTGAAGTACTTATTCATTATGGAGTTAAAATAATGCATGTTTTCATTTTTTTACGGGGTTAAGGTATTGACACTATTTGTATGTAAAAATAAGGGATAAATTATTTTTAGAACCTGATGCTATGTTGATTTTAAAATTTTAGTGACCTTCCTCCAAAATTTGGTTGGTTGAATGTGGAAAAACATGATCATATTGACTAGAGATTATTTTCATATGAAATGGATCCAGATAAAAATATAGATATTTGTTATCATTGATAACATATAATAAAATTATTGGTTTTAGTAAAAATTTAAAGGTATAATTAATAACATAATTACCATATGATTCATTAAATGTGATTAAATAATGAAAAATAATTTTGGAATATTAATTTCTATGTGTACGTGATAATGTGAAAATAGATCAAAGCTCAACCAAAAGATGGTATTATGATTATTATAGTGAATGAAATCAAGTAAGATTAAAATATCATCTTATTATAATGATATTAGTAGAATCTATAAACACTAGAAAAAGGATTTTGGAACAAAAATTTTATTCATTTACTTTTCATTCTATGAAATCAATGGTCTTTTAAGTTATAACAAATTTATGATTTTGTGATGGTAGACTTTCTAATATCCCTTTATGATATCACTCTATATAAAATCATGAACGATATATTTACCTTCCATTAAAATATATTCATGTATGTTCTCATATTTTATAGTAATATTTTTTTGGTGACCTTCTCATTTCTCTTTACATCTTTTCAAGAGGATGTTTTAGTAATGGTATTTCTAACGTTGGTTTCTCACTAAAAAATTTTGATGTTTGAATCATTGAATTTCGAAGAACAACTTCCAACTGAGGGAACCTAATTTATTGTATAAGGGGAGAGTGTAAAACCATAATATTTATTGTATGTTTTTCTTCAAAATATTATATCATTTAAAATAGAGGTTTCACACAACACCATGATTAAACGAATAATGACGTACTATAAAATATCAATGTTTAGAAAACCATTATAACATAGGGATTATATTTGTGGGAACTAATAGTATTGACCATTATATGAAATTTATATATTATATATAATGTTTTTACATTTATTCAAATTATTTTATAGACACAATATAAGAATGAAACCAATTAGATGCATTAAAAATTATATTTTTATAAAGGTAGTTTTCAATACATTTTAATAGCGCACTTGTTTAATGTATAAATTTTAAAAATTATATATATTATATTGATAAAAAGAAGCATCATTTTTAATTAGTAATTCCAAAATTATCTTATGCTGATATTTTGTATTTTTTTAATAATATTTTTTCCCAATGAATAGTGAAAAATGCAGATTTTTATAAAACTGTCATTTCCATTAAAAATGATATTATATTATTGTTTAATATTATAACATCACGAATTAATTTATATAAAATAAATGTAGACATATTATAAATAAATGTGAGATATAACTAAATCCTAGTATATTTAAATAAATATTTCAAAAATTGTTGATTAAGAGTTAGTTTTTTTGTAATTTTTAAATATATAATTACAATTTTATAATTAATAAAATTATTTGTAAGAAAAATTATATTCATAAAAAATATTCATAAATTAATATTTTATTTTCATATTTTTTATTATAATTTTATGAGAACTTAATAAATTTTTCAAAGTGTAATGAAATCGTTAATAATTTTAAAATATGT